>CM077506.1:24478339-25078339 GCA_039654745.1 Houttuynia cordata
TGAAGATGCTAAAGAGCCTCAATTGAGAACCAAAACAAATTCTTTAATATATCTTATGTAATCTTTTGAATTTGTGGTCACTTTGCACATTATGAAGCAAGATTTTGGGGGTTACCGATGCATTTATCAAAAGCATTGGTCTGAGGATCACAGCTCACTTGTGAATGCAATAGCTTTGGTTAAATCATCTAGGGAAACATTGCAAGAACTAAGAAACAATGGATGAAACTCTATAATGACATAAATTTTTATATTTTGTAACAAGCATGATATAGATGTTTCTTCTATGGGTGACAAGTATATAGGGCTATGAAGGCCATGACGTGGAGAACAAATTACAAACCTCCATTATTATCGTGTTGACTTGTTTTTCACTGCTATTGATATGCAACTCCAAGAGTTAAATAGTCGTTTCACGGAAGAGAGTACAGAATTGCATCTATGAATAGCATGTCTTTATCCAAAATATTATTTCTCAGCCTATGACAAACAAAGATTACTAAGCTTTACCATGGAAAATCGTCTCGCCGATATATCGCCGATATATCGGTATCGGACACAAACCGATACACCGATACCCTGAAATCTTGTTTTTTCAAAAATTTCCATATCGATATATCGGTTTCGGACCGATATATCGGTATTTTTTTAATTTAAAAAATATTTTTTAAAAAAAAAATTTTCAAATTTTTTTTTTTTTTTTGAAAAAAAAAACTTTCATGTTTGTTTTCTATCCTAATATGCATATTTTGAAATGTATTCTTTGTTTAAATTAGTATAACTCATTTTAGAAGTTAGATTGTGAAAATATATGATAAAAACTAGTTTTTAACGACCGATATTTTTTTACACAATATCTCCGATATATCTCCGATATTTCGTCTCTTTGGCCTACCGATATTTTACCGATATCCGATACGACATTCCATGAGCTTTGCTCAAAGTTATCTACATGAGTTTTCTACAATGGATATCTCAAGACTTCATGATCAACTAGATGTTTATATTATGGACATGCGGTTAGATAGTGAATTCTCCAACTTGATTAGGATTTCTAATCTTGCAAAAAAAATGGTGGAGAAGAAAAAGAACTTACGATTTTTGTTGGTTTATTTGCTTCTAAAGTTGGCATTAACACTTCTAGTTGCAACTACAACAGTTGATAGAGTATTTTCTACAATGAATATTGTGAAGAACAAGCTACAGAATCGAATGGGAGATGAGTTGATAAGTGATTCTCTAATCACATACATTGAAAATGACATTTTCAAAGAGATTGGTAATAAGAAGATCATTGAACGCTTCCAAAATATGAAATCTCGTCGAGAATAACTGTCATCTAATTAGTATACAATTCTCTTCTTCCTATTCTCCTTATATTGTTAGTTATTTTTCTCAGTTGTATAAATCTATTTTTTAATTTTATGTTGCATTAATGTAGTTTTTTATTTGTTAAGGCAAATTTATTCGATATGTTGATGAATCATTATCTTTTTTTCTTTTCTCCTATTAATTTTTTTTAACAGGAGGCAATTGATGTTTTGGCGTTGAGGTACATCTTTTGTGGAAATATTTTTTGGTGAAGTCAATAAGATACAGAATGGTATTGCATTTACCGCAGGTAATATTCACTTTAGTAATTTATCACAATTACTTATGTTTAACTAATTTTTCTATGTTTTTCACTTTAATACACCTTTGTTGTTAGCCTTATTATTTTGTTATAAAGAAGAATGATTTAGAATTGCATTAGCTTATGATCCCATTGACAAAAATTTCTACGTCTGCCCCTGGCCATTGTTGATGGTCCTTTTAACCAGGTGATCTATAACTTACGTTCTATCTAGTTAATGGTGGAGAACACTTGTGCCATTGACAGAGAGAAAACACACAGGAAGAGAGAAGATAGACCAACTAATGCAGCCAGCTCAAATTTTATGAAAGTGATGGTGCTTCCAAATTTTCTCCCTCCCTTTCAGAGTCAGAGTTTTGGCCGCTGTGCAATCTTTTTTCAATAATTTTACCCCTACGAAGTCTCAGGTTTTAGTAGGTTAGATTGGAGTCTGGACTTCAGAATTCGGACCGCCTTCCCTCTACTTTCCTACACAAGTCTCTCTTAATCCACATCAAAGTAGTTGAGCTATAATGGGTGACACAGAGAGAACTGCATAAATATCCAAGGATCTGCAACTTAGTCAACCGCCATGAGGCTTATTATCCGAATTTGTCAATCTGTCCACCACTGAAACTCAGAAAGAATACCTCTTGGCTTAAAAAAATATATGGAAAGAAGATTTCTAGCTAGTTCCTTCCTGAAATGAGAGATCAGCTGAGTTGGATTTTATGGGGAGTACAATGAACATGAACGTTAACAAAGTAAAGGCCCAACCTCCAAAGCTGCCGAACTAATAAGCATTAGCAGTTACACACTTCTGGACTCTGCTGAAATGCCATCAGTTGAACATTTTCAAGCCCAACTATCGAGCTTCTTATCAAAAATAAAAAAACCATGGAGCTTGGGACCCGTCTATAAAATTTACTTGGCTACGATCCAACTTGCCATCGCCCAAGCCCATAATTATCCGATAGCCAAGATGGTAAGCATTCACAGGCTCTAGAGTTTATGGGGGCAGTCCTGCTTACCACAGGTTCTAGGGTTTATGGGCCAGTCCAAGTTACGTGGATGGTCTGCCTCTAATTTACACCGTGAATTAATTGGTAAAATTTTTTTATTTAATTATTATTGGTAAAGATTGTGGGATAAATATTCTTTGTAATGTGATTGGTTTTATACGAGAGGATGGAATGCATAGAGATTATTCTCTTTTTTTGTAGTAAGAGGTAAAAAGTTCGATTAAAGTAGCTACAGGGCACCAAGAGTGTAATTTTTCCCTAAAACTTAAGTGAGCAAAGTTATTTAATATCAATTCCACACTAGGAAGCACAGATATGAATATGGCGGACACAAACACGATATTTTCTCAAAAAGTAGAATATGATGTCGTAAATAAAAAATTATTTATATATTTTTTAAATATAATTTTTTGTATTATAGCACCACATTTTTTTAATTGGTGGCACTCCCTCATTTCTTAGTTGTATAGTGTACTTTTTAGAAAACCATTGGTGACACTTCCCCGATGTTTGACTAGAAAAACGTCACAAAGCCCCCAACTTTACCTGCCTCTTTGCTAAGGAAGTCTAATGGCTCCTCCTCCGTATTGCAAACGTGATGGTTGGACGACGCCCAATTCCGGACGTAGTTGTTGCCTTGACGATGAATCATATTAAATTCATTTCTATTAAGTGTTTGATAAAATATTTTTTTTAATCTCGTTGTGTGTGTGGTAACTTCTGCATCCTACATTAAGGAGGCGTATCTACTTGCATCATTGTGGGTGTGGAAAAATATGTATTTGATTGTGTTTTTTAGCTAACTCAAAAAAGTGAAAAATGTATATTTTTTTCAACAATGAGCACTCTATTCTTGATTGCTTTACTAGTTTGCCAAACAATGAGAAGTGTTTGTTCAACGAATTCAGCTGTTATGCTTGCATATACTCCCTCCATTCACAATTAATAGTTTCATTTAGGGGCCGTTTGGGGCGTGAAAAAATCAGAATATCCATAGTGAATTTTGGACGTCCACTGTAGCATCCATGTTTTTTCTATATCCAGTTTGAAACACGTCCTAAGGTTTTTCTGCTGGATATGGAAAAAATTTGGATATTTTGCTTTTAATCACGCCCCAAACGGCCCCTTAAGTGAAGTGATTTATTGAATGGTCAAACTCACAGCCAAGAGGCTATGTGGAAGGAAGAGGAAGTTAAAAATTTATTGAAATTGATTTGGAGCTATTAATGTTGGTTGGAAAGTATATGTCTGCATTTGATAAAACACAACCCCATCATTAATTTTTTGCTATTTAGAAAGCATTCACAGTGAGGCTCCCCTCTAGGGGTGTCAACAAGCCGACTGAGTCGAGCTTGGGCATGGCTTAGCTCGAGCTCGAATTTGAAAGCTCGAACTCAAAATTTTAAATTCGAGCTCGAGCTCGGCTTGTATCCTCCTGGCTTGAGCTCGGCTCATAAAGAATTCTAGAGCTCGAGTGAAAGCTCGGCCAAGGCTCGAGCTTGACTCATTAAAAAATTTTATGGAATGAGATTTAATTAAAAAATAGTATATTTCTATATACGAAACAAGTTTATATATGATTGTTCTCATATAAGGAGCATGAAAACAGTTTTTAAAATCATTGGATTCCGATCCGACAGTGAGTATCAAATCAATAAGTAGGCTAGTATGACTCATTATTCGCCTTTATAGCCGTCAGATTAAGATATAATGGCTAAGACTTGTACTGACATCATTATTTTATATATAATATATAAAATAACGAGCTGAGCTCGAACAAGCTCATGAGTTTGAATGAGTTGGGCCGAGTCGAGTATCATTGAGCTCGAGCTTAGGGATGCCACCGGGGCCGGATTTTTACCCGACCCGACCGGACCCGGCCTTATTGGGGCCGGTTCTGGGAAACCTTACACAGTACCGGTTCCGGTTCCGGGTTTGAAAGAGGAACCGATGCACCGGGTCGGGGCGGGTTTGGGTATTATATTAAAACCCGACCCGACCCGATATATAGGTATTCAACTCAAGTTAGGTCTCTCTTCTTTTCATTTTTTTTTCTTTTAGTGCTCTTTTTTAACTTTAAAGAGTGAAAAATAATCAAAATAATCAAAGTTTAATATGCAAGTTTGAAAAAAAATAAAAATAGATAGAAAAATTTTGATTTGGTATCGGGGCGGGACGGGGCGGGGCGGTTCCGGGTTTGGTACCGGGGCGGTTCTGGGTCCAAAAATTGGACCCGTAGTGGGTCTGGGGTGGTTCCGGGTTTAAAGAATTACAACGGTTCCGGGGCCGGGTTTGCCAAGAACCGACCCAAACCCGCCCCGGTGGCATCCCTACTCGAGCTCGCAATGGGACGAGCCCAACATGAGCTGAGCCCAAAATCGGGCCGAGCCGAGCCGAATCAACTCGCGAACCGGCTCGGCCCATTTACACCTTAGTCTCCGGCCAAACTCGGGTTGACCCGATAGAGGAACCCGGTCAAACTGTCCCGTTCTGTGGTCTCATTTCATGGAGTTCGTCATTGTCGGAAGGAAGGGGCCCTTGGAATCAAAGTAGTTGGGTTTGAGTCTCTTTCGAAGTCAAACCACTTAAGCTTGCAGAATATACATAGCGTTAGACAACAATTAAAAATGGAAGAAGGCAGATCAGCAAAAGAATGGATATCTCCCCCATACTCATTCCACGTGTCTGTATCACCTGGGCCTAAGTAACCCACCGACACTAGGTTACGCTCAACCTAGCATGTGACCGGCACACCTCGTTTTCCTCGGATAGAGTTGTAAGACCCCAAGCTCACAGCTCACATGCCGGGGTTCACCGCTGGCCAAAAAGCGGCGCCGAACTTGAGAAAAATTGCTGCTTTGGCGTAAATCATATCATGAGTGGATGCCGCTCTGAATTGCGTTCCCAATTGAATTTACACGGACGGCGTGATTAACGGTGTAAAGGCGAGTGATGCACGACTTCTGGATGACATGAATTGAGAATCCATGCCTCATGTCGTGACTGTTTCAAGACGGTTCCGAAGGTGCGCGTGTATGTCCAATTTCGTCGACCTATCATGCATTTACATTGGCGCGTGAGGACTGGTGGCAAACATATTTTATACTCTGCGATCCTTATCCAGTAGCAGAGTAATATTGTTGTACAATAAATTCTCTTTTAATATAGAAGTTCTAGAGTTTTATTGCTGTTGCGGGTAGATAAGAAGTCACTACAGCTAGTATATCAATTTCTTGCATAAAATTTATCTCATAAATTTGTGGTGGCCAGTAGGATAGAGGAACTAACATTGGATGCTTAACACTTAACAGCAGGAAAACTCTTCAAGAGTCTAAAATCTAGAAACAAGGAGTCGTCGCTTTCCCGGTAACACGGGGTTATCAAGCAATGGATACGAGGAAAGGTCCATTCTTTCTCTGACTTTTCAGCGTTCAAAGACCGACAGGCAGGAGGAAGAGAGGCAGCATCCCCAAGGAAGAAACACTCAGCGGTTTGCCCCCAAATTCCCCCTGTCGTAAGTGAAAAACCATTCAGGTCCTTGTCACGCGGACCACTCTGGTTTCGAGTTTCCAAATAAAATATATACTCGTATAAAACCAGAGAATACTCGTATACTCTGGTTTCATTTCGCCATAATTCTTATATTTATGTAGATTGCATTTATTGAAATTCAATGTCAACTTGTATGATACTGTTTATATATAATGATTTTCAATTGTATTAACTCGTTAGTGTTAACTACTATTCGCAAATTTGGAGATAAAAATACTTTAAAAAGAGCAGATATTGACAAGTGGCTTGCTGTCTCAAATAATAATGCAACTGTAGATAATTATGATTATCGGTTGGGAATGGGCATTTTTCCCAACTTGTTGGCATCGTCATAGTGGAGTCTCGACTTGTTCTTTGGTAGCTCACATTGCTTGAAAAAAGTCAGCCTAAGGCCAAGGTAACAAGGGATGCTAGTTTTCGGGTCAAATTAGACAAGAAGACGATCATGGCAGGAGAGAAAAAGATACAAGTTGTAGCTTAGCTATTTAAGATACCGTTGGTTTGGGCGTATCCCACCTAATTAAGATTTTCAGATCTCACTAGCTCTAATGAATACAGCTACCGTTAGTGTGGTGATGCCGAAACCACCTTTGTATGCCATGGTTTAGGTCCTTTATAGCTACAAAAAAAAGGAGGAAGAAGAGCATGTTTATTTAAAGGTATTAGTATCCATAAACTAAAATATTATCATTTCTTTTGATCCCCCAAAAAATAGCACTTCAAACATTTAAAAGGTAACTAATGCATATAGTAAATTTAATATTTATAAACAAAAGCTTAATACATATCATTAAGAAAAAGTATAGACAATGTAGAATTTTCATAGTTATCTATCCCAAAAGCAGACTCTCTTATATCACCATAAATCACAAGGGGATCATTACATGTTTGTCATTTTTTAGACTGCAGAGTGCAGACTAATCAGAGCAACTCGCGCCTCATTGCAGAATATCCATTCATAATTCTTTTTTATCCGGCTATCCAATTAGAGTTTTTTGTTCTCATATCCCTTTTTTGATATACTTTTTCTAGCATATCCAAATCCAGTTTATTACTTGTACAAGACAAATTAAGGTCGACTCGTTTCTTTGTTCGATTAGTGAGTATCATACAGTAGAATACAAATTGAAGAAAGAAAAGAGTGGCGTGTGGGTTAGGTGTAATGGATAAGTTCCCCCCGGTTACCTTCCTTGGGGAACTTCTTCGGTTCTTCCACGCGGCTGACCCATGCAGAGTCTTATAAGAGCCTTCCCTTCTCCTCCCCACTCTTCCTCATCATAAAAACACCCTCTCGCCAGAAATCTAAACATTGCCCTCCCTCTCCCTCCTATCTTCCCAACTTCCCTCTGTAACGTTAACGTTTCAAAGGCTAGAAATGATGCTTGATTTTGGGAGCAAATCGAATATGGTAACGCCCGACATGTCCCGCAAATCCCCAAGGTCCTCTTCCGATAAGTCCCGCCGCCACCTTCCTCGTCTGGTGCTTCCCGGCGACCCGCTGGCTGCCAGCCCTTTGGACACTCTGGCTTACGAGCAGTATCTTCGTCTTCCGGAGTTGTCAAAGCTCTGGCGCTCCACTGATTTTCCCAGTTGGTCAGCGGAGGCGATTCTCAAGCCGGCCTTGCAAGGCCTTGAAATCACCTTCCGGTTTATATCTATGGTCCTGTCCGATCCCAGACCTTACGCCAACGTCTCCGAGTGGACGCGCCGCCTCGAATCCCTCGCGCTCCGCCAAGTCGAGCTCATTGCCGCCGTCTGCGAAGAAACAAGCGACGAGACAGGTGCCCGCGCCGCCCCCGTGTTGAATCTCAACAACTCGAGCGGTGTCCTCGCCCGCGACAGGAGCTCGAGCGAGGTGTGGAAGATCGCTGGCACAGCGGAGTCAGTAGTGAGCTGGACCAGCGAGGCCAGCCTGCTCCCCCGCCTCGCCGCCTGGCGCAAGTCTGAGGACGTTGCTTCAAAGATCGCGTTCGGGATCGAGTGCCACATGCACGGGTCGCCCTTCACGCTGGGTCTCGGAGAGCCCAACCTCGCCGGCAAGCCCGCCCTCGAGTACGACCTCCTCTGCAAGCCCGTCGACCTCCATGCCCTCAAGCGCATCCCACTGGGAACCAAAAACCCCGAGAACCAGACGCTCTTCACAACATACCAGATTCTCGAGTGCTGGATCTTCGCGGCCCGGGAGCTTCTTCGAAAAATCGAAGATGGAACACAGGAGCAGCAGTACCAGAAGAGCGCGCGCTACTGTTGGTTGCTGGAGCGCTTTTGGAAGCTTCTATCGGAGATCGAAGACCTGCATCTGCTGATGGACCCTGCCGACTTTCTACACCTGAAGAACCAGCTGGCGATCAAGTCGTCGGATACCGAGACGGAGGCGTTCTGCCTGCGCTCGGCGGGACTGGTGGACCTGACGCGGTCGTGCAAAGAACTGAGGCACCGGGTCCCAGGGGTCCTGGGGGTGGAGGCGGACCCCAACGGGGGCCCCAGGGTACAGGAGTCAGCGATGCGGCTCTTCCAGGAGAGAGGCGAAGCCACGAGGGTTCATCTGCTGCAGGCGTTTCAGGCGGTGGAGGCGGCGGTGAAGCGCTTCTTCTTCGGCTACAGGGAGATGGCGGCGGTCGTGATGGGCAGTTTGGAAGCCAAGGGGAGCTTCGCGGTGGCGCGCGCAGAGCCGTCTGATCAGCTGTCGCAGCTATTCGCGGAGCCTTCCTACTTCCCGAGCTTGGACGCTGCCAAGACGTTCCTGGGAAACCTCGGGCACCATTAGAACCATGAATCGAAGGCCATGGATTGAAATAGAAGGAAACTACACTATAATTTTGTGCAAAAAAATGTTTTGATTATAGGTCGCATTAAAGTATTTTTGTGTAAAGATATAGATTAACTTGGAATACAACATTTTTGACACGCCTATCTGCGAAGATGATTGACTAGAAAAGTCTAATAAATGTTAAACAAATGCTTAATGAAATTTGACCATAATTGAACAAATTATCAATATTTGTTTTTACCCTAAAACTTGTCAAGGATTTTTTTTTATAAGAACTTGTCAAAGAATTTGCTTTGCTAGCAATTAAAAAACATGTGAGCCGCCCTAAAAATTAGTGAAATTGACTGGGTTGGCGTCAACAAATGAACAGGCGATAGCATCATCGGAGTCTCGAGTCCAGACAATTTATCGGAGTCTAGAGGTTACAGCCACTTTCTTCCCATCAGGTCAAACCTCGTCATCACGTAAAGATGTTCTAATTAGCAGTTGTTACGAATACGTCGACGAATAAAAAAAAAAGAATACATCCAAACCGAAATTTTTGCTAACCTAAAGGACCCGCACTTCTTAATTTCTGAAATGGTTCTTGCCTCGTGCACTCAAATTACTTCTACATGTTTGGGAGAGACCATGCATTACTTCTTCATGGTCGTAGTCTCGTAAAGATTCTTGTCTCTCCATTTTGTTGGAGTCTTACAGCCTGTTTGGGAGCAATATAAATGGGATTTTCATCCCGAGTTTCGAATTTAGGAGCGGGTGCGGGCCAAAAACCCGTTTGGCGCTGGGTTTTCTAAAATAAAACGCGCTGGCACTCCCTTCACAAAACTCACCCGAGATTAAAAAACACCCCCTGACCTGTTTTGATATCAAAAATCGCGTCGGGGCTTTCCTCGACTCCTCCTCTGGCTTTCCTACCCGGCCGCCTGCTTTCACCCTCCCTCTTGCCAGTCATCCCCTCCCATCGTCGTCCTCCGTCGGTTCTTACTCAAACGGCCGCCGGCATTGGCCCTCCTTCCTCTCCTGCGACTTCCACCATCGGCACACTATCGAGGTCCATTGGATGGTGATGTTCCTTCCTTAGGCTCCCTCACTCTCTTTCTTTGCTCCTCTTACCTGCCAGACCACCTGGAGAGTTGGGAGGCTTTAGCAGATTGGACTCTTTGTTGTGCATTTGGTACTGGAGGTGAGGTACAACGTCTCTATGGAATTTGATGTCTGTTCTGATATGGGTTTCTTGCTTTCTTGTCGATCTTTGTTTTTTCAGATGATTTGAATACTGGGTTTTGGGTGATCTAGTGATTGTTTCTGTATTCTTTGATCAAACTTGTTGTTTGGGTGTTGGGCTTTTAAAACTATTTTTTGGGAAGGAATATGAGTTTTACTCTGATGGGTGTTTTAGATTTTCTGATTCTTGACAATGAGCTGGGGGGAAAGGTTCATTTTTTGTCGCATGCATTGCAGGCTGAGAAATTTGGGTTTTAAATGTGCATGTGATAGGAATGATACATACAATTCAATGTATCTTTATTGATCTGCTATGGGTATTGCTTGAAATGTGATTCTCTGCAATTCTGACTATATTGATTTGTTACACCCACATATAGTTTTTTGGACGTGCATTTGTTGTAGATATGAGGAGATCAGTTTTGCCTCTATTTTCTCCATCATCTAGATTTCAATAGTACGATGAATGCCATGTGATGATTTTCATATAATGCATATTTCTGACATTTTGGCCAGATGTGCAACATGTCGAATATATTACTTGAGTTGAGATCTCATTAATATGTATGCTTCTTCTATTGTTCAGTTTGCTGTGTTTATGCAAAAGGACTATTTATTTATCAATTCAACTGGAAAAGGTTTATTTTGATGCATCCATACCAATGATGCTTTAATATATGCTATCGAATGTTGTTGAATATATTTTCTTGACTTTGAAGAGTGGAGGGGAAATATATTATGGGATGTTCTGGCTAACTGTGAAATGCCCTCAAGTCATGCTACTAGGCATCCAAATGTCTATATACTGATACATCATAGGAGATTATTAGATACTCAGTTTTCACTCGAAGAGATGACCGGTTTTTTAGATCCCTAGGAGGTTTACCTTTGAATGGGGTTAAATAACACAATGCACGATTTTTCTATCTTACCATAGGCAACTTTTACATGCAAGCCACACATCGTCAGTGCCGTCTCAAATTTTTTTAGAGTTTTGGTGTGTTTGCGAAAGAGTGAATCGGAGACTAAAATTCGGCAATCAATTATGGGCAATGTGACTTGTTGATAACTTTATTGTTTTCATTATTTGACTGCCAGTCCATTCTTTTTCTCTGTTTTCAACAGTCTTTGATTGATACCATTTAATGTTATGATTGTTCACTCTCTTTTGTCAATGCTTCGTTTGAGCACAAGCACCAGGCTTCTTAAAGTTAACAGATTTTCTTCTTGAATCCCTTGAATGTTACCTGCTTTATAGATTTGAGCATTACAAAGAGCATAATAATTTGTTTCTTACTTGTGTTCATTGGTTCCTGTCATAGGTTTGAGATGTGGAAAAGGCAAATTGACTCACACTAAGCAATGTTTGATTTGGTTTTATAGATGTCGAATTGTGGATCTAAAGGGGAAAATGGAAGGTTGGAGTGGAATCAAGCACGTGTAGCCTTTTTTTACCAAATTACTGGTTGACCAAAGCCGCATTGGTAAAAGGGCATCTGCTAGATGGAAACCCGAGGCATGGGCTGTGATGGTGACTGAATTTAACAAGAAGTTTAACTTGAATATCACCTCAAGGCAACTAAAAGCTCGAGTACAAGTCATGAAGGCAAATTATGGTGTTATAAAAAAAATATTTAACCAAAGTGGATTTGGTTTTGATCCAAATCAGAATACATTTAAGGCAGATGATGAAGTGTGGGATGCCTACATAGAGGTGAGTAATTGTTAGTTTCAATTGTATATTATGGAATATAAAATGAGACTTACACATAGAATATTTGTATAACAGAAAAACCCAGATGCAAAAGCATGGAGAGGAATGACAATTCCACTCTATAATGAGTGGTATGAAATCTTTGAGGGTATGACTACTTTTGATATAGCTCCTCCAGCTTCAACATATCTTTGACATTCTTATGACCTTTCATATATCTCTCTCCTATAGGTTGTAAAGCTGATGGGAGTAGGCAACAAAGTAGTCTTCCTCCACCAACATCAACTAATGAAATTGATGATGCATCTGCTATGCCATCTCCTTGTGCACATGTGGATCTCACACAAGATTTTAGTGGTGTTGATGTTACAAACACTTGTAGCCTTGATACTAATGCTGCCAACATTAAAGTTGGTAGCAAACGAGACATTTCAGCAATGTCTGATAAGGCTAAAAAGAAAAAAGTGAAGGTTGCACCAGAGATATCCTTTGCAAATGCACTACTTACCGTGGCCGAGGAATGCAAAAAGGCTCCAATTCCTTATTCTGACTCGATGATTGAACAATGCGTAAAGATAATTATGAGTATGAGGGAATTGTCTCTAGAAGAGAAAGCACGGGCTATTGACATTGTAAGGCTCAACCATGCTTATACCGTATTCATTCACTTGGATGAAAATACACGTGTGATGTGGTTAAAAATGCACTTACATAAATAGTGGCATGGGCTATGGAAAAAGTAGGTTTTTTTGTACTAATAGTGTGTCATTTTTGGGGGGCTAAAGGGCATATATACTAGAAGATGATGTTTGTTTTTATGTTTCATATTTTAGGGGCTAAAGGGCATGTATAGTGAAAGATAATGTATGATATGTGTATCATTTTTTGGGGGTTGAAGGGCATATATGGTGTAAAGATGATGTATGTTTTTTTGGATTTAGAAGATGGATAAAGTATTTTTGCTGTGATTATGTTTCATGGTGGATGATGTGTATTGTT
Source organism: Houttuynia cordata (assembly GCA_039654745.1). Lineage (NCBI taxonomy): Eukaryota > Viridiplantae > Streptophyta > Magnoliopsida > Piperales > Saururaceae > Houttuynia > Houttuynia cordata. The sequence goes on from CM077506.1 coordinate 24,491,233, forward strand.
TTATGAAAATTGATGATGGATGGTTTGTCGATTCTATAGGTTATATATGTATGTATTACTATTATGAAAATTATTGGCTATGTTCTTTCTCTCATTACAAAATTTTAATTAATCAATTTTTTTAAAATATTGAGTTTACTGCCAAACAGGTTTGTCATCATTTTTTGAAAATTAGTGCATTTCTACCAAACAGGTCAGCACTTGAAATGTAACAATTTCAGATTTTAGGACAAAATTTTTTTTGCACCAGATCTTGAGGACAAAAACATTTCAGCAGAAAATGTTCCCAAACGGGGTGTTAGAGTCGGAGGATCCACGTCTGTTGGTAGAAGCCAGTATGATGTAGACTATGCCTCACGGTCACGGACCTATCTACCTAAGCCTTTATCATGGTGGTAAGCCGTACTTGTATGATCAAATGGGCTAGAACAATAAGGACTAGGCCCATTCAACCTAGTACTGCCATCCATTTTTTATTTAGTCTAGTAAGGACTTTTCTAATGCTTTCTTAGTTTAGTTGAATTCAATTAAAGCATTAAAGTATGGTTCATTAACTCTAGGATCCTGATAGTCTTCTAGTTCACAGGGTTTTCCCAGGTTTTAGTTGCTTCATGTGTTAAATTGATGGCTGAGTGAGATAAGTGAGAATGTTCATACTAAAGAGTGTGAGAATGTGTTTGATCTTGCATAAACTTTATTTAATTCACATGTTAGTGACGAAAGCAAAGAAACCAAGGTTACACCAATAAGTGAATTAGAGACAGTTTAATCAGTCCAGTAAAGAAACAAAGGATTTATTTATGGGCGTTTTAGAGACTATATTCATTTGAATCAAGAAACCAAGGATATGCATTGAAAAATACCCAAGGATACAGCCAATAAGTTTGTATATGTAATCATCCATGTTCTCCCTAACAGTATAGACCCATGCATTTAATTTTCCCTGTAGTTTATTAATTACAATATAATTCTGGGGTGAGAAACCTAATTCAAAGTTCATTAATTTAAGGGGATCATGGGAATTGTATAAGCCTTAGGTAAATACGGGCCTCATTTCAAACTTAGCAGTCACTAATAGAAGGAACTGGTTACCCATCTCAAACTAAAACGGGAGTATTCAGGTTCCCATCTTGCTAAACCTAAATCCATGATACCAAAGACAACTGACCACGAAGCGAGTTGTGGAAGCTTTTGTAACATGGGATTCATAATTTTCACTTACATTTTTCGCACTCAATGTACCTAAAATATTCATGTTCCATGGCTCAGAAGGATTTCATTGATTTTTGCTAGCGTTATGCAAGGGAGTTTTTGGTTTGCAAATGCCTCGAACCTATTATTTCTGTAGATCTTTCCGCCTTATCATGGATCAAAAAAACCAATCTAATTAAATACAACAGTGAAGACTGAATAAGAAGCTAAATGTTATATATGTCCAAAGTGGCAACGTAAATATTAAGTCAATTCTCTGAACATGTTATCTTTCCGAAAAAACAATTCGCGTAAAGAATTAGCAATATATTGGACTGTCTAAACATTGAGGCCCAGGATTTGTTACAAGTCCGTGAAGAACTAAAATTAGCCATGCAGCACGGTGTTTGGCCCATTAAAAAGCCGCATTCATATCTCTGTCTGATGGATTCACACGTTATTTCTCTAGCTTTTCATTTCACACACCACAAGTAACTTAACTAAAAGTGATTGTTGACAGCAACAAAGCAAAACCATTCATCAAGTTCAAAACCAGCCAGCCAGCGGTTCGTTTCATTTCAATTCTGCAACCAGCATACCCAAACCAGGATTGGACAATCGTAGATTGTTAAAAGTGTTCTTTGAACCTATATCCGAAACATTGCATGTCTTCGTTGCATATGTAGCATATCATAAAGAGAAAGCAAATGTCTTCAAGCTGTATGCATGGTAGTATCTGGTGTTATGCACTAATGCAGACTGAACAGGCAGAAAGTGTAAAATACAAACACATAAATCGAATACAAGGTAAAACATTGCGATCCTCGTGTCGAGGCTGTCGACCAAAAGTTGGAACATGCTCATGTGGTGGTCACCTCATAAGTGTAAAAATCATGGAGTTGGCCTGATTGTGGCTGACGTTATGTTTAAGATATTTTCAGCAATGAATTGCCAAAAACTGCAGGTATTTTATACTTTGACAATTATCTGTAGTTCATGTACTATATAATATATAGCGTAAGTGCAAAGCCTTCGGAAAGAGATTATAAAGAATTCAAATTGCATTATAACGGGAAGCAAATGGTGAGGTTTAAGCATAGAAGTTAGTATCTTACAAATAAACGGAGATTTTTAAAGGAGATAGCAAAGTATAAAAGGTATTATTTAGCTATGATAAATGATAGAAGATATAATACAGTTATGGGCACAGTGGTAAGCACATCTCATATTGGGATAGCAGTTCAGAAGATAAGAAGAAATATAGGGAGGAGACAGAGAGAGGCGAGGGACAGTGCGGAGGAGAGGGTGATCGAAAGGATAAGAAGATTGGAGCGGACAACATGAGCGTGGGTCTCTGTCTAGAATCTGAAGAGAAGGCCCACTAAGAACGTACTATCTGCTTTCCTTCATAATAACAACATCCGAGTCTAGACGAAACTTCCCTAACTAACCCATATTGCATGTTTGCAGTTTGCACTAGAAAGAAAAATCTATATTGCATGTTGTTGGTAGCCCATGAAAATCTGGTACATCCGTCTTCGAGTTTGTTCCTCGTTTCTCACGAGCTCTTATACTAGCCACAAGTTCCTGTTTTTTTAACAACGTGTATTTCCGACGAATATTATAAGTGATCTCGATTCAACTTTCTCAAAAAGAAGAAGAATTAGAAGCAGCAGCAGCCACAGCTAGCTACGATGCTTCACAGCTTGAGCAGTCACTGTTTTTGCCTTTTTAATGAGCTAAATTTGTGTAATCACGTGCAGTATAGTATGTGTCAAGAGTATACTGTACGTGATACTACAATTGCGAATTTGGCTAACGAAGCTGCAATACAGTGGTGGGCCTTACTGTGAACACGAAATGGAAGTACTTATCTTCTAAAGTATATATCTTTGCGCAATATATGTGGCCTTCGTAGCCATGACATATCTTCGCTTGTCCGCTTCAACAGTGGGATAAGGAGATCAAGAATCATTGTAGAATGAATTGCAATCATATACTTGGCCCAGAGAGTAGAGAGTACAATCCGTCACAGATGAATTTAAAACATTCAATTGTGTTCAATCATTTCTTGGTCCCAAATCTCCAAAATCTAGATGAAATTAGAACTCATGAAGGACATTCCATTTTAAGAAAAATCTCCCCCAATCTTCTGGACTCACCAAAATGAAGCATCAAACACAGCAAAGATAATCTATACTAACAGCCCATCCACTGGTTATGATGTCTGGTGAAAATTTCCGATCTTCGTGCTCGTGCTAAATTGCATTTCCTTTGTATATAAGTTGTATAATGAGGTGGGGAGCTCATTTTAGTACATTTTGTGAAGGGGATTTCAGTGTTTCAGTTCAACACCCAATGTTGAGTATTTTATCTAAATTCTTCAAAGCTTATCCGGGAAATTGTAGTTCATTTTTATTTTGAAGAAGCAACCGTCTAATTCTTGCATTGCCTCACAACTAAAACTCAGAAGCTCTTCCAAATCTCGTGTTGCTGTCCAGAAAGGATGCGAAAATGAAACCAAGAGTAGGATATAAAAGCTATGAAAGTCCGTCGATCCGAGCCGTCAATAAGATATCAGCAGAGGATCCACAGGTCACTGTATGATTCTTCAGCGTCGGCAATAGGACCACCGATTGCAACGTGTATTTTGGTCCTGGCCCTTCAACTCGCCCAAAACTTCCAAGTATAAACCGCCCATGGGTGGACTCGAGCTAGATATTTTGGAACATTTTGTCAACTTTTCCATGCGACTGATGAGAGCGTCTAGCAAAAAAAAAAGTGTAACTGATGCGAGTCCAAACTTTGTAACACTATCATAATTCGCAAAGTCGAGCAGGTCCGGATCGCCAACCATCTTTAGCATGTGTACCCCAACGAGTCATGGGAATCTATCTATTCATGCAAGTACACGAGATATCCTGTCCCCACTTCAAGGCTATGTCATGGACGATCGATTGTTGCTTAGAAATGGTCGTATGCAAAGCAATTGTATTGTCAATGTCACCTAAGCAATTCGGCCCACCACCATGGCTGATTGTTGTTTTTTTTTTTGCTGAATTGCTGATTGGTTGATTACCAACCAAGCATAACAGCATTGAAGTGGTGCTAGGCGTAATTGCTTTCTAATTGAATCCAATTGAAACGTGTAAGTGTGTAACATCGGCTTGTTTATCAATCTAATAAGAGCATTGCAGTGTCCCTAAGCGTAATTGCTTTCTAATTTGATCCAATTGAAACTTATAAAACTCCATAACCAGCTCATAGACGAAAAACTCCATAACCAGCTCATAGACGGAGAAGCTGTGTCTCTGCATAAAATAGAACAGCGTAATCAAGTCAGCAAGTAACATGGGGCCAATCCAGCTAGATATACACCATGTCATTGAATGGCACAATTATAAGCTTAATGGAGCTTTATGTATCCAAGTATTTACTTCCACAAAACAGGTAAAATAAAAAGTACCGAGTCATTCATCCCATGGTAACTGAGCTAAACTCGGACTCCAAATGTCACCTGACAGGAGCCTCGCCTGCCCAGAGTCAGAGACACGAGTTAAGGAGGGGCGGCCAACAGGTCGGAGTTGGGCTACACACTTGGCAGATGCCTACGCCGGTGGAATAACGTTTTTTCACCAAGGGAGGCGGTGCAGGTGGAGCACTCGGATTCGAACACGTGGTCTTAATAAGCCGTGAATAGATAGATCTTGGGTTATAATTATAAAAGGGCAAGATCATCGGTTACGATGGCTCTAGCATACAACTCGGGGGAAGTCGGTTTGGGAGGATCATCTATATATAGAGACAGGCGGCTCAGCTGCCGCCACGCCTGGCTTCCCGCGTCTACGGTTTTGCCAAATCGTATAAACATCGGCTTTCGTATGCGTGTGTGTACAAAAAAGGGCGTAGCCGCGTAGGCTCTACAGAGATCTTTTCAAGCGCTACGGCCAGGGGGAGTATATATATATATAAGCGCGCAGCTGAGGAGAGGAGGTCGAGGACTCGAGATGTCAGATGAAGCAAAACCCAGAGCGACGGTCGTGAATCCTCCTCTCCCGTCCCCTCACCGGGAAGGATTTCCGTGACCACCCCCGATCGAGAAAACGCGTCGTCGTCTTCCTCCGGGAGGATTCCAGTAAGTCTTCCTTTCCGTCTTCCGTCTTCCTCTTCCTTCCTCTCTGCCAAACTTCGGCTTCTTCCTCCTCTTCTGCTCTTTCTCATAATTAATGTCCCTCTGGTGGTGTGGTCCGTGTTTCTTCCCGGTCCGGGAAGCACGGAGGGCAAAAACAGCTGGATTTTCAAGGCAACTCAGGAGAACTCGGTGGCACTTCGGCGTTACAGCTTTAAACGACGGAATTTTACAAAGATTTAGTAAAATCGTCGCTGTTGTGGGACTAGTCTGACGGTTGAAATTTTGCTGCTGCAGGTTTGAGTTCTGCGATATTGTCCGTCGCTGGATCCGATCGGGAGGAAGGCGGTAGTGGCTCCCCGGTTGGCAAAAGGGGAATTGCTTTGCGCTTAGCCGCCCTTTTCTCCGGAAGCTGCTTTTGACTTCCATCCCCACGAGTTCACTCCTCTTTAGCAAATCAAGAGGAAATATTATATTCGTGAGAGATATGGAAGTCGTCGCGACTTGCTTGCATTGGAGCCAGCCGCTCGCCGCCCATTCTCCTCCTTCGACGCAAACTCTTCTGGCCTCTGCCATCTCTTCTCTATCCTCTAAGCGCAGCCGCAGCCGTCGAGCGCTTGATTTATACGGGCTATTCCGGCAGTCAGACCACCCATCGGCTCTGTTCGGGCGGACCCTTGATGCCGGCTTGTCTAGAACTCGCTCCTGCGAGTTCCCGACCATCACCAGACGATTTATCCGCAGAGCCATCAGCAGCAGCATGGCCGGCGAGAGCTTCTCCGACGAGGAGTTTGCGAGGACCTTGGAGGAGCTTGCTCGTAGCTTCGACCTGTCTGATGAGGTGGACGGCGAGAGCCAGTTGGAGTTGGAGCACAACCGGAACAGAGGTGGCGAATCCAGTGGAGCCGAGAACAGTGCCGCTTCTCCTTTACAGAACCTGAGGCCATTCGAGTCCGTAGGCGAGCCTCCGTGGGTGGTTCTGAGCCCGGAACCGCCAGAGTGGCCTACGCCCGGGGCGATCATCCCGGCCAGCGTCGAGCGGAAAGCCAACAGCGTGGAGCTGCCTCTATCTCTCCGAATGATAAAGAGGAAGAAGCAGTGGCAGGAGGGATTTCGGGAGGCCGGGGAGTCAGCCTACTGCTCGGTTAAGAAGGCCTTCTCGTCTATGGTCTTCATCATTCGGGAGCTCCAGAGCTACACCCTGCAGATGAGGGAGCTCCTCTTCTACGAGGATTTGCAGGGGATCCTCTCGCGCGTGCAGAGTGAGCTAAATGCCTCCTTCGTCTGGCTCTTCCAGCAGGTTTTCTCCCAAACGCCCACACTCATGGTCTACGTCATGATCCTCCTGGCCAACTTCACTGTCCACTCAATGGGCAACAACGCCGCCCTTGCTGTCGTTGGCTCGCCCCCCCATTCCACCTCAGAGACCGCCGCCGTCGTGGAAGAACACCATGGCGGTGCCTCAAAATTCGATTCATCGTCCGTTAAATCCTTCTCCGTCATGGGAAGTTCTGCTTCAGTGGGAGGAAGCAGTGGGGGCGGTGGAAAGGTGAGGTCAGTGGCGGGGCCGACAGATGGTGGGGACCTATTGTCCAATCGGGAGCCGCAGCACCGCACAATTGTCCCGGAAGAGATGACGGCGGCGGGGAACGTGACGGCGACGGAGGAGGAAGCGGTTGTGCCTGAGAGGGAGGTGGCGAGGGTGTGGAATGCGATGGTGGAGGAAGCGGAGAGGATGCAGGCGCACCTGAGGGAGGGGGTACTAGACCAGGAGACGATGCAGCGGTTCGTTTCGCCGGTGAAGGCTGTGATCGAACCGGACGACTACGCCGACTACCTGAGAACAGAGCTGAATTACCAGTTGGCGGTTGCTCAGGAGCCTGATAATCCGCTTCTCCTCGCGAACTTCGCTCAGTTCCTCTATCTCGTCGTCCATGACCACGATAGGTACCTTTCAAACTTGTTTTCTGAAAACTTCTACATGTTCATCTGCTATTTTATGTGAAATTAGGAAGTAGTTCTCGTGTTAGCAAAAAAAATATAGTACTAAGTTCTTTTAGCACATAATCAAATTAGTCGTCATGTTTTATCCCTTACATGAAGGGGACTGAGAGAGACCAATTGCCTTAAAAAAATATAGTGATGAGAGAACCAAATTGAAGCGTGTATTGACCATTTGGAAGCGATGAGCTGACTGTTCTTCTATTTCTGGAGTCAGTGGGGCTGGGAATCGTGCATCTCCTGGGTCGTTGATTTGGTTGGGTTTTTACTTTTTAGACTTCGCGTGCATCGTTTTGGTTGGTGAATTAAATCTCCGTACAGGTGTGTATGATAGTATCTGAATGGTCATGTTCACTCAGCATTTGTTAGCAGCCGTCATCAGTTGTCAGTGCATGGCGCTGCTGTCTCTGTATCTCTGTTTTCTTTCCGTAAGAATTGGAATCAGACCCATAATTTTAGGATCATCTACCTCGTGATCTTAAACTTTCATATAAGATGTAATATGTAAAAAAAACTAATTTAGGATGGAGCATTGCCAATTTGCCATGGCCCCGCTGGGGGAGGAACAGAGATATTTTGCATTTCTTTGTGTCCGGCTAGTCCAAGTTGCAAATTCTGTGTCGTTTCCTATATTGTTGGTTGTTCAATGACGAAAATATCCGGTTGGACCACATCAGGGATGACCGAGAAAAGAACAAGAAGATAGGACAAGCTTGGCCTGCATCGTCTCTCATCTTTTCTTTGGGTCGTCTTATCTTCACAAAATCTATCTCGTCATTAGGAAATTTTATACTCCACATGCTGAAAAATTGTGATTACATTTCTAACTCTGCATTCGTTTTTGCTGGCAGAGCGGAAGAGTTCTTTAAGCGGGCCGTTCGGATTCAACCACCCGATGCCGAGTCGCTGAGTCGGTACGCGAGTTTTCTGTGGTTAGTCCGCAAGGATGTGGCCGCGGCAGAGGAGATGTATTTGGAGGCCATTGCGGCTGATCCCGATAACACATTCCATGCGTCCAATTATGCCAATTTCCTCTGGAACACCGGAGGCGAGGAAACATGCTTTCCCCTAACCTGAGGCTGCAGTTGCAGCCTGAGTGCACAATGTTAAAATTGCATTGCAGCATGTGTGGTGCTTCATTATGTTATGTGAGATTTATTTACCTAAGACGATACAAAAAAAAGTAATCAAATAAAAGAAAAGAAACTTTAGTTAGGTGAGCTCGTCTTGTTAGCCGAAAATCCCACTTTCTCCATTTTAAATGGTCATCCCGCCCAGAATGAGTTCTGAGACGTTTGTTGCTTTTCTTTCTTTTTGTAATTTGTAATTGACGATCCAAAGCGAATTGTAATTAAAATGTCATTTGACTTGATAAAGATGGCCATAAATTCGATAGTTCTCCCCGGGGGCTTTCCATATAGCCTTCAGAAAAGTTTTGTTGTATGCTTCAGATGGTGTAAAAAAGCATTATGACTAGTGAGAACTGACGGCAAATATACACCAGAGAGGGAGAGAGGCTGTTGGGTACCTCTTTTTCTTCAAAGAAGAAAAGCTTAAAAGCCATTCTCATGAGGAGGGTTGACTCATAAAGTAAGGAAAATATTTGCTTGCGAAAGATTTCACGAGGAGCAACTGAATTAGACGAAGTTTCTTGTTCTTCCATGAATCAATGGACTTTAGACAAACAAAAGAAGCCGACCAACACGTGAAGAAGATAAGATCAGATTCGTTCGTATTGACTGAATAGGTAGCCCATTGCTACTCCCATGCCTTACCCATAGGCTAAATTCATGGACCCTCCGTACGGTCGTACCAAACTGCTCAGCACTTCAATTCAATGCACCTTCTCGGTAAGGATGTGAGTTGGGAAAGGGGCCTTCTCGACGTAGCTACAACACTCATCAAAGAAGAGAAGTTGAAGAATTCACTTTGCCGTCAATCCTGGCCTCCGTCTACGTAAAAAGGTAAAGTTAAGTTGTAGAGTCGAATTGAGCTCATTTACAGGAAGTAGGCTCCATCCCCATTTGTCAGCCCGCATCCTTGCTAGTTCTGCATTTTTGTAGGCAACAACTCCTAACATCTCGTAGTCATAGGTGTTTTGTCCTCTGAATGGAAGATCACTTTATGCTACCTCAGGTCTTCGTTCGTTCCTGGTCACTCTCTGATGCAGGACAGTGTGACAAACTGTCAATTTTGAAGTCTCTCATTTTTCATACTATATTCCATTATATGGGAGATTATGATGATACTAATGTGATGGATATGGTCCATTTCTCTCCTCAGTCCTCCCATCTCAAAACAAGAAGTTGTACTACCACGAAGAATTTAATTTACTCCTAAATACCTTATCTAAATCCACTAATTTAAGCCTCAGCAAGCCGCATTTCTTTACTTACGTTTGTTTTCTGTGGTTTTTTAAAGTCCTACTACTTGCAACTTGCACGGGGCAATGGGCTGTGGTACACCGAACTGCCATAAAATTCCAAAGGCTCACTAGAGGCTCAGATTCTTATGGTGATTAAAAAGTGAGCTTAATAGCCCGTCATACCTTTCGAGGGCAGATAGATAGATCCAAAGGACTAATTTATTATTGTATTTAATTATGCTAATGATGAGAGCAGCAACCAGATGCAGCTACCAAAGATGCATGATAATCTATGCTTGAATCTCTAAATGATCATCTTTTACAGTAAGTAACCTATAAGAGCAGATGGAACCGCAGGTGTAAATATCAGGACTTTATTTTAATCTTCACTTGCTTACGGTGATGGGCCAATGGCAGAGCTAGGTTCTGGCACTATTACGCGACAAAGAAGGGGAAACATCAAATGTAAAGAAAAAATCTGTCCTTGAGAAAGAAAAGGAAAAAGACGAACCGATATTTGCATTGTATAGTAAGCAGGTAAAAATGGTTGTCCGTCTATATCTTTGCCTAAGATTTCTTTTCATAAAACATATTTTTAGTGTGTTTTAGTCAATATAGGAGGATGCGGATAAGAGGTGGAATGTAACGTGCATTGAGAGCTCCATGTAAGCTATTTTGTTACTTCCCAAAATAAAATTTGGTTTATTTTGTTAATGCAGCGTTCCCCAAGATATCTACAATGAGAAAAGACAGAAAATATTGTGCAGAGATAGGAGGTCACAATCTCATTTACGCTCTCCATACGCTATCGTTCCATCAAAAGCATCTTTAAAACCGTGAATGGTGTCTTGTATAGGGCAAGTAATATCTTCTTTATATTGTATTGGGCAACCAATGTATTGATCCAAGAAAAATAGTTGTAATTGAAAGAACTGGACTAATTTTGAGTACGATTTAAGTAGTTGAGGCATGAACATGAACGAGCTTATGTACCACCGTCTTTGAGAGCACAATGTTATTATTGATCAATTAATATATATGGGTGTTAGCGAGCCAAGCTTTAGGCTGTTTCGGCTTGGGTTAGTTGATTTTGGTTTTTATATCCACATCCTGAACTATGAATATTGGAAGATGAGACTATTATATATGTGTTCTAATTAGTATGAATCTTAGATGTTAAAAAATAGTCTTAGTTCTCATGAGATACGTTATTTAACTCTTTCAAACACAAAGACTGGCTCAGGTCTTAGTTCTCATGAAAAATGACATATAAGATATAAAACACAAAGACTTGATTGATATAAAATCTTTACATAGGGTGTAATATAAGCATGCACATATGGGAAAAAAATGTGCAAGTAGTGATTCTTAGCTTTTCTCGAGCTGAGCCAAGCAAAGGTATAATTGAGTTTGGCTTGACAAAGTTCGAGTTGAACACGAGTGCAGTCAAGCTTTTAAGTCGGCTTTAACACCTTTATTAGTATAGATGGAAATGGTGATTAAATTTTCAGGGAAGATGACACAAAGGGTAATGGAAACTACATGGCAAAATCATAAGACAATGCTTTTTCTTAACACTTTATCACATTTCGATATAAAAAGCATAGCATTCAAAATTTTACTCTGATTATTACCGGAAAATCCAAAAATGATTAATATGTAGGCAGGGGAAGGGCCCTAAACTAACACACAGAAGACCACCAAATAGTTTCTTTATAGGTAATCAGTACTCAATAATAGGCCTACCCAGGTTTAAGGCTGATGAATTGATCTGTAAAGATTTGTTTGTAATTGAATGATTAAACCTCATATAAAAGTTTAAAATAATAATTTTATAATTAGAACATTTCACACTATGACATTTTGATATTTATATATGACTAACAATGTTCTTTTTCGTTTTGTTCAACCCGTTGGTAACAATTCAAACCGTTTCAATAAACATTGAAGAAGGATGAATAGCTTTGATCTTTCTAAACTCAAAAAAAATGCTTGTGCTCTTTGTGTTCCAATTGTCAGCCAATGAAAAAAGTTTGTGGTCCAGTTCCATACTTCCATGCGCTTGGCCCGCACGTCTTAGAATGTTTGGCCCATAATATGCCGGGCCGACCGTATGGTCAAACAATAAAAAACATTAAAGATTGTAGAGGCGGGCCATGTAGAATTCCGTTCAGGGTTCAGACTTCAGAGGAGTTGCAAGGCCCATTGGCCCAATCATAAGTGGTACACAAATCTGCAAGCCATGGCTGGATGATGTATGTATCCATTCTATAGGACCGCATCCGTTAGTCCATGTTTCAACTCCCTAAATCGGAGTTGGCCTTTGGATCCTTAGTTTGATACAAGAATATACGACATAAAAGTAGCCCACGAAGTAATTCAGAGAGCAAAAAAATCAACTTGTATTAGTGCAGAAATTAAGTCGCATTTGTTTTAGGAGGTAATTAATGCAAAAATTATTTGGTTTCCTATACAAGTGGAGAATTTCAAACACGGTTTGACTAATCACTCGTTTATGCAATTCTCTTGCATAGCGTTCATGATAATCGATTCAAGTTTCGTGATTAAGCCCAAATTGAAATTCAGGTTTCATCCTCATGAATTCATGTCATTTCAAGTTTCATAGCTGCTCTACAACCCATATCTAAGATGTGACTTCATTTGACCCTTCCATGTCCAATCCCAGGGCCCTATGCATGCTGTTTAGAGTCTTTAGACGTGACGATCAAATGTGAGCATTGCTAGACACCATGGCCATTCAAGGAGTCCACATCACTAATACTGTTTTAAGGAACAATTAAATGCCTTCTTAATTAATGGAGGCAATAAGGGCTCCATATATGGCCACTCAGGTCTCATCTACGAGAGGGGGCTGAGGCGTTACAGCCACTTCTAATCTATAGCCATTGGATCCACAAACCATGAACGGTGTACCTGTGTCACAAATCTCTGCTAAATTTCAGCATTCGTTCCAGTAACTGTTTTCTTCTTTCTTTCTTACCAAATGCAACGAAAGTCATTTCTCTCAACACGCCAAAATCAAAGCCATTCCTTGCTCTAGTCCTTCCCGTTTCACTTCACCTCCCCGAGAGAGACCTTTGTTTGGTCTTGTGGGTTTCTCTCTCATGACTCTGATGGAAGGAGGAGTAGGTTTCGGGCATGGAATTCTCGAGAAAACCGCTCATCTTCTTAGGCCAGCCCCTCTGTTGACTCCCCTTGACTGGTTTCGGTCTGCCACCACCTCTATCTCCCACCCAACTAATGATGCAAGAGCTAGGAAGCGGGGGAGATGTGACTCTCCAATGGCTTCTCTTGGTGTGCTTGCTCAGGATGTCATTGCAAATCATGGACAATATGGCTCCATGTCAGGCTTGGATGAGAAAATTTTTGTTGATAGTTTGTTTGCTAACAGTGGAGAAGAGAGTGCACTACTTACTGGAGCTGTGAGCCATAAAATTTGTGATAAGAGTTTAACAGGAAAGAAAGTGGGAGGTGAGGCTGGTCCCACTGTGGTGAAAGGACAATGGACTGCTGAAGAGGACAGGTGGTGGAAATAATTTGCCATATGTATAGCTGTTTTCAGTTTTCATATTACTAGCCAGTCGACCATATTTCTTGATCTAGAGGATCTAAATAATTTTTGTCATTGATTTTGTTATGTTGTTGCGGACAGGTTATTGGTGAAGCTAGTGAAGCAACATGGTGTGAGGAAGTGGTCACAGATTGCCAAAAGTTTAGTGGGTCGGATTGGCAAGCAGTGTCGGGAAAGATGGCATAATCATCTTCGCCCTGACATCAAGGTTCTTCTCCTCATTGTAAATTTTGATACAGTTTGAACCGTCTAGTACAAACACGACTTGCATCTTCTCTTCATTTTTTCCCCTAGAATATCTTGCAAGGACTTAGCATGCAGAAATTGACCTAAAGAGTGTTATTGCAATATTTTTTTTTCTATGATGGGGTTTTTCCAACTTTGCAACTCATCTTCTTTATAAATGCATCAGCCTTAATATTCTTACTGCTTTGTGAGTTCATTTCTATTGTTCATTGTCGGCCATGAGTAGTGAGTACTACTATATAATGGTGATTTTCTTCGCTCTTACTATATGGTCGTGTGTTCGTTACGTTCAAACGAGACATCAACAATGTGTAATCTATCTGACCTATACCATGTTACTACTAAAGTAAATTCAACATGTTCGTGTTGTTGGTTACATTAGGAGACACCAACAATGGTCGTGTTGTTGGTTACATTAGGAGGGAAGAGTGTGTTGAGTCTCCCTCTGAGTATATGTTAGTAGTAAAGTAAATCCAGTAAAAATAAATCAACTCTGGCACTTACCGATCGAATATTCCTTTTGTCATGTCTACAAATGTCTATATATGAAGAGTTACACTTCGATAACGTGCATGCAACATTATTCGTCGAGAACCAAACAGTTAAAGATTAAAGGTCTGTCGTTGCCTTTCACGTTTTGCGTCACCTTATGCACTGCGTGTCATTCTTTCTTCCTCTTCTAATCTTTGTCATTTTATGGGCACTTGGGGTTGTTTGCAGAAAGACACATGGAGTGAAGAGGAAGAGAGGCTGTTAGTCGATGCCCACGAGAAGGTAGGCAACAAATGGGCCGAAATTGCAAAGAGGATTCCCGGGAGAACGGAGAATGCCATAAAGAATCACTGGAATGCCACCAAAAGGAGGCAGAATTCCAGGAGAAAGAGCCGCAAGACGACGAACCCGAAAGGCAAGCCCCAGCCATCTATCCTCCAGGACTACATCAGAAGCATGATCATCAGCTCCAAAGGGGAAGAAGCTTCAATGTCTGCCACACCAGACTCTACCAACTCGTCAAGCACGCCTCACATGAGTCACTTCACTCAGCCAGCTTTAGTGGACGTGTATTCTTCGTCGCCAACCTGCATGAATCTTGATACTACTACAGATGACTCGCAGTTCCACACATATGATCAGATAGGGTTGATTTCTACATCAGCTGAATCATCCATAGGGTCAAGCAGAGAAGAAGAGAGATTTCAACTGGAGCTTATTGAGCAGGCTTTGCTATGTGATGATTATATCTTGGATGATCACCAGTTCACGGACGCAGACGATCTAGCATTCTTTGCTCCTTCTCCAGTTGTTACATATGCTTATGAGGATAGCAGTTCGAATAGGAGTGCAACTACTACTATCTCAAGCTCTTCCCTCAATGCAGGTTACATGACGATTCTTCACTGTGACCAGTATATTTCCTCTTTGCTGGGAGGAACTGCTTCAGAAGCAATCGGCGATGGAGACATGACAGACTTGGATATGCTGTTAAAACAAGAGCCTCCCAGTCCTCCTTACTGCAAGAAAGAAATGGACTTGATGGAGATGATTTCATCTGCAGAGGATCCCCATGGACAAAAAATGAAGTGTGCGTAAGTGCACTCCCATAACAACGAACTTCATAAATTAATGGTTGGACTGTACTAATGGAATCTTATTCGAGAGGACAAGCTAGCCGAAGAGATTAGTATATATTCAAACTGCCTCGACCAAGACAATTAGAACACACGTGCTAATCTATGTTGTTTCCCAAGCATTTCTAACAATGTTACTCTTTTTCTGATTTGTTGAGTTCCAATCATTTAGTCTTGCAACTTCTCTTCCATTCATTTTCATGTGGATGTCTTAACTTCTGCTGAAAATGTTCTCTCCATGTAAAAAACGTGTTCAGGCAATAAAGCTGAG
Organism: Houttuynia cordata; assembly: GCA_039654745.1. NCBI lineage: Eukaryota > Viridiplantae > Streptophyta > Magnoliopsida > Piperales > Saururaceae > Houttuynia > Houttuynia cordata. Next base: position 24,506,656 of record CM077506.1, read on the forward strand.
ATATCTATAAAGAGTTTTTATTGGTATATTGTTATCCTCTATGCTCCTTATAAAATGGTGCATACGAAAACCATTATATGTAATTATAACCTGGAGTTTTAAAAGGGGGCAGTTGTTCCACAGCTTCCCAAATTTCCCAAAGCAACCTCCATTATCAGTTCAATATTGTCCTCATAAAAACGGACAAAGTACTGCATTGAGAAATACCATACCACCGGTAATTGGTTGTCAACTATATGATTGACAAGTTATATGGTGAAAGCATCTACTCCCTCCTGTCACTTTTAATATATACAGTTTTTTTTCAAATACACTAAAAATTTAGTTCATTTGAAAAAAACTGTATCTATTAACAGTGACCGGAGGGAGTACCTTTTAGGGGCCGTTTGGGGCGTGATTATTGCAAAATATCCAGACTGGATATTGGATATTTACTGTAGCATCCATGTGGATTTTTATATCCAGCTGAAACTCCTCATGAGGTGTTTCAGCTGGATATATAAAATATCCAAATGCTACAGTGTAGCAAAACATCCCATCTGGATGTTTTGCTTTTAATCACACCCCAAACGGCCCCTTACTCATGCAGAATAGAAGACACTTCCATTCTCATCATGATTTTTTTTCTTCTCGTTAAAAGTAGTTTTGAAGGGAAAAAAATAGTATTCAAGCTTCCTTCAAGCAGCCAGTTTAAATATTTTAGACCAACATATGTATTTCCTACTCCCTCTGGTCACTTTTAATTGATAATATTTTTTTCAAATGAACTAAAAATTTAATATATTTGAAGAAAATGGTATCTATTAAAAGTGACCAGTGGGAGTATGTGATGTTTCGTCACCTTCATATGTTCTTCTTTTAAATCTGATCGGATGCTCTTACTACATTTTTAGAAAGAATTACTCTTTCATACTATATTAATTGCTAAATTTGGAAAAAAATGTGTGCTCATATTATGCGCTAAGTACATTTGGCTCAATTCAAGTGGCTGGTACTTAAAAAAGCATCTCATAAGTAACTTAAAACTCATTTTCTCCCTTAGTTTGTGAGACAAGGTTTAAGAAGGTTGTGAGATGCTTTTTAAGTACTCAGTCAAGTTTTTACCATTCTCTGGGTCCCTCCCTTCAATAAAAGTCTCCATTTTTACCAAATTTAGCTATTAATATGGGATGGAGGGAGTAATTATTTTTTTTAAAATATCAACAAAATATGGAAACCAATTGGTCATGCTCCAATGACATGAATGTGTACATAGGTTGCTAAAGCAGTACATAGAGATGTCTATGTACTACTTTATCCCATGGGTGTGAAAGTAGTATAATCCCTCTGTCCGGAATTATTATCACCAAAAGGTTTTTGAAAATTAACTAAAATTAGTTCATTTTGAAAAGTCTTACGGTGATCAAAATTCCGTAGTACGTGGGGAGTATAATTTGGCCATGGCGCTAAAGTGGTACATAATCTTTTTGTACTACCTATTTTATGCCCATCAAAATTCCGTGTAAAAGTCTTTCTGATGCCTATGTGCTTCTTTAGGACCCTATTTATTTTATCCCATCAGGCTGCGCTATCCCAAATGTCAGTTTGCACTTTGCACTTTCATGTATAATAAAGTAAAGAGAGAAAAAGAAAAAGAAAAACAATAAAGTAAAGAGCTTTTGAAGCTGGCCCCAATATGTAGTGGTATTACTGCGAGAACAACTGTGGTTAGCTTTTTTATAAAAAAACATCAATTACAGTGCTGCTAAGGACGTCTCTTTATCCATTTCACAGAACTAGAGGTCAAATCGTTTCTCGGGTATCCTGGAAAACATGTTTTTGCTCCAAGATATGGACCTGACAATCAAAATTAAAAAGTTCAAATCCTCACTTGCCCAACCTTGTTATGGATGATCAATCTCATGATATTAGAGTGGAAAATCCCGTGTGTAGCAAAATTTCCAATTGCGTACTTTTATTGAATAATATGTGCAAAATTCACCTTCTGCATACTCTTTGAAGTAAATGTTTTTCATTAAGTATCTTTCTCTATAATATTGGCAGAGGCCGCAGACTCGGCCAATATCACATATTTGGATCTCCAATTGATCATTTTTTCCATTACAAATAAGAGTTCCTCATTTGTACGCTCAATTGAATTTTAACTACCATTTGTGTTGTTTAATTCTCACATAAATAGGAATAATTTAAAAAACTTAAATTCTTTGAGAAACTCAGGACCCTTATTACTCACCAAGGGCTTTTTACATATTACCTGGCGCCAAGTATAGTTTTATCATATTACCTGGTTTTTCTCGTGACTTCTCATATGACCTGGAATCGGCACCTAGAGTACCAAAAATGCCCTTCTTTTACGTTTTTTATGCATTTTGTATCCGAAATGCTTCATTCTTCCCAAAATTAACGATTTACAGGATCATCATGTTGGGGAAGAAGATATTCCGGCAAAGATCTATCCATAATCGCAGTTCAAACCATCGCCGGCGCCAAAAAAAAATTCCATGCCAAAAAATTGTAAAAACAGCGGGAAAGACGAAAAAAAATCTATGATGAATGGATTTTGATGTAAGAGCAGTGGAAAAGCCCTCCCAACTACAAAAATTAAGATCTACATGTAAAGAAACACATATAAAGATCACCCATCGGTGTTCGACTGCTCCTGGACATGAAATAAAAGGATAAAAATGGGCAAAAACGTGAAATACTCGTCGACGAGCGACAAGTTCTATTTATATATCTTTCTGTGATACTAATGAGGTGGAAGAGGAGGAAAAATAAGGAAGAACGAAAAAAAAAATGGGCAAAAACGGATAAAAAATGAGCAAGTTATGACATTTTGAAGATTGTCATTTATCGTATTTTCGACGACACGACTTGATTCAAGTCGTGTACTATGCAACACGACTTGAATCCAAGTCGTGTTATATGCAACACGACTAAAATTTAAGTCGTGTTGCATATAACACGACTTGGATTCAAGTCGTGTTGCATAGTACACGACTTGATTCAAGTCGTGTCGTCGAAAATACGATAAATGACAATCTTCAAAATATCATAACTTGCTCATTTTTTATCCGTTTTTGCCCATTTTTTTTTATTCTTCCTTATTTTTCCTCCTCTTCCACCTCATTAAGATATAGGATGGAAAAAGAAGAAAAAATAATAAGAAAGAAGAAAGTGAAATGATAAAAATAGGTAAAAGCGTAAAATACTCGTCGGCAAGCGACAAGTTCCATTTATATATCTTTCTGTGATACTAATGAGGTGGAAGAGGAGGAAAAATAATGAAGAACGAAAAAAAAATGGGCAAAAACGGATAAAAAATGAGCAAGTTATGACATTTTGAAGATTGTCATTTATCGTATTTTCGACGACACGACTTGATTCAAGTCGTGTACTATGCAACACGACTTGAATCCAAGTCGTGTTATATGCAACACAACTTAATTTAAGTCGTGTTGCATATAACACGACTTGGATTCAAGTCGTGTTGCATAGTACACGACTTGAATCAAGTCGTGTCGTCAAAAATACGATAAATGACAATCTTCAAAATGTCATAACTTGCTCATTTTTTATCCGTTTTTGCACATTTTTTTTTGTTCTTCCTTATTTTTCCTCCTCTTCCACCTCAATAAGATATAGGATGGAAAAAGAAGAAAAAATAATAAGAAAGAAGAAAGTGAAATGATAAAAATAGGTAAAAGCGTAAAATACTCGTCGGCAAGCGACAAGTTCCATTTATATATCTTTCTGTGATACTAATGAGGTGGAAGAGGAGGAAAAATAAGGAAGACCGAAAAAAAAAGGGCAAAAACGGATAAAAAATGAGCAAGTTATGACATTTTGAAGATTGTCATTTATCGTATTTTCGACGACACGACTTGATTCAAGTCGTGTACTATGCAACACGACTTGAATCCAAGTCGTGTTATATACAACACGACTTAAATTTAAGTCGTGTTGTATATAACACGACTTGGATTCAAGTCGTGTTGCATAGTACACGACTTGAATCAAGTCGTGTCGTCGAAAATACGATAAATGACAATCTTCAAAATGTCATAACTTGCTCATTTTTTATCCGTTTTTGCCCTTTTTTTTGTTCTTCCTTATTTTTCCTCCTCTTCCACCTAAATAAGATATAGGATAGAAAAAGAAAAAAAAATAATAAGAAAGAAGAAAGTGAAATGATAAAAATGGGTAAAAGCGTAAAATACTCGTCGGCAAGCAACAAGTTCCATTTATATATCTTTCTGTGATACTAAAGAGGTGGAAGAGGAGGAAAAATAATGAAGAACGAAAAAAAATGGGCAAAAACGGATAAAAAATGAGCAAGTTATGACATTTTGAAGATTGTCATTTATCTTATTTTCGACGACACGACTTGAATCAAGTCGTGTACTATGCAACACGACTTGAATCCAAGTCGTGTTATATGCAACACGACTTAAATTTTAGTCGTGTTGCATATAACACGACTTGGATTCAAGTCGTGTTGCATAGTACACGACTTGAATCAAGTCGTGTTGTCGAAAATACGATAAATGATAATCTTCAAAATGTCATAACTTGCTCATTTTTTATCCGTTTTTGCCAAAAATTTTTTCGTTCTTCCTTATTTTTCCTCCTCTTCCACCTCATTAGTATCACAGAAAGATATATAAATGGAACTTGTCGCTTGCTGACGAGTATTTTACGCTTTTACCTATTTTTATCATTTCACTTTCTTCTTTCTTATTATTTTTTCTTCTTTTTCCATCCTATATATTATTGATGTGGAAGAGAAGGAAAAATAAGGAAGAACAAAAAAAAATGGGCAAAAACGGATAAAAAATGAGCAAGTTATGATATTTTGAAGATTGTCATTTATCGTATTTTCGACGACACGACTTGATTCAAGTCGTGTCAACACGACTTGAATCCAAGTCGTGTTATATGCAACACGACTAAAATTTTAGTCGTGTTGCATATATTTAGTCGTGTTGCATATAACACGACTTGGATTCAAGTCGTGTTGCATAGTACACGACTTGAATCAAGTCGTGTCGTCGAAAATACGATAAATGACAATCTTCAAAATGTCATAACTTGCTCATTTTTTATCCGTTTTTGCCCATTTTTTTTTCGTTATTCCTTATTTTTCCTCCTCTTCCACCTCATTAGTATCATAGAAAGATATATAAATGGAACTTGTCGCTCGTCGACGAGTATTTCACGTTTTTGCCCATTTTTATCCTTTTATTTCATGTCCAGGAGCAGTCGAACACCAATGGGTGATCTTTATATGTAGATCTTAATTTTTGTAGTTGGGAGGGCTTTTCCACCGCTCTTACATCAAAATCCATTCATCATAGATTTTTTTTCGTCTTTCCCGCTGTTTTTACAGTTTTTTGGGATAAATTTTTTTTTTCGGGTAGGACGGCGCCGGCGATGGTTTGAGCTGCGATTATGGATAGATCTTTGCCGGAATTTCTTCTTCCCCAACTTGATGATCCTATAAATCACTAATTTTGGGAAGAATGAAGCATTTCCGATACAAAATGCATAAAAAATGTAAAAGAAGGGCATTTTCGGTACTCTAGGTGCCGATTCCAGGTCATATGAGAAGTCACGAGAAAAATCAGGTAATATGATAAAACAAGACTTGGCGCCAGGTAATATGTAAAAAGCCCTACTCACCACGATTATTACGATTCAGATCGTCTGTGAGGACTGAGGACCTCACAGCCACGAATGTGTGAGGCACCAATAAGTCAGAGACATCCCGGTATATTTTCTCATGAGCAGAGTGTGAAGGCTGCAGCCACTTACTCTAAACATCCCGGATTTGATGCAAAAGCTTCCTGTATCTCTGTTTTTGGAAAGGTAAAAGTCTATATCTGATCACTCTCATACCATTATTAAAGCAAAGCCAATTCTTTACAAAAAAAAAACAGAAGCAAAACCAATACAGTAATTTTTTTGGGAAAGACTGTGATTCGCCACCATAAAATTCAGACGCTGTATACAATCACAAAGCAGGGCAGGACAGCCCTGGGACCAAACACCAAAAGCTCCTCCTGGCTAGGGGCCCCGCTACTGATAATGACCGAGTCGAACCCGCCATCTTCCTTGTCGCCGTCACCAACCCCGCCCGCCTGTTGCTCCCTCGCCACTCGCCCGGCCACCACCCTGCACACCAGCATCGCCCGCTTCACGTTCATGAACCCGAACTCCTCCTCCAAGTCCTCCGGGATCGACTCGTGCGCCCCTTTGCTGCTCCCCATCGTCGCTATCCCGTCCAGCTTCGGCGAGTACCCGTTTCTTATGATGCTGCAGATGCTGCAAAACTCGTGGCTGCATATCCCACTTCTCCCATCCAGCCCCAGCGAGCACAAAAAGGTGGAGCACTGGAACCTCAGCAGCTCGTTGCCGTCCACCATGCACCGTTCGGTCCACCTCCCGCGCCGTTTGCCGGCTTTGGCTTTGATGGTCTCCCGGTACTCTTCAAACCGGGCGAGGATCTTCGGGCCATTATGAATTTTCAGTATTCGATTTATGCGCGGAGTCGTGCTGGCTTTGCCGCTGTCCCAACTGGTTTGGAAGATTATCTTGACGATATTCTTGGCCGAATCGCCGTCGAAGAGCTCCGATATGGCGTGTTTGGTCGACTGGTGGAAGTCGAGAAGGTGGCTTGTGTGAAAAACTTCCCCACAGGTGGAGCATGGAAAAATATCATTTCGGAGAGTGAAAGATGGCATTTTCGGATTTGTATCGAGTGCAAAGTCGGAGTTCACGAACGACCCAGATGATGATCTCTTGCGAGTATGAGCTGAATGGGCCACAGTGCTGTTCGTGCTCTTCGGGGTTTCGGTCACGCATGGGGTCGGATTGGCCGGGGACTGGCTTCCGCAGGGTGGCTTCTTCTTAATGCTGGAAAAAGAGAAGACTGGCTTGAGATAGGGTCCCGGGTTCAGAGAGAAGAAGAATCTGCTTCTGCTGGGCTTAGATTGGGAAATACGATGATTCCTGTTCTTCTTTGGCTTTGGGGGTCTAGGGGCGAATGCGAAGCAGCCGATGTAAAAGAAGAGGAGAAGGAAGGAGACGAAGCGGATGATGCATGAGCGTACTGCCGACATTGTTAGTGCTGCTGTAGGTGGGGGTTGGAGAAGGCCATGGGAGAGGGACTAACTGGAAGTGAGAAGTGGAAAGGTCTGAATTGAGTGACTCGGAAAATCAAGAAAAAGTTAGCAGGGGTGATCATGATAAGGATGGGGAGAGGTGGGAAAGCCACTGGCCATGGAAGATTAGTAAAAAAAAGGTTCATGTCGGTGTAATGGGGCCGCTGTCATCATCATGTAGCTAGGCTGGAAGTCTGGAACCGACGTTCATGCCGTATACTCCCTTTGTTCCACATTTATAGTTCTATTTAGTTTTCCAAACTTTGCTAAAAATAGTTCATTTTAAAAAACCAAGACAATTAATATGAAATTGAAATTAGCCTATTGATCTGGAGCGCAGGGAAACTACTAAGTAGGTCTCGCAGCTCAGTCACAGTGAGCTGAATCTACTCCTCATATTCTCTGCCGAGATACTGGCGATATACTCCTATATTTTCCAAACTGACCAAGTTAATTACTGCCTTACTGGTCTCTTGGGCTTAATGGTAGGAAAATAGTTGGGGAAACAACAGGCATCCCAATTTCTTGGCTGATTTTGCCTATATGAGGAAACTCTTATATGATTTCTTTTCCTCTGGAATAGGAGAGGCCAGAGGGTTGAGGCAATGGACTGCAGCCAAGGTTAGCCCAAAAATATGGTGCCGTCTGTCTTTCGGGTTGGTGAGCAACAGTGAATTTATTTTAATGCGATTTTAGCTTTAAAGAGAAACCAGCGGCGGCAGCCTGCAAGAAAGCTGTGGTTCTAGACGGCGTAAACTATTAAGAGAAAAGTGAGTGCACCACACACAATCCCTGCTGCTCTCATGTCAGTTGATCCTCCTGACAATCAAGCTCCATCGACATTCGGGATCAATTTCATCCCTTATAGGTGGATCATATTCGCCATGACCAAAGCGCTGAGTCGTAGAAGTTCTGGACCAGCCGACAAAAACTGAGATGTAATTTTGGAAACCCACTGTGTTCTGTCAAAACACGCGGGCCTCGACGGACCTTTCAAAGTACAATAATTGCTGGCAGCTGGGTGTCGGAATCATGCAAGAAGAAGGCCCATGGGCCATGACAGGGGATTTTTTTATATAAAGCAAACGAGAATAAGAAAAAGGAGGGAAAAAGTTGTGCGGCATGTTTTTTCCTCTTTTTTTTTTATTTGATGTTTTTGTGCGGCGTGTTGACTCGGTCCATTGCTTTCACTAGCGGCTTGCTGACACCACCCTGTCTGTTTTTTTAGGACAGTGAGCCCTACATCAGATTTTCTACGTATTTCCGTACACAGCTGATATGCGTATAGTAATGACTAATGAGTGGATCAATATAGAAATATAAACGAAATATCATTATTTCTTTCTTTATGATACACAATTGTTCCACTCATTGCCATACACTTCATCTATGTACGAAAATGTGTAGAAAATCTGATATACAAATATCATTTTCCCTTTTTTTATGATACACAATTAGAAAGAAAAATTATATTTGTACACTCGATTGTGTACACCAAAACCCTACACTTGATTTTGATTTGATGGAGGAAATGAGCCCATGGAATGCCAGCTCGCCGATATATCGGCGATATATCGCCGATATATCGGTATCGGACACAAACCGATACTCCGATACCATTAAGTATCGATTTTCCCATTTTTTCCAAATATCGCCGATATATCGGTTTCGGATAGGGATGCCACCGGGGCGGGTTTGGGTCGGTTCTTGGCAAACCCGGCCCCGGAACCATTGTAATTCTTCAAACCCGAAACCACCCAAGACCCACCACGGGTCCAATTTTTGGACCCAGAACCGGCCCGGTATAAAACCCGGAACCGCCCCGCCCCGCCCCGCCCCGGTACCAAACCCGGAACCGCCCCGCCCCGGTACCAATATCAAAATAATTTTATTTATTTTGATTCTTTTTTAAACTCGGATATTAGGCTTCAATTATTTTGATTCTTTCTCACTTTTTCAAGCTCACAAAGGGCACCAAAAGTAAAATAAAACGAAAATAAAACTTTCAATACAAACTTTAATTGGTGGACCTCACGTTAATTGATTCAACTTAAAAAAAATAGTGTTTTAAGATACCAACAAAATCAAATTAGCCTAAGTAAAAAATAATAAAAACACAAATTTTCAAAGATGAAAATAGATACAAAAAAATATAAAATAATTCAATGCAAAACATGGTTGGAAAAGACTATCAGCTTAAAACAATATGAGTCATTTACAACAATGGGAGTATGAGTATATTAAAAAATCCTGAAAATTGTAGTGCTAATTAATTACAATGCCACATGTACATTTCACAACGGGATTCAGCTGATACAAAAAATTAAGAAAATCTAAAGACAGGATTCAGCTTTCAGTAGGGACTAAGTGCCTTCACACCAACAAATTCTCATCTTTAGAAACATTGAGAATAGCTGAAGATTGGTTAATATTGCTCCTTTGATCTCAACTTATAGAACCAGAAACACATGACGCTTTCATAGCTGCATACAACTTTGGTATGTGAATTGTGAGCATCATCTCAACTTTTTTTTAACAGGTAAATCAACAAAAATCTTCATACTCAAAGGATTTTCTTCCACTTTGACATCAACTACTACTTGAAGAATCAACAAAAGCGTAATCTACTCTTCACGAAAACAACTTTAAAATGCATTAACACAATTAGTATATCCATCTAACCACAAAGTTCCTTCCATGTTCATCTCCACAACTTCCACAAAAGGCCATCCTGTCATCTTGTCTGAATACATCCTTATCGAATACGTCCTGCACCCATTTGACACGATCAATTGTTTATGATAGAACCATTTAAAACAACCAATTGTAATCAAACCTTTTGACACAATCAACTGTTATCATAGAAAATTATGTATTCAACAGGCTTCAGTATTAGCAGACATAATGCAAAGAAGAGGGCGTGCCCTATTATCTGGTGGGATGTTAGCAATACATCGCAGGATCTATAATAAATATGAAATGAAAGACTCATCATGAGACAACTGTTTTGTCACGTCATTTTCTTCTTATAGAACTACTAGCCTTATAACATTCTTAATGTAATTTATATGTATAACAGCAGGGAGTGGCGATTAACACTTCCATTTTTATAAAACAGCATAAACTGCATATTGCAACTCAAACTTTTTAATCCAAAAGAAAAAACTAAACAAAAAACTGAAGGATGTCTCTCATACTGGTGTATAACAAATATTCACTTTCAAAAGACCACCTCACCTTAAACTCAAGTCCTACTCAAACAAAATACTTACTCGTATGCGTGCTTTATTTCTTGTTTTCCTGTTGCCACTGGTCGGTAATCTTTAAACCATTCACACACATTCAATGGCACCTGACAGAATCATATATTAGACAATATCCAGATGTAACTAACCTATAATATACTGAGTGTACAGAAGTCTCACCTTTAAAACCTTCTTCTCAAAAATATCAAACTTATTAAGAATTAGCATGAAAGATGTTGCCTGCCAAAAGTGAAACAGGTGTGTTAGAGAATGATCTGTGCAAATTATAATCCTCTTGAGAAATCGGCACTGCAGAAAAGGATATTGGGTGGGGGGAGCAGATGGGGACAGCAAATGGTGGTATACTTTATTATTCTTAGCTTATAATAAAGTTTGGGTAATTCATTATGGGAGGAACAGCTAAGCTATTTGCATTACTAGCAGTTGAAGAAAATATACATTACATTTATGGCAAAGAATGCATAAAGGTAAACTAGCAAGCAGACTTGTAGAAATTAACTGTTTTCGCTATTAATATTACATATATTAACTATTTTTTGCTATTTGATTGCAGATATTACCAAGCAGCATATTGGATTAATGTCATGGTTTTGCCACAAATCTTCTCTTATTGCATATATTAACTTGCTAAGAGAAGACTTGTAGCAAATGCATGACATCAATCCAATCTCCGCATGGGTAGGACCAGCTTCTCCCTCTCTATATCCAAATAGTGTGTTTAAGTCGAAGATTAGGAACTGACTGGCACTACCCCCATTAGCTTGCTACAAGTGAATACAGGAAAGGTCAAGAAGGCCAATATATTAAGTTAATGTTATAGATAAATGTTAATAAAAATGAAATGATAATTACAAAGGTTCATCTAGTAGAGTCAGTTTTCTGCTAGGAGAACAGGGCATGAACAAATTTATATGAGTAATTGCTATTTGCTAGAAGAAAAAAACAAAATCCCCATAAAGATTCAAACTTTATCAAATGTGGCAAACAATATATAAATTAAAGTCATACCAGGATTTTCTGATTGATGCATTCCAGAAAATGAGAATCGGCCCATGTTCTTTGATGATCCTAAAGCAGTTGTTTTCTGGTAAGAACGATCTTCTACAATCTTCCGCTGAAAATGGCTATGCAGCTGAAAGTTTCACATAGGAATTAGACATTGGAGAGTTATCTCAAAACAAACATCTGACGCATAACATTGTCGCTATGTTTTGTTCACACAGATTTTCCTAAACCACAACAATCCGAAGGAAGAAGAACAGAGGAGGAGAGGATGGCCTACCGGCGTTGAGCTGAGAGCAGGGGGGAAGAGGCTCCCGCGACAGCAGATGGGGGTGGGCGGCGAGCAGATGGGGGTAGGCGTCGGGGTGGGCGGCGAGCAGAGAGGAACAATGAAGATAAGCCCTAATTTGGGTTGGATTTGGATACCTATATATATCGGGTCGGGTCGGGTTTTTAATATAATACCCGAACCCGCCCCGACCCGGTATATCGGTTCCTCTCTGAAACCCGGAACCAGAACCGGAACCGTATAAGGTTTCCCAGAACCGGCCCTAATAACGCCGGGTCGGGTCGGGTCGGGTAAAAACCCGGCCCCGATGGCATCCCTAGTTTCGGACCGATATATCGGCCTTTTTTGAAAAAAAAATTTATTTTTTAAAAAAAAAAATTTTTTGATAATTTTTTTTTTTTTTTTTTGGGAAAAAAAAACTTTCATGTTTGTTTTCTATCCTTTTATGCATATTTTGAAATCTATTCTTTGTTTAAATTAGTATAACTCATTTTAGAAGTTAGATTTTGAAAATATATGATAAAAACTAGTTTTTGACGACCGATATTTTTTTACGCAATATCTCCGATATATCTCCGATATTTCGTCTCTTAGGCCGACCGATATTTTACCGATATCCGATACGACATTCCATGAATGAGCCCCTGCATTGTGACGTGAGGCAATTCCCCTCTGCCTGATCAAAACCTAGTGTGGAGTTTTGGAGTACATGTTAGGTGTAGGGATATCAGTATCGTTTTTGACACTTCTACTTGCTAGTATTCATAATTAAGACATGATTTGTTGGGGGGTTCTGAAAATTCATTTGGACTCTGTCTCTCTCCCATATTAATAGCCGATACAATCATAATCATAATTATAATCAAGTAGTGTTTTTTTTCAACTATTTAGAGTTGGCGACATAAATCTTACTCCTTCATTAAGGTCTGTTTTGGACTACCTCTTTTATAAGAGATAGTAAAGTCATTTTTTTATTAACTTCTATAGCAGATAATATAGAACAAATGATTTTTTCCAAATGGAACAAATAATATGGGCCATAAGGTTGGGCCTCAACCTTAGAATTCATATGAATAAATTGCAAATGTAAACCAGCCAGATCGGTTCAATCATTAATGGGGTCTAGCAAGCTCGGATGCCTAGGGGTCATAATCTAAAATAATCTCTAATAGTACTATCTAAAACAGTAGGCCCTACCAAGGTTTTAAAAATCAGATCGGTCATTGACCCGAAATTCTAGCAAGGTAAGTTCAACCGGGGGTCAACGCGGGTTGACCCAGTTGCTCACGTTAGCATACCCCCCCCCCCCCCCCTATTGGATATCAGTTAAATATCGGTCGATCAAAGAGACAAAATATCGAAGATATTGTGTAAAAAAATATCGGTGGTCTAAAACTAATTTTTACCATATATTTTCACAATATAACTTCTAAAATAAGTGATACTCATTTAGACAAGCATAAATTTTAAAATATGTATTAAGAATACGTATATAATTCAAAATATGTGTTTGCATTTTAAACATGTATCTGCCTAGTCAACCTACCCGGCTGACTCACCCGAAAAGGCGGCCGGCTCCGGTCTAACTGGCAGGGGCCGGTCCGGCTTTTAAAACCATAGGCCCTACCAATCAATGGCTTTGCATGACCCCGTAGCCATATTATTATCCCTTAATTATAAAACACAAGTGAGCTGCTACCATATTAATAGTCATATTTGGTTTTGAAAAATTATTTTTAGTTCGTTTTGAATAACCAAATAGGACTATTAATATTGAACAAAGGGATTAATTAATTATTTATTGTTGTTATCTGATATAAATACTCATAAAGAGATATAAGTATAAAGTATGGGAAACATCGAATAGGAATGGTTGGTACTCCACTACTAGAAATCAAGAAGCACTATACTGTTAAGTGTTAGCGAGAGTCACGTGTAATCTACAACCTTAATACAATAATACAGCAGTTACTTGGTCGCGAAATTTACAATTTTCTGACTTGAAATATATGTAGAATGTCTTGGTTCATCGTGAGCTATTCGATGGGCGACTGGATGTAATTGTATTTTCGAACACTGTTTTACATAGACATTGGTTTCTAGCATTGTGGACCCAAACTTGCAACCTAATAAACAAAGGTGTACACGTCCCCTGCTTTCCAAGCAAGCAACATATATATCTCCGTCAAATTGTCAATGCAGGTTAACTATTTCTTACCTACTCTTCCGGTGTCGCGGATGCAGTGGACGATTCTCTTTCTCTAGTTTTGGATTAATTTTCTGTGTCCTGACTGCAATGCTCAGTGTAAACTTTGTGTGATATGGTCAGCATAGCGTAACTCTGATCATTCATGTTCTCCACTAGGGAAATTTCGGTTAATAATTTCAGGACAGTTACGTGCAGTGTATAACTCCGATCATACATGCATGTACCACTTGGATGGATAGTGAATCTCATAAAATTTAGTTCCTGAAGTCCTGCATATCAAAACTCTGATAATTCATGTTCTCTACTATGGAAGTTTTGGGTTAATAATTTCAGGACAATTACGTGGTGTATAACTCCGATCATACATGCATGCACCACTTGGATAGATAATGAATCTCATAAAATCTAGTTCCTGAAGTCCTTTTTCATGTATTGTCATGAAATAACTTTTTCCAAAAAAACAACAGAAATAGATGAATTGATCATCTCCAGGACGACAAGACTGATGAGTTTTTTACATGAGCAAGCTTTTTATTGTACACGCATGCGGACCCATGCAACGATTGCATGAAGCAAATTTGAACCTATATTAAGCCGCTTTCCTTTTTTCTGACTGCATTAACATTTCGTTGCAACATAGGCAAATTTCCTCTTTGATTTGATTCGAGTTTTTTTTTTCCAAATTACAGGAGTTCGACCTCCAAACAATTTTCTATTGTGTTACTGTAGTCTTAATTTTGGGAATGTTACCTCCATGTTCTAGAACTGCCATAGGTTTCTTCTTCATTATAAAAAAGGTCATTGTAACGTGTGCTTCCATCTACATTACTGAAATCAATGTGACAAGGCCTCATATTTTTAGGTCTTAACGGACATATCGTATCATTCTTTTTAATTCTTTTGATTTTTCCAGAAGGAGAATGAAATTGAATCACAATAATAAATAATAAAAGAAAGGGGAAAATGGTATATTATTCACTTTTAAGCGGCAACATGGATCTAATACAAGAACTTGTCTCAGAATTAACTTATGCAGACGTTGCATGCTGGGGTATCTCACTTGCTAGTTCTTTTGGTTGCATGTGCCCACGCCCCCCGTCAAGTTTACATTGGACTCGAGTGATCCATTCTCCCTCTCTTTTCTCGCGGCCACCTCACGTGCCCTTATGACAATGATGCGGGCCCTATTTCCATTTCCTTTCACCACACTGGCACGAGAGGTCGGCCGTGATAATAAAGCGGGAGATATAGCATTACTCTTCTTTACTTGTTCCAAAATCTATTTTTCCCTACTCAGATGTCATAAAACTTCCAGTATGGTTTTCGTGCATGATCACCCAAACCGTAATTTCCCAACAACTCCTCCAACGCCTCCTAAAAAGCAAACCTTAGCAAGACCCCCAGGCTATCTCAATTCGTCATGCTATTTATATTCATCCATCACAACGTGTGTCTCCTCACTCACTAGTCACACCAATATCACTCCAATCTCCTTCCACTTTTACTGCAATGGAAACTCTTTCCCTCTTACTCATTGCAGCCAGTGCCACAACAACCTACATTATATGGTTCTGGGTCTTGGCCCGCAGCCTCACTGGCCCAAAGCTATGGCCAATCGTCGGAAGCCTCCCATGCCTCCTCGCCAACCGGGCTCGCATGCACGAGTGGATAGCCTCCAACCTCAGGCAAACCAGCTCCCTCACGTACCAGACCTGCATTCTCGCCCTTCCATTTCTCGCTCGGAAGCAAGGCCTCGTCACTGTCACATGCAACCCAAAGAACCTAGAGTACATGCTTCGGTCTCGCTTCGATAACTACCCCAAAGGCCCGGCCTGGCAGGCTGCCTTCCATGACCTCCTAGGCCAGGGTATCTTCAACAGCGACGGAGAGTCTTGGCTCATCCAGCGGAAGACAGCGGCTCTTGAGTTCACCACCCGAACCCTTCGCCAGGCTATGGCCAGGTGGGTCACCCGCTCCGTCAAGCACCGACTCTGGCTCATCTTGGCCAAGGCCCAGCTGAATCACCAGCATGTGGACCTCCAGGACCTCCTCCTCCGCCTAACCTTCGACAACATCTGCGGCCTCACCTTCGGTAAAGACCCCGAGACGTTGTCAGTCGACCTGCGCGAGCACCGGTTCGCCTCCGCGTTCGACTCGGCAACTGAATCGACCCTCCAGCGGTTCCTCTACCCGTCCTTCATGTGGCGCCTCAAGAAGATACTGGGACTTGGTACCGAGGCCCAGCTCAAGGAGAGCCTCAAGGTCGTTCACAACTACATGACGGAGGCCATAGCGGTCCGGCGGCTCAACCCTTCCGACGACCTCCTCTCCCGGTTTCTCAAGAAGCGCGATGCTAGCGGGCGCTTCTTCCCCAGCTCCGTCCTCCGCCGCATCGCTCTCAACTTCGTCCTGGCCGGCCGCGACACCTCCTCGGTTGCGCTTAGCTGGTTCTTCTGGCTCGTCATGCAGAACCCCCGCGTCGAAGACAAGATCGTCCAAGAGATGTCCACGGTGCTAGCAGACACTCGGGGCAGTGATCCGGCCAAGTGGACGGAGGACCCTCTGAGCTTCGAAGAGCTGGACCGGCTTGTCTACCTGAAGGCTGCCTTGACGGAGACCCTCCGCCTGAATCCGTCCGTGCCCGAAGACTCCAAGTACGTGGTGTCAGATGACGTGCTGCCAGACGGGACGGTGGTGCCAGCCGGCTCGTCCGTTACATACTCGATATACTCGGTGGGCAGAATGGAGTCGATATGGGGCAAGGACTGTGAGGAGTTCCGTCCGGAAAGATGGCTGTCCGAGGACGGGACCAAGTTCGAGCAGCAAAAGGATGCCTACAAGTTTGTGGCCTTTAATGGGGGACCAAGGATCTGCCTAGGCAAAGACCTGGCTTACCTGCAGATGAAGTCGGTGGCCTCGTCGGTGCTGCTGAGGCACCGGCTGGCGGTGGTGCCAGGCCACAAGGTAGAGCAGAAGATGTCGTTGACGCTCTTCATGAAGCACGGTCTGCGTGTCCATGTTCATCCCAGAAATCTCGCTCTAGTACAGTAAGGGCTTCCTACGTACGTTGCCCATCGCATGCCTGCCTTGGAAGTATGCTTGGGCTTTTCACCAAAATACAAAAGTTTGTATGGGCTGGGCTTATTCATTGTTGTCATTTGAAGTTTGTTTGGGCTGGGGTTACCTATATGTAGGAAGTAAAGTGCTTTGCTTTGACATATCCAGTGTCAAACTTTCACTGGGCCAGTTTCGTTTTGTATGAATCCACGGCTGCTGGTTTTCTTTTCTTTTTAAGTTTTTACATTTAAATGTAAGCATGAATTGTATGTAATAAAGGATATATACACGTATATGCTGATTTTACTTATATACATGATATTGGGTTGTGGGAGCATGTTATTCTTCCATTCTATGACTTATATTATTGATGATTATGAATTATTTGGTTTATTTTCTCCAAATAATCACTGCCCAACACCAAAATTTTCACTTTCTCCTCTAATGTGCTTCCTTTTTTATAAAGCTCTGCAAGTTTGTCGCAAAAGTATAGTGGTATTCCTTGTTCAAATTTTCTTGAATATTGTAAGATTATTCTCAGCTCCTACGGATTGTGGCCAATATCATAACGTTGGTCCTAGCTATGATATTTGATATTACGTATGCCCTAGATGGAACCTACCAATAAGCTATTTCAATCAAGGATGGATTTATTATTAGCTGACTTTTTTTGGATATTCTTGCAGCCTATGGCTGGATTTAAATTGTTCAACTTTTAAAATTGTTGATGATTGAATATGTTATGTTAATACTGATATTCTCAATGGAAAAACTAATCTGAGTAGATTACTTATGGCATTGCAAGTGCCAGTAGTATAAAAGTAGGTGTCAAAGAGGCGAGATAGCAAAAGTCGTGGTCTTGGTGGGAGTTGAAGGAAGTGTCGGCAAAGACTAGCACATGTTTAATTTTGTGACATTTAGTCTATTTTAGTTTATGCATAAGTTAACTCGTCTTTTTCAAATTCAGGCGAGCTTCATTATGGAGGGAGTAGTATCTAACAGATAACAAAAAAATATTTTTGGTAACTTACACATTTTCTTTTTTGTAATTTGTTTTTGTCATGATGCCCAACTAAATACTTTGGCATGGTTTGTTCATGAAGCTAATTCATATATTTAGAAATGTGTATGATGAATACGATGATGTTGAATTTTCTTATCATTGTCCCCTCTTCGGAGAGTTGCATCAGGAAGGGCACCTAGCGTAAAAACTTGCCACTATGTTTCTTTGTATAGGTTTTGTACCATTTTGATTCCGATAAGAGTCAGATGCGGTATATAATCTATGCCGTCGACCCCAGATAGCTGAGATAAGCCGTATGATGTTGATTAACTTAAACATCTTTTTTATTTTTTGTAACTTACACATTTTTTTTGTGTAATTTGTTTCTGTCATGATGCCCAACTAAATACTTCCGCATGGTTTGTTGTGATATGTTTTAATCTTTTAAATATCACAACTTGAAAGTTGCAAATAACGTGGGGTGGTAAACTCCTCATCCTAGTTAATATGTGAAGATTTTCTAAATGTAAATTATATATATAAAAGAACAACTAAATAACATATAATTTATTCATAAATAAAGAAAGAAGCAGCCAAAAGTTACGTTCACTTGCTTTAATAGTTGACAAACATTTTAGGATCTTAAATTTCATGCAACTTTTTTTTGTACTTTTTTTTTTACAAAAAAAGTTGAATATATTTTGCAGTTCCTATCATGAACATTATAGAGGGCACAATTGGGCAGCTCAATATTTGGTGGTGGAACATTCTGCTTCCTATCCGAAATTCCAAATACCTGGTTCAAAAAAAGAGTTTCCAAATATTTCTTTTTCAACTCATGTTTTTTTTATAATGAGAGGTGTTGATCTAACTAGAAGGAGTAGGACAACCAGCCTCTTAGAGCACCATATCCCCCGCTGCCAATCTCCTCGGGTGCATATACAACCCATGTTACAAGGGAATGAAACGATCACAGAAACAAACATACAAGAGACTCCAAAGTGTCAAACATAACAAATATCCTCTTTTGTTGTGTGTTTGTTTTATACATAATGTAAGCTTTGGTTAGTTAACGGTGCTCAGTGGTCCGTCGTCAAAGTGGTTCCCTAGCTGCAGCATGGACGTATGCCATAGATGGCCATGTTTCCAATCACTAACAAATCTTCTAATGGCAGTATCTCGAAGCACATAAGAGCTGGACGACAAGGGAGAGAGACGCGAACAGCTGAGGATCGAGAGCCCACCTTGAATTCACGCGCGCAATTAAAAAACTCATCTCTTACTTTTCAAACTCAACAGCCACTTTTCCCCTTCTCCTGAGAGTTTGAAGATTAATTGAAGACTCGCCCATTTTTGCTCCATCACTTCCCCCCTCTTCTCGAAGTCACAAACAGTTTGCCTGTCTACCAAACTTTAAGTAAAGCAATAGGTGGTAGAGAATCCACTGCCGGACAACACAAACGACAGCTTAACCCGACCGCCAACACTAAGACCGATCCCCCTTTTCGCTTGAAATATTTTCTTATCAGCTTCCATCTTCCCCTGACCTCACTTTCAATGCAAATGACTGTCGTATTCTCTGTCCCTAATGCTCTGTCTTTATTTACTGCCTCATATTCTAGTCCGAGTTCCTGTAAGTACTCCTTCAAGTCAATGTTTGCGGTGTCCTGATCCCCCAAATGCAACCAGGATTCAGTCCTACCTACTGACCGAGTCGTTCACACTCACCACAGTCCACAGATGTGAATCTTGCGTTCGGTTTGCCTTTAGTCTCTAAATCCCACTTGGGTACCTCCTTCAGTATTTATATGTATGCCTTTTGAATGAATGCGCTTTGATTTTTCTCTCGACAAACAAGAAGAATATGCCTTGGGAATTGTCGAAGCACGCAAAACGGCTTTTCCGTACTTCAATTTTTTAAGACATATAGGATAAAGAATTATGTCAAGTGCGATAATGATCAGACAGACATGCCCGATGCCTTTTTGAAAACCATGGAGAAGTGCATGTTTTATAATCGCAGTCTAGTGAGAATCAAGTAAAGGAAATATCTTTTTCCTGGGCGGACTCCAACTATGACAGGTGAAGTACATGATTCAGTTTGTTGACAAAAGAAAAGTACATGATCCAGGAGAGTTGGTCTGGAAATCACACTTATTTAACGCAGAAATGAGAATCATTTCACGAGGGAACAGAGTGCGAATTGAACTCAAAGGGCTGTTTTGGTTAAAACAATGTGAATTTGAGAAGATGAGCAATTTTAGTTGTGAATTTTCATTAGGCTAGAATGTGAATTTTAGCACTTGTGACAAATAAGAGTGTAAATACTAAATAAGGATAATTCTTTCCAAACTTTTACGAATCAAGGCTTTGTTTGATAAACGCTAGTCGAGCAATTTTAATTGTGACAGAAATCCAGTTAAAAATATATAAATGCGCCTAGCCTGATTAGACTCCATGACCATGCATGGTATATAAGAGTCCTAATGTGGTATACAGAGGCTTAACATGGGAGCTATGTACCATACTAGTAACATGGTACATAGGCCCTATGTACCAGGCTCGGATCCCTAATACCATGGTCACGGACCCTGGTCATGGAGCCCGAAAACATTTTCCATACGAATGCATCCACTCCCAAAAATTCCCTCGAGAGGAAATTTTAAGGTTTTGCCAAAAACTTAATTAACTCTTCTTCTAGCCTAATTTTGCATTCATGAAGAATTTGGACACTAAAACTGATATATTGTGTTAATTTCAGCTTGTAAATGGTTTGAGTAGCTTGTACTTGATAAACGTGGTACATTGCAGCCATCAGCAAATTACATGGTCCGGAGGAACCAGACTTGAGCCTTGCGGGCTGGCCATGCCATGATGTAAGTTCATTCTGTACAGCCTTTGTGCTAACCGGCGCATTACTGACTGGAACTAGAATTTCTGCTGTTAAATGCAAACTCCTATTGATGTTCCCTTTCAATCGCTACCATATATTGTTGCAAATTAATAAACCACATTAGCCCTGAGTGGAACATCCAACTGTCTCACTCGTAGTAGTTCTGTGTACTCGCCGACAGAAACGTTGAACAGTGGCAGCTTTTCTGCGTGTCTTTCTCTCCTCTGCACAAAAAATAACAGCCAAATCCTCGAATCCGCAACATATACAAAGACCGGGATCGTGTTGTAAATCTTAGTGTTTCAATAAACAATTCCAACCCCACTTACAGACACCTCTCCCTTCCCCTCTGACTATATATGCGTGTGGATCCTTAGACAAGGATCTTTCAGTTCAGGCACATGCACCTCAGAAAGGAGTAAGAAACAACAAAGAAGTGTTTTTGAAAGGAAGATCGGGGAAGGAAGAAGGTGGAATATGGACGAAGGAATATCGGGGTTTTGTTTGAAAGGAGGGGCCAAGAGTGGTCGGTGGAACCCGACGGAAGAACAGGTTAAAGTTCTGACTGATCTGTTCCGGTCCGGACTCAGAACTCCAAGCACCGATCAGATTCAGAATATCTCTTGGCAGCTCAGCTTTTACGGCAAGATCGAGAGCAAAAACGTCTTCTACTGGTTCCAGAACCACAAAGCCAGAGAGAGGCAAAAGCGCAGAAGGATTTCCATTAACCACCTCGCCCATCATGACCACTTCGCCCCCATTAAACGTACGTGAACTTCTCCTACCTTACGTAAACATTTCATACCAGAACTACGGCTCATATATTTCAATAAGCAATACCACATAATAATAATGGCTTTTGTCCTTGGTATTTCTTCTTTGTTTTTCAGATTGTGTGGATCAGGGAGAAAAGGTTATTGAGAAAGAGAGAGTGACAGAGACGCTGCAGCTGTTTCCAATGAACTCAGCATGCGAAGAAGCGGAGAAGCTTTGGTGGAGAGCGAGGAAGGAGATGAGTGAGACGTTCTCGTACACGCTTGGGAAGGATTATCCGACGCTAGAGTTGCGTTTGAGTACGTTTTGAGTATATATTGCCAAGAAAATTTTGGCTTGTATTCCAAAATGGCATCCATATATGCAATGACAAATTTATAGTTTCACTCGATAAGTTCTGAGTTCTGACTGGGTTTTTAAGGAGGTGAGACGTTCCATGTATTCCTATTTCTTAGGCTGATTCTGATATGCTTCATTGCTTCTGCTTGCACTTCCACATCTTGTAAACTACATGACCTTTAGCTTTCTACTCTAATAAAAACTGGAAAGTTTTATAGCTGGAATTCGATATATTGCTTCTAAGACTTGTCTATGGTCAGCTTCGTTTAATGTCTCTATAAATTGAAAAAATCATCTATGGTGCCAAGTTGGTCTTCATATTGCCATTAGTGACCCTAGTCACTTGTCACCAAATATTTTCAATTTCGTTTGTTTCCAAAAAATGTATCTTTATAATATACTAAGATGGCGACCCTTGATCACTCTAAAAATCAGTGAGAAAGAATACAATTCTCAAGGATTTTCTCTTTATGCTCAAAGGCATATAAGACTTGACCAACTTGGCGGATGATAACGAAAGCAAGAGCTGAACTTCTTCTTCATTCCTAAAAAGTATGTACTGTTACTCTCCTTTCATGTGAAAAGAAATGTATGCAATAAAATGGGTTTTGAAGAGTGGCAGCACAGTGATTTAGGATAGAAGGAAGAGTACAAAGTATGAAATTAAGCATGAAAGGCTCCATATTAATACGTTTTCGTTGATAAGGATTCTTGACATTATCTGATAAAATTAGCTAGCGACAAAAATACCAAATCTCACGTTGCTTAGCAATATCTTGTTGAAGTATCAGCAAATCATTCCCTGAGAAGTGTACATGCTATATCCCTTCATCAGCCCATTCATGGCATCTCCGGAGGATCTGCTCTTCAGTCAAATCACTGTTTCTTTAATAGATTTTTCAAAATTCCATTCTCTAATTGCAGGGTTTTCTTTTAGAGGAACCTTGGAGGTAGCAAAGGTTCAAGGCTTCCTTGCCTTCGAGACATCAGCAAGACCCTTGCGATTATTACGAGCCCTGTGCTCTGACTTTGGCACATTCGCCTTCACCCCTGCTATACCCTTACCTACAAGTACACAAATCTAAATTAATTGATAGTTCCATCACTAGACACCATCATATCCTGAAGCAACCCGACATGTACTATATATAGCCCAAAGAAAAAATACCTGCATAGATGTGCAGATTTTCATTCTGCACTGCCATAGGTGTTTGAGAGGCCATTTCAAGCAGTAAAGGGCAAAGTCTTTCAAAATGAAGAACCTGAAAAAGTCAACCACACCATCAGCCATCTAAAACACAAAAATAGTTCAAACACTTCGAATGTGGATGCATAATACATAACTAAAAGGCACAACAAAATGGAGGATATCATAGAAGTCATATAAGTGGTAAATACATCAGCTTAATAGTGTTCAACACTAGGACTAGAGTCACAAACAACATTGTGTCGATGCAAACTTGCCGTAGATAGCTTTTCTTGTTTTTGTTGACATACAAATTCTACAGTTCGAGGAAAAGTACATTTGCCCATACTAGAAAAAGAAGTAAATATTTACTTAAACCCACTCAATATAATGTCACGTCTTACTTTGATATTCCCTCGATCCGGATTTATTATCATAATCATAATTATAATCATAATCAAGTAGTGCCTTTTCCCAACTATTTAGGGTCGGCGACACGGATCTTACTCCTCCATTCTAGCCTGTTTTGGGCTACCTCTTTTGTAAGAGATAGTAAAGTCAAATCCTTTCTTATTAACTCCATCCAAGTTCTCTTAGGTCTCCCTCTCCCTCTTTTAGCATCATTTACATGTATCCCTTCTAATCTTCTCACAGGCGTATCTAACGGTCTTCTTTGCATATGCCCATACCAACGCAACCTACATTCCCTCAGCTTCTCCCCTAAAGGCGCTACTCCTAGGCTCTCACGAATATATTCATTTCTAATTCTATCTCTCCTAGTTATCCCACTCATCCACCTTAACATTCTCATTTCGGCTACATTCAACTTATCTATATGACTCCTCTTTGGTGCCCAGCACTTCGATCGGGATTTATTAATACTCCAAAAAAAAGTTTCTGTCCGGTATTACCCTTAGAGGGCATGCAATTAGCTCCTCATATATTGCCCTTCTCTCCACCTCGGGATTCTAAAATCCCCACTTCATCCTCAACGCCAATGACCTTAAAAAGCTTGTGGTCCCCACTGCCTTAAAAAGCTCAAGCTTGTGATTCGGGGACCAGATATTTTGTAGTCTCCACTACCTTACAAAGCTCAGTGTTGTGTTATATTAATAATAAATCCGGACGGATGGAGCATATAGAAGTCACATGATACGAGGGACTAGGCGGTTAAATATCCCGGTTATAGCGGTTAAATATCCCGGTTATAGCCTAATAACTACCGCGGTAATGTTTGAATAGTAACACCAGGAAAATTGGCAGCTCCTTTTATTCATCTACAGATTAATTAGAAGCGTAAGTTTCTAGTATTTCTAAAAATCCAACTGTTACTCTCTATCAAGTAATTGTCAACCTAATTTAACTAATATCCCTAGTCAGATATATGATTAAGAAAGGCTTCTTAATTACTACAAAATGGGAAGTTCATAGAAGCCATGACTAATTAAATTCATTATCCTAATAATAAGCACAATTTCCCAACAATTTGAGGATGGTGACATAAAGCTTAAAGATCCACTCTAGCCTAATTTGTGTCAATTATTTGGTAAGGGACAGCACAGTCATATCCTTCCATATTAACTCCATCCTAAGTCCTTTTACTTCTCGCTCTCCTCCTTTTAGCCTCTTCCACTTGCATTTCCTCCAACTTTCTTACCCAAGCGTCTTTTGGTCTTCTTCATATATGCCTAACAAATGCAACTTACGCTCCCCAAATTCTCCCCTAAACGCGGTACCCCTAAGTTCTCATGAATATATCATTTATAGTCATAACCCATTTGTCCCACATAATTCGTACTCATTTGAACTGCATTTAATTTATCTATATAACTTTTCTTAAAAATATCAACACTCTGCTCTATAGAGAATTTCATGCCTCGCAATTGTTCTAGTTCTAGACAATTTACCTTATTTACACTGCTAGTCTGCTACACAATTTACCTTTGACTTTGTTTGGGACGCGCCTATCACACAGCACCCTCAATGCGGCACTCCACTTTCCCCATCTTGCATTTATGTACCACTTCACTGACTATATCTCCATTGCAAACAATGGAGGCTAATGTGGATATTGGAGCCCAAAAGCCTAAACTAAATCAAAATCAAACAAAATTCTCTTTACCAATAAACCAGAAAAAACCATATTGAAACCTATCAAATGTTAAAAACCTCTATCTTGAAAAAAATAATCTGCCCTAACAAGGAGGTCAAAACCAAACGGCGAGCCGCTATTTTCCGATGACAGAGGCCTGGATAGCACTGAAAATGAAACGAAGAAAAAGAAGAGGGAAGAAACTGACCTATATGCAGTCCGGAAGGCGGCGTCCGGCGTTGTCCCGACCGTCTGAGGAAGAAGAAGACGCGGGAGTGAGCGGGAAAGGCGGGCTTCTACTTCTAGCGCAGAGCCAGTGGCGCGTGTAGCCGCACATCCCTTAGTCGGTCCCGCATCTCACTCCACCAATGACAGAGCGCCACGCCACAAATAGAAACCGTGCGATTTTCTCTGCTTATGCGCGTGGCGCAAGTCGCTAGTCGCGGTCAGTAGAAAAGCCGGGACCCACTCAGCTAAAAGGACAGGAAAGGGAACGAGTCGGTTGGCCCTATAAATCGAGTCAGGGCTTTGCCGGTCGACGAACTTTCCGTGCAGTGGTTGTTCACCGCCACCAGCCACCGCGATCGGCGACGAACAAAAGGGGAAAAGGGGCTGATTTTGCTAGAATTTTAGGGTTTTTGCTTGACCTGTTTGGTGGGGATGGACGTGATAAAGACACAGCAGATCTCGGCGAGGCCGATCGAGAAGGTGATCGTCCACCCGCTGGTTCTTATCAGCATTGTCGACAACTACAACCGAGTTGCCAAGGACACCAGGAAGCGCGTCATTGGTGTTCTTCTCGGCAGCTCCTTCAAGGGAACTGTTGATGTCACCAACAGTTATGCTGGTATGATTCAATTCGTCTAATTTAGCTTTTGGTTGTTGTTTGTTTACTGGTTTTAGTCCATTCCTAAGACCAAAATTAAAAAGGAAAAAAACCTCAACAGGATATTGGATAATTTCCCCACCAAAATTAAAACTGGCTCTCATTCTTCAGAAAGAGTCACAACTAGGCCACCCAGTTTCATCACCTAAGTCTCAACTCTCAACTGGCATTTTCTATAACTCTCAAAGATTTCATCAGATAAAATTGCTTCGGAGTTCGATTTTTTTTCCGTATTTGCTATAGAGACAGGAACTACTTTTAGTAGAACGATAAACATAGATGAAAAAAATCTTAGGGCATAGACATTTGCTGAGATGTCATATTGATTTCGGCCTTTCCTTTTGCTTTGTTGTTGTGGGAAAAATTTCGTGTGAGGAGCTGTGGAGTAAATTAAAGCCACATTTTACATTAGAGATTTTTCATTCACAAAAAATGTTCACCATGTCAATATTATGGTTGATCCTTTGCTGCCTTTTGCATTCTCTTTAACAAACTGGATCTGTTTTGATTTTCTTAATGCGTTTAACAGCTTAAATAATGAAGTCTTTTTTATAATCGATTTAGATATTGAAATTTTCCAAGACAATTTTCGAGATTGTTATGGAAGTCTAAGTTCAGTTAAGAAGCATTACCAAAAAGAAGTGGGATCTATGACTTTGACTTGTTTAAATGAAATTGAGAAACAACTTGTGATAGTCGTGTGACAGGAGCTAGTAAAAGTGCTTGGTAAATTTCCTTGCTTCAAAGTCTTTGTTTTTCTAGCAAATTATTTGTCTTCAATGAAAGCTATCTACTTGTAGCGATGAACATTACAAATGCATATTCTGTTATTGGATGTGATATGTGTTCATTTTTGCATCCTTGTCCTTGTGTTAATAATTAAATGTTCGTCCCGCTCTCCATTTTTTTCCTACCACGTGTTATTTAAGTATACATACATGGGCAGGAAGCTTATACAGTGAATCATCTGTCATCTTACAGTGCCTTTTGAAGAAGATGATAAGGACCCCAGCATTTGGTTTCTTGATCATAACTACCATGAGGCCATGTTCTCCATGTTTAAGAGAATCAATGGTAATTTGTTTGTGTTTTTGCATTATGAAATGAAATTTAATTCTCTATCTTATTATGATGACCTGTTGCTGCGGCTTATTCTGATTTCATATTATGCTTTATCTTTTCCAGCTAAGGAGCATGTTGTCGGATGGTACAGCACAGGCCCCAAGTTGCGGGAGAACGATCTGGATGTTCATGGACTATTCCACGAGTAAGTCACATGTTTTTGGTTTGGTTTCGGTTTCATACAGCGAAGTTTTTGTATGCTATTCAAGTTTCGGCATGTACATCTTTACTTGATTCTCCAATGGCATACCTTCTATCCACACTCAACTTTCATTTTCCTTCTTTACAGATATGTACCAAATCCTGTCTTGGTGATTATTGATGTCCAACCTAAAGAGCTGGGAATACCTACTAAGGCTTACTGTGCTGTTGAAGAAGTCAAAGAGGTAAACAATTTTCCATATGTTCACAAAATGAATTTACAATTATTTACTGGTTGAACTAGTGGGTTAGAGTAGGTCATATAATCAAATTGACTGGGTTGTGATGGATGTGAATTGTTAAAATGCACCTAGTGCAATGCTCTTCTTGCCACAGATGGTGTATAATTTCTCTTGTGTCATCTTTTTATTTTACAGAATGCGACTCAGAAAAGCCAGAAGGTGTTTGCACATGTGCCATCAGAAATTGCTGCTCATGAAGTAGAAGAGATTGGTATGTCTAGTTTATTACTTATCTATATTTTTAACAATCATCCCTAGTTTGTTTTTTGAAGAATTGTGTTTTTGTCTCTGGACACTGTATAAATTGATTTATGCTCTTTTAAGTGCTCAACCTGAGTACATTTTTCACTTGAACTTTATTATGTTACAGGAGTTGAGCATTTGCTTAGGGATGTAAAAGATACTACTATCAGCACTCTTGCAACAGAGGTGATGTTTATTTGTGAAGTTTTATATCCATCTTACTTTTCCCAAGAAGAACAAAATGCTTATTGTTATTTTATTTTGGACAGGTTACTGGCAAGCTTGTAGCCTTGAAGGGACTTGACGCACGACTTCGGGAAATACGTAGTTATCTAGATCTTGTAGTGGAGGAAAATCTTCCATTAAACCATGAGATATTGTATCATTTGCAGGTATATGTTTTCTTGTTTACTGGATAATATGTTGTTCCTGTATTAAGCATGCATTCCTTTCATTTTTTTCCCCTTAAGAAACTTTTGGTGAGGTAATTGGTTATTTATGGTAGTCATGGAGTTTAATTATAGGACTTATAATTTAAAGAGTAGTTGCTACCTGTACTCTCGCTAAGACCGCTTACATAATGTTCAAAACAATGAGCAGAACTTATTTGCAGGCCCATGCCAATAGGCAAGCCCTGCGCCTTCATTGTGGCGAGTGTTACACGATTTTCCTTGTGAGCAAGTGTACATGGCTTTTTTGCAATTTAAATATGAAAGTGGAATAGACAGGAAAGTAGTTCCTGCATACTCTATTGGTATAAACAAATAAGGATGTCAACTAGTGTATTGCTTTTATTTTTTCCCATGCAACTTTTTTGGGTTCACTCGGCTGCTTCCCTTGTGAAAGGATTGTCATGCACCACTTGTGCATTTGCAAGAGTGTTGGATTTACAGTGTTTGTGGCTTTCGGAACTCACAGAG
This sequence comes from Houttuynia cordata, assembly GCA_039654745.1. NCBI lineage: Eukaryota > Viridiplantae > Streptophyta > Magnoliopsida > Piperales > Saururaceae > Houttuynia > Houttuynia cordata. The sequence continues at coordinate 24,535,543 of CM077506.1, forward strand.
TCATGATTTGCAGGATGTCTTTAATTTACTTCCAAATCTCAATGTCAATGAATTGATCAAGGCATTTGCAGGTAATATTTTTAAGTCTCTTTTGAACATTGTGCAAATTGGATTAGACGTTCACAGGAAGTTGTTACTAATATTGGCCTTCCACAGTGAAAACAAATGATATGATGCTGGTCATATATCTCTCGTCACTTATCCGAAGTGTAATTGCACTTCACAACCTGATTAACAACAAGGTATTCTACGTGGAAATTCTCTTTTCTGATTAATTAATATTTTTGGCCCAATTTGACCTGAATAAAGAAATTCTCTTATTTCAGATGCTCAATAAAGAACATGAGAAAGCTGAAGATGCAAAGCCAGCAGCTATTCCAGCTGCTGCTGGAAGCTAGGTTCAAGAGGACTATGATTTATGCCATTGAATGTCAAGATGTAGCTTCACGCATCTGGAAATTTTGTACACTGGGGAAACATATAGCTATAGCATTTAAGGGGCTTAATACAATAGCTATAGCATTTAAGGGGCTTAGATCTTTGGGGCGCATATATTGTTCGGAGTAAATTCTTGCAGACCATTGTCCAGTCACTCCCATCCTTATCAAGTCCCCTCTGGTCGTTCAGCTAAAAAAAAAGTCTTCTCTGGGTCCTGCCCTGTTTGGGGCCAAGCCCCACTAAGTGGATACCGCAGTTTTGGCACAAGATAAATCTGAAACGCTTTCAACTGTTATAACGATCTTTTTAGATATCTTGTTTATACATTTCAGCTAACGTGCAGACTTCATTTTTTCCCATTTCCATTTCAATTATCAACCTCGAGTAAGGAAAGAGTGAGTAAAGATATAGACGAATTTAGTAACTATGTCTATTGATTGATCTGTTAATCACTTTTCCCAACTTGTATTGTTACCTGTTAATTGAATATTGAGAAGTCTATATAAACTGTCTAAAAAATTCTGGCTTTTCCAATTTAAAGAGCTAGGTGCCAGACATTTCCAATGTTGGATCACTGGAAGTCTGGAACATAGTAGAAACATACTCAATGGAGAGGCTGCCAACAAAGAGAAACTGTGATACTCAATGGACAATTTATAGGAGAACAAAAATGAATTACACTGCCAAAGAACATATCTGTAAAACCAATCTGAATTGAGTGTTTCATTTGCTGTTATAATACCTAACTACACCTATTTCTTTGCTTTTACTCTACTCCTCTCATCTGGTAAAGTAATCATCGAAAAAACATTAAGAAAAAACAATCAATAATAAGAACACTCTGAAACTGAGTATGATCTCTGGAAGGATCTACGCGCGTTCAAAAATTCAATGCACTCCTCCACAGCCTGCGTCCGATGAGCATCAACCGGAGACACGTATGGAGAACAATCCTTGGGCGACACCTTGCGGGCCGAAACCAGACGGAAGGCCCTTGCAACCTTTCCACCAATGCAGTGGAACAACTCCACTACAGGTGATCCTTCCTTCGTTGTACTCTGGCTACGGCATTTCCTGGCAAACTGGTAACTCTTACCAGGTTTGGTTTGAGTCACATTGGGGCTGAAACTGACTCGTCTGCTAGTCTGCCGAGCCAGGTTGGGTGGAGAAGGAGGGAGGACATAGGCCATTGAGGAGGATAACAAGGAAGAATGACAGGGAGGAGGATACCGCTGGCCTTTTATAGTGAACTTGATTACTTGAATTATGAGAGATGCTTATTTGATGAGAGTTCTATTCATGGCGTGTACGTATGCATGGTTAATAACCGGGGCCTTAATCCTTCGTTGTAATATGGACTTAGTGTTAAGAAGTTCAAGGACGGCTATCTACTTTAGATCATGACCGAGTAAAAGGTGTGTCCTACAAGGTTGGACCATTTTTAATATGTCGTTCAAATGCTTGTTCCATGAGGAACATTTGAGCACAATGAGGTGAGATGGGGTCAATTGCTTCTTTCTTTAGGAACAAAGGATGATGAACATTCTGATTCATTGAAACAAGTCATGTTGGGAGGTGTAGAAAGTGAGAAGTGAAAATGATAGGAATTAGAAGATGGTAAAGAAAGGTAGCCTGAGTGTTCCTTTTGAGGATCTAATAGACATTTCTCATCTTCTTTTTCAGGTATCTTGTTCCCTATCGGAATCCAACTTGGACCAAGGCATGACCAGAAGAAGAGATTTAGTTATGATACCAAAGTTGTGTTTGAAGATACCCAGTTTCCCTTTTGCTTTTTCCCTTCTTTGGATGAAAGAGAGAGTTCTAAATGTGTTAAACGCTTAAACATTGTCCTCAAAGCTTCTAAGTAGAATGAACCCCAACATGTTGGCGCCCCTTTTCCTCTCAGCACCCCCTTGGCCACCCAGAATAAAATCACACATCATCAGACGAGTGATTCAAATTAAAATGAATGGATTAAAAAGCAAGGGTGAAGTTAAATAATCCTCAATTCCTCATAACATGGCGTTTGGTTTTCTTATTAGCGGCTAAGGGTTGCTGAGAAGAAAAAAAACATTCATCAATCATCATATTGCATTCTAGTAAATAAATGGAAGAGAGTTCACACACTCCAAGCAAAAATTATACCATGGGAGAGTGTCACAGGGATCATTTGCACAAGAGTAGTCTTTTATAAGTATCCCCTCCCCCCTAATTAGCATATAGGATACACTCGGGTAGCTTAGAGCGCTGGAAGTGGATATTGAAGAATTGATCCTGGCACTGCTTTAGCTCCCTCTCCTTGGCCAGGTTTATGCCTTTAGTCTAGCCGCCTGTACTCTCGAGGCGCAGCCGCACAGCAAGGACTGAGAATAGTCCATTGGATTGACGAGAATAAAATACCTCCCCTTTGTGCAGACCGCAGGGTTGTACAGTTGGGCCAAATCAGGTGGGCCGTCGTAGGAGGATGATTGCATTGACGAAATGGGCCCATTAGATCAACTGATCAACATGCTATACAAATCACCGTGCTTCTCGCGGACTGATCTCGAATTTCGATCTCGCCGAGATGGCAAGAAACATATAAAAAATTAAAAAAAAATTAGGTGAGTACTTGAAAGAACTTGTTTTGTTCTACTAGCTCTGTTCGTATTAAGTGTCTTATTTGTGTTTTTCAAAATGAACTAAAGAGTATATTTTTAGTCTTAATATATGATTCTCCTCAAAAGTATTTGATTTCTGGTCCTTGTGGATGTGAAATCATGGTTCTATTGCTAATGACAAGTACATAGAATTTGTCCTACGAAGTGTTTAAAGATCAACACGAATCCAATAAAAAAACGTATCAATTGCATCTAAATGTACATGCTTTTTGTTTTTTTCTAGCCATCAGAATCGTACACATGATGAAGGATAATGCAAATTACAAAGTCAAGTTTTTCTTGTTGAATTGCTTAAGGCCAAGTCTGCACTGAGTTAGCTTGACTTGTGGCGTCTTGCCAAGTGCTGCACGGTTATTTGTATATATAAAAAAAGGCTGCAACGTTGGGAGAGCATGTTGATCAGTTGATCTAATGGGCCAATTACGTCAATGCAATCATCCTCCTACCACGGCCCACCTGAATTGGCCCAACTGTACAACCCTGTGGTCTGCACAACGGGGAGGTATTTTATTCTTGTCAATCCAATGGACTATTCTTAGTCCTTGCTGCGCGGCTGCGCCTACAGGTTGCCCATGAACAGAGCCTTGCCAATGGACTCGCAAAAGGAGAAGACATGACTTCCGAGGAAGCAGGAGGAGCCATATCTGTGAGTTCAAAAAAGGAAGGAATGTTTCCCGTGGCTCCGGAAGCAGTCTATGACCATGGTACATAAAGGACTGACATCGTACATAGCTATCCAGGGTAGATTCCCATGTGCTATCATCACGGATATCGTTGATGGCCAATGAGGCAAAACAGGAGACGATTGGCAGCAACATCTAAGGGTGTTAACGAGCCAAGAGGTCGAGTTTTAAGGTTGATTCGGCTTGAGTTTAAAATTTTAATTTCGAGTTCAAGTTGAATCAAGTCAAATCACTTGCAAGCCAGCTTGGTTAAGTTGATTTTAATTTTTGAGTCCATATTACGGAGTATTAATCACCGGAATCAATAAAAAATAAAAGAATGTCTGATTAGAGCTATTAAAGCAGGACAAAGGGAGAAGTTTTCTTTCTCATTACAAAAAAGATAAACAATTTTCTAAACAACTTCTAAATAATAAACAAAATGTATTATATATTGTTATATGCTGATCGAATATTCCAAAAATACGCAATCAATACTCCCAAAAATATTGAGTGCATTAGATAAACAAAATTAATGAGGAGAAGAAGAGACGTGAGGGATTATAAGATTGCTCTAAAAACTTAGCCATGATATATTTTTCTATGGATTTTGTAGTATTTTAATTCCGATAATAATCAAACGTATCATATAATCTATGCCACCGAACCCCATAGCTGGATAAGCGTATGATGATGAAGAAGACGAAGAGAAGTGAGGGCAATGATAAAAAGGAGATGATAAAACACAAAAGGGGATATCCGTTACTTGATTCGGCTCCCATCCCGCCCCAACTGAAGAATATCCACTCCAAGCCACCCCTGTATAAGCCTCAGATTCCGGCTGCCACAGCCCCCTTCTCCTTCCACGCCCAGGCAATCAATCATACAACTACCAAACTGCTCCAATGGCCTCCTTCTCTATAAATCCTCCCCACCTCTCTTCCTCGCTTACTTCTTCTTCTTCTTCTTCTTCTTCTTCTTCTTCTTCTTCTTGGTCAGTTCCTTTTGCTCTCGCCTTTTCCCTTGCTTTCCCCAGAAAGCGTCAGCAGAGTCTTGGGCTGCTGGCAGCAGAGGCCCGGCTCGTGCATTGGCGGCCAAAGAGGGCGACGAAAGTTAGGAGGCTGAGAGCTTCTGCTGAGAGCATGACGATACAGGAGTCCCAAAGCGAGGACCAAACCGTGCCGCTTCTGGATGATGAGTCACTGGAGCAGACATCCAAGCCACGTCGAATTGCACTCTTCGTTGAACCATCGCCTTTCGCGTGAGTTCTCTCTTCTTTCCCTTTTGACTGTTTTACTTCTGCTCTGTCAATCTGATGTTTCTAGTTTTGTATCTTGTTTTGCCTGTTACAATGTGAGATTGTGGGTTTTTGTACAAAAACATATTGGTGCATCCTTAAAGTGTTTGTCGAAATACGTTTGGTATGTTATTATGCACAAAGAAGTTGAAAATCGAGCTCTTGCACGTACCAGGGCATTGGACTCATTTACTTCTCGATTTCATTAACTGTGTATTCACGTCTGTGTTGGTGTGTGAGCTGCAAATGTTTGCATGTAAGAAGCCTGAATAATGGAAATAGCTCCCAGTGAGTAAAGTAACAGCCAAGAGATTACTTCCATATTTTCTTGTTGTCGAGCATATTAGTTCACTTGGCCAAGTGAAGACAGCGCATGTGGTGTGTGTTTTCCCACTGTCTGCACTAATAAGATACTAACTATATCATACCATAGGCTCCTACATGCGCAACTTTTATCGCCTAACAGTTTTTACATTATTCATATTTTTCTTGACGAACGTGTTTGGTTGTTTGTTTTAACAGCTATGTATCTGGATATAAAAATAGATTCCAGAACTTCATCAGATATCTGCGAGAAATGGGCGATGAGGTATATTTCTCCATTTTGTTTGGATAGTTCTTTGTGAAGCTTTTTTAAATTCTCCTGCCCTTAGCCGATCGATCCAGCATGTGTTGCTTGGGTTGGATTTATTTCTTTAGAGGGAGAGGTCCAGGGGTTGAATCCTTGGGGGCATCGTGCAAAGGGTGCATGAATTTTTTATCTATCAAGGAGAAAAAAAAATACTTCTGCTGCCTTAGTAGTTTTCTTCCTTTCAAAGTTAGACTTCAGTGATTCCTGAAAAATAAGGTTTCTACAAATTGATTTAGTTGATTTTAATGTGCATGAAAAATTTTCATACATTTGATAACTGAAAATGGTATGATGGAGTCTCTGACAGTTGCTTCTTCATGATGAATGGATATAGGTCATTGTGGTAACAACGCATGAAGGGGTACCCCAAGAATTCTATGGAGCAAAACTAATAGGATCATGGAGGTAACTTTAAGCCTCACTTAGTTGCTGTTCTCCCATAAGAATTGTCTCCATTTTTTGTTACTTGTTACACTCAGCAACCTTAACTTCCGTGAACTTTTTTATCTTCTAATCTTGGGCATTTATCTTCACAACTCTTTATTAGAACAAGGTGTAGTTTTCACGTTAACAATAATTTAAATCTCATTTCTTTTTTGCTAAAAAGTTCAAATCTCATTTTCAGATAATGCTTTGTCTTGAAATTCTCTTGTAAACTGGAAAAACATGCTTGCTTTTCATGAAATTAGAGATTAAGGAAGACGATTCCCATAGGTGGAAAAAGTGTAAAACTGTGAAACCTGCAACTGAAGTAATTTTGTAAAGCCCGTACTTGTGAAAAAAAAGCTGATTGTCATTTTGTTGATATATTTTAGCTTCCCCTGCCCATGGTATAAGAAAGTTCCTCTGTCTCTAGCACTGAGTCCCAGAATAATTTCAGAGGTTGCAAAGTTCAAACCAGACATTATACATGCATCATCACCAGGAATTATGGTAGGACCATGCTGCAAGTTTTTCATATATGAAAGAGAAAAATCATGTGGGAATACCTAAAAAGTTTGGAAGTCTATTTCAGGTATTTGGCGCACTCATAATTGCTAAGCTCCTCTGCGTTCCCTTAGTGATGTCGTATCATACTCATGTCCCAATGTAAGTGCTTCAGTTCTGATCCTTGGAAATTTTATTTTCTCTTTGGATTAATATTTTTTTCATGTTCCGAGATTGCTTTTTAATTAAAAAACAATGTTTCTTTATTTATAAAGTTCAAGGTGAAAGGTTGCTTATTGCTAGTTTCTTCCTGCTTAGTTGACTGGTCAATGCTCAATCAATGATTGAGTCGAGCAAAAAATGCAAGGCTCCATTTTATACTATTCTGCATTACATTTGCATAAGAAGAAATAGAAGAAAGCATAGGAATGCCAAAGAAATTAGAAAGACGTCTAAATATTGATCTTTTAATGTTTGTGTTCAGATACATTCCCAGATATACATTCAGCTGGCTAGTCAAACCTATGTGGATGATCATAAGTAAGTAGGCTTCATATTGCCCTCAGTTGGTGGCGCAAACTCAATTGGTGGTCCACTAACTTAGATATGTTCTTTCTTAAGAGTTCCTTCACAGAGCGGCTGATCTTACACTAGTACCCTCTGCAGCCATTGGAAAGGACCTTGAGGCTGAACATGTGACGACAGGTATGAAATTTTTTTTTTTTTGGTGCATGTTATATTTTAGTTATATTAGTAAAGCAAATTTACGAGGCTCTTCTTTCTGCTAATGTCAGCAAACAAGATACGCTTGTGGAACAAAGGTGTTGATTATGAAAGCTTTCACCCTCGTTATTGCAGTCATGAGATGAGGTTAAGGTTAAGGTAAAGGCTGCTCCTTAAGATTACTTTGGTTGTATGTGAATTGAGAGTGACTTGTATTTCTTTTTTCCTTTTTATGGAAATCCTTCAGCAATGGGGAACCAGAAAAGCCACTGATTGTTCATGTTGGACGTCTAGGAGTTGAAAAGAGCTTGGATTTTCTTAAAGAGTAAGCATTATTAATTTTCAATCGATCCCTGCAATTTTGTACTTCTGTATTTTCAGTCTTTTACATTGTATTTAGCAATTGCCAGGGTGAGTTTGAGTATCATGAAGAAATTTACAGATTTCCATTACCTTGATGCAAGCCTTCCTAAGAGATGACAACGATGTGTACTAGCATTGCATAAGTAACAATGTTCTGTGTGCTAACACTAGTGTTTTTTCTATGTTAAAGAAACAACCGATGAACCTAGATATGGTCATATAACTAATGGCTTTTCTCATTCTTATCATGATTCCAAAAATTTTCAGCCTTATTTGAAGTGCTTATTAATTTCTATGTATGGTGTTTAAAATGTTGTACAGAGACCATCATCTCTGCAACCAGCCCAATATATAATGTTGATGATAGTCGTGGTGGAAAATCGTGATCTCATTATTCCCCCTATTATAGGATCATTTGAAGGCGGCTATTGCCTTTGCTAATACTCCGTCCATATATTTCATTCATCCCAGTTTAATAGTCTCATTTGAAAAAGTCATTTTCCCCATATTAAGTTTCTGATTTCCTAATATCCTTCTTATAGCGACTAGTGGATGGAGTAAAAAGGTTATTTGTAGGGCTTCCTTAATTGTCTCCTTTTCTCAATGGTGGACTACTAATTTGGGATGTTGGGAGTACGTTTATCCCACAAATTCTTATGTTATTTGAGTGGACCTGAGAAGATAAATGAGAGATAGTTGGGTAAGGCGTACATGACGATCATAATTATTTTAGCCCAATATTCAAGTATATTATGCATTATTGTCATTTATGGAAAAAAAAACTCCCCTTTCTTGCTGCATCACTGCTACTTGAAGATGTTGTTTTCTATTTTTTAATTAGCTCTTGATGTACAATAATCTGAATCATTGAACAGAGTCATGCAAAGGCTTCCATATGCCCGGATCGCATTCATAGGAGATGGACCATATAGGTAAACTTAGCTTCACATTGCTGTCCATGCACTTATTTGCTCATTCGAGACCCTTAATATCCTCGTACAAATACACTCAGAACTTCACTCAACTCATGTTTGGTGGCTGTTGCTAAACTTGCTATGCTTTATGCAGGGCTGACCTAGAGAAGTTGTTCTCCGGAATGCCTGCAGTCTTCACAGGTATGTTACAGGGTGAAGAACTCTCTCAGGCGTATGCCAGCGGAGATGTATTCGCAATGCCATCAGAGTCAGAGACTCTTGGGCTAGTGGTTTTAGAAGCCATGGCGTCAGGGCTTCCAGTGGTAGCTGCTCGAGCGGGTGGGATTCCAGAGATTATTCCAGAGGACCAGGAGGGAAAAACTGGATTTCTTTTCAGCCCAGGGGACCTTCAAGACTGCGTGAACAAAATAGAAAGCCTGCTCTGCAATCCGGAGCTACGTGAAAGTATGGGAATGGCGGCGCGGATAGAGATGGAGAAGTATGACTGGCGGGCAGCAACAAGGAAGATTCGGAATGAGCAGTACAATGCAGCTATATGGTTTTGGAGGAAGAAAAGGGCCCAGCTCCTGAGACCCTTGCAATGGCTAACTAGACGAATTTTCCGTTCACCAGAACCGACTTATGGGTGATAGCCTACTTCAAAGATTTTTGTAAAGGAAATAGGCCTTCACGAAGAAGTTGGATGATTCTTGTTGCATATCATCATTTGTTGTTGTACATTATGGAGTCAATAGTCTACTTTGTCATTTGTGATTGCAAGTGTAATAAAACTTTGTAATATGGAATGGCTTAAGAACTTAGAGAAAGTGTCTACATTCAGCTTTGCTACTGTTCGTTGAGTAATATTATCATGATATAGCACTCCAACATTTTTTCCAAACCTCGGACACTGCATAACATTTTTTCTACACCATGTACAGAACAACAATTGTCCAAATCGTTATAGATCTTCAGAGGTCAAGGAATACAATAACCAGAATCTATTGGTTAACACATTTTGACGTATGCTAGAAAAGGTTACAAAAAAAGTATGCTAGACAAAAAAAATGCTATAATAAGTGCCCCAAACCGCTTGTTACAAAGGCATTTCGGCTGTGTACTATCAGAGGAATTCCAAATACTAGAGCTATAATTGGTATCCACACCTCGTAATGTCAGTGCAATGTGTTTAGAAAGTTGAACTAGTCTTCATCATCACCATCAGATTCAAATGACTGCTCAAATTCAGCGTCCATAATGACTCCACCCATAATATGTATCACTATATCCTACCTCCTGATATCAACCTGTTTGGCAGGATGGTATTAACAACGAGTTTTATCCCATCCTTTTGAGACATAATTGCAGTCCAGATATGGAGTCCAATGTAATTTCGCCGCCAAACTGAACTATTGTTGAATACAAATGCTGAGGAATGGTAAAACTTAGCACCCGAGAGAGAACAGCGTAAGTATTATTCGCCTGTACGCCTTACCAGTTCTCTTCAAGAAAAAAAGAGAGAGATATATCGAAAAATTGGTAATGAATACTTGATATCTGACATAAAGAAGCTCTGAAATAGAAAATTACTGAAGAAAGATGGATGGATACTTGGAGAAGGTTGCTGAGGGCGTGCAAGTGGCAGAGATGCAATCTCTGCTTCTCGTGATAAATCCCCATCGCCCCCACCACCTCCATCAAGATAAATGCAGCGAATATTCAATCAAGAAGCACACCAACCTCAAATTTTCAGCGGGATGTAGATCCAACTTTCAGTGTGGACTTTCGGAGAAGACGAGGTAAGCTCTCCATTGATCGAGAATCTGAGAGGGTGATGCGGCATCGATGACAAACCAGCTATACGGACAGAGTGTACTCACTGGATGGCTTCACTGATTAGAAATTAATGGGTACAACTGGCAGCCACCTCACCGAGATCTCGACGAGGTAAAGAAATTTTATCATTATTTTTTCTTCTTTTTATTTATATTTTTTTAAAAATATCTTCGCGAGATAAAATGATATTTATTATTTTTTCTTTTTTTAAAAATTATTATTTTGTTATAATCTCGGCCGAGATCTCGGCGAGATAAGATAATTTTTATATTTTATATAATCTCGACCGAGATCTCGACTTGATAAATTTATTTATTTATTATTTTTTTGGAAAATAAATTATTTTTATAATCTCGCCCCGAGATCTCGGCGAGATAAAATGATGGTTAAATTTGTTTTTTTATTTTTAGAGTTTTTTTAAATAATTTTTTATTAATCTCGGCAAGATTTCACCGAGATATCGGCGAGAGAAAATTTTTTTTTACTGTTTTTCTCTTTTTTTGAAAAAAAATATTTTTTAATAATCTATGCAAGATCTCGCCAGCCGAGATATTGGCGAGATAAAATCATCTTTAATTTTTTTTTTTCAATTAGGCGAGATAAAATGTTTTTTTATTTTTTGGAAAAAATTTTATTTGAATAATCTCGGCAAGATCTCGCCGAGATCTCGGTGAAATAAATTATTTATTTTTATTATTTTTAAAAAAATTAATTTCATTTTAATAATCTCGGCAAGATCTCGCCGAGATCAGTCCGAGATATTGGCGAGATAAAATCATTTTTTTAATAATCTCGGCTAGATCTCGCAGAGATCCGACCGCGTTCAAGCTGTTGTTGCTAATTAGGAACTTAATAAAAAGATGAAGCTCTCTGACATGGCTTCATCCTCGTTGGATGTAAATAATCGATTATAGGGAACTCCTGATTCGAGTCAGATACAGGGACCTAATTGCATAACCTCGGATTTTGCGTCTCCACCTCCCTGTATTTTCTTCCTAGTTTCTGTTGTAAGCCTTTCCCTAGCTAACATTACTAATCTCTTGTCCTTATTCCTCAGGATCCATCTTCCATGAAAGAGAGTACCTAAGCTAAGGATGGGAGAAAAGAAGCTGAAGGAGGATGCAGCGGATAAGTGGTCCAACCTCCCTTATGAGATCGTTCGCATCATTGCACAACGCATGCCTGCGCTCGTTGATCTAGTTCGAATTGGTACCGTATGCCCTTCATGGCGGTCTGTCGCCCTCGAAGAGAACTGGTACAGTTTCCTTCAACCGTCCCCGGTTCCATGGCCCATGCTTGCACAAGAACGTGCCACCCAACCACCGGTAAGATGTTTGAGGTTCAGCTCCCGGAGGCTGGGGGGAGCAAGTGATGCAGCTCGACAGACTGATGGATAGTCACCATGGGGGAAGATCTAGAGATCCACCTCTTGAACACGTTGACGAGGGTGCAAGTTCGGCTACCACCACAAAACACCTTAATGGTGGACGAGCAGTCGGATAAGTTGACGAACCGTAAATTAAAGGACAATTTAATCAAGAGGGAGAGGGTGGTGCTTACATGCGGACCCGGTGGAGGAGGGGAGACTGCCTGGTCCTAGCCAGCTTCGGATACTTGGGATTGGCCTTTGCCCGACCAGGTGACCAATCTTGGAAGGTCGTCAAAGGTGATGACATGTATGTAAGCGACATGATCTATTGAAAAGAGAAGTTTTTCGCCATAGATTTGGGAGGGCAAATCGAGATTTTGGATGTTGTTGGTGAAAAGGTGAAGCTGAGAAACAGCAGCAGGTTGGCACGCCTGCCCGTGACCGTGAAGCCGGGGTCGGACCCGGGGATCAAGTATCTGGTGGAGATGGGCGGTGAATTGGTGGCTGTTGTGAGGGACTTGTGGGCAATAGGAGAATACGACCTTACCTACACAACTGCTGGGTTCAGGCTCTTCAAGCTGCGCAGCGACGCCAGATTTTCTAACTGGGGAGAGGCTCCTGACCAGTGGACAGAGATTCATGACATGGGAGATTGCTGCTTGTTCCTCGGTTGGAGTAGTACAATATGTGTTTCCCCTGCTGCAGATGGATGCAAAAGGAGCTCAAATCTATTTCACTGACATTAATCATGCTGACTATGGTTCACAGGGAGCGGAGGAGGGCGTGACATGGGTGTGTTCAGCCTGGATGATGGTAAGATTACGCGCCACTATCCAGGAGTCGTTATCTGACTTCTCCCCTCCGTTATGGGCCACACTCAATTCGTAAGTAGCATAGTATGCCCCACTGTGAGGCCAAGCCCAGTCGTGCGGAATATTTTTCATCAAGTATTGCTCTAAAGTCTTCTATTTTTTATCCTTTTTTTTACAAGGGAGAATAGTCAGTTCCACCTAGAGATTCCAATGAAACTCAGCACTCTTGTGCCAAGTTTGACGAGTTTACAATTTACATTATTTACTATTACTAATATTATAATTTACCTCCCACCAAAAAATAAATGTGGTCTCTCTGTATATGATGGATGGGAATACGCACAGGAAACCGTTTCAGTTAATGTTACACATGTAGATTAATTGTCACATAAGCTGCTAATAATTGCTAACATAGTTAAATTTCTAGATGTTTAATAACAGAAAATGTTATTTGGTCAATGTTGGCATCATATTCATAGCAAGGAAACAAGGACATGAGGCATATTTATGCAAATTCATTTAGCTCTTCTATATGCACTGCAATTACTTAACGTAATGCATAATTGTTACTTATAGAAGGCCGTCTAACTTGTGAAATTGCAAGTATTTGACTGGTTATTTGGAGAAATTTTTGTTATTAATGATTTCTTACCCTTTTTAGCAGTAGCTTGCTATTTCGTGCAGCGTCTTCGTGTTCCACTGCCATGAGTAGTTATTCAAGTAGCATAAACGTGAATTTATAACTGATTGCTTTAAGATTTTATAATGAATAGTTTATAGACCTGATATTGATGGCGACTTAAATTCACTAATAGCACTATCAATTCCCAAAAAGAGAAAGATTGAGATATAGGTAAGGGCATTTGCTTATTAAAAATAATGTTGAAAAGAGAAAGATTGAGATATTGGATCATACAAAAAATTCTTATATCATTAAGTGATGACATGAGAAAAAATTACAAGTCCGCAATCAATTCTTTTTAACTAATAATAGTATGAAAACTTTGAGGAAGAAGAAGTGTGCAGTTCAGCTTAATATGTGTAAAAAAATATTAGTACAACAAAAACGGATAGTTCAGCTAAAGCATTCTGTTGTCAATCATTGTTGAGAAGTTCTAATGCCAAACTGAGAGTTTCGCCCATTAATACAAAGTTAAGGGCTGAACATCACACTTCTAGTAATTAGTCACCCGAAGATCTACATCCTCAACGTAATTTTCATAGAAGCAGGAAAAGACAATTAGGTGTTGAAATATGAAGTATAGAAGCCTAGCTCCGCCAAAAAGAAAATGCAAAAAACCATTTCTGCGAAAGCTGAGAGGAAACAGTAGTAAAATCCTAAAACAAAACAGGTCAAAGTCGAGATTTCAGAGTTTTATTAGTACTTAAATCAAACACAATCAGATTACTCTTCAAGTATCCGACAAGCCATAGTCTTATGGACCTCTCAGCTGAAATAACACACAATCTGAATACGCCATAAACATATCTCACTGAAAAGAGAAAGCGAGAGAGAGAGTAAGAGTTGGAGAGAGATGATGAGGAAGAGAGCATGAGAAAGGGAGAATACCATTCACAGCAACTGAGGAGTCCGAATCAGAGACGAGGCGGCTCGTGGATGATGATGCACTTGAAAGTTGAAACGAAAAGCTGGAGAGACTCAGAAGTAGGAGCCTCGGCCAGCGGGTCCACCGGAAGGCCGGCAGCAGCAGCAGGATTTTATGACGGAGGCTACTAGGGGTTGACTGATGTCAAACTGCAAATAAATAAAATGAAGAATATTTGTAGTTGATATAGATATTATCTTTTTGTTTACCATTAGTTGCTTGCTACCACAGAATTGCACTTTATCCTTTGAAACAAAGCAGATCATATATGTTTTGAGTTGTCAAAGACCAGCACAACTGTTAATAACAATTCAAACGGTCTGCTCTAAAGCCCAAGAAGCAAACCAATTCCACACGCACATCGATCAATGATCAATCCTATCGGCAACCACAAGAAAATGCTCATGTTACATGTTACAAGATGGTATAGCAAGTGCCACGGAGACTTGGAGCAGGAACAGGAGCATGTCATGTTCCGACACATCGCTAGCCATAGCCATCAAGGGACCACCACCATGAGATCTTCAAAGCACAAAGTTATGTTATTCTTTTTATTGATTCATCATGGGTCCCTGATGTAACTTATCCGTTCTCAATTCTATGACGGACTAGATATGCTGGTCACATATTGCATGAACTCCGGGTCGGCCTCCAAGCCGGCCATCGTCTCCGGGGCCAGGCACACCTCCAGGTCCACGCTCCCCCCTCCCTCCCTGCCCGGGAAGGCCGATATCTTCCCGTCGAACTTGTTTGCCCGCCCACTCCTCACCGCCACGGGCCGCCCCCACCCTAGGTCGTTGTCGTACATTGGGAACCTCGGCGATGACCCCATCGTGATCGCTGTCCCGTCTGGGTTCCCAAGGGGGAAGACCTTCGGCTCCTTCTCCCACTCCTCCACAGCCTTCCTCACCGTCCCGTCCCCGTGCGCTATCACGTTCTGGTGCAGCAACCTCGCGCTCCACCCCAGCTCCTTCCCCACTACCTCCCCTGCCCTCGCCACCGTCCTTATGCTCTGTATCGCGTTCCCAAAGTAGTAGCGGTCCACCTGCGGCTCCACCCGTTGCCGGCAATTCACCGCCATCCGGAACGTCGTCTCCTTCTCCGGCCCCAGATTCCTCGCCTTTGTCACCGACCTCCACAGCTGCGCGCACAGTGACTGGAATGATGATATCTCGTCAACTCCGCCGTTCGACTCGGCGACTATGCCCTTGCGCATCCTGATAAGGTCGTCGTTCCTCTGTTTGCCGAAGATTTCAGTGATGGGGATCTTGCCTCCTTCTGGCAACCGGACCAGGAAGGCTGGGATTGCGGCGCGGCCATTGGCCCTGGCCTTGAGGTCCTGAATGGCCTCCCGGGAGAAGTGGAAGATGCGCTCTCGGATCGGCGCGGTGGCGTTGAAGGAGACCTTGGGCCCGCCCTCAGGAAAGCTCAGCACCGCCGCCGAGTCCTTTATGAAGTTGCGGCCGAAGTGGGGGGGCCTCGAGATCCTCTCCACACCCCTGCAGACCTCAGCCCACGTGTTGAAGAAGTTCCAGAAGGAAGTCCCATCCACCACGGCGTGGTTGACGGAGCACCCCACGAATAGTCCGTCCGCCAGCTCCGTCACCTGCACGGCCGCGAGTGGCTGGGAGTGGCCCTCATAGCTGACTACGCCGTCAAAGAGGAAGAACTTTTTGACGGCATCAGGCACGTCATGGGAAGAGGCTGCAGGTGAGTGGAGGACGTCGCGGAGGGTGAAGCCGGGGGCAATGGCATGGACAAAGTCTACGCCGGCGTCGTTGCAGTCGATGTGTACGAATCCTGCAGGGTCAGTGGAGAGGCGGCCGGCGAGGGGAGAGAAGTGGGAGAGGGCGCGGGAGAGGGAGAGCTTAAGGAGGGGGATGAGTTCGTGGGAGGAGATATGTGGGCGGGTAAAGAGGACGCCCTTTTGAATGTAGTGACAGGCGAGCATGGGGAGGTCAGATACAGAGAGCTTGAGCTGTCCGAGCGTGGAGGGCTGGTCCGGGTAGACAGTGCACTGGGAGACGAGAGCGGGCGAGAGAGGAGCTGGAGACATGGTGGCGCCTTCGATCCTCCTCTCCACTTTCGCTTACTCTCGTTTGTACGAGGGATAAGAGTAGCGTGGGGAGTGGGGAGCTGATAGGTGAGGTTGGCGGGGTTTATATAGTGCAGTTTGGACTTGGGGTTCATGCACTTTGAGAGGAGAAATTATCCAGTAGAACAGTTTTACCACATGTCCTGTGGATAGTTCCATTCAGGTTTTGATACCTAGAATCAATGGGTACTTAGATCTTGACATCTAGCATGAAAATAAAAGTGTTAAATAACTAACAGACCTATCTACCACGTGTACTGTAGAACGGTTCTACTCGATCATTTCTCCACTTTTGAGGGCGTTTGGGAGGGGGTGGTGATGCCGGTCGTTGATGTTCCCTCTGCTGGTCTGTTGCGTTTTATCTATCTTCTATTTTTTTGTGCGTGTTTCTTTAGTAAGAGTAGCTCCCACGAAGATGGGTTTGGATAAAAAAAGGGATGGGCAGGCGAATGAGTGAAAATCGTGCGCAGAGGACATTGATGATGGTGATTTCTTGGGGGGCTTTTGACCGCGTGGAAAAGGTGGAGTGGGTAGCGTAGCATAAGCGGGATGATACATCATTCAATGGAATACAATAGTGCTACTATATATGAGTAATTAAATGGCAGGGGGGGTGATTTGTATTATTAAAAATGCAGGGGAAGATGAAGTCTATTTTGGGAGGCATAGGATCATTGTGATGTAAGAGAATCTATCTGCCCGTCAGTCACCCTCGGATTTCCCAATCCTTTCGTCACTCGGTCCCAACTAACTCGAGCTAACTCTCAGAAAGACAAAAGACACAAATCTTATGAAGCCTGCAGGCTGCAGGTACCATGAAAGTAAAGTGACTTGCGTTTAAGGCTAATTGTCTCTTTCCGTTTTGGGAAATTACTGAATTCTTTGGGGTAATGTGCTTCCAGGATTCTAAGTTGGGATAATAAACACAGTGGCTGTGCCCAGGTTTACATGTTGGTATAGCTTTCCGTGCGCGTGTGCAGAAAGAACGACGAAGTATGGGGATCATCGTTCACACGAATGAACAATAATTAATCTAACTCAAGTATATGAAAATATAACTCCAATTTAAAACTCGCTAGTCTAGCTTCTTTTACCTCAAGGATGATGAAGCCGGGGGTTCATAGAATCGTAGTAGTGGTGGGTTACAAGGATGACGAGCCGGGATTGGAAGGGTAAATTTGGAGGTGTGGCCAAAGTCAAACTATTAACAAAGCTAGACTAATTGGTCAGGAATTCCCTACTAACGTTCATGCACCGCGTGTGACTGGACATGCACGCATCCTCATCACTACCGACCATTCGAGATTCCGAGTTACAATTCTTGCCCTTTCCTCTCGACTTCCCTCGTTTCCCGGTATTTACAGTTAAGCGGTCGGTGCCACCCCCACCCTCGGCCAGCCTAGCTTCAAGCCACTTGTATTCCTCTGGCTCTGGTCTTTGCTTAATTACTAATCACTTCCTTAATGACAATGCATATATAACAAAAACAAAAATGATGCAGCATTCACGTACTTTGCACTCAAATTATGCAAATATAAGTCCATACATCATCACATGAAGGGGGGTTACTCCCCTTCTCTGATAAGCTGAATGAATGTGTCTGCCCCGCCCCTCTAGCGGGGCAGATGCATGCATGCTATCATACTAGTGCAATTCTGGCATTGCGACTGCGTATATGCTTGGAGGGCACTTTCGATAAAGGGAGTGATCTACAACTTTTAGCTAGCACGACTCTTTTCTATCTTAGGATTGTTTCAAGAACCTAATTAAGACGCTTGTTTGGTACATTGATTTTCGCATATTCTTTTTGTTAGTGGACGGTTTCTGCAACTGCTACAATGAGAGGCAGGCGAATGATTCCCATGGAATATCATGGTTTAAATGGTTTCTTTGTTCCACTTGTGCACTTTGTTTAGTGCATCCCATAAGGTCAACTGGTCTTGCACTGATAAAAATAAACTGCGATGGTCTGAATGTGGGCATTTCCAGTCCCTTCAGTAACTAGTAGAGTGGAAGCTAGCAGAATAAGAATGCCTTGTGTCACAACTCACAACATTATCCTCACGTTAGCATGGTGGAGAGACGACAAAAATCACAAAACAATCTCTTAATATTGCTCAAGAGATAGTGACCTTGTGCTTGTATGTTCATGTACATGAACTGTCACATTTTACTATTTCTTGGTCTTCATTAATTTGATGTGAAACAACAAACTTTTTGTACTTTTGGTTGCCAATAGGCGTTCGACACTTCAGTGCTCGCATTTGGCTGAAGAGAGATCAATGGTGATAGTGAGAAGTGTTCAGAAACCATCAGTTTCACGGACATAGTCGTGTGAAGTTCAAACTCGACATCAACTCACCAAAAGAAAGCACAAAATCTCTGCAGCATGGATGTTGGCTGTGGCTATTTTCGGACAACAAGACAAGAAAAAGTGTTCCCATCCTGGTTTTACAAGATTTGCCATGATTGATGGTAGACATGAAAATCCCAAGGCACTGAACTCGGTTCTTGCATCAATGAGAGAACATGAGGCCCTGGTCTTTCGACCTGTTCATGCATGCATGGTCTCGCATTTATTCTATAGCACTTTAGCTGTGATCCAAGAAATATGGTAGTTGAACTTGACAAATGTTAGTGACTACCTTATCATCATGATCGCAACCCCACACTGCCACACACAAACACCCCCCTAAGTGGGCAATGACCAATCTTCAATGTCGGGCCATGATGTTCACGAATGGTGAAGCTACCGCAACTATGATTCTCTTGCAAAGCTCAACCGGGTGTAGTGGCCGCGGGGTAGTATGTGGAGACCTCGCTGGATCTTGGAAGAGTTAATTAAACGACCCACCCCACTGTATGATCAAAGTTCCCACTCTGATCATGCTATGTAGATATTTGATCTTGGAAATCGAATTTTAAGTGTCGGATCATGACAGATATCCGTTTGACTTGGCTTTCCCTTCATCGATTCTAAGAAAAGGATGAAAACTCTGATCCATTGCGCTCTTTTTTTTACACAATCTATCACATTATTCTCTCTCTCTCTCTCTCTCTCTCTCTCACACACACACACACACACACATTATCCCTCGTTGGTCATGGACCACAAGGTGGCGCCATGGCAGTTTACATCACTCAAAGTTCAGTTGAGTATGGACCTCAGTCAGTAAATTGTACTCGTACGACACACTATCTAGTAGGAGATGCGGACCAGAAGCCCTTGTCCGTTTTTAAGCTTTTAGCTCCTCATCTTGCCAGCTATTAGCATGAAGCGTTAACGCAGCCACCCAGCAAGTTGGCAGCCTCCCCAATGGAATTAACAAGAAGGAACAGGTCATAAAAAGCGCCGGCGGGGACCACGCATGTTGTATGATTGGCCCATACAGGTGCCAGGGATGTGGTCAACTTAATTGCTCATCACAAGACTGACTAGGCACATATATAATCTTCAACTTTGTTGGAACAGGCAGAGAAGTCGCTTTACTTGGATAAGGCTGTGCTGTTGTTCGGGAAAAGAACAATCTAGCACTGCTCCATACTCCTGGACATGTCCTATGTCGTTCCAGGGCACACATCAATCGTGTGACTAACAAGAGCATGATGATCCCTGATGGAAAACGAGTAGTGAGATAGAAAGATGGGCGGCGGCCATCCTATTCAGGTCCATTGTAAAATTAATAAAGTACTAACTTTTTTGTATGATGCATGCCTGTTGGAGTGTTGGTTGTCTGGCATACGAATCAACTGAACTACATATCTAATTAGGCTGATTATCTAATTCCTGCCTAGCTCAGGGTGGTTCCATTCAAGTGTAACCTTCCTTAGTCAGTGCTTCATAATCACTTAGTCCTTTCGCGTGTCGCATTCTTACTGAACTTTACTCCAAGTAGTGGACTTCTGTCACATCTTTGACCCTTCTAATCCTGGAGAGGTTCATGAATCTCCTATGTTATGGACATAATTGCTCAAAATTATTAGCCTTTCCATTAGAAAAGATCTCTATATGGTAGTCTTTCTTTGTTTTCATGCTGACTAAGTGCTGCAAGTTTTAGTGGATTGGAAAACAAATGGTCCAATGTCCTTATCTTGTTAGCCATCGCAATCAGGTGTGTACAATTTTTTTGATAGCATGTTTCATATCACCAATAATTACAAATGCAATGATGCAGGTGGGCCCAAATTTTACCACTGTGAATGCAGTTTGCTGTTTGTCTTATAGGGGTTTTATTCAGGTGCAAGTCTTATTACGAGGTTAGTTCTGATCCAGAATCCAGAGAGTCAAACGGAACTTTAAAGTAAGCATATAATAAATCCCGTCCGTAGTACCAAATCGGTCAACATCCGGCCAAAATAAACTTTGTTCTCAATCTTTCTAAATAAATTAGGCATTTTCTTGGATGCTGGTTAAGTTGGGCAGAAGCAATAGGCTCTGCTTGGCCGGCAACTATAATTTTATCTTAGAAAACTTTGTTCTCAAACTTTCTAAATCAATTAGGCATTTTCTTGGATGCTGGTTAAGTTGGGCAGCACCAATAGGCTCTGCTTGGCCGGCAACTATAATTTGGACGCTTTTGGCATTAGTTCTACAGGACACAGTTGCACGTTTTAAAATTTGGCCATAGAAGGATAGGCCAGAGTTTCTACTAGTGAGAAGTTCAATTTTTCCATTTTCTTAAAATTTTGTAAATTGGAACACGCGTGATGATCAAAAGCTTCCTGTAATTTTTTTTTTCCAAATGGGGTAAAATAAGCTCCATTTAAACTAATCCAATTAGTTCAATACCCTTCCGAAACACATTTTGCGTGTGGTCTTCAGTAGGGGTGTTCCTGGACAGACACGGACGCGGACAGAGGTTGTCCACGTCCGTGTCCGTATAAAACTGTCCGAGAGTTTTTTGTCCATGTCCGTGTCCAAAAGTCCGGCGGACACGGACACAGACAATTCTTTTTTTATTAATACCCCCCCTCCGCCCTCCTCCCCGCGAGCCGCGACCCCACCGCCCTCCTCCCCGCGAGCCGCGACCCCACCGCCCTCCTCCCCACCGCCCTTCCTCTCCACCCCGCCGCCCTCCTCTCCACCCCCATCCCTCCTCCCCGCGACCCCGCAGCCCTTCCTCTCCACCCCGCCCCTCCTCCCCGCGACCCCGCCGCCCTCCTCTCCGCCGCGGCGCCGTCCCTCCTCCGCGGACGGAATCCAGGTAAAAATCGTTTTTTTTTTAGCCGTCGCCGTCGCCGCCCCTCCTCCTCCGGTCATCGACGCGGTCGCCGCCCCTCCTCCTCTGCGACCGCGTCGATGACCCCGTCCTCCCCTCCACCCCGCCGACCCCGCCGCCCTCCTCTCCACCCCCGTCCCTCCTCCTCTCCGCCGCGGCGCCGTCCCTCCTCCTCCGCGGCCGGAATCCAGGTAAAAATCGTTTTTTTTTTTAGCCGTCGCCGCCCCTCCTCCTCCGGTCATCGACGCGGTCACCGCCCCTCCTCCTCGACCGCGTCGATGACCCCGTCCTCCCCCTCCACCCCGCCGCGGCGCCTCCCCTCCGCGACCGCACCCTCCTCCCCCCCACCCCGCCGCCCTCTTCCTCCACTCCGCCGGCCGCCGCCCCTCCTCTTCGGACCTCGGACAGACGGCTGTCCGAGGTCCCTTGGTCGTGTCCGTGGCCGGAATTCACGGACAATTTCTCCCGGCGCCGGCCACGGACACCTCGGACGCGGCCGGCCGCGAACAGCCCTAGTCTTCAGGCTCTAGTGTTGGTGACAAGACCTGGGATTAGAGTCTCGACCGGGCACAAGGGTAATCTTAGAAACTTAGGTGTTGTATCTGTGAGTTGTCACTCCATTGTTGTCACGGCACGGGTTTTTAAAACCATTTTTAAATCAGAGTAGTAGCGAAAAACCAGAGGATTACTCCTCTATACGATAAATCATGAGTTAAAAAATTTTCGACTAAGCATCTAGGCCGTGATAACTGGGGTTCACAAATATGGATATAAAACCATATATACATATAGTATTATAAGATGCAAAGTCGATTAAACCAACGCAAGTCCTCTAAGTGCAAGTCTGTCATCAATCTCAAAATAAACTAGAAATAGTTGGTGCTCACGCCTTAATACAAAGTCTAGAACAAACCTGGAGAAGGAGATATGCTAAGAAATCTGAACGTCATCACCATCAGGCTCCCAAATGCCACATGAAGTCAATCTTCCACAACAACACCTACATCACATAAGGATGCTGAGTATAAAAATACTCAGTGGGATACCGTAACACAGTCATCAACATTACAATACACCAGGATTTGCATTAACATATTATGCAACCTATTACAGGATTCTACTTGAATTTTTTATTAATATTTCAAGCAAGACTTTTATTACTTCCCAAGTTTAACTTCAATAATTAAGTCTTTGTCCCATATAGACAGACTCATTGAATGTCATACCTACATGACAGACAACACGAAAACACCGTGACTATCACTCCGGTTAATACCGGTAATCACGGCATGCCCTGAATCCCTCAAGGGTGACTGCCTCGCCCATTCCTTACCTTAAAAGGTATGACCGTCGGAAGGGACTGGCTCCACATCAGCTCCTAGACTCGATGTGGGTCGGGAAACACAACCTTCTACGATGCTAACGTCTCCAATGTGCACAGTAAACCACCTGGCAACCAAGGCTCAGGATGTGTACAGAGCTTCCACCGGTCGAAAGATGCAAAAGCTCTCTCTAAAATCCATAGAGAAGAGGTAACAGCTTAAGCCTGACCAATAGACTAAAATCCATAGAAAGATGCAAACATGGGCCAAAATAACATGTAAATACTCTCTCTAAAATCCATAGAAAAATATAACAGCTTAAGCCTGGCCAATAGAAGTTGGTCCTTATTAGGTACATGACATAGAGCTTCCACCAGTCGGACGATGTGAATGCTCTCTAAAATCCATAGAGAGATACAGACGGCAGAGCTTCCACCAGTCGGAAGATGCAATACTACCACAATCTATACCTTGTGATCCTTAACAAGTATCACGGTATTACTAGTATGAACCCTTCTTAGAGTTATAACATACCATTCACAACTGTTGGCTCAATAGCTCAACAGATAGCCTGACCTTTGACTTAATAGTCATTTGGTCGCTTGATCGGAAGTCACTCACACTCACACACTGACTCCCAATCCCAAGGGTATTTTAGTCTTTATCTTGATTAGGTTCTTCCCAACCCTCAAACTTAGCCCTCAACTCATCATTTTATTATCTTTTATAAAATGATTAAGTCTCTAAACCAACTAGGTTTATTAGTCGGATTTTTCTTATCATATAAGACATTTGCTATCAGTTAGCATAACATCAAGGACAAATGCCTTTAGATATAAAAACACGAACACATACCAATAACACGCCAGTTAGGGCTTGAAATTATTAATTAAACAGCCCAAAATCAATAACAGGAGCCTATGTACCAAACTGGCTCTGTATGTACCACACTGCACAGAAATACACAGACAGTCGAGTTCGATCGTCAGTTGTAGGCATTTTTAACTGTCGGTTGAGGTCCATCGGCAGTTCAAAACCTAAACCGACTTATAAACCGGGTTTATTATTGAACCGGGGTTCGGTTTGTGAGTGGACCGGGTTCGGTCTGAGGGTGGACCGGGTTTAGTCTGGGGGTGGACCGGTCCGGTCTGGCCTGGTCTTGAACCGGTCTATTTATCAGACCGAAACGATCTGGTAATGGACCAGTCTGGTCTGGCCTGTGCCTGAACCGGACCGGTAGTCTCTCCCAACGAGACAATCAATCGTGATTATGGCGACAGCATGCTCTCGCCGCCGCTGGGGCTGGGTTCTCCGGCGATGGGTCGCCGTTACGGCGGCTGTCGTTGGCCCCATCGCCCGCCTCCATCGTGCCCGCCTCAGGTTACTTGGCGGCTTGAGCGCCGACGACTCTTGTCGCGGCGGCTCGCAGCCAAGCTGGCGACTTTCCAGGCCGGCGGAAGCTCCGCCATCACCCTGAAGCTTTCTTGGCATTCTCTGCCTTTATCCTCTCCTCTTTCTCCGGTGATGCACTGACTAGCGGCTCGAGCAACAAGGCCTTTGCCGCCGCAGCCCGCCGCCCAAAGCTCCCTCTTTTGGAGCAGCGGCAGTGTCGCCACCGCTTTGGCTCCCTACTAGCCTGCCTGACATAGCCGACACCTACGTCGTTCCCTCCACCGACATAGCCGTCATCGCCTCCATTGGCGGTAATTTAAAAAAAACGGAACTTGATGAACGAGGTACGGAATCCTACCTTGAATGCTGAATCACCGCCCGCCGGAGCTCGTTGGAGAGTCGCCAAAGCTTGCTGGAGGTCGTCGAGCTCGCCGGAGGGTTATCATCGCCGCTCGAGTACACCCTCCCCCTGCTGCTCCTCTCCTCTCCCCCGGCTTCCCCTTTGTTTTTGTCTTAACCCAATTGCCGGATCGCCGTCGTAGTCGCCGGAATCACCCCTGCTCTTGCTGGTTCGAAGTCTCCACCAAAATGACGAACGCAGGCCAACCCAAACGAAGGTTGAGAGAGATATGTTGGCTTGGGTTGAAAGGAGACAATGAGGTCACCACAAAGTAGAGGAGAAGAGGGGACTTTGTGCAGCAGCTCAAGCTTGGCAAAGCAGCAGCAATGGCTGCTGCCACCATTGTGCGTCTCTTCAGCTCACTTGCCTTCTGTTTCCAGCAATACATCTGGTCATTTAGCTGGCCAGGTGTTACATGCAGCTTAGCCACCTGCTGTTTCCAGCAATACACCTGGCCATTCAGCCGGCCAAGTGTTACAATTGTTGCCTAAAAAAAAGTTTCACTAGCATTCTCATGAAACAGCCAGAACGGTAGACCACCAATTGGCGTGGTGGTAGGGCAAGGGAGAGGTCCCATGTTCATGTTAGGATTCTAGGGGTGTAGAGAATCTCAGTCCGAATAATAGCTATACCATACGAAACTATTAACCAAGCAACCAACCACAAACAACAAATAAGTAAGGCACATAAATTATCGTAGTTCGGCTTCTTCTTGCCGTACTCCACGCCATTTAAAACAACAAATTTTATTTATCAAGAGACTACAATGAATTCATGTGATTTTGTGGCACAAAATCACCATAATTCTCTTGTTACAAATCTCTCACCAAACCTTTCTTTCTCCATCTTTTACAAGCTTAGCATAAACCCCAAGAACCCTTTAATAGTACTTTAATACATATCAAGCCGAAATTCAACTTCGACTTGAATTAGGAATAAAATTCAGTGTCAAAATGCAACTAGAAAGCATGTCCAGCAATGTCCAATCAATGCCTTCTGGCGCATCCTCCAGTAAGCATTCCGATGGACCATTTTGACATAGCAGACTGGCGCTTCCTCACCCTATGGTCGACTGCTCTGTGAGTCTGGTTGATCGTTGTCCTCCAACTTAACTCCAATGAGCCTTCTGGATTACTGCAAGCTCCTAGCAATAAACTACTATTGGATCTGTCTTCCATGTCCTAAACAGTTCCGCCTCTGGTTGACTACTCCTTGAGTCTAGTTGACCGCTAATGTCCCTAGTATTGGATTTGAACTTCATTACTTTAACAGTCTCTCACTTAGAGGCTAGTTTTCATCCCAAGAATCCGCTTTATAGCCCCCATATCCTTAATAGAGAACGTCTTTGATAAAGCCTTCTTCAGATTCTCAATTTCAGACATGTCAGGTCTTGCAATCAACATATCATCCATGTATAGTAGCAGGAATGTATAAGAATCTTTGTGTTGCTTGACATAACAACAATGGTTAGCCTTGCACCTCATGAATCTTATCTCAAACATAAAGTTGTCAAATTTCTTGTACCACTGTTTGGGTGCCTGTTTGAGACCATATAGACTCTTTTTGAGCCTACAAATAAGACTTCAAAGCCTTGTGGCTAATGCATATAGATCTTTTCCTCAAGATCACCATGAAAGAATGTGGTCTTGACATCAAGTTGCTCCAAATGTAGGTCTACAGCTACCACAATGCTCAATACCAATCAAATAGTTGTCATTTTCACCACATGAGTAAAAATTTTGGTGAAACCAAAACCAAACTTATGTCGAAAGCCCATCACAACCAATCTTGCTTTGTACTAGCTTCTAGAACCATTAGGCTTCTCCTTGAGTTGATAGACCCACTTGTTGGACAAAGTTTTCTTACCCTAAGCTAACGGGACAAGATCCCATATCTGGTTAAAAAATAATGAGTCCATCTCTTCAACCATGGCCTGATGCCACATATCTGTGTCCTCCACCCGTGTGGCATCTTGAAAACTCCTCAAGTTCTCCACTATTAATTAAGCAAACATAATAGTCGAATGGTGAGTATCTGTTGATCTGTACCTGTACCTGGTTAACTCTAGTAGAACATTGTAGAGTCAATGATAGAGTGCACAACCCGACCTCCTGCTGTATATCATTACTACTAGCGTCTTTCAACACCTTGCTCTCCCCTTCATCTTCATCTTCCATGTCCTAATAATCATCAATTTCCTCTAGCACCACCTGATTATTCCAGTCCTTATAAAGATGGTCTTCCTAAAAGACCACATCCCTGCTTTTAACACGCTTCTTAGCCTCATAGTCCCAAAGCCTATAGTCAAATTCTTATGAACCATACCAGATAAATGTACACCTCTTAGAGTTAGGATCAAACTTAGACCTATTCTCAGAACTAATAAGAATATAGGAAGTACAACAAAAAAAACTCTAAGATGATCAAGTTTTACCCCCTTACCTGTCGAATGTTTTTTCATGCAAATCTAGAGGCTCTGAGAGACTCCTGGTAATGAGATACACTACAATGGAGATGGCCTCAGCTCCAAACCCATACAACTTCCTGCATTACTGCTTATACATCTCTGTCAAGTCTAAATTAACTAAATGCAATCAAATAAAATATTCATCACCTCTAGGTACTTAGTAAAATTCTCTCATACATTCATCTTGCCAAACACTCGACCCAACATGTAAACAACATTAGTGGCAGACAATTTTTTATACATCTTAACAAGTTTATTTATCAACTCCTTTATGGTCGTAAGCTCGATTCCCACATATGGTGCCACTTGTTGGGAATCAAGGCTTGTAGAGAATCTATGCCTAACTAATAGCTATAACAAGTACTATACTAGAACAACCCCAATACAGTACGAAATAATTAACCAAGCAACCAACCACAAATAACAAATAAACAAGATACAGAGATTACCATGGTTCGGCTTCTCGTCGTACTCCATGCCACAACAAACAACAAACTTTATTAATCAAAATATTACAATGACTTCCTATGATTTTGTAGTGCAAAATCACCCCAGTTACCTTGTTATAAATCCGTCACCAAACCTTGCTCTCTTCTCCCTTTACAAGCTTAGCATACATCCTAAGAACTCTTTTAGAGTCCTTAAACACATATTAGAGTCATGACCCAACTTAGACTAGAATTAAGAATGGAATCCCATCCGATCAACCGCTAGCTGGTAGCGGTCGACTGCTGAGCCCTCTATCTTCCGGCGCATCCTCCAATAAGCATTCAACTCGACCGTGGTGACATAGCAGTCTACCACTCCCTCCGTTGCTTCCTCTAGTAGACCCTCCGATTGACAACTCCGTGAGTCCAGTCGACGGTTGTCCTCCGATGTAACTCCAACGAGCCTTCTTGTCTACAGCAAGCTCCTAGCAGTAGACCACTCTTGGATATGTCTTCCACATCTTGAACAGTTCTACCTCCGATCGATCACTCCTTGAGTCTAGTATGCACCACCTTAGCGGTGTATGTTGAGGGAAGAGAGTTTCACGATGTACCAAAAAAAATACAACCATACATCTATAAAAAGAGCTCAAGCTAGTCAATCACTTCTAATACCTCCTCGTGGCCCAGTCGCTTTTATCTACGTCGAACAGGCCCATTAGCTTTCTTCACCAAATTACAGGCATATTCTTATTGGACACCTAACGGGTGTAAGGTTTAGTGTACAGAGATCAAATTGCCAAGTGGAAGGAAAGAGAAATGATACCAGGTCACCCACAATTCACCCACGGGATGGAGTTTTCAAGGGAAAGTGGGTGATGCGACATTGTTCTTTTCGGCTTGCCATATCCAGCCCCCAGTGAGTGAAATTGTGGAGAAGCATTTTTCAAAGGAAAAGGAGAATGCACTATGCAGGCACCATGGTAAAAAGTTAACTACCATTTACCTATCTAGCTGCGGCACTGCACTTGAGACAGTTGACAGTATTAGAGAAGCCGCTAGCAGCCACTAGGTGGTAAACAAAGCCACTTTCTTGTGGCTATGAAGGAGAAGATATCCTTCAACAAAATACAGATTCATATCACATCA
Organism: Houttuynia cordata; assembly: GCA_039654745.1. Lineage (NCBI taxonomy): Eukaryota > Viridiplantae > Streptophyta > Magnoliopsida > Piperales > Saururaceae > Houttuynia > Houttuynia cordata. Next base: position 24,564,254 of record CM077506.1, read on the forward strand.
CAACAGAGCTAGTTATACAAACAAGATGCAACATAACATGATTAACATGAACAAAATGACCACGAGTATCCACGATGAGGCTGCCACATAAAAAAAATTATGGCAGGTTTTTAAGGCGGTATGAGGGAATTACAGAAGACTAAATCAACAAATGATAACATTAACTCAATTTCTCGATTCTTAACACTGGAGCGGCATTAATAGAAAGATCACCTACCTGCCCCCTGATCTAACACATGCCGTTGGATCCCCCTGATCTATCAAGGAGTTGGATCAAAGTGCATGTTGGTATGCAATAGACGCCTAGCAACTTTTTCCTACTTTTGTAAGGTAATGCGGTCTATACCATGAAAATCGTCTCACCATGGAAAATCGTCTCACCGATATATTGGTATTGGGCCAAACCGATACATCGATACCAATTAGTATCGGTTTTTTTAAAATTTCCAAATATCACCAATATATAGGTATTTTTTGAATAAATTTTTTTTTGTTTTGAAAAAAAAAACTTTCATGTTTGTTTTCTATCCTAATATGCATTTTTATACATATTTTAAAATTTATTCTTTGTTTAAATTAGTATAACTCATTTTAGAAGTTAGATTGTGAAAATATACGGTAAAAACTAGTTTTTGGCGACTGATATTTTTTTACACAATATCTCCGATATTTCGTCTCTTTGGCCGACCGATATTTTACCGATACGACATTCCATGGTCTATACCCAGTTTTGACAAGTCCAGGAGAGTAAGGGCCTGTTTGGCAGCCCTTTTGAGGCTGGATTCATTAAGGCTCTGTTTGGTTGCTACTTTTAGAAGTAGAAAAATTAGATTTTCCAAATGAAGTGAAAGTGGTGTTTGGTTAGGAAAAAAAGTATTCTTGGAAAAAATTTAAGTCATGATGGCATTTTGTATAATTTTCAAAAACTGACAGGGACAATTTTTTTAAAAAAAAATGATTTCTGTTTTTTTTTTTAAAGTACCCCCGTCATTTTTTGAAAATTACAATAAATGTCATTTTTTTAAAATTACACTAAATGCCATTACAAGATGCTCTGCTGACTTCTCTTGGGAAATCTCCTCCCGAGGAGATTTTCGGGAGAGCCAACCAAACAGGGCCTAAGAATCCAGCTTCTTTTGGGAAATCCTCCTGAGGAAATTTCCCAAAAGAATCTAGCTTTACTTCTTTTAATGACATTTACTGTAATTTTCAAAAAAGACGGGCATTTATAAAAAAAAATGCGGTTTCATGATTGAAACTGCATTTTTTGTTATTGAATACCCTTGTCTTTTTGGTTTATTTATAAACCATGCCATCGAACCTTAAATTCTTTCCTAATATCCACTTCTTCCCAATCAAACACCTTATATCTAAACCCTAACTTCATTTGGGAAATCCAGATTTCCCACTCCTAAAAGCTCTAACCAAACAGACCCTAAATATAGATTCTCCTTTTTTTTATTCTTAATATTACATGGAGCTACTGAACTACAGAAGATGATTTACAATGCCATCTAGCTACGGAGAGCTACATTGACCATCTAACTGGAGAAGAGCTAGAGGCCAATTGGTCAGAGTGTCTACACAAGCAGAGGCATTTCGAAAACAGTAAAGCAATCAGAAAAGATTATAAGAAGTGTTTTATCCTCAACCTGTATCTTCTTTTGACTGAGCCATCCGATGAGTTTAATGTCCTCTAAACGAGCAGTTGGCTTCTGCCACAGCAGAGCATAAGAAGCAATTCCCTACCCTTCTTTTTCTGCTTCGTACAGGTTGATCTCCTTATCCTTCTCCTCTTCGACAATTCCACATCATATCTGCTTTGGCTATTTTGATTGGTAAGTTAGCATCTGCAAGATATAGCAAGACTGCAACACTTACAACCTCATTGTACTGAGAGCGGCTCGCAGAGATCATGGCTCTTTTGTACCATCCAAATTTTGACAAAGTTGTTATTGTAGAAAACTCAGGATGAACCCGTTCATTCAAGTGCCACCTAGATTCAGGCCAACTTGATACTACTACTTATAAACCTAGCTTTGCTTGGCTGAGGCAGAATGACAATATATAGATAACACTAAGAGGAACATACAATTTTCTATAAACTTATATGCAAAGAAAAAAAAAAGATGACAATGATAGAAGGAAAATAAGAAGAAAAGCTGACCAAAAACTCCTTTTGAGGGACATCTTGCATTTTGGTACAATTTTGAAATAAATCTTAGGAAAAGGAACATCTTCTTATTTAATATCTCCAATTCTCTGGCAGTGCAGAACGAACTGCTCCTTTTTTTTAGTATAATCTTCCCAAACACATATGCATAGCTGAGGCATAATGCAAGCAGAGAAATTAACTTTATGTGAACAGAAACAAATCTATGCACGCAGCTCTAACAGACAAAAGACAAAGCACGTGAAACAACAATCAACCACCAAGTGAATGGAAGAGAGTAGTTGAACACACAATCTGATGATGGACTCGCACTATTTTTAATTCGCAAAAGAGTATCCCATTTTAGAACAAACATCTACCAACAGCTTAAGTGAGTATGGACAAAGGCCAAAGGCCAAAGCCCAAAGGCCAAAGCCCAAAGGTCCACAACGTAGTAACTAAACATGATTTTACCCTTATTAATATTCGACGGGATCTACAAGGAACAAATGTTGCAAACCATCACAGAGAAAAACAAAACCCTGAAAGAAGAAAGCTCTGCATCATTTAGAACACACGTTTACAAGTCCAACTTTTGCTATTCTGCAGTAATAATCTTTTCCCCTCGACCACAATCACCACAGCTTAACAAGAAATAATAGCTGAGACTATAGCATCTAAGGATCTAGTGCATTTACAAAACCATTTCGATGGCTTTATGAATACGATGACCACCCAGTTATATTCCTACTCCCACAGACATTGTCCAGCTTGAATACACGTGCACACTACCCATTGAAACAAAACCGCTGCGCCATTTTTTCAAATCCAAACAAAGACAGTTACAAACCATCTTTGGAAGCAAATATATACATATTTAGAAAAAATCCACCACTTTGCCTAAATCGGAAGGCGGCTGATAAAATGCGAAGTTACACGAGATGGTAGAAATCATATCTATCAGGATATTTCATTTAATATGTAGCAACTAAGTTCACACAGTTTCAACAACATAATCAAAGGAAGCAACACTTAATGGCCACATTTGTAAGGTTTAAGGTACATTTACCTTTCAACAAGTCACGAACCCCACTTCCCTCCTGCTTCCTAGTAATCACCGCGATAATCACTATAATCATCTCGTGCAGTAAGATCACCTTCCACCTTTTGAGCAATTTCGTCCTCGCTGTACTTGAATCCTTCTTCCAGAGCCAATCCCCCTATGGCTCCAGCAAGAGCACCTGCAGCTAAACCTGCACCTAGACCCATTTTGGTCCCCCTGGGCTTGTGATCATAAAAGGTACCACCTACGCTGCCGGTCGCGTAATCCATGGGTGCAGAAGGCCCGCCATAGCTGGAGGCCGAGGGCCTGTCAAAATAAGAAGTGGGCCGAGGAGGTGGCGGGGGAGGGGACGGCGAGTGGGAGTAGTACGCACCAGGGTAGTATCCGCCGGCATAAACATCAGAGTAATGCCCATAGGCGGCAGGAGGGGGCGGGGGAGGGAAATGGCCGGCGTAGGGTGAGCTGGAGTAGGTACGGTAGTCACGTGGCGGAATGGTGGCCGCCGGAGTGTAGTAATACCCGGAGCTAAACCGAGGAGTGAGGTCGCCCCCATCGGAGTTGGCGGGCGGGGGAGGGGGGAGGCGCTCGCGGAGAGCAAGCTTGAGGCGGATCTTGCCGTGGGGGCGTCCGGATGGGCGGAGGAGATCAAGGGTTCTGAGAGGAGGAGTGGGTGGAGAGGAAGTGGGAGAGGTAGAGGCAGAGGAGTATTGGAGGAGGAGGTCATGGAGGGGGAAGCGGAGGGTGCCGACGAGGGGCTTGGGGGTCTCAGAGGGCTTGGAGTGGAAGATCTCGAGGGTGAGAACGAGGGAGGAGTTGTGGAGGGGAGAAGGGACGGGCAGTGAGAAGCGCTCGTTCCAGACGGGGCGGGTGGAGCCGGAGTCGTCGGGCTTGGTGGCGAGCTTGCGATCGGGGTCGAGCCAGAAGACGGCGTAGGGCTTGAGGTCGCCGCTGCGCCAGTTGACGTTTTTCAGGTGCTTTGCGGAGACGATTGTCATGTCCAGATCGAAGGATTTCGTGGGAGGGGGAGGTGTAGGGTGGTGGTGGTGGTGGTGGTTGGACGCCATGGCTGTTCTGGGGTTTCGGATTTGGCACCAACCTCCAGATGAGCGGAGTGGAGGACTGAATTTGTGGAAAAAATTTTCACAGCTTTTCCTTTTATCGAAAGAACTAATATGTACGCTCGCGCCGTGTGCTGTAAGAACGTAGGGCCCGCGATTTCGACTGTTGGCGCATGAACTTCGGTTGAACATGGCGAGCTTCACGCGAGCGAAATAGAGCTGTTCTTGCCTGAAAAAGTGAGTTAAAAAAGGGCAAAGCTTAAATGAGACTCTTGCATGAGCATAAGTAATCGCAAGGCGTTGGATCGTGATCGGACAGCTATATGGACCCTCTATCCACTAATTTGACACTCACCGTCGGATCGAAGGTCGACCGTTTAAAATGACTTGACTCATGCAAGTTCCACGACACCTGTTTCATGTAAACCGGACTCTTAGAAAAAAAAAAGCACTGCGTGGTCGTTTCCACTAGCCCGGTAGGCCAGTTTGGGCACCGGACCAATTCGTTAAAGATCGGTTTGACACCGAGTTGGATCAACCGGGTTTAATTAGTTGGGTCGATAGATATGATCATATTGTATTCACCTACTGAGCTGATTGTTGATATCAGACGAAACTGAAGTCAAATGGCATTCTGGATGACCATGCGGGATCGTTAGTGCCAATTTTTTAAACGACAGTCATTATCTAAACAGAACAAAACATGTAGATCATCTCGCATGCCAAATCATGTCAGTTGAGTCCTGTTTAATCACATCTATAGACAAGGTAATATGACGGCTGATTTTCTTTGGAACTTTGCTCTAGATCAGTTTTCATGTACATGGTTATATCATCCCCCAGCTGAGTTACTCCCTGTACTGCGGGCTGAAACTATAACCAGAAGCTTGCTAGGAAAATATCTTATCAAAAATTTTAAATGAAGATTGTTGAAGGGAATCTGGCAAAGTCCTTTAAAGTTTAAACCCAGGATTAGGCTGAAAGAAGGCATGGAAAAAATGGTCCTGGTTCGACTAGAACCGGACACAACTTCGGTTCGAACAATAGGTAAGAAAGAGAGTCTTCGGCCCAAAAGTCGCTGAAAATTCTTTCTATTTTTATTCTAATGTCTTCGGCCAAATTTCATTGAAATTCCATTTCTAAGAACTTTGATTGATACGCAAGAGTCTCGGAAGTCCCTTCCGAAGCTCTGCAAAATCGCAAATTGGCTTCCTCCGCCGCCGCTTTTCCGTACAGCACCGCGACTCGTTGGCGGAGGAAGGACTAATCGTTGGAATCCTCTTTCGGGTTGAGCCCGACGACGACGATGGCGAGACGAACCCTACCCCTTCTCAAGCAGCTCCTCCGCCCCTCTCCCACCGACGCCTCCCCTCTAGGGCTAGCCCTCGTTCCCACCCGATCTGTCACCTACATGCCTCGCCCCGGCGACGGCACCCCTAGGGCCGTCACTCTGATTCCCGGCGATGGGATCGGTCCCCTCGTCACCGGCGCCGTCAAGCAGGTCATGGAGGCTATGCATGCTCCTGTCTATTTCGAGACCTACGAGGTCCACGGCGACATGAAGAAGGTTCCTCTGGAGGTGATCGATTCCATTAAGAAGAACAAGGTTTGCTTGAAAGGCGGGCTAGCGACGCCGGTGGGCGGCGGAGTCAGCTCGCTTAACGTGCAGCTGAGGAAGGAGCTTGATATCTTTGCTTCGCTTGTTCATTGTTTCAATCTGGAGGGGTTGCCGACCCGGCATGAGAATGTAGACATCGTGGTCATTAGGGAGAATACAGAGGGGGAGTACTCTGGGCTGGAGCATGAGGTGGTTCCCGGTGTTGTCGAGAGCCTTAAGGTATTTATCTCGAACTTTCAGTCATTGTTTTTTTCATTCAATTTATGTAGTGTAGGACGGTATGAGTATGCTCAAAAACAAAGAAATGTAATGAAAAGGCAACTGAAATAGGGCTCCGCATACACTTGTCCTAGGCAAGGTTCTCTTAGAAACTCATGAAAATGCCAAGTTGTTAGGATTGAAGCTCACATCCTTGCTTAATTTGTCGTAATTTGATGGAGTTAAGATGAGGGGATTTACATATATGAGTTTGAGAGATGTTCATGAAATTGGATATCTGACGACGTTTGGAAAAATAACTTGTCTGCAATGTGGAATGAAGCGTTTGTATGTGGCAATAGAGGCTCTGTAATCTCTTAAATTGCTCTATTTCTTTCAAATTTTCCTTTTTCTCATTTGGTGGGAATCCTAGGTGATAACAAAGTTCTGTTCCGAGCGGATTGCTAAGTATGCATTTGAGTATGCATACCTTAACAACCGAAAGAAAGTGACTGCTGTACATAAAGCGAACATCATGAAGCTGGCAGATGGACTTTTTCTAGAATCATGCAGAGAGGTGGCTCTGAAGTATCCGGGCATCAAGTACAACGAGATTATTGTGGACAACTGTTGCATGCAGCTTGTGTCCAAGCCAGAGCAATTTGACGTCATGGTATGTTGCATGTTGACCTATCCGTTCCTTAGGCGCTAAGATATTCTTGTTTACTGGGTATCTCTGTGTGATAGGTTTTAAGTATTAGCTTACATTGTCTACTCATAATCACAAGCTGGTGATATGAATAACTATGTGTAGCTACATTTTAATAGGTGTTGTGCGTTTTTCTCTTTTTCAGTTGCTGCTTTTTTTATCTTAGTTGATTAATGGATCCGAAGTTGTAAGAACAGTAACTGCTTTATATTGTTATTATGAAAGTGATATGTAAGATAGAGCAATGAGGACTAATGCTTAAGAGATAGGAAGCACTTTTCAGTGAAGGGATAAGAAGCAGTATGCTGATTCAGTTCCTGAAATTAAATAACAATTGTTTAAAAGATGAGATGTTCAGCGTCTCTCGTTGCCTAAAAGGACATTGAAAAGTATTGTGTGGGAAATGCTATTTCAATCAAGGACCAGTAGCTAAATAAAAACTAACATACTTCCAATAGAAAATTACAGATCCACATACTGCAAATCAACCAATTATAAAAAAATACTGCTAAACAACCAGAAGAGAAACTGGACGCTTTTGCTCTAAAGAGTGGGCATTTAGGTTCACAAAGGATCCTGTTATTTCCTGTTCACTGGTGAAACTTTATTTACAACAATGAATTGCTTTCTAGTTTTCTTAGGGAAATTTATATAATCTAAGTTACATAAATGCATAAGTTTGTAAAGTTCAATTACTTTTTAAAATGAAACAATAAAATAATAGAAAGCTCATGAGATGCAGAAAAATGGAAGTTCAAGATTAACAAGTTGTACTCTTCTGAAAAAATTTCAAATACAATATTCTTTTATGATCAGTAGTGCCATGCTCCCATGTAAAAGCAGACTGGTTTTCATTGTTACCAGCTTTGTGATGGAAGATGGCTATATTAATATTTCATGTGCAACCATCATGTCATGAAGCCAATCCACAGATTTGGAAAGGTGTATAATGAATATGATGACGTTGAATCTTTTTATTATCGCCCCCTCTTCAAAGGGTTGCGTTAGGAAGGGCATGTGTAAAAACTTGCCACTATGTTTCTTTGTATGGATTTTGTACCATTTTGATTCTGATAAGAGTCAAACATGGTATATAATCCATGCCGCCAGACCCCATATAGCTGGGATAAGGCGTATGATGATGATGATGACTGTTTTATGATCAGTGTCTAGCATGTTCCAACATGCAAATATGGCTATAAAGAAGATACTTCAACTCTGAAGTTATACAAGAACAAATTTGTGATAGATTTTTGGATATAATATTTTGCAATGAGTTCATCTCAATGCTTTATTATTTTCTGCAATTAAAAAAAATTGCTTTTTTACTTTATAATCTAAATCACGTGGGAAAACTTTTTTTTGTTTGTCTACCGAGAACATGCATAGGAATGTTGTTATTGACTGAAAACTTACAGGGTGGAGAAATTATGGTGGATGGCAGCAGAAATCTCTAATTATCAGAAGGCTAATGAAATTTTTGTTGGTGTTTGCAGGTGACACCCAACCTCTATGGGAACTTAGTTTCAAATACAGCAGCAGGTATTGCTGGAGGCACAGGGGTCATGCCAGGAGGTATTTGCTCTCTGATAATGTTTTTCTTCATTTTATAGTGGAAAATTGAACTGAAGTTATTAAAATGAGTTGTTCGGTTGTTCTGGCTTATTAAGTGGCATAACAAATTTGTAACGACCACTTTCCAATTAGTAAGCGTCAATTCAATTACTTTTTTAGTTTCTCACCTGCATGACTTGCTTTTACAAGCTGACTGGTGATTTATTTTTGCATGGGATGCTTAGCAAGAGCATGTCTTTTTGTCTTCCTGCTTTGTGACAATTGTCTCTTGAGTCACTTTGTGCAGGTAATGTTGGTGCTGATCATGCCATTTTTGAGCAAGGTGCCTCCGCTGGCAATGTTGGAAACGAGAAGCTATTAGAGGAGAAGAAAGCGAACCCAGTTGCAATGATGTTATCTTCGGCAATGATGTTGAGGCACTTGCAGTTTCCATCATTTGCTGATCGGTTGGAAACGGCTGTGAAACGTGTAATAGCAGAAGGCGAATCTAGGACCAAAGACCTTGGAGGAAAAAGCACAACCCAAGAAGTGGTAGATGCAATTATAGCAAAATTGGACTGATTAAGTTTATGCCTTCTAAATTGTGACTATGGCCCCAAAGTTTGATATACCAAACTATTGGCAGGGAAGAGTTTAATTTGCATGTTTTATGTTATGTTGAATATTTTTTGGCCTCATGGGCGAGATTTTTTTTTATTCTTCTTGAGAATAATTAACTTGTTGCATTGAGAGAATGTGGTGGCAAAACAAGTTAAAATAAATGTAATCTAATATTCATATATCCAGGCATCATTAGGCATCTTTTTTTAATTGGCATGGTTGAGCCTGTTATCTCACATTGATCTGTGGACCTGTGGTCCTTCAGTTTACTTTTCTGATTTGCCCTGTAATTATGGCGCCAATAGTACCATAGCCATTTGGAAATCCATGCACAATTTTGGGAGTGTTTCTGCTGTGAGTAATTTGTACGATCGGTTTTCAGATGAAATATTATTTTTCTGGAAAATATTTTATTATGTTAATAAATATAACAGTGTTGCCTCTTTTACTTTGCAAATGTTGCACTCTCCATATTTGGTTTGCAAATGTTGCATTTAAAACATGTAAATTCGGCATGTAAAATACAATAACTTCTTCCCCATTTGCTTTGGCCAAGTGTGATCAATGGGGGCGGTCCATGGAATGCCGGCTCTATCGCCGATACATTGGTATCGGGACCCACCTGATACACGGATCGGTATCATTTTTTCAAAAAATTTAAAATATTGTTAATATATCGGTTACTATTTTTTTAAAAAAAGTTTTTTAAAAAAATTAGAATTAAAAAAAAATAACTTTCTTGTTTATTTCTCATCTTAATATACATTTTTATACATATTTTGAAATTTATACTTTGTCTAAATTAGTATAACTCATTTTAAAAGTAAAATTGTGAAAATATATAGTAAAAATTAGTTTTCGATCACCGATATTTTTTAACACAATATCTCCGATATTTTACCGATATCTGATACAGCATTCAATGGGGCGGTCTGCCAAGAATTCAAGATAGCCGTTCCTTATTTCATTCCGGGTTTTTCCCCTTCAAGAAGTGATTCTTGTGGTTCTAACCAAAACGAATCTAAGATTCAAGCTTTGAAACATCGGGCTGACCCTTGTGCACAAGTTGAGAAAGACATGACACTGTCACTGATTAACGACCTGCCTATCTCATCTCGTATGGTGTAAACCGTAAAACGATTTATAATTTCCTGTATCTACTGTCTACTTGTGTAATCATCACCACATTCGTGGCTAATGGCGCGCATCTAAAACATCGAACAGTCATGAGGTTGACCGAATTTAAAAAAAAAAAAGAGAAAAAAAAATTCTCTTTTTTCCAATGTCGACGACAGACGGACGGAGAGTGGAGTCGCTGGAGAATATTCCGTCGGGTGCTCCATTACTCCACACTCCACAGTCCACACGCAACCAAGAACCAACAAAGCAAAGCCGCGATGAGCAAAATGCTCGTACACGTCGGCGCGCGTAAGTCGAGCGGGCGGAAGCCGAGAACGACGCGACATTTCTGGGTAGCAGACGTCGTACGTGAGTCGTGACAGGCCTACTTTTTAAAGTTTCACGCAAAGAGAAGACGGAGACCCGTGGCGCTTACCGCCAACATCTGAGATCTCCCTTCTTCCCTTTGAACATTCCTTCCTCCATTTCCCTTTGCTCGCGTTCTCCTTCTCTCTGACTATGTAGGATCTTCGTTTTTCGTGTTCCTCTTCTTTGATATCCGAACTTGGCTCGTAACGAGGGGGATCAGGAAGCAGAAGAGGAATGTCTGACGCTTTGATCAATGGATTGGCTGGCGCCGGTGGAGGGATCATTGCTCAGCTCATCACTTACCCTCTCCAAACTGTACTTATTTTCCCATTTCTATGATTCTTTTCTTTTCACCTTAATGTGTTGCTGTTTTTATTGGTAACTTTTGTGATTTTACTTACTTTTTGGGGAGATTTGTGTGGGTGATCTAGGTCAATACACGGCAACAGACGGACAGGGATACGAAGAAGACGAGGCAAAAACAGGGTACCATTCAACATATATGCCAGGTCTTTTCTTTTTCTTTTTTTTTATTACAATGAACTCTTTGATTAGCTTATGAAGAATTGTTAATTAATTTCTCTAACTTATTATTTGTTCCACTTTGGAGTAGGTGGTCAAGCTAGAGGGATGGGATCGGCTATATGGGGGCTTGGCGCCGTCACTCGTCGGCACAGCCACATCTCAGGTATGTTAGAATGTTGTCCTCTTTGTTCTGTGTCATGTACTTATGTTCTAGCATTAAATTTTTCATGTTCCATATAAATTGCTAGAATTGTGTGGTTGTAGGGTTACTTTTTTTATGATAATCTAATTGATGTGTGATTTTGTAAGGGAGTGTTTGAATGATTAGGATTGGGCGTTTTATGATCTGATGAGCTTAACATTCGTATTTACCTTAATTTGAGGTTACTCTTATGCCAATGTAGTTCTTTGGTACAGGGAGTTTACTACTATTTCTATCAAATATTTAGGAGTAGGGCTGAAGTTTCTGCACTTGCTCGTTATAGAAACGGAATTGGAGATGGATCCGTTGGGATGTTCTCGTCGCTTATAGTGGCTGCATTGTCTGGGTGAGTTTATATCGTAGTATTATATTATCAATGTGGTTGACATTGGTGTTTATTTGCCGAATTAGAAATAACCAACTGCTGAATGTTTTTCTTTTAGAGATATTGTTGCTTGTTACACTTTCTCGTGAATTTTGATCTGACTTTCCTTATAGGTGTGTAAACGTGCTTCTGACTAACCCTATCTGGGTCGTAGTTACTCGTATGCAGGTAAATTACAAGTAAAGTTGACTCTAGGTTAAATACATATGCACTGAAACCCAACAAAATAAGGCTGCAACTTCTATGCTTACCTTGCTTTTTATGTGTCTACAGACTCACACGAAGGCATCAACAAAGATGGCACTTAGCCCAACAGTACCCATATCTCCTGAAGAAATTGTTAAGATGACTGCAATTGAACCTCCCCCTTTTGGAACAAGCCACGCAGTATGTGAATTTATTTATGTCGCCTACCTTCTCGCTATGTGTTTTTTTTTTTGGGGGGGGGGGGGGGGGGGGTAAATAAGACTCAGCACCCTTACACGCACCCTCTATGCCAATGGGATTTGATCCTGGGACCTCTCCCAACACTGGGAGAGATCCAACCAGCCTAATATAGCTGGATTGGCATCTTCTCTCTATTCAAAAAGTATTGCATCATAGCATGTTTGTTTCTGCTATGTATTGCCCGTGTGATCAACCCGGGAAGCTAAAAATAAATACTATACGATTCTGCAGGTTCAGGAAGTCTATGATGAAGCTGGATTTTTGGGTTTCTGGAAGGGTGTAATTCCAACACTTATCATGGTAAATACTGTATTTTGTAGTTGATAAAGCTGACTACCAGGATCTCTTATGGACTAGCATTTTCCTCTACATTTCGCTTTAGAAATTGTTTGAATGTTCAATATTTTTGCAGTTGATAAAGATGACTATCTAGATCTCTGATGGACTAGCATTTTCCTCTAAATTTCGCTTTAGAAATTGTTTGAATGTTCATCTATCTGTGACCATTTTTTCCCCTGCTTGCATACAAACAACTGTGACTATTCTGATGGACTAGCTTTTTCCTCTTCATTTCACTTTAAAAAATGTTTGAACCTTCATCTCTATCTGTGACCATTTTTTCCCTGCTGGCATACAAAGACATAAATTCCACTATGACTTGTTTACCCTGCAGGTTAGCAATCCATCCTTACAGTTCATGCTTTATGAGACTATGTTAAAGAAACTGAAGCAAAAGCATACCTTGAATAAAAGTGGTGACAGAGGAGTGACTGCTTTGGAGGTACATGCTGATGCTGTAATTTTACATTAACTCAGGAAAGAAAAAAGTCTGCCATAACTTGTTTAGACCCTAAATTAGGACTCACCTCATTATTAAAAAAAATTAGGACTCACATTAGGGTCCCCTTTTTTAAGCAGTAACAAAAATGTTAATTAGATAGGGAAATCTTGACTCTGAAGACTTTTATAAATTCTCTTTTTGTCTTAATAATATGTTTTTTCTCAGGTCTTTCTTCTTGGTGCTGTTGCTAAACTTGGAGCCACTGTAGTCACTTATCCTCTTCTTGTTGTGAAGGTAGTTAAATCTAATATTCAGTGCTGCTACCAGGATCATTTAGTTGTATAAAAATTCTGAATTTTGTCGCATTTTTTTATTATATTTTCTTCCTGCTTGCATACTAGTTAAAACCACGCACTTGATTTAGATGCCTTATGGCAAAAATGAGAATACAGCTATTTACAATTGCACCTAACTTTACATTTAAAAGTGAGTTGTTTCAGGCCTTGGGAAGGTCTTATGTCAAGAAAAAGGGCCAATATATACATCTTGTCTACACCATCAGAATGATGGACGTAAAATAAACTTTTTCCTTGAAAAGTGTTTTCGCTCAAGTTTGGCAATATATCTTAGTTAGTGACATTATTTATTCAAAAGCACAAAAGTATAGTGTTTGAAGCTCTTATACTATGTTTGATAAGTACTGTTACCCTCTTGAGGCTTTCAAGTTCCACGTTGGATGTTGAGTTGCTTTGTTATTTAGTTTGTAAGTGGCAAAATTTAAAAGAAAAAATAATTTGTTTGTGCAGTCTAGGCTTCAAGCTAAGCAGGCCACCAGCGGCGACAAGTCTCATCACTACAAAGGTTTGTGCCTCAAAATCTTCTGTTTGTCAGTAGCGGAAGAGTGAGCAAAGTCATTAATCATTTACTGTTTTTTATTATTGTTTTTACAAATGATTTTTAAAGTGCTTGCTCACCCTGCAATTTGGCCGGTTGTTTAGGTACTCTAGATGCAATTATCAAAATGATTCATCATGAAGGGGTGGGTGGATTTTATAAAGGAATGAGCACAAAAATCGTGCAGAGTGTTCTTGCTGGTGCAGTGTTGTTTATGGTGAAGGAAGAACTGGTGAAGGCTGTTGGGTTGCTGCTAAGAAAGGAGGTTGGCCTGATTGAGAAGGCTGGATCAAAGCCGAGATGAGAAATGCCTCTGTGCTGCTGTATATTTCATTCAAAATTTTATATAGGAAAATTATTTGTTTATCTATTTGTTTCCCCAAATAGTTGGGAAAAGACGCTTTTTGATTATGATTATGATCTAGATTTATACAAATTTGTTTAGATGTTACAGTATGGCGACTTGTAACACAGTTGCTATACCGATATCCAGGAAATTAAGTTTTATGCAAATTTGTTTAGATGTTACAGTATAACACAATGGCTATACCAATATCCAGGAAATAAAGTGAAACTTGAATTTTTTTTACTGCTTTTCTGCTATTGTATTGTAGGATTTCTCATTCATGATATATGGGCTGTAACTGTATTGTAATTAATTAGATACTACATCTTGTTTATTCAGTTTGCATCATATAGAGACTCCTTATTGGCAATCTACTTATAGTTATTGTGAGACTTAAAAACGAAAACTGACATAAAAGTTTACTCGAGTTATATGATGAATTAAGACTAATTACTCATTATTTGAATAGTAGCTGTAATTGTAGTATTACAAGGTCGATCTTCAGAGATTGACTAGTGATTAAGAAATCAGTTTAAAGTAGCAAACGAAAGAAATCAAAAGTGAAGTAGAATAGAAAATTTAATAAAATAAAACACTAAGGCATCAAGGGTACTAATGAGGTACTTCATGTATCAATTTGTCTCAATTAGGGGCAAACGAAGATTATTCCTAATTGGATAATATGAATATTAACAACAAACAACAAAACTATCACTTTGGTTAAATAAAGGATTAGAATATTTAAGTCAACGGAATTGCCTCAAAAATCACGAATTTAACGGCGATCGATCGGGTCCGTATACACGATCGATCGTACAGCGATCGATCATATAAAACAGGATCGATCGGATATCGCAAAATAGAAAATCAACGAAACTCAAATTATCCAGTAGATACGATCGATCGTTCACCCGCGATCGATCGTATCCCGATCGATCTCCCTTTCAGGCGATCGATCGGACTGAAAAAAATTTGAATTTTATTTTTAATGAATTTCTCAGAACTCAAAATTGCTCCCTTGGGTACTAAAATTCCACTTTATTAATATAAAATTTACAGTCGCTACATTTATCCTTGCTAAGTGTTGCATCTTTCTACACTCGTTTCCCTCACTCCTGCAAAACTAGAAAATTGGTACAGGTGTGTATTTTCACATACTCAGTAGAACAACAACGTAATACAACAGTTGTTTAAGATGATATTATCATAATATCAAACATTAAAACTTCAACATACATACAATTAATATAACAAACCAACGTCTTACAGGCATACAACCCTAGATTCATACTAGGCCTTCTAGTTGTTCTATTCTTTCCAAAAGTCTATGAGATTTGTTATCTACCTCTACATTATACTTCCTGGTAGGGAATTGTTCTCAATAAATGTCCCGATTTTATCCTCTTTCTTTTCGACCCCAGTTCACCACACAACTAAAATTCCTTAGGGGAATTCATGGTTCTCATCGATTTGAAGTACACACACCATGAACTTTGTTATAACTCTGCATGCATCTTCAAGACGGTCAACCTTGATACATGACTTTATGCTTTTCCACTAGCACTGTTGCTCTTGTGGCATGCGGTATTCGTTCTTTCTTTATTTCTTTCAATGAGGTTCATCCTTAATTCTCATTTTCAAGGCTCACATATGGAACCTATGGGGTTGACACTACTGGTCATCCTCACTGAGGTCCTCTAATCTGTAGCATATCTAGCGTAGAATATTCATCCTTTGTTATGCAAGATTATTTCCTTAGCAATTATTTAAGCATTACAACATGCATATCATTTTCCTTTCATTTAAATCCTGATACCAATGTCCACAAGGACAAGGTTCCTTCTTTCTACTAGTTTCCGGTAGGGCCTTACTTATAAGCCCAATGCTCACATAAGGATTCCATACAATTTATTGTCTACTGTTCTCCGACAACTACCCTTCGACAAGTCAGTTGTCATTGCGGTTGTCATTAAGAACTACAATTTATACTAGGCTTGCAAAAGCAAGTCCAACAAGCAAACTATAGCCATTTCTATTCACTACTCTTTACTGATAGTCCAAAGAGGATTTATAATCAATTTGAAACATACATGCAATCATCAATTTAATTCAGTATCTGTTGGACCACCGATAACTCCTCTATGACAGGTCTCTTGTCGTTAATGAGTTGTCACTAACCCTTCTGCATGCTTACAGTTTGCAAATCGCTTCCATCATGCTTTGAGGGTCTAGATTCTTCTTAATTAGGTTCATTATAGAGTATAGCATACATTCACATGTAACAAACCAAACCATGCATGCAAGATCTCATTCAACACAACTAAACTATTCAAAACAAGCATCATCATACGAGAGACTCGCATACTTGTGTCTATGACAGATTTTTTAGTTTCTCTTCACATTATTAGTAGTTCGTCATATTCTCATACTAATATACTTAATTCAGTTGAAGTTAGTTATCCTACCTTGATTATTGTTTGATTTTCTCTATTTTTTTCCTCTTCTTATCCCTTCTCTTCCTTCCTTGGACTTTCCTAAGGCTTCTCTGCATATAGGGTTTCTCTTTGAGTCCTTAGTTATTTATTTATATAGAGCACAAACTGTAAGATCTCTCCCAATTTGAATAGAATTTAGTTTTATACTTTAGCCAGACTTTGTGTGTTCATCGACAAGTCATCCTACGACAAATTATGTCACGCCCCGAATTTCAAAACCTCGAATAATGTGCGGAAGCACCAACTTATTTAAGGTCATGAGGTTGAAACTCGGGACGCGACCGAATACTCGATCACATAACGCTCTCATTCCAGAATGCTTAACCAATATCCGTTATACAAAATCTTAAATAATAAAAACAAACTACACTATTACAATAATCCAGTCAACAATTCATTAAACATCAAAATAAATTCAGCACACAGGCTGATAAGTTCTCCGCGAACAGAAAATAAATACGATAAAAAATTCACATCTTATCAACTTCTGTCATCGAGCTCCAAACACGAACCTTGCTAGTTCTTCTCCATTTTAATTCCTGCATCGAGAGATGCATGAGTATTTCGAAAGAAATACCCAGTAGGAGCCAAGAAAAACCCACAACAGGTAATAAAATAGAATACTGAAGAAATGAGCATTAAAGACACAGTTAAGAATATCAGGTAGAGTAAATACAAGGTTCACTTACCTGCTCAAAATCAATATCAAAGGCCGGATTGGGTGAATTACTTCACCCATATTGCTTCTATGACGAGGAATGTGCATCACTTGGTGCACGAGGATGCCATCCGAGAGTTCTATTTGAATGGCACTATAGAAGACCACGAGGATCAGGAACAAGTTGCCATTCGCAGTTTGGTGTGTGGCACTCCTTTACGCATCCGGGCTGCTGACATAGCTCGAGCTATGGGCTGCGAGCGAGGTACTATTCGGCATCCAGATTTCAGTGGTTATACACTTCCCATGCATCGCATTGTTACAGGTCGCTTGACAGGGTCGCCCATAGGACCTTGCCTGACCACATATCTCCAGGCCATCAGCATGCTACCGGAGTTCCGATTTGCCTTTCTCATTTTCCAGCATGATGTATGGTCCGCCAGGAAGGAGAAAGTTGACCGCACGATGACTGAGCTACTTTATGTATTCGGCGACGAGACTAGGCGGGGCGACCTGGATTTACCTTCATTCGTCTTTGGGCGGATGAAGCAGATGATGGTGGGGAGAAAGGATGAACGGTTACCGTATCCTTTCATTCTTGAGCGCATATTTCAGACCAGCGGGGTCCGTTTTCCAGAGCATGCACGTTTATCTCGTGGACTCGGTCCGATTGGAGTTGACGCCTTTAACCGTATGATCGCCCACACACGTATACATACTTGGCCACAGGCTCGCCGTGCTGAGGAGCAGGCCGAGCCACCTACGAGTCAGCCTACTCAGCAGCCCCCTTGGGAATCTATTCAGCAGCAGATCACTGATCTCACCAGCCATGTGCAGGAGATTCGGGCTACACAGCAACAGATTCTTGCAACCCAGCAGGCATATCAAGAGTCCCAAAATGCTATCACGTTACGCCTTGACTCTATTGTTGACTTTCTCCATGATTGGTGTTTTCCTCCTACGGACGATGGCGATGGCGACGACCAGGACTCTTAGTCCTTTCTTTTTGGTGGTTTTCCTTCCTCTTTTCTCCTTTACTTATATCAGATCATTGCATTTTTATCTTTTGCTGTGCATTGAGGACAATGCTTGTATTAGGTTTGGGGGAGAGGATGTGCTTCATTGTAAAATTAGAAAAAGAAATTAAAAATAAAATTGAGTAGTTTTTAAAGTTGCTTGTTAGTAGTTTTTCATAAGTTTTGATAGCTTATCCCGTGATGATGCATATTACAATTCTTAGGAGATTAATTTGCATTGGAAGTGTGAGTAAGTATAATGGAGGATAGACACACTTAACTGAGCATACCTTTCTGTTACAGTCCTCTTGGAACAGGTGCTTAAACTAAGAAAATTCACTTACACACACTAGTACATAAAGTAATACCATCTAGAGATTTGTTGAATGCTAATTTACAGTGGGATGTCTTTAGTCATAGTCATTGGATGATGTGTAGTTGTCTGTTGAGCTTAAAAGATCATGATAGACCATTTACTTGGCTATGGCAAGGGATTGGAACCGGAAATAGGTTGAGAGTATAATACAGCCTGGACAAAATAAAGATGTGCTGAAAATATGAATGATGAAAATGAAAATGCGAAAAAAATGAAAACAAAATGAAAGAAAAAGGGGCTGCTTGACTTTATAGGATTAACTTAGGCTGATGCTCTGGCCCGAAGCGGTCTCTTAAAACCTAATGCCGTAAGCTAAATTGGCTGGGAGTCATTGGCCTGAGTCATTGCTAAACCTAAGCATCTTGAAGTCAGGCCTTACACAGTCCTAGCGAAAAAAAAAAGGAAAAAAAGTTTGTGGTGTATTATCCTCTCAAATCTAGAATGTTGGACCCGAATGAGGCGCGCAGATCTGTGCTATCATGAACCTAAAGATTACGATGACTATGTAGATTATGATGTTCTTTGGTTAATGGGTAACACTGGATCTGTATAAACAGAAATTTAGAATGTATTGCTACAATGTTCTACACTTTCTACTATTTATGTTATCATGCTATATAATATTGAGCAGAAATTTCTAAGATGAAAGTGTGGAATAAAACCACTTACTTGAGGGCTTCTATATTCCTGTTGATTATGAACCAAGTACATGTGGTTAATTCTCTTAAGCATTGTAGTTTGTATTTTTCGGGATAATAGGTTTGTGTGTTTTGCAATGTTTTAATTTTTGCTTTGTTTTTGCACTTAGGTTAATTAGATTAATAAATACATGTTTGTGGGTAGCATGGCTGCAAACCCTCACGAGACAACACTCGTCCTACTAGGGACACCTAGAGGTTTAACGGCTTGTTGCATACGCTCAATGCAATCGTGTTCCCTACGAAAGTGGTGTTTACTTTTATGCATTAGTTCCTTTAGTTGTTTGTTTGATTTTATTTTGTTTTGTTTTGCTAGGGACTAGCAAAATGTAGGTTTGGGGGTGTGATCTACACATGAAATATGCTTTATATTATCTCCTAAACTTATATTTATGCTAGTGTTTGATTAGAATTACTACTACTTTAATATAGTTTTTGATTTTTGTAGGAAACAAGAGTAATATACAAAAATGAGGTGAAAACGGACTTCAATTGTCAAATTATCATAACTCCGTGTACAAATATCGGATTGGACTGATTCAAGTTTCATGTTAAAGTTCAAGATGTCAACTTTCCAACGCCACAAACCACGCACAATTCGGAGTTCGGAGCAAAAAGTTATAGCCATTTGAAGATTCCGGACAGTAAAAACAATCGATCGCATCCTTACGCGATCGATCGCGTCTTCCGCTAAAAAAACTACATTGGAGAAAACGATCGATCGACTTCGTCCGGCGTCGTTCGCCATACGATCGATCGGAAGCAATTAACAAAGGAAAATGGCTTCGTTCGGCTGCGTTCGCAAGGCGATCGATCGTTCTATACGGGCGATCGATCGGTGCATACGGAAAACGCAATTTAACCCTATTTTGACTTGGATTTGGAAGGGGATTTGAGGGCTTTCCTTCATCCTTATATATATGCCTTAAGGGAGAACGTATTGGGCATTCAACCTTGGAGAACCGGAGCTTTATTGAAGGCTAGAGAGGAGCAAGAGAAGGAGTCTTGAGCAAAGAAGAAGAAGAAGGATTCATGACGATGGATCTACTTAAACAGGCTTTTCTTTTCTCCCTTTCTATGTGTAACTAAATTCCTTGTCAAGGCTTGATGAAGCCCTAGATGTGTATTGCTACTCTTGATAGTTTAATTCTATAAAGTTGATTATGATTCATGCTTAATGCGATTTCATGAGTTCTTTTGAGTGCTTGACCATAGACTTGATTGATACGAATGAAATTAGATCTTTTTAATTCCTGCGCTTAGCTAAAAGTAGGCTGGTGTTAATTCTATGCCCGACCAAGGATAGGATCATTAGCCCAAATGATAATTCTATGCCCGACCAAGGATAAAATTATCTACATTAATTTTTAGTGGATGAACTCTCGTGTCCGACCAAGAACGTGAGTGAATTCATTGTGATTTGTGTGTCTGACCATGAACACAAATTACCATATCATGTTAACTTATGCTTAATAATAATTGAGAGTAGTAATTGCATGTTTAGTGGTGGATTCTCTGCCTTGATATTTCTCCATATTGATTAAATCTCAGTTAGATTAGATAAAGTCCATTGCTTTCTTTAGAATTAATTAAACTACATCTTTTTCTTCTCTTGAATTTGGTAAAAGATTAATCCGTCCCTGAGGTTCGACAACCCTTTAATACTCGCCGTAGTACAATTGCCTTGTGCACTTGCAAGGGTTTATATTTAAATGATCAGAAGATCAATAAGAATACTGACTCCAAACATCCAGAGTGTCGGAGACAACAATTTTTGCTCTCTGTTCAGTCCACTTCCCCTATGGACATCAATACCAGATCATCCTAGATGTTCTACAGAGGAAACCGGCCATGCGTCTAGGGATGCTGGTCCCATCGGTGCTTACGGGCACAATGGGCTGAGACTGCAGACCTTCCGTAATATCATACAGTCTAAAGCGCACGCGTTACCGTCATCGGCTGAACTACAGAGGTTCATATTTCATCTGAGATTACAAAGGATCTAGCAATGGCTCGTGAGCATACTATGAATCCAACTAAGAGTGTTCATCAGAACTCCTAGTGGAGAACCAGTTTACATAGAACTGAATTCATCTAGAATCAACCAGGGTTCTCTCAAACAGAGACCCAGATCATAATCATCAATGAAAGACTCTCAGAGGAGTAAGACAATAACTTTGTCAAGGTCATCAGAAATGACTCATATCATAGTATTCAAAACTCTTAGAATGATCAACATCGGATGACTCCAATCACGACTCATCAAGAACTGAATCACCTCATTGTACTTAGCCTCTAGATATGACAATTCCCATGCACACGAATTTAAGGTCACCAATATTAGAAATAGGTAAAATGTGATGTACAAGGTCTTTTGGATTTGTACGAGAGAATTCCTTGAATGATAGATCAATCACGGACTTAGACTCAAAGAGACAATTAATTTTGGACAGAACCCATGACTCACTGTTCATACTCATATAATCTGATATTACTATACCCTGTACCCTCAGAGTCTTACAATATAATAATTAGGTTGTAATACTATGTATACGTATACTTATAATGTATAGTATCCAGTCGATTTAGGGTTTTAACATGAACACAGTGTTCTGCCCCATACAAAATAGCTGAATTCTAACCACTACCACTGTTTATCCAGTATGTATTAAATTCTTAAATTTTTATATCAGTTAGTCTTATCTGTCTAGTTTATAACCCA
The DNA here is from genome assembly GCA_039654745.1 of Houttuynia cordata. NCBI lineage: Eukaryota > Viridiplantae > Streptophyta > Magnoliopsida > Piperales > Saururaceae > Houttuynia > Houttuynia cordata. Next base: position 24,586,260 of record CM077506.1, read on the forward strand.
TCCAAGATCATAATTTTCTGAGTTGCATATATTTAGTTATGAATTTCCGATCACTGCTGGTCGGTGCAGGAACAGTCCTGGCCGAGAGCAGTTATCTTAATCCCCTTTGATTATCTGATGATAAACTCGTAATTAATTACTTAATACCACTCACTGACATCAGGTATTAACTCTCTAATATTTTACAGAACTTCTTCAACTCTGATTTCACATAATTTTCTTACTCTTTGTACATATCTTTTAAGATTATTAGAGTATATAACCATATTTTCACCAAAACCCGAAAGAATTCAAGTAAGACAATTAATCACAGACACTGGTCAACACCAGATACAATCTGACATGAATCTCAGAAGGTAAGCTGAGACATCAGAAGCAATAATATTTAATTTCATGAGAATTAGATCAAGGATTGCATAAGGATCTCAACCGATTCCAAAATTGGATCGAGAACACTAAAACAGCATGAGACGACTCGATCAACCCATATAGCTACCATCTTTTACTGGACAGAACAAGATATGACATACAACAGCAAGTTTGACAAGGATTGAATAGTATAACCTCATGGGAATGCATTCTAGGGCTTCGTACGTGAAGAACAAACACGTGATACACAAAAGAAGCATTTTTTATCATGAATTAAACATACATGCATATTCAAGACAATTCTTTGCAAGAAACCATATTAATATCCAATCATCGACATCATAGTATTATATCAGCATGAAACAAGGATCATAATCATGAGAATTCAGAGAATCAAGTTGTGGTAAAAACAGTGCATCCTACCTCTTTGACAATTTACAACTTCTATGCGAGTTTCGACCACCACGTGCACCACCCTCTTTTTGTCACGTATCTCCACAAACGAGAGTGCAAATTGAAGTAAGACCCCCCTTGGATGAACTGAAAGGATGCTGACCACCTTGCTCTAGAGCTGGCATGACTCCCAAAAATGTCCAAAAGGTTGCCGGGCCTTCTATTGGTGAGTTTAAATAGTATTTACCTTAATACCTTTAGACGAATCACCACCGTGGATCCTTATTTCATCCAAGGGCCATAAATAGGCCAAGATAAGAGAAGATCTTCAATTAGAACGGGTAACTCCTCAATTACTCATCAGTTACGATCCCAATTAGTTAGGAAATTAAGTGCAATTAGTTGGTTTCCATAACTAACCCACAATCTCCTCCTAATTGAATTCAAAATTGATACGGTTTTAATACTTACCTAGGTTAGATCTCCACTGTTGATCATCTTCCAATCCAACGATCACCATAAGGTCCAGCAAATAAGAATCTCCACTTGCCAAGACGTGCTCCCCAATTATCTCATCATTAATTAGAGTTTTCCCCCAATCAAGGTGGTCTACAACCCTAATTTTCTACTTAAGGCAACTTCCTCAATTAGGCCAATCTATTACCTTAGATCAAATCTCATCTAATGCTTGAGTTTCATCCTCTAAAAGGCATGATTTATGCTCTAACGTGGTTGCCCTATCACTCCAAATCAGATCCCTAGAATCTAGATCAGTTACAACCTCTAAATTGGTAGAGAATTTACTAATGGGATCGGTTACCAATTATGGATGTAACCTCCCTAATTCCACTCCATACATGATCTCCCTCAAGGCCACGTGGCAAATCATCAATCTATTAGCCACTAATCACGTTCACAATCCAACCCTTAAGATTTCTTAAATTCCAATTAGAAAGAATCATAAATCAATTAACACACAAACCGGATTTTGGAGTAGATATTTATTCCTTTTAAAACCGGATTTGGAAAGAATTTGAAATTCCCTCTTCTCCTAACCAAATGCCAACTCGTGCACAAAGCCCAGGGCGTTGTGCCCACGTGGCTCAGGCCTACAGGTGCTCCTGTATCTGGTGCGTGGCACACAGATGGATGGCTCCGATATCCCACGAATGAAGTGTGCTGAAAAAATACTGCACAACTCTTGTACCACATCACTAACTCAATTTAATAACTCAAAATACTCAAATGAGTCTCTACACACTGATCTCATACCCTGGCGCCTGGTCCCCACTCCTGGCGTCAGGTGCACTAAGCCCCTCAGCGCCAGGGCTAATCCTTGCGTCCTGGTGTACTGCCTAATCTGATTTATCAATTCCACTCTTCTATAAGCATCACAAAACCAAATCAACACACCATATTATAAGGTTTCAAAACAAGCAGCAAAACTCTCCTATTTTAGAATAGTTTCCTAAAATATCAGTTTTGGTAAACTTACAGAATTTTCGGGCGTTACAAATTATTTAGCCATGTAGGGATATACTATGTTAGGCTTCTACTAGGACTCCTATGTACCATGGTCATGGCGGGATAGACAACCCTAAGGGGTGGAATTCATGACAAAGACGAATTTATCAAATTCATCACTCTTCGCTCATCATATGAATTTTATTGTTTTTTAGTAGCATAGATGTTATGCAAATCGCTATATAGATCAGCCCCTATGTGAAATTCAGACTGAATTACTTTGTAGGCTGAACTTATGCATATGCCAAATATATGATGAAAGTGCAAAAATCCACCCTCACACTACAATGAAGAAGCAAAATGCACAACATCTTCATCACATTGTCGGCTTTATAGCTCACTATGGCTCGTTAGAGAATGTCTTAGAGATGTTGGGTTTGCAGACTATTGTCTACTCTAACAGTATGCAGTCAAGCTGCCGGTGCAACATCTGAACTTTTAGAAAGAGGCTGAATCATTTCTCACCTAAAGCTTCGGCATTCCGTTTCACACTTTCGCGTTATAAACAAACTAAGCCCACCGATCAATCGAAAGACAAATATTTCAGGGTCCTTGAAGGTTGAATTTCATAGTTTGTTGGCTTCTGCTTACATCAATTTTTTTAGCACTATGAAGAAGATGTCAGCCATCAAATCACTGGGTACACCCAATGCAATTCCATAGTCTTCAGCCATTAAAATTCCAAGTGTGCATATTAACTAGCCATGTTACGGAGGCTGCAGGCTGTACACACACTGACAAAAGTGGTGTTTACTTATACCTAGTCCAGATCTATTAACAGATTGACTAATCGTAATCGAGCCAATTGCTTCCCAACATATTACTCCCTCTGTCCTGAAATAGATGCCACACCCTTAAAAAAAGTGGTGGGTGTTTAACAAACCACTTTTTTTAAGCCCACTTAAATATGAGGGTTATTATTGACAAGATACTTGAAAGTGTACTGATTTTATGAACTTCCATTTTAGTCCAACAAAGGAACATGTAATTACGAATTTAAATCCCATCAGAGAGGAGCTCCACTTGAGGAAACAATCCAGGGAATCCAGGGAAACAATCCAGGAGCATATTCCCCATTCCCCATTACCTACTCTTCAATCTTCACTCCGGAATCTCCAGTCTCCATTGCGGCACTTCTGCCGACCGCCGCTTTTCAAACTCCTTCTCTTCTCCTCCACAAGAACAAAATATGCCCAGTTGTGGATATGGCCTCTAATATGGTTGTCAATCTTTCAAATGATGAAGAAGAAATTCAATAATGGTCAGAAGAAGAAAGATATGGTGAAAACAATGACAGCGGCAAATTTGATATGGTACTTGAGAGGGAGTCTAGAAAATAGGGACACTAACTTATACATTATTTCTTGTGGAAAGTTAACTCAGCCAAGTTCCCAATATTGGCTACAATGGCTCTAAGATATTTTGGTTGTTCCAATTACTACCGTTGCTTCAGAGTCTGCGTTTAGCATTAGTGGGCATATTCTTGACCAATACAAGAGTTATATCCTGCCTTATACAGTTGAACAAGATTGGTTGTGTGGTAACATGGTTGTTGGCAGTTTTGGTGATGATGAGTTTAACTGTGACATAAGTGAGATAACCGGAATCAAAATAGCATATATTTGAGGTATGTTCTTTTATTCATCTTCAAAGGTTTTCTAAAAATGGCATTTAAATTTTATTTTTAAATTTTTTATTTTTTTTATAAATTAAAATTTTCAAAAAAAGGTTTTAACCCTGCCGTTGCGGTCTGAAGCCCGAATGAGAAAGGAAGAGGGGAATCTTTTTATTGTAAAACTTTTGTATTAAAATATTAATCCCTTCATTCCAAAAAACTGTGTACATTTGATAAAATTCTCATTTTATTGGACCATGAAGCCCACAAGGAAGTCACGTGATTTCTTCTACCAGATATCCCGTCCAACTCATATACTCGTTTACGAACTAAGTTGAAGTCAATCCTTCCAAGTCTCCTCCAATTTTGGAAAGAGGAAGACACATGATTTGGCAAAATGTACATAGTATTTTGGAATAGTGAATATTTCTATATATACACAGTATTTTGGAACGGAGAGAGTACTTTTTGTTTTCCTTATTACATGATATACTTTTTTATATGACCTCCACATTTGAGATCTATTAAGCTATCCGAAGGAAACATCGAGGACTGTATTATTTCAATACTTTTTAAGCTTTTTTTTTTATTTTATTGGCTAGCATGAAGCTTAGTTTTATTTTCCACATTTTTACCAAAAAGTTGATTATAGAGAAGCCTTGAATGTTTTTCTATAATTTGAGAATTATCATACATTTATCATTGCTTTTAACAACCAAAATCTACAATGAATTTGTTGGTGATACCTCTATAAAATCTTTGGTCTTCTTGCCACTGCAAATCCGATTGTAAGGAATATTATTCTATGATGGAAAAGAAGATAAAAAAGACCTTGTGAACTCAAAGATAAAAGCCGGAAGGCCCGCTGGCTCAACCCTAGGTCGCCTAGTTTTAGGTTCGGCATGAATTTTTTGAAGCTAGCTTAGGGCCCGAGTTGGGCTAGGGCTGAGAGTTAAAGTAAACAGGATCAGGTTAGGGCATACCTCTGGCGCTCAAGGGCCTGACCCGTTGATAGCCCTAGAGCATATTATTAATGGTCCTATTTCATTTTCCGTTCATTTTGCATAACAAAATAAGACTCAAGGTTTTCAAAATCAAACCAGCCTTCAACCCGAAAATCTAGCCGGTTCGATTCAATCCGGTTCAACTAGTTTGAACTGGTTTGACACACATTTTTTTATATATAAAAACCCTCCCCTACATAAAAAAATAACACTAAACATGTGAATTTCTTGTTTTGGTTAAGATGTCGAGGAGTTAATCCTGGCGGAGAGTTCGAATCCCCCACTTAAAATATAATTTTTTAAAAAAATAAAAAAAATAGTTTGGTAGTGAACCAATCCGGTTCTGGTTCGACAATTCACCGGCTGAATCGGCCGATTTCTAACGAACCCGGCTAACGGACTGGACCGTCCCAAGCCGGTTTGTAGACCGGTTTCAATTTTTTAGAGTCAGACCGACCGGTCCGGTCCGATTTTAAAAACTATGATTAGGCTATTATTGTGGGGGCAGAGGGAATTGTTCACGAATCATCTCAAGGCAATGCGCGGGGAAACTTGTCGCCGAGCCGCCGACAATATCCAAACGGCTGAACCGGCCCGACGTTCCCAGGCCGGTTCGAAAATCCCCATATACTCCCACTAGACCAGGGTTTTTCGCGGAATCCATCAAGGGCCAGCCGGGCTGTCCGGATGAACTCCTGACCGTTGGCTTTCGATTAAGTGATAACGGAGCAACCTTGCTCTCAGCTCTGTCCAATGGCTATGCCGTCGTCGCTCTCATTCTCGTCCTCTTCGCTCTTCAGTCCTCGTTCTTCGATTAGAGTTTTCAATGGCGCCATTGGGTCCGGAAGAGCTCCGGTCGTACCCCTAATCCGCTCTCAGGTGGTGACGCCGCTTCCGGTGCTGTCATTCTCCGGGGAGAAGGTCGGCGAGGCCTTCCTGGAGCTGAAGGCGGCGCCGCCGGAGACGGCTCGTGCTGTGGTTCACCGGGGTATTATTACGGATTTGCAGAATAAGAGGAGGGGGACGGCATCGACGCTTACCCGAGGGGAAGTTCGGGGCGGGGGGAAGAAGCCCTTCCCGCAGAAGAAGACTGGGCGGGCCAGGCGGGGTTCGCAGAGGACGCCGCTGCGGCCGGGGGGTGGGGTGGTGTTCGGTCCCAAGCCTAAGGACTGGTCGATTAAGATGAACCGCAAGGAGAAGCGGCTGGCGCTGTCGACTGCGATCTCGAGTGCGGCGGAGAACACGATCGTCGTCGAGGACTTTTCGGAGCAGTTCGAGAAGCCAAAGACGAAGGAATTTATATCGGCAATGAGGAGGTGGGGACTGGACCCTAAGGAGAAGGCGCTTTTCTTCTTCGGCGAGGATGAGGAGGTCCCGGAGAACGTGATTCTGTCGAGCCGGAACATCGGGACACTGAAGATGTTGACGCCGAGGACCTTGAACCTGTTCGATGTGCTGGATGCGGAGAAGCTCGTCTTCACCAAGTCGGCCGTCGAGTATCTGAATTCAATGTATGGAATAGATGTCGACGACGGAATCGACGACGGCGAATCGGAAGGTGAATGACTTATATTTGATCTCAATTTTTTCAACAGATTGCCGTGGTGAATTCAAAATTAGTTGTGTTTGATGCATAAGAAACTGAAAGAAGAAACAAGGAAGAAATTAGCCATTTGCGAATTGTAAAATGTGGTGAACAGTAGTTTCATTTGTGAAAGAATGTTGAGCTGACAGAGCTTTTTGTATGAATGAGCAGGAGATGGAGAAGCTGATGAAGACGCGGATAAAGCAGCGGCCAATTGAGTTTTGGAAGTGTTGTTAAGCTTTGTTGGGAACTCTAATGTTGTTTCCAATATGCTGTGAGTAATGGATGGCCGTCTTGCTTATTGCTAGCACTCTAGTCTCTGTTCTAATGTTGTGTTACCTTAGCATATGGTAGAACCTAATGTTGTTTTCAGTTTCGAATTCTTCACCCTGTTTTAGCATTCTATTGAAAAGGCCTAAGCCTTAAACATTTTTTGGGTATTCTCTTCTGAAACATGTGAAATAGGCTATTAGTGATTTATTGCAGTTCGTGTTAAATGCTGAAGAAGAGAAAAAAAAATGACTTACAACTGGAGGGATTGCCAGTTTTGGACGTGTGATGATGGGCAAGTTCTCCACAATCCGGTCGATAAGACCATCATAGTGTGCTTTGGGCATTTGTTATCCTTGCTGAGTGTTCGAATCGGCAGATTGTGAAGAAAATTCAAATTACTAAATTAGTTAATGAGTAGGGCAAGCTTGCGCTGAATTGCAGGCTAGTTTTTCCTTAGTTAATGGCTAATTCAAACTATCTTTGTAAACGTCTCTCTACATCATGAAGAACCAGCCTAAAAAATCTCTCTAATGCGAATATTTGTAATTTTTATATAATGTAACTTTTGCCATTTACAACCGGAGTATGACTATGAAGCTGAAGAGTGAAATTGCTGAAGAGGCAGTGATAACCCTACATCAGATTCCTACACATTTCCATACACAACTGATGTGTATGGAAATGAGTGGGTGAACTGATGTGACCCTAAACCCTAAACCCCATATCAGTTCACCCACTCATTTCCGTACACATCAGCTGTGTATGGAAATGTATAGAAAATCTGATGTACAAATATCGTTTCTCGCCAAAAAACTAAAGTGGGAGCTTGATTCAGTTAAGAAGCAGGGGATATCATTGAGTCATTTTATTATTTTTTTGTGTTCAAGGCAAAATAGTCATTTGAGCTGGTGTCAAGTTAGTTAGTCGTGTCGGTTAGCTTGTGGTACAAGTAGTCGGGCTAGAATGTGGAGTCGGGCAGTTGAGTATCATCTTCTTCCGTGAGTGGCGGAGTTGGGAGTGGATTCTTCCAGAGTCTGTGTGGAGTCGGAGGCTGAATTGTGGATTCAGTTGGTTAATTGAAATAAAGATAATTTCTCTTCACAAGTATCGTCTCTGTTTTTTGTTTGTTTGTTGAATTGTGGCTTTTGTGAGAAGAAATTCGTCAATTTGTGATTTATGATTTGGATCTGTTGATTTGGTGTTCAACTCCATCATTTTGGTATCGGAGCGAGGCTATTTATGGCGATGGGAGGATCTGATGGTGATCTTGCAACTCAGCAGTTGATTTTCCAGAAGATGCAACAAATCTTGCTCCAGTTGCAGCAATTGAACGCTAATCAACAGCATCCGCAAATTGCGGATCCAGACCAAAGGGATTTTGGGCGTAATTTGTATCCAGAGGATGTTGAACCAAATCTGCGCCAAGAGGGTTTTGGTATTGCAGTTTACAGCAGCACAGTTCTTCATGGTGATGATTCCAGTGAAGAAGATGAAGATGTTCCAATGCAAGATCCAGCACATGGTCGTCAATTTAACGATAGGCGGGTTGAAGACTGTCAACAGTTCCGTGATTTTCGTCCCAAAATGGAGCTATCTGTGTTTGGGGGGTCATTTCACTTTGAAGCATTTTTAGATTGGCTGCTTGAAGTTGATCGATATTTTGACTGCTTGGAGGTACCAGCTGAAAAACAAGTAAGGCTGTAGCTTACAAACTGAGAGGTGGAACTTCTACTTGGTGGAAGCAAATCAAAAGCTGCAGGAAGAGGCTGGGTAAACCTTCGATTCGTTCCTGGAAGATCATATGACAACTTCTGCGACATCAATTCTTGCCCTTGGATTACGAACAAGTTTTATTTCAGCAATTTCAAAACAGCCGGCAGGGTAGAACTGTTCGTGAATATGCCCGAGAGATTCGGCGCTTTCTCCTTCGTAATAATATAAGAGAAACAGAGGGACAAAAATTATGCGATTCAATGGTTTGCATTGGGACATACATCAACAGGTGATGTTGCAACCAGTTTATTCTTTTAATGCTGCTCAGTAATTGTCTAGAACAGTTGTTGAGTTCACATTCGTTTCTCACAATTTAGAAAATCAAGCATATCCATATCCATATTAACTCCACAACGCTATAACTCCGTAGAACAAAAAGGTTTCAGCATAGGAACAAAAACCGGGCACAACACATCCAACTACAGTCCGTTCCTTTTGACAAATCAACATGATGTACAAAATACATCCACAAAAACAAGAAGCTAGTTTGCTATCATACTCGGCTTGGCCACTACTGGGAAAGCTGACACATTTTTCATCTATCAACAAAACCGCCTTAATCTATATGCGGATTCAGACCACCCACCCAGGCACATTTATTGTATTTTACAGCCCACCACCATTAGCAAAAGACAACCCCAACAGCAGACAAGCATGGACCCTTCTACATATTCGTGCATGCTCGATGCCCACCATACTAATTTCAAGTGCCAAACGTTCAATGGAAAGTACACCTACAAACTCCGATAATCTATAACAGTGACTTCCTCATCTGGGGCATCAAGGTCTTGATAGCTGCAATTCATAACCAACAGCATCAATCTTTAGAATGCAAGTGAATAACTCCCAAACAATATACAATTCAGACCATGGGATGGCTTATTGAAAAAACATGGGATGAAAATATTGAAGGCCTGCACTAGCATTTTTATGCCAATGCTGAAAACTATGAGAACAATTTAATTATCAGTAACCCAACATTTGGCTGCACAATGCGGGAAAGGCTGGCCATGTACCACAATGGACATGACAACCCCAGTGACATGAATGGGAAACCTGTATAGCTAGTGTGCAATTACCAGACCAAATACAGAAATACACAAATTTTATTATATGATTGGGATAAAAAGTGACCGTCGGGAGATACTTTCTAAAATTCAAGTTTAACTCTGATAAGTGAATAGGATCCCATGGAGAAGAAGTTGAACTGTTAGTGTTGAAGGCCATGTAAACATAGAGCAAACAGCTGGCAGTTGATTATGGTTGCTAATACACGCCACAGCCAACCAGCCCATCTGGCCTTGCTCTGCAGGAGAACGGGAGGCTCAACCTCAAGTTCATAAACCTTGTGAAAATTAGAAGGTACATAACAGCAACGAAAAAGCACCAAAAATCAGACTGAGGCACGTGGATATGTGCAATCATGCCCACTCATTTCCTAAAAAGTTAATGCAAAGACAAGTTTCAAGCTATTGTGGTCATTTGATAAAAAAACATTACCTCCTGATACCCCGAGGATCCTGCCTAAAAGCAGGACCCATTGGAAGAATTGCCGCAGGACCACCAACTGAAGGGACTGGGCGCCCACCTTTCCTACCTCGAGGGGCACCATTGCCATCATAAGAAGGTGGCCCCCCTTGCTCCCTCATCATACGCATAGCGACTTCAGGAGGAGCCGGAACAAAAGGACCCAAGGGCCTGCATTGCACACAAATACGTACAAGTAGAACTCAGATATAAAATAATATTTGCATTATTACCTACAAGATATCTACGCTAACCAAAATGGGATGCCCTCGAATTTTAGGACCTACCCAGCGCCAGGTACAGGCATTAAAATTGGTGGAGGTGGAGGCATATCAGAAGAGAATGGAGGGCCACAATGCATGCCATTTTGCCCACCAAAAGAGTCAAACATTGGATCATCAGGGTCCCCTCCTTCAAGGGTCCCGCCATTCTTGTTGGACTGGAAATCACGTGAAGGTGAGTTTTCATTCCGCTCATATCTTTCATCGCCATTAACTCTATCATTCTGATCTCTGCGATTGCTACCTAAGCGGCTATCTGGAAACCTACGCCGCTGCAATTTAAACTTCTGCATCAGATATGTGATGGATTGAAAAAGTACAACAGGTAACGCATTCATGAGTATGGATACGACCAGGCTTTTTTTTTGGAAGGTACATACGCCAAGGCACTTACTCAACAGCATGCTTATGAAGAAAAACATTAAACTACAAATTGGCACTAAATTCGGAGTTCAAATATAAGCACAAACTACATATATCAGTGTTTACCAACTTATTTTAACTTAATGCAAAAGGTAGCACATTTATTTTTGCATGGTACAGCGCCATTTTTTAGACATCAAATTAACAATTTACTGAACTCTATGACATACCATTTTATGACAGAATAATATCCATGTTGCTGAGCCAAGTACTCAGGAATTGGTGATGGTGGTGGTGAGCGCAGATGATAATGATGAAGACAATTTCTGTTTAAAAAGATACTACAGTTACAGCCTGCTCATGCACATGTGGCATTGGGCGCGCCACAAGCATATATTCATCAAGCCCCATGCATGCACGCTCGCAGTAAGAAGGTGTGCAGATTGCGTCACAAAAACGTGGCCTCTCTCTCTCACACACACAGACACATTATACTACCATGCCTATTGTACATTCAGGCTATAGAACAAAAAACCAGACATCTTGACACTTTTGACCTAGCCCATACTGGTTAGACTAAATAGGCAGGGAAGCACCAAAACAATTGGAACAAATAAAGTGGCCATAAATAAAGTTAAAAAAATGAATTTACGTTGTAATTGGTCAAAGTATGAGGGAACATACCGCCAGAGCTTGTTGCATGATGGGTGTCCCACCAGGTGCATCAGGGTCACTGCAGCAATAATATATTTATTTAAACACTACAAACTTGGTAAGACTACAAGAAAAAAGCAATAAAAATCACAATGTCAATTAGCGTCTTTACTCACTTCATGTAATTTTCAAAATAAAGATCCTCCCTCACTTTAGATGTCAACTCTAAAGTAAGCTCCGGATGTTTTAGTCGCAGATGCTTATGCACAAATTCAACAGCATGGAAAAGTTTTGTACACCCCTTAGCCCCACAGCCGTACTTCCATCCATATTTTTCGTCTCTTATTTTCCTAACATAAGGATCCAAACCCTCCACAGCAGCAGCATTTATCTTCTCTTTGGCTGCCATTTTCTCTAGAGGATCCTGACCTTCCAACCTTGCTTGCCAGTGCAAGTCGAGCTTCTTCTCCCAATCAGCAGCACCTGTGCGCGCTTCATCAGGGCTTTTATGATCTGCCCTCACATGTCTGAGACCCTTGGGTTCGTTTGTTTCGGACATGCCATAATAATCCAAGCCATGAATCCGCCACAAATAAGTAAGTAGCGTATCCAACAGCTCAACACCCTCAAGGCCTCTGACAGTGGTCAAACCTCGAATGATAATAATGGGGCCCATGGATCCACTATGGGCTTTATCTCCATCTGATTTGTCAGGATCTGAAGCTAGTACGTTCTCCTCAATACCTTTTTCTTTATCAAGTTTACGAACAAGCACTTGTGCCTGCTCTACATCAACTTGAATTCGTCTTGGTTCAGAACTGACCGGATGAGCCTTAGCAGCAGCTGCCATGAGATCATTTTCCTTTGTTGGTCCTCGACCGTGCCTTCTTCGCTTGCCGCTAGTATCAACTTCATCTTCAGAATTCGGGTCACTACCTTGTCCTGATTTTACCGACAATGGTGAAATAAAACTTGGACCCCTGCATGTCCAATAACAAACAAAATTAGATGAATGCCTTACAATATCTGAGTTCAATAAGTAGAAAACGACATTCATACAGGTCCAGTGTTCCACTCTGTAAATCCAGCAAAAAGTCTTTTGCACTTGACCGAGCATGTTCATTCCTCCTAAAATCAAACATAACGTACAATAATAAGTTATTAGGGAAGAAGAACAAAGGAAACAAAATATTGGTTTTTGAAAAAACAATCAATCATATATTTTACCTTTCTATCACTGTAAGCAAGTTTGTTGGATGGTATTTGTCTTTAAGCCTGCACACATGGGGAAAAAATTACTAACCAGATAGCCAAAAAATAGATGCAGAGAATCAATTTGGTTTCATGCCGAACAGGTCAACAACGGAAACTATATTTTCATTACGATAGTTAATAAGAGGTATAGGGATAGAAAATAAGACCTCTATATATGACCTTCATAAATTTGGAAAAAACAATGCTGAAAGAGCTCATTTAGAATGTTTTGAAAAAAGGAGTCATAAGAGGTTACATAAATATTATAAAAGATATATATAAGGGGGTTGTGACTAGTGTACGAACAAAGGAGTTTTCAGTTACGATAGGTCTTCATCAAGGGTCAACATTAAGTCCTTATCTTTTCACTTTAGTTATAAATGAGCTAACTAGACATATACAAGATAATGTATCTTGGTGTATGCTTTTTGTAGATGATGTAGTTTCAATTAATGAGAGTAATGTAAGTTTGAATGCAAAACTAGAATTATGGAAGGAGGCTCAAGAATCAAAAGGTTTCAAAATAAATAGGACTAAGATAAACTGCATGGAATTTAATTTTAAGGAATGAACTATTAGTAGAAACTTAGTTGAAATAGATGGCAAGAAGTGCCAAGATATCCATTATCCATAAATAAGGGGATATTGATAGTGATGCGGTACATAAAATAAATGCGGGGTAGGTAAAGTGGAGGGTAGGCAGCCTAAAGAGTCTTGTGTGATAGGCATGTTCCAAAAAAAATTAAAGGCAAGTTCTATAGGATAGCCCATTAGGCCTACAATACTCTATGGAGCGAAGTGTTGGCTACTAAAGAGAAGTCGGATAGTGAGAAGCTGAGGAAATGTAAGTTTCATTGGTATGGGCATATGCAAAGAAGACCAATAGATGACCCCGTGAGAAAATTAAAAGAGATGCATATAAATGATGCCAAAAGAGAGAGAGGGAGATGTAAGAGAACTTGGATGGAGTTAATAAAAAAGGATGACTTTACTATCTCTTATAAAAGAGTTGGCACAAAACAGGTATAAATGGAGGTGTAAGATCCATGTCGCTGACCCTAAATAGTTGGAAAAATGTGCAACTTGATTATAATTATGATTATGATTACTATAGGTAAAAAACAATCTCATGCAACTTTAGCTGTAGATGATGTAAATTTTAAATGAAAAGCCACACCAAGTTGTCAACAAAAAACTAAACTGCTTTGGCATAACTCAAACAAGCGAAACAGTACCATTCTTCCTCCTTGTGAGCCTCAAAAAATGTGTGTTTCTGAGTGGATATATACTCGGACTTGTATTCTTGATACCTGTCATTGATTGCACACAATTTTTAACCACGCTGTAGGATTCAGGTTTTGCCAGCAGAACTTACATATGCTGCTGTAATAAGAAGTATTACTATCTTTATGCTATACCTCCGCTCAGCTTCAGCTGGAAGTATATCATCTTCGAGCTCTTGAATAAATTGCTTGTAAGACATCAATCCTTCTCTGAGGCATTCCAAAAATAAAAAGTTCAATGCGATCAATTAGTTTAGTATATACCTCAATGAACAAATAAAAGCTTGCAGGAAAATATAACCAAAAAAGCATATTGCAGTAATGAATCCAGTGTTTGCTGCTTAAGACAAATACCAACATAAAAAAACTTCTAGCTAGTAGTAATAGCAATAGAATATCATATACATAATGGATTTCTTAGCAAATACAAAATAACTCGTATACCAATAATCAGGAAGATATAGCATAAAAAACGAGACAAAGAATGCTAACCTTTGTGTTGGTCCCATGTTTGGACCATCACCATAACCACCCCGAGCAGGATCTGACCAGTCTGTAAATTTGTAGATGCGAAAGAGCAAATATAAGAAGAACGCAACATAGTGAATAAATGTTGAACCGTGAAAAAACTCGGTCATTACCAAACAATCCTTCATGGTATAAAACATCATCTGTAGAAATTCAATTTGTAAAAGGTATGATATTTGTTTTAATAAATTTCTTTAGGGACTGCTACATCTAAAGCCAAAACAGCCCTTAACTTCATTTCTTCTTCGCAAAAGGTCCTGTCAGAATCCCACTATCGTATCCCGTATTCCTAGTAGCAACACTACTATGTCCCTTAACAAAATCTAAATCATCAGTCTCAAAACAAACTGTATCTGATCAAAATACTAATATATAACGTAGAGGATATGTATTAATCATTGGATAGCGATAGGCATTTTGGTCAAGTGAAGAATGTTTTCAGTTGGGTTTTGGCTTTACCCATAATCAAAAGCATATGTTCACAAAACTTACAGGAGAGGGAAATTGCAAGAAAATTGTAAGCAAGAGCACTTGAAATGATAAATTTTTCTAACTATTATTATAAATAATTGTCACAACCGTTACTTTCTAATTTATATAGAATGATTACTATCTTGCATACAAAAAGAATAAGCATCCTGTAGTTCTAAACTATGATTTATTTCTGCTTATACTAAATGGAAAAGACACTAGAGACCATTATGTGACATCATCCGATGCATACATGTCATCCGTGGTTCTCCAAAACAGTTGAGATTCGTAACATCTAAAATCAATTTAAACAGTGGATATCAGGCTTGATCACGGCATAACTTCTGAGTTCTGACACAAACCATCTGACAGGTAACTAGCTAACAGTTGACACCAAATAGCATGTCCAGCAAAAGAGCATCAACAACTGAAGGTAGAAGCATAGTAATTGGATAGCATTGAATGCAACACATAAAGCAGCTCAATTTTTTCTCATACTCAGCAAAAGGACACAAGTTTTATGAAAACCACCTGACGAACGACCCATGTACCGACCATGATGCCTATCATCAGCAAATCCAGGTTTCCCTGCCATGCCACCATGGTCAAACCCTCCACCATAATCATAACCAAGCCTGCCATTTGAAGATCAAAACAATAACAGATGTGCTCCAACTTTATCTAAAAGTACAATCTTCACACCACTACATGACTATTATAAAAGTGTCTGTTGTTATTTAAGTGACATACAGAGACAAGGATACCAGTAACCAATACCATATTAAGATAGAACCCACATGGCTAGTCGTTAACCATCTCTTTTTTACAAAGGAGTTAAAACAAAATTTTGCCACAAAACACCAAAAATAACAACCAACTAATAGAACCAAAACCAAGTAATACATGTTTAATTTACCTGAAGTGATGCTACGCAAACATACAACCTAATACAAATTCTAACAAGCACCATCTAAAACTAAGGCCTAACATTAAAAAGGAGAGATCTTCATGGCTTCCTTTAAACAAAAAATCACTGGGAACTCAAGTCCAATGCAGTTGTGGCAGCCATGCACCAAATCCGAGAAATGAGAATTGCTTTTACAAACCTCGCATGCATGGGACATACGCCAACATAACAAAATCAGAAAAATGGAAAGTGTATAGCCTACATTCAACTAAATGGTTGAGATAGCATATTGAATTTGTAGGAACAATCATTAACTATCTTACAATGTGCTGACAACAAAGTGCTAAAATTTGTACTATATCATTCCATTCGATCGCACCCAATTTCGCTAATAAGAAAAAATAGAACAAACTAATAGTATTAATTCATGTCAATTTCAGTTCCTTGAGGCTTCGGTACCTACACAGACTTCGTAGTTAAATAAACCCCAGCCAGGAAAATGGAACTTACCTTCTCTCATCAAAACCACCGCGAGGGCTCCCGCGCCTATTATCATACCCGCCATCCTCCCTCCTAGAGCGCTTAAATGACGGAGGCGGTGGCGACGACCTCCGCGAAGGCGAGTGGCGCCGGTCTCTATAAGGAGGCGGACTAGGGCTCAGCCGGCGCTTATAATCCCTATCTCTCGGCGGGGGAGACCTACGGTCATGGTACTCCCCCCGCCGATTCGGCGGCCGATCGTCCCTTTCATCACGCCTCTCCCGCGAGTCCCGGTCTCTTCGCCTGAGAAGCGGCGGCGGTGGAGGAGGCGGAGGCGGGGGGAGCTCGTCGCTGGAAGTGGGCTTCTCCCTCCGATCGCGGCGCCGCTCGAGCGACTCGGCTGGCTCCATTACGTCCGCCATGCACCAAAGAAATGGAAGGTATCGACTCGGCTGACTCGTTCGTCTTGTCCGGCTCCGGCTGCGTGGCCCTGGTTGCTTGGCAAATTCGAAATTGGCTAGGGTTCCACCTCCCTTCGTTCTCACCATTTTCCTGCCTTCTTTTTATCTGTTGCAGTGGTGCGATACTCTGGTACGGCAAAATGTTCGGCTAAACGCGAGCGTGGCGAATGGGAAAGGGTGGTACTTGCATGGAATGTCGTATCGGATATCGGTAAAATATCGGTCGGCCTAAGAGACGAAATATCGGAGATATATCGGAGATATTGTGTAAAAAAATATCGGTCGTCAAAAACTAGTTTTTACCATATATTTTCACAACCTAACATCTAAAATGAGTTATACTAATTTAAACTAATTTATCGGCGATCTGACATTCCATGGGTACTTGGGCTCTGGTAGCGGAGGGATCTGGGTGTGGGTCGGGCAGTGTGTAGCCGGCCCAAAAAAGGGTTGTGGATTTGATCGTAGATCGTTTGGACTTTTCTTTTTTATGCTTTGGGAAATGGCCACTTTACGGGCTGATGAGAGCATTTTGAAACGAAAAAAATTGTATTTATTGATTAAGGGGCCGGTTGGGGCGTGATTAAAAGTTTATGTTTTGCTCTATTGTAGCATTTATGTTTTTTTTCTGTATCTAGCTAAAACACCTCAAATCATGTTTCATGCTGGATATGGAAAAAACATAGATGCTACCGTGGATGTGAAAAATCCACTGTGGATATTTACTTATAATCACGCCTAAATGGCCCCTAACATTTGAAGAAAACTATATATCTATTAAAAGTGACTAGAGACCGGAGGAAGTAAATTTTTACTCGGCCTGGATTCATATGAACGAGACCATTTTCATTGTCTCACATATTACGCTGGTTATAGCTCACCATTCATCAATTACCGAGAGGATTCACAGTAAAACTTTTTTCTTGATCAAAACCTTCGCAGCCATTGGCGTTTAACGTGTGTTATTTTGTGAATGGTGAGATACACTTAAAATTACTCCGTAGAAACCGGATTCTTTGTGGCATTTAACATATGTTAAGCTTTTAGATTTTCTTGTGAATTTTATTTTTTGATATGATGCCGAAAAATAAGTTCAACAAGAAAAAATGATTCAAAAAATATAGACGTATGTTTTTTCGTAGTTTTTACTCCGGAGTTACCTTGTGAATATTAATGCCAAAAAAATGTAAATATCCTTTTTCGTACACACTCCCGCAAAGGTTATTTGTGGGGAAATTTTTTTACCGGGAAAAGAAACGGCAAAACCTAGCCTCCTGCAAAATCCAATTTTCCAGTGGAAAAGGGCTACGAAGCCCTTGGCCTCCGCCCTTTCCGTCACGTCGCTGCTCTTCGTCGGGCCATCGCCGGTGCCGATCGCTGTCGTCTCGATCCAGCTCTGAGGTACCCTTCTCTCTTTTACGTTCTCTTCCTCGCCTCTCAGGTCCGCCCCATTTCTCTCTCTTCTTCTCTCCTCGCCATCGTCGCCTCTCAGATTCGCCGGTCATTAGATATTTAGATTGATCCTTTTCGTTCCATTTCCTGCTTAGAATCTCATTTTTTTGTTGTTGCTTGAGTTGGTTGCAGCTAGCACTAAATGGCCAACGCTTCTTTGTTTGACGTAATGTTCAGCTTCAATCAATTGAATAATGAATTGTGGTTAATTGATCTGTGGTACAAGTTGATAAGTTTTTTTATAATCTCCATAGGAATGGGTGTGAACTAGGAATTTCTACTTACAGTTGATATGTCGATCTCTGTTTCTTATTTCCTTCTTTCTTTTATGGGGCTTTGTTTTTCGTTTAGGAAGCTAAAGGAGAGGCTTTTGATTTCATCTTTTCTTATCCATTCATTACCTTTGGCTTATCATTATTTCCGAATCTTGACATCCGCAGCGGGTGGGTTACCGGATACCTTTATGCATAGTTTTTAGTTGGCTGTTAACATTGGGGTACTTCAATTAGCAGGAAGTTTTTTATTTTATTTTGTGATTATTGCGCTACAATCCTAGTTTTATATAACAGTATTTGGAGATGTTGTCATGCTTTAATTTGGGTAGTTTCTACGAAGATTTGTGCCTCAGAAAACTTTAGTATTTATACTGACTCGCAGCAAGTTTCATTACCATTATTTTGATGGTTTCATTATTGATAGCTATCATCGCCTATATGAAATTGCTGTTGTTCACATGAATTGTTAATTTCCATAGGGTCTGAAGCCTGGCAGAGTGTAAAAATAATGGCTGGTAGTGATGAAAATTCCACAAAAATCACCCCCAAGAAGGCAAATCTGATGGATCCGCATTCCATCAAACACCTTCTTGATGAATCTGTCACCGAGGTTGATATAAGAGCCTAGGATATTTATTATTCTGTAGAGTATTTCTTACTGGATGTTCCAGAGATTATACGTTTGCATTTTTCACATGTTAATTGCAGATTGTTACCAGTCGAGGGTACAAAGAAAATGTGAGAATGAGCAATATTCGGATCTTTATGGGAACAATCATAATCGCAATTGCACTTGTTGCGCAGTTCTATCCTAAGAAATTTCCCGAGAACAAGGATTTTCTTATTGGATGCATCATATTATATCCTTTTCAGGCTAAATCAAATATATCTTGATAATTCTTATTCCTCCTAGAACAATAATCAGGTATTTGTGGTTTTGTTGATACTTGACTCTAGAAACACATACGTGCTATGCAATGGTTTGCTGCAGTTGTTAGTCTACACTAAGGAGAAGAATGCTATCCTCTTCACTTATCCTCCAGAGGTGGGTTAGCTGTGTTTAAGATGTGTCTGTAAAGGTTGATTGCTGTGTTTGTTGTTATAGATACACATATTGGTGAATGTCATTTCTTCCATGGAATGGCCCTTTAAGAAGAGTAGAAGGTGATTTGTGAAGTCGAAATTTCAAATTACTATTGTTTAAATCAATTTAAACCACACTTGAAGAAGTTTACATGTGCAACACGTTCATAATCATTTTATAACTAACTGTTTTACAAACTGTATTGATTTAATATCCTTTGAAAAGTGCAGCTTGCTTAAAGTTTAAGTTGTCTGTTCTATTGGCATAACATAAGAGGTCCAGGTCCCATTGACACAAAGCTTGAATCACATAGGATAGAAGTGTTCCATTTTAGTGTTCTCTTCTTGTCAATATAAAATTATAGCCTTCTTCTTCGTCATTGAAACCTGAGGCAGGTTTTGTTTTTTGTTATTTTTTCTCCAGATATTAGATTATATTTATATATTCTGCTAATTGTGAATCTATTGTGCCTATTGTACATTGGGCAATCAGGTGGTTTAATGCATATTTTTGGTTCCATTCTTAACCAAGAAAATTCAAGTAGCACAAGTAATGAATGGTTCGGTCGTTACTATTTATGCCATTTTGGTGCTATCATGGTTCTAAGTTTTTGGGACACCTATAAGATTGCATTTTGGACAATTGATACACAGAACTAGATACCAAGTTGACAAGAACAAGGATATTGTGTTTGTTTGGTAGTGTCTGCTGAAGCAATGTTAAGTTTATGTTGTTAATTACTCCCTCCGTCAAATATTACCTGTCTGCATTAAAAACCAAAATTAACTATTGGTTTTCTAAAGCAGACAGGTAATTTTGGATGGAGGGAATAACTTTTTAGTGGGAATGCTTGTAAATAAATTAAAATGATCATTAGGCTGTATGACTATAAATGTACTTCTTTTCCTAAATCAAAATTTCATATGCTGCTTGTTTCCTTAGCTACAATGGGCAGAGAGAGAGTGAGAGAGACTATTGTCTTGAACTTGACAACTCTAGAAGTTTATATATTCTTTGTTGGAAGCAAATTGCTAGTGTTTATAATTGTCATTTTTATGTAGATTATGGTCATTAAAGGTATGTACTATTTATGTTCTTAGTATGAAATTTGCTTATTGGTCCGGCGGGTTTGATGTGTACATGGCTGAAGAGTCATTTAGTTTGGTAAATTTATGTGTTTCAAATTCGTTTTAGTGGAAATGGTGGGAGGAAAAAGGCTTTTGAATAACATTGTGATATCTGAAGAATTTTTGAGACTTAGCTTGATGAATGCACTTATTTGTCCCTTAGATTCATCTAGCTGGATGCTTCTCTTCTTCACTTTTGTTGTGTTTTATTTGTTATATGCGTGTTTCATTCTGCTAGTTACATATGATGTTTTTTTTTCTCAGGGATCATTCCACAGAACAGGACTGGTGGTCTCCTCTAAGTTGCCAAGATTCTCGGATTTGTACACTCTTACTGTTGCCAGTTCAGATCCGGAATCTATTTCTGCCAACAAACCTGTCGAGTTCACAAAGAGTGTCACCAAATGGTTTGCACGTTCTGCCCTGGTTTATACATAACGTGTTTGTGGCTTATTAGAAGGACAGGCAAATGGGATTAGAAGAGTTATGACTTAAGAAATTTTGTATAATTTTCAGGTTCACTCGGGATGGAATTCTTGTTGAAGGCTTATTCTGGAAAGATGTTGACAAGTTAGTTGATCAGTATGCTGAAGAGTCCCGGAAGAACAAATGACAGGATACACAGCCTTTTTAGCTGATTAGACCTGTTTACAACCCCCGGAATTTACTTTGATAAAGTACACCAGATTTTGAGGCTGGGTTTTTATAGGCTCTTGAACAAACTTAAGACGGTAAATTGAAGAAGAATCTTGCTTATTGGGACGAACTAATTCTGTGGTGTCCAATGTCCATTTCATTTGTTGTTGCTGGCACTTTGTCCTCACACCGGGGTTAGGTTTATCGTTTCCATGGTCTGAATGCCCGTCAATTTATTCACTGCAAGTTAGTTTTTTTCTTTCTGAAAAAAGCTCAAATTGGGATGCGATTATGTGGACTGGTCAAATTTTTAAACCTGGAAACATCAAGAGCCCTCTGTAATATATGCCAGGTAAACCAATCCACTGGTTCAGAAGAGGGCAACACCAAAATCCTTTTGTTTATCATTTTTTTATACTCCATCCATCCAAAAAAACCTGGCTGTATTTGAAAACTTAGTGATCCACTGGTAGGTGACTTGATTTGCTCTAGTGGTTAAGAGATCCTCAAGAACGTATAAGTGGAGGCTTGAAATGCCAATAAATTTTACTCATTTCCTAATGCTACCATAATTTTTTTGGATGGAGGGAGCTCAATTTTTTTGTTTAACAGTTGATTAAAGAAGGCTTTATTAGAATCGCTGAACACGACAAGAGGTCCAAATGAGAAATTTATCTGTTATCTGTTCATTCCGGCAGATCTTAGAACATGACCCCAGTTTGCATAAGAAAAAACATTACGGTCTAAATCAAATCTGTTTCTGGTTTACGGACGGGCACATGAGGTCACTTCATAAACTCGAGAACAAGCGTTGCCTGCACTACTACTTGGAATGCGACCACCAGATGATTTACACATTAGCTACATCTGCACGCCCGCCTCAGCAGCAAAGTGAGATTGAAACTTCAAGTTAAGGGGCCGTTTAGGGCGTGATTATAAGCAAATATCCACAGTGGATTTTCCAGATCCACTGTAGCATCATGTTTTTTTCCCTATCTAGCTGAAACACGGTCCGAGGTGTTTTAGCTGGATAAGAAAAAAATATGAATGCTACAGTGTAGCAAAACATCCACAGACGGCCCCTGAGTCACCCGGCTGGGGCAACTCAGCTCCAATCTGTGTTTTCATGATCCGGGTCGTGGAAGACAGAGACTAGGAACTTTGGCAGCCAGCATCGTAGAGCTCGGAAGGCTCACCCTGCACTGGCTTGCAAAAATAAATCAAAATGGTCCACACATGCAGGCTCGTATAGGCCCTCATGGCTTGTAGATAGGGGTGCAACTTTTGCGGGCTGGCCCGCAAGCCCGACCTGGCCCGGCCCATAAAACTACGGGTATGGGCCAAGATTTTAACGTAAAGGGTTGGGCCGGGCCGCAAAGTTTTAAGCCCCACAAATTTTGGGCCGGGCTTGGGCCCAGATAAAAAAAATGGGCTAAGCCCGGAAGCCTGTAGGCCCAAATACATTATATATTATATACAGTATATATTACCAAATACCAAATTACCAATGCCTTCCAAAATCCAAACCCTAGCTCGCCCCTCTTTGTCGGTCGCCGCCTTCTCGCCCCTAGCCCGTCGGCCCCCTTCTTGCCTCTTCGCAGCTCAGCCTTGCGGCCGCCTTCGCGCCTCTTCGTGGCTCAGCCTTGCGGCCGCCTTCACGCCCCTTGGCCGTCGGCCGCCTTCTCACCTCTTTGCGGCTCAGCGGGCGGAGGGAAAACTTATGGAGATTCTCCCAAGGTACTTTCTGATTTTCTGCATATGTGACTGTATCCATTACAAACTTATGAACTAATTACCTGCTGTGGAGATGTTTTGATAGGATGATACTTCTAATGACTGAAGCTTTCTTTTGTTCAGGATACTAGTTCATGACTGTATAGGTTTTATTTATGCATATGTGATTGTCTATGCATTACAAACTCATGAACACATTACCTGCTGTGGAGTTGTTCATGGTCTGTCAGACGAGTTTATAGAGTTTGCAGAGATACTTGTATCTACTATGATGCTTCCATGTTCTATCTCAAGTGTTATTTTGGGCACTTATATTAATAATATTGGTATAGTGGATCGGTTTCTATCAGTGAGCTGATGAGATCATAGAGCACTACTTTGGACTATATAAAAATGTAGTTTGGACAGCGGTTTAGAGCTTATACATCAGGTGATAGTTTTCAGGTGTTTTATTTTGACTTCGGCATTCTCATCTAAGCATCAATTATCTTATTTTGTAGATTTTTTTTTATGTACAATAACTATTGAGACAAGGTTCTGTTGATGTTCAATATTTTGTTTGATATTTATCCTATGTTTTTATTTTGTCTTTAAATTTTTTGTTTGCAACTATTTAGGTTAGAGTGAATGATAGTGCTTCAGCATCTTTGTATGCACTTTGCCAATCATGGGTCCGTAATGGGTTGCCACAGGATAACCAGGTATATCTATCTTTATATTCAAATGTATGTCTAATTGGTTTGCAAAACCGTCTCGCCATACAAATTTGGAATGTGTATTTTTATTTGTCACAGATACAGCCGCATATTTATTTTAGTACACCTTTTCCTCTTTAATGAAGATGGACTTTGCTGACTCACCAGCATTTGACGGAGCATTTTGCAGGCAAATATAAATGTTCTAGCCATAGCTCAAGGTTGTTATGAGTACAACATTACAGTTGTTTTGAAGCGGGAAGATAGCATAAGAGCCCTAAAAGCTGTCCATTCGAGATTTTATTTATCAAAAACTACAATAGCAATGGGCATTATTGGCCCTGGATTGATTGGTGGGACATTACTTGACCAGCTCTGGGACCAGGTGCAGTAGCACATAGAATAATTAGCTCCCAATATGAATATTTTCAACAGTTATCATATGTCTTCATTTTAAATTCGTAGGTTCTACATAAATAACAACTTGTGCATTGAATAATAGCAATCACTTTATAATACTTCGCTCACCATGACCTTTTGATTTACTGTTAACAAAGCTTTTAAATTCACAACACATTATACTATACTTTTTCTCTTACCTTTCTTGATGGATTCCCTCATTCAAGATGTATTGTAAAACAATTCTTGTAGGCTGCTACTCTTAACGAAGATTTTAATATTGATTTGCGGGTCATGGGGATCATGGGCTTAAGGAAAATGATTTTGAGTAACTTGTAAGTTAATTTCCTGTTAATTGATTTGCAGAAACATTAAGTTATCATGTTGTCCACATTTTCTTTTACATTGAACGATACGTGTAGGGGTGCTTGACTTATCTAGATGGAGGGAGGTTCAAAAAGAGAAAGCAGAAGCTGCTAACATGGAGACATTTGTTCAGCATATTCATGGAAACCATTTTATTCCTAATACTGTTTTAGTGGATTGTACAGCAGATTCTAATGTTGCAAACCATTATTACGATTGGCTATGTAAAAGAATCCATGTCATAACACCCAACAAGAAAGCCAACTCAGGGCCACTTGATCATGTAAGTAAAGTTAATGGTTGTATATGTGATGTTTGGTTTGTGATGACTTATAAGTTCATCTTTTCGAAGTTATGCTGATATATTTTCATTGATGACTATATGTGTCTCAGTTTATGTCATGAACTGAGACATATATAGTTTATGTCACACTGTGTCAACAACTACCCTTAGTATAAATTGTTAATGATGCTTTGAAATTTATGAATGCAATTGGTGCATGAGAACTTTAGGGTGGATTGAA
Organism: Houttuynia cordata; assembly: GCA_039654745.1. Classification (NCBI taxonomy): domain Eukaryota; kingdom Viridiplantae; phylum Streptophyta; class Magnoliopsida; order Piperales; family Saururaceae; genus Houttuynia; species Houttuynia cordata. The sequence continues at coordinate 24,611,297 of CM077506.1, forward strand.
AGGCCCGAAAGCCCGCAGCCCGACCCTAAGCCTGCTTAGGGATAGGGCCGGGCCGGATTTTTGGAATTGCCTTAGGGCTCGGGCCAGGCTCGGGCCGAGGTTTTAGCTGTTAGGGCTCGGGTCGGGCCAACCTCCGGCCCGTAATAGCCCGACCCGCTTGCACCCCTACTTGTAGAGGGACAAAAGAAGAAAGCTCCGCAAGAATAGTAAGTCCTTGCCCTCGACTCGGCCTCTCCTTCACCACCAGCGCCACCATCATCCCAAGTTGCTTATTGTTTGCCTCATGAGGTATAATGAAACATGATGGTTGTGCGCTTTTGCAATAATTCATGAGGGAATACATGGCTATCCCGCCCTTATAGCTCACAGAAATATACAACGTATTGCCTAGTATTGATATATATATATATATATAGGGAAAAGTTTAAATGAGATCGCTCTCATATTGCTTATATGAGGCCACTTTGAATCGTAGTCGTTGGATCTTGATCTGACGGCTATAAATATCCATAATGATCTCACCCACTCTTTGATGTGGCACACTCACCTACCCACTGATTTGATATTCACCCTCCGATCAGAATCTAACGGCTATAAAGATTGGCCTCATGTTCCTTGTATGAGAACGATCTCATGTAAACTTATCTCATATATATATATATATGGAGGCTCTATCTTTCAACCTTCACTTAGATGTTAGCTTCAGCTACAAAACTTGAGGCAGAGACATGGGATTGAGCTGAAATTTTTGGACTCCTCCACTCAGAAGATGCTTCCTCCTGATCTTTGTTGTTGGCAGTTGGCACCTCTTCTTATGGCCTATATAGTGGTACTATTCAAGGTTCTGCACTATTGAATAGAAGATATTGCACAATTACGTGTCCACAGAGAGAGAGAGAGAGACAGAGAATGGTTGATTCCTACCCCATTTTCAGGAAAATGCTTACAATTTTTTCCATTTTCAATAGAGTAGAAAAGATAATTGATTCAAACATTTTTTTTCTTCATAAAACTAATCCGCAATCAGCACCAGGGGTGCCTGACCCTTGTATCTCTAATACAAGGAGAGGCAGGTCACGGGCTGAGAAAGTCCCTTTGAACCTGACCAGGGTAATGCCTACGTAGGGAGTGTGCTGTTTGCCTTTTCTTCTGTGTTGTTTGGCAGCAGGATCTCATATGCTGGTACACTCGCAGTCACTTGTTTGCAGCACTCATTTTCGGCCCTTCTTTCTATGTGAACCAAAAATGTTCAGTGCTGAGTGGCTGTGTTTTACAATAGCCTCCTGATTTTAGGTGTATATATGTACTTTTGTGGAAAAAAATCGTCGAATGTAGCTTATAAATTTTATAACAATGGGCTAGCAAGAGATGATTATAATAAGGTTTTAGTGACGTACTTGTTTAGATGACCATAGCAACCATGTAGTCTATTTTTACCATTGTCTGGAAAGTAGCAGGCACCAGTGTACCAGCCATTCTCGCTTATATTAAAGCACTAAAAAAGTTCGGAGTTACTTCCCAGTCTATGCCGGATATGCCAATGGCAAGATGGTTCCAGTCCACATGATTCTGCAATGGTTTCCAAAACCCTGTCCAAGCACACAAAAAGAACAAACTGCACACTCCCTACGCAGGCATTAACCTGATCAGGTTGTAAGGGACTTTCTCAGCCAAAAGTGCCCAGACCCAGCCAGCGGCAAGGACTGAAGCAGAAAAGGCACCCCCGGTGCAGTGAATTTTCAAGATACAAGTTTGGATAAAACAAAAGGAAACGAATGTAATTATTCAAATAAAAGTTATTACTGAGAGGATCTCTTGATTGAGTTGACAGATACCAGGCCAATTTATTCTAACAAACAGGCTTTTTTACTTACCTAAAGCCACTAACACTGATCACCATCGGACCTAACACACTTGTGCTGGAAGTGCCAACCATGTAAACATCCTGTGAACAATTTGTAGAAAAAATAGTCAGAACTTATGAGGGACTACGTAGCTGACTTTTTCCAGACTATACACAAGAGTCATCAGCATGATTCTCCATCCCTCCCATTAAAGATCCTCCGTCCCGTGTTAAGAATCCTATTTGGTTTTTCACAATAAACTAAAATTAGTTCATTTTGAGAACCCAAATAAGATATTTAATATGGGATTTAGGGAGTATCTCTTTCCTTTGTTCTCCCTATTCTCCCAGGTTATCTTTCCCCCTTATCAGGTAAGTCACCTTCATCTTTTATTAGAAGATGTTTTCGAACCATGGGAAAACTCTGACGACAGCTTTAAACATATGTGAGGGTGAATCTGCGATAGTCACTATGTTCTTGAACCTTTCCCGATGGTGGATGTGGCAGATTAGTCGTTCTTACATGTATTTAAAGCTGCACTCAGATCAAAGATGAAGCTAAATGACCTGATAAAATGATATATAACTCAATACATTATCCGGTTCAATAGTGACGATGTATAAAAAAACAGTTCAACAATAATGAAAATCACAACCGGATTTAAATTAAGCCTCTTCTCCGGTTTAGGTGCCGTACCTTCCTTTATCAAATTTACTAGCCATTGTTATGTAATGCAACAGGTGTTTTATGTTCAGTAACCTTCAATAAAAATTAAGAAAATTGTTTTTCCAACATACAGAATGACAACACTTAGTGGAATTGAAACTGAACAGGAAAAATAGGACACAAAAAAATACTCACCTTCACCTTTGCATCGATTTCTCGATGTAATCTTGAGGTAAGTAGATTTCTCCTCCAACTTCACCATGTTGTTCTCCACTGACAGTTTTCTTAGCTGCCAAAAACTCGGCACTCATGGAATCCATCCCTTGCTGGACTGCTTCTTCAGCACTCCCATATCCATGCTCTTCAGCATACTTCCGAACATCCTCAGTTATCTTCATGGAACAGAACTTAGGGCCACACATGGAACAGAAATGTGCCACCTTGGCTCCTTCCGAGGGAAGTGTTTCATCATGAAAGGACATAGCAGTCATGGGATCCAAAGAGAGAGCAAACTGGTCCATCCATCGGAATTCAAATCTTGCCTTGCTTAAGGCATCATCCCACGCTTGAGCATGTGGATGACCTTTAGCCAAATCAGCTGCATGGGCAGCAATCTTATATGCTATAACTCCAGCCTTAACATCATCACGGTTGGGAAGCCCAAGATGCTCTTTAGGAGTTACATAGCAAAGGAGTGCAGTACCAAGGGCCCCTATGTTAGCAGCACCAATTGCTGAGGTGATGTGATCATACCCAGGTGCAATATCAGTAGTCAATGGACCAAGCGTGTAGAAAGGTGCTTCATGGCACCATTCAAGTTGCTTAGCCATATTTTCAGGGATTTTGTGCATGGGAATGTGCCCTGGTCCTTCATTCATCACCTAGACATTACATAAAAAGTTGCAGTTTAGAACGTTTTAGAAAAAGGTTAAAGAACTTTGCGTAGTTGAGATAGCTAAAAGAAATTGTGAATATGAAGTCAGACAAACGGAGCTGGTAAAAATAGTTTGACAGACAACAAGTAACAAATAGCTGGAGTACACGCAAGTTAAAAGAAAATGGAGTCATAATCCCAATAAAACTCAGTAAAGAAATAACCAAGGATCTTGACTTTCACGACACGTAAGAACACTTAAGCAAAATATAAAGCACGTGAAACCTCATTAGACTGCGTATTTTTTCCACTCATTTCAATTTATAGCGTCTTTCTCATTACCATAATCATTGAAATTTTGCACGAGGAAGAGAACCATGTTTGTTAAAGACAAAGGTATTCAGGGTTGTGTAAGCAACTATCTATCCAGCTTATTATCCCATCCAGGAGATTGAAACCAGGATGGCCCACATGATATGCCTGTCTTCCTTCCCAGACAAGAAAATTTACTGACAGATGATCGTTCTACCATTAGCACAAAAAAGTACCAAAATGTACGGATAACATAAATTCATCCACCTGTACATCCTTCTCCCATGCTCGACGAGTCAGCTCTCCTTGAGTCAAAAGTTCAGCAAATTGTGCAGTATCATTGGCATCATAAATTGATCCAGGCCTCAACCCATCACCAATAGACAGTGCTACATCATACTGGTTGCATATGTCAAGTATATCATCCCAATGCTCATAAGCAAAATTCTCCTTATGATACGCTAAGCACCATTTTGCGTGAATGGAACCGCCACGGGAAACAATTCCAGTCATCCGCTTCGCTGTTAGTGGAATGTACCTTAGCAGTACCCCAGCATGAATTGTGAAATAATCAACACCCTGCTCAGCCTGTTCAATCAATGTATCTCTAAATACCTCCCAGTTAAGGTTCTCCGCAATTCCATTTACTTTTTCTAGTGCTTGGTAGATGGGTACAGTTCCCACTGGCACAGCAGAATTCCGAAGGATCCATTCACGAGTCTCATGTATATGCCGACCAGTTGAGAGGTCCATGACTGTGTCAGCTCCCCACATGGTTGCCCACTGAAGCTTATGGACTTCTTCCTCTATAGAACTGACTACAACCGAGTTCCCTATGTTGGCATTCACTTTCACCAAGAAATTTCTTCCCACGAGCATAGGCTCTAATTCAAGATGTTTTTTGTTTGAAGGTATAATGGCACGGCCACGTGCAACCTCTGATCGAACGAACTCCGGGTCGAGCTTCTCACGAGTGGCACAAAATAGCATCTCTTCAGTGATAATTCCCTGCTTGGCATAAAACATCTGCGTATACCTGGGACTTCCAAGTTTTTCCCGCTTCTCAACCCATTCCTGACGTATTTTAGGCAGACCTGTCAAAGGAGATACATATGCTATGAGTGTATTTACTCTAAATCACTCAGAAAAAAAATATGTTCAAGATGAAAGACATGAAAAAAATAGTGGACGATTAAAATAAGCAGGTCATGATGAGCAACCTCAAGTTGATTCAGTAGCTATATGGCAAACCGGCTACAGTATTGAAAAAAGGATGACTTTTAAGTGAAGAAGGATAATCCATTAAAGCTTTTTTTTCAAAAAATTCAATTACCACTGTCAACAACATTTTTAATAAAGAAACTTGAATGCCAAAGAGAAAGAGCTTAATTCAGAGGGAAATAAAATGAATACAACCTTGACGACCGTCAACCAGGATTAATATTTACACCTCAATGTTATTATCTAACCAGATTTTAACATAAAAGGTAGGAACTTTACAATGGAGACTAAAATCATACCAACAAGTGGACTTGTGTTAAGTGGACCACTGGTATCATAAGTATCAAAATATTGGTTATCCCCTTCAAGGTGGACTCGTCGAAATGGAACTTTAAGGACATGTCCTGATTGTTGATGAACAACTTCCCTGATGACAAGCAAGCAAAAGAATTAGGCCCTTGAAACCTGAAGTATACAACATGAAGCTAAATGCATATAGAGTAGAAAAGAATTTCAATAACAGTATAAACATACGTGTACTCTTTAGTGCTCTTAGGGAAGCACTGTTCAAAAGAAGGGAGTGGAAGAAAGAGGGGGGCAGTAGGATCCACAGTGTGCTTCGTCTTCTTGATATTATCTTCCTTGATGGTTGAAGCATCAAATGTCAATGTAGCTCTGGGTCCAGAAATGTTCGCAGCTGCTTTCTCTGGCATATGCGGAAGGAACGGCACTTCATGTGCAGGCAGAAAGGGAGTTTTAAGGAACTTGGCAGGTGCAGAAGGCTTGTCCTTCGTGCATATAGCATAAGTCCAGACTGAATATGCGGATGCCATGCCTTGAACTGAAAAAGTAATTGATCATTCACAAAGAAGGAAACAGAGAAGTAATCGAGCCAATAGTTAAAGTAGCAATTGCAATAACACATACCTAAATACCCAATATTTGGCAAAAAGCAAAAATGAACACGAAAATTCCATAAGCTAACGATACTCCCTCTGTCCAGATAATAAATCTGGATGGAGGGAGTATCAAATAATATACATTCAACATTTTCAGTGAAAATTGGCTAACATGGTTTGAGTAATCTATTTGTTAATCAGATACTAACTCCTCCAATGAAACCTGTCTGCATCTGAAAATGAGTGAAATTTATAGAACTCTAAGGCCAGTACAAACAGAGTTTCCTCCTACCCTCTTCTATGTTCTTGGTCGTGAGAAAACAAAATCAACCATCGAATAACGGATCCGTGTTTTTTCCAAATTCAGATAGGATTCATTTGACCAAGAAAGTACAAAGAATAAAAAACTTATAACCTTACGCTATGAGCCAACAAAGAGACTGGCTGAATCCAAGTCACAAGAATAAAACAGACACAACACTTGATGTCTACTACACTGAATAAGATATAAAAAAAAGGAGGCTCATACAAATATTGCCAAAGTACTCAAGCAAGAGAAACAACATAGACAGAAACACTAAAGACAGAAGCAGCAAGCAAAATGATATACTCCATACGAGAAAAACACATGCAAAGCCAATAAGGCAAAATGAAGAAAGGGAGTTACGGACCAAAGAGCAGCAGCCTACTCGAGTGACAACTTCAGGAGGCCTTGCAATGAGCAAATGAAGGGGAAGGAGAGCGAATGGTGGTCTTATCTCCTCCGCTCGAAACACCAGGTAGCCAGCCAAGCTGATGGCGGTGGCATTTATAACTCTGCCTATCCGAAAAGAAGGAACAGAGACATCCAATACAAAATATCAAGGCGCCAAAATTAGTGGGACCATTGTCGACGTGGCTCTCCCGGCAGATCCCGCAAAATATCAAAGATGAAAAGTGCTATGAAATTATATATTTTATTGTAGTACGTGTACAACCACACCCGAAATGGCCCAGACGGATGGGCCATATCTTCTCCTATCCTGGGTAGCCCATGTCCATAACGGCCCATATGGACGAGATTAACTAATTCGAGAAATCTACTTTGGACTGGAGAAAGGAGCCGAAGGCATTGTCATTTTCACCAAGCTCACAGATCAATTGACAAATTTTCAACAACAAAATGTACAAATTCGCTGCAACTCTGGCAATTAATTCTCATAACATTGGCAAACCACTGGGAGAAAAGGATAAAATTCAAACATTGGTAATGAACATTGATTGCATTTTTATTTTTTCGCTAACAAGAAAGAGAAAAAGTGCACATTGATACACTATAGAATCTGTCACTCTGTTGCTATAAGCTCGTGTATAATTACTCTCGTAGACCACAAGGGCAAGTGCATAATTACACAATGTATAAGTTTTACCATAAATATTCAACAACCCTAAATTAATGCTAATGTACAGTGGATTTTTTACATTCAACTCCAAGAGCCCAGCAGAATTTGAGCTTTCATCTACCCCTCGAACACCAAGCTTTTACGGCTAAGGACAAAAGTCCAAGCAGAAGAGGCCAAGAGGGCTACAAGGAAATGACCACGCCCTGTCTGTCTTGTTATGATGCCATAATAAGCGAGAACTTCAAATGGGGTGATTAAGCCTAATGAGATCATAGACAACCCCTACTCGATACAATTTCTTACAGCTAGCAGGAGACAAATATGTTGGCCTGTCATGAACTGCTTCTCTGTCAATTATATACAATCAGTGAATTAAGCGTTCGTCCTCAATTGAAAAAGATTTTCATGTTTTCCTCTTATAAAAAGTGTAAGCTCTGCTGGAGCAACAACCAACTTCAGCCATTGTTGTAGCTCCTCACCCTCCACCTTCTCATTCTCTGCAAGGATAATAAATATCAGCACAAAATAAGGGAGCAACTACCCATTTCTGCAACTGCAAACCAAATGCAGTAAAATAAAAACACAGAAAAATAGCTTAATCTTGTTTTATAAGTCAACTGAAATTGAAAATGTAATATGCATATAGATGCATCCCGTATGCAAACTAACAACTATGCATCAGATATAGGGCAGCAGAATTTACAGTACTCACTCAAGACGGTAATCTCATAAAACGAATATGTAAAAGCATCAGATTGAACAAACACAAAAGAAGCAAGAGCTCAAAATAAAAGTATGGAGAACTAATCTGAAAAACGAAAACCTTTTGTGCAGTAAACGCAAAAGCATAATACCTTCCAAATGTGCACCCAGGCCTTCCAAGACACTAGGATTAGCACGCACAACAGAAAGCGCGACATCAAGGGCTGATTGGAGTAGACCTATTACCTCTCTCTGTACAAGATCCACCAGATGTCCCTGCTACATTCAATTTTAATTATGAATTTTTATCTTAGAAAAGTTGAGATATTGAAAATTTAGAAGAACAGCGAGATATTGAAAATTTACATGGTCCCTCCCCCAAGGCATAGCTCCCCCAGAATCATCAAGCCCACCACCAGATAAAGTTGACAAGGAAATTGGGCCAATAGTCTGATTAAGACCATACTCGGCAACCGCTTTATAAGCCATATCTGTTGCGCGTTTTATATCATCAAGTGCACCAGTTGATACACGCCCTGAATAAATTATTTCTTCAGCTGCACGCCCACCAAGAAGGGTGACCAAGCGGCCCAGCAATTCATCAATGAAGAGCAAATATCTGTCCTCAGTAGTTGGAGGCGTGTATGTAAAACCTAAAGCCCCTCCCGACCTGGGCAATATGCTTAACTTCTGGGGAAAGGATTTAAAAGAAGTTATTAGACTTTCCTCTTTCACAAGATAAATTATATGAAGCCAAACTGAGGTTGTTATGTCACTTACTTCTACACGTGGCTGACCAGTCAGCAAAATTGCAACTGCAGTTCCCACCACTGCATGACCAGCTTCATGCCGAGCTACAACAGCCTTCTCACTCCCTTGCAACTTCGCATGCTTTTTCTCTATACCCTGAAAGTCAAAACTGCTGGTTTATGTTATGCACCTCAAGGGGGAAATGTAATACACACCATTAATAAGCCAAAACAAGGGAGATTAGACTATACAGCTATTGAGCGCTCTACAGCTTGAATGAAATCAATTTTCTCCACAATAGTTTTGTTCAAACGACCAGCCAACAGTGCAGCTTCATTTACCAAATTTGCCAGATCTGCCCTGTGCAAAGTCCAACTCTGCAACTCAGTCATGAAAGTAAACAGAAAATTGGGTAGAAAATATATCTATAGGACAAAATGGCTCCGTACCCTGTGAAACCAGTGGTCATAGATGCAATAGCACTAAGGTCCACATCATCCCCCAAAGGAAGTTCCTTCTTGGACACATGAACTTTCAAAATGGCTTCTCTTCCGAGCTTGTCAGGTGCTTCCACCTTCATAACACAACAAGTGAATTACTCACTTTCCAAAAGAAAAGAAAACAAATACTCAATCAAACCCATAATAATAGCCCGACTTGGAATTTTGGCGATTATTTAGGAATGGCCCACAACTCTCACAATTGTTCCCTTGATATCCACAACTGTGACAATGGAGTAATGATATTCTGGAATAATAGTCACATGGTAGTGCACTTACACAACTTTTTAACCCTCATAAAAGTATGGTGAGGCACGTAAGACGCAAGATTGGACAAATAGGATTATTAGTGGGACAAAAGAGTTTTTTCAATTCGGATCATTAAGGGGCTGTTTGACTCCCCTTTAAGTTTCAAAGAAAAGGGCCTTAGAGTCCCTTTCTGCCTTAACCCTCCTCATGAGGAGGGTTGGCCCTTAAAAGAAGGAAGGATGGATATGACATATTCGCTTCAACCCTGAAGAAAAATCTTTAGTACTCAAAGGAGTGCCAAACAGCCCCTAAATAGCAGATGGAAGGAGTAATTTAGTCAGATCAGTCAATAAAGATCCATACCATGACAACACGATCAAATCTTCCAGGACGACGCAGAGCTGGATCCAAGACATCAGAACGATTAGTTGCCCCAAGAACAATCACAGCTGAACTGCTGTCGAAACCATCCATCTCCTAAAACAAAAGTTCGATGTTGCAAAACACATGAATAAAGCAGATAATAACAGTATTAAATGATGCAATCCGATGCTTCATAAGAGTCTCACAGTGAGAAGCTGGTTCAGCGTCTGCTCTCTTTCATCATTACTAACAATGCGAAATTTACCATCGCGGCTTTTAGCTACCGCATCTATCTGTGGGATAAAAGAACAAATAAGGACTTCACATTTTTAAAAAACTAATGCCAAAATGAGGTAATATGGCGTCCACAGGAAGTGATAATATTGATTTGTTTTAGAATTGATAATATTGATTGGCAGATAGCTACTTGAATGACTTGATGCAACAATCAGAACGTAGTAAAAAACTACATCCAGCAGTGAATGCACATATGGGGATAACAGGCGCTTCAACTAAGCACATGGGAAAAGCAAGAGAAGTTACCATGACAAAAAAAAGCAGCACTTTATTAAATATAGGTCTGCGGAGACTTGAGCACACTTTTCTTTATCGGATAGGTAAGACTCACACACCCCCACACTATACGATAATGAAATTTGAATTTGGGATCTCTCCCACAACCGAGAGCTCCACACAGCACACCAATGGCTGGATCCAATAGCACACTTGGAGTAGACATTTTATGACATGTGGTAGTTTACCTCATCAATGAAAATTATTGAGGGTGCCTCCTTCTTTGCCCTTGCAAAAAGATCCCTAACACGAGAAGCTCCCATGCCAACATATAGTTCAACAAATTCACTTGCTGAACAACTTATGAATGGAACTTCAGCCTCACCAGCTACAGCTTTTGCCAGCAAGGTTTTACCTGTCCCAGGTAGACCCACCTGAAATGTCACGCTATTAGTCGAAGGTGCTCAGTCTACAATTTGAAAATGGTGCATGATGAGCTTCTAAAAAATGTTGTGACAGACTCACCAAAAGAACTCCACCAGGTGGCCTAGCACCAAGGCGAACGTACCGGTCTGGGTTCCTTAAGAATTCCTGGGATTTAAGATTCAATAGTAAACAAGATTTTAATCCAATTCAGGCTTACCTAAAAAGAACTCCTAATCTCAGCACAGCACACAAAAAAATGCTTTAACATACCACAATTTCCTCTAATTCCTCCTTTGCTTCGTCAACTCCAGCGACATCAGCAAATGTCACCATTTCACCATGGTCAGAAACTTTTGCACCTCCAGAACCCCCTGCTTTCCTGCTCCTCAGGTGACCGGTAGTCTGCTGAAAGAATATGTTTTCCAAGGAAGGTAAGAACTGGAACCAAATACCAACATCACAGTAACAGCAAAAATATATGAAGCCACAGTCTCTTGTGTACCTGGGAGAAATTTACAGGGAAACGGTGGAGAAGGCCTGCGAGTAAAGCAACATAGAAAATGGCAATCTGCAATAGAAAGATCATCGTAAAACTCTTCACCCCATTTTCAACATTTATTTTCGTTAGCTCTCTAACCGAGATAATTAATTTTTGGGCTGACGAGAATCATCACCTTTCACGTTTTATCATCCAAACGCACCCTAAACATAATATATGTTGCCCTAATACTCTAATAACCATTCAGTACTAGAAACCTACTTAAACAAAGAAAAGGAAACAAGCCAATTCCTTAATGAAGTAAACAAATTCAGAATTTTCAAATCATTCAAAGTCATCCAGATGTTCGCATCAAATTTTCTCATACATGCTCCTCGTTAGATGTAAATTTACAAAATAAGATCACCTGCATCACAATACAATAATTCTGAATTTAGTATGAAATCTGTATAGGTAAACACATCATAGTAGGTAACCATTTTGGTTTAGCATATTAATTCTCAAACGAGAGCAGTACACAATGATGGAAACTGGCCAGTTGGCATCATAAGAAACCATATGGATTAGGCATGATTAAATGCACGATAGACCAAACCATATGAATCACTTCAACAGACTAATTGAAGTGAAATCAAGTCAACTAATTAGCCAAAATACACTAAGATGTCGCATGAAATTGAAGCCCCCCATTGTAAAAGCGGGATCAGCGAACGAAGAAGGCCAAATGATACAATACTTATGCGAGAAATTCATTACAATGTAGCATATCAAGTCTGATGGCAACACGTATAAAATTATGCAGTATTGATAATGAACAGAAAGTATTCAGCAATTGAATATGCATGTCCATCATAACAAAAAGCTTACTAGTCCGGAGTTGAGGAATCCACCGGAACGCTTATCAGGGGAACCAAACTCAACCTCATTCTCCGTCATCTTCTCATAAGGAGTCTTAATATCACTCGGACGAGTCGTCCTATACACAATCCTCTTGGTAGGAGCCAAGCTCCTCACCAAGCTCTCCGCCTCCTGCAACTTACTGCCGCCGCCACTGAATTCACTCTCCACACCCCCAGCCGCACCCGCCACCCCCTCAGACCGCAACCGGAACATAATATGCACGCCATCCACCTCCACTTTCTGGACCTGGTTAGTATTGATTTTGCTCAAAAAGTCACTGTACGGAACACTCACGTACGTCGTCGCCGGACGAGGGTCAGACCCCGGTAACGGAATCCCGGGCCGAAGAAACCGCATGGCAGTCATCACGAGCCCCAGCTGCAAAAGCAATACTCCAATTTCCTGCGCTTGAATCAGAGGCTGCCATTGAAACCTCCCTCTCTTCCACCACCATCCTTTCCGCCTATTTGGCGGATTCGCAGGAGGCTTGCTCACCCCTTTCGACTCATTCGCTTTCGCTTCCGTCTTCTCCTCCGAATCCGTATCCTGTTCGCAAGAGTTATTGGCCTGGCCTCTGCCCCCGCCGTGGCTCTGAAATCTTAAAATGCCTCCGCCCCAGACGTCGAAATTTGACGATTTCCGGGCGAAACTAGCACGATTACAGACGGTAAGGGGGAAGGACGAGATCGAATTGTAGTATGTGAAATTGGAGACTTTGACACGAACAGACTTAGATCGAGGAGCGCAGCCGATGCTTAATCTGGTTAGTTTGTTGTAAGTGCTGCAACTGATGCATACACTAGTGGATTTACAAGGAGTGATCCAATTCGGGGATTCGATTATCGACATTTAGAGACAATGTGTGTTAAATAAGAAACTGGGAGAATCAACGACGGCAGGATTGGAGATGAAAAATGAAAAATTGTCGGCGATGGAGGGGATGATGGGTTAGGGCGGAGGGAGATTGGCACGGGACCGGGGGTGTCAGAGGGGATAAGAAAAGTGGATTTTTTTCTTGTTTTTTGGGAAGAAAAGTGGTATTTTTACAGGAGAAGCTTGTCAACGTGGGGGAGATTTATGTTTGCGTAAACTGTACTACAAGCCTTGATGGTTCAATGTTTTTACAAACATCCCTGTAGGTCTCCCTCCCCCTCTCTTCGCTCGGGGATCATTCCTTGTAATCTGCTGCTTAACTGAACATCTATTAGTCTTATTTGTATGTGTTTAACGACTTTACCAGTGGATTAATTTTTTCAAATCAAGCCCCAAACACTTTGAGGGCAATTTACTATAGATTCTGAAATAATTCAGGTAGATATAGCTGATTATTCACGGCCCCCTAAGGGGATAAAAATTCACTATAGTATTCTCATTTTGGCTAAATCCTTCTTATACTAAAATTTTTTAACTTTAATATTTTTATTTAATTCTTTCAAAATAATGTAAAAAATGTTAAGTGATTATGAAATTTATTTAGTGAAAAATAACCAAACAAATTTTCAATGACTTATATGTTGCCTGTGTTCCTACTATTAGCTTGATTTAGAGACATGTTTATGTTATGACACGCCTTTGGGGTCAGGTCTACCTTTGAGGTCCATTAGATTAATTAGGATTTGGTTATGTAATTATCAAGATGAATAGGTAATTAGCCGAGGTCTACTAGATTACTTAGGATTCGGTTCTGTAATTTTGAGTTATTCATGTTATATTGTTATTAGGGGGTGTTAGGCTTCCTTATAAGAAGGCCAATTAAGTTATCTACAAATATATGTAAACTGAGATCAATGACGACTATATTTATTTAGAGTTAATTAGTCTAGGCTCTTATCCTAATCCCTCTTATCTCCCCTTTTTCTATATTCTACTACCATGAATCTATGTCAAAATACTTTTTTTCATCCCCATCTTGAAGTCGATGATCGATCATTATCTATGTAGCTCTACACCTCGGAATAAGTTATTCATTTGACTATATCTTTTTCGGACAAAAGTATTTTGTGAAGACATAAAATATAAAGATTTGTATTGCTCATTTGACTATATCTTTTTCGGAACGAAAGTATTTTGTTAAGACACAAAATATACAGATTTGTTTGCTATCTTCCTTATTAATCTTGAAATATTGTTTTAACTTAGATAAGCGACTGATGTGTATATATGATTTCATTTTTAGACGGCAGATAATCTGATTCTTCTTTGTTTGTTTAGGATGTTGCTTAATTTGGAGATATAATAGCATGACAAGAAACAATGAATTGAGGACTTCAAATAGTAATGGATTTTGGCGGAGTTAGGGGCCGTTTGAGGCGTGATAAAAACCAAATATCCACAGTGGATATTTGGTTTTTATCACTCCCCAAACGGCCCCTTAATATTGTCTCGGCTAGTTGACTTGATGTGTCAATTGAGCCATGAAGGGGAGACACGATGTGAGCATCGAACAGAGTTTGATTTGGTTTGCAACATAGCCGAATCGACACGGAGAGTTTTTGGAGTCGGCAATGAGTTTTTAAACTACGGAGGCCATGCCTTTGCCATAGACCTATGCTTCTTTCCCACACGGAGAGAGTCAACATTGCTTCAGGAGTGCAGTAGATGGACTTCTTTCTTGGTGCCCTGCACATTTGCCTTAGTAGGCTCTCGCACAGGCATCTTGCAATCAGCCCAATCTCTTAGTTTTTTTTCTCTTTTGTTGTGTATTTCTATCTTTGGAGGACACCAAACACGCACTCTTACACAACATATATAGTTGGAGTCAGAGGCCTTACTCAAGGAGCATGCAATTCTTTGTCAAGCCGACTAGCCTGTGGCGGCACATTCTAATCATGTCGAAAGCCAATGTGTGGCCAAGTTCCTAATGGTTTAACTAATCCTTTTCTATGGGTGGGTGTCCTGATGGTGGTGGTGGGTGCCTAACTGTTTACAAACGAGTGTAATTCATGTCCATTTCATATTTTGCTACAAAAATCCCCCCAGTTATAGAAGTCATATGTCATTGACCCATATTTTGGTAGCTTTTTTCCGATGGTTTGTTGTTGCAATGAGCCCTGTAACTGTAAGACCCACTTGGTGGTCCATACATCAGTCATGGTATATTAGTTGATTCCAATTCGACATTTCTCAAGAACCTCTTTATCTTCAATCAGCTTGATTCCAATTCGAATTATTAACCGAATAATTCATAACACAAACATAGCCGCACTATTTTGCAAATAAAATAATTCCCTTTAAGTGAACCTTCCGTCATTCAACAAGTCATAGAACTGTCTGGGAGCAACTGTGGATCCTGGTGAAGCTAGAACGAAGCATCTTAAATGGTCTCCTCCGCCTGATTGGGTCAAAGAAAATTCGGAAGGAGCATTGTTTGGGTCTGGGGTGTGTATTCGAAACCACCTGGGTCAATGCATTGCTGGCCTAGCGAAACGGGAATTTGTTCCAAAAAAAACAAGCTAAACGGGAACTGGCTTTGCTAGGAGTGGACGAAGTAGAGGCAATTGTCATTGCTAGGGGGTCGACCTTGCTGCCCAATTGGGATTTGAAAGGATATTATCGAAAGTGATAGTGGCTGCAGCTAACATGTTCATAGCGAGAGAACATGATACTCTGGCTGATATTTTCCAAGGCCTTTGAGAAGTTAGAGGCATTCACTTTGATCCAGGTGGATAAAATTACTCGCTCGGCTAATGGGGCTGCACATGCAGCAGCTCGACATGCAAAATATGTGGATGATCAATTGGACTGGTCATCTTGAGCAACAGAATTTTTGTCGCTGCTGATACAAACTCAATTGCCCCCTCCGATGATTAACAATTCAGCAATTCCAGAGGGCAATAATTTATTTAGTTTTGTTTGTGGTTATTTAAGTTCTTGTGTAAGCTTCTAAAATATCAAATAAGAAAGAAACACGAGTAATAACTAGTTTTGCCACACTTTATTTACCTCCACTATGTTCAGGCCAATTCAGAGTTTAGAAAGTTTAAACAAAAAAGAAGCGTCACATACACGTACACACATACCCTGACGAGCCTTTCGATTTCACGATACCACCAGTAAACCTTGTAACCTAGAGTTTCATCCATTGAAGAAGACCGGTCATTCCTTGGTAACAACACGAATTGTGGGTTTGATGATTGAAGAAGCTCCAATCTTTTTTAAGCTGTCCTTAACACAAATCTATTTTTCTCGGGCACAGTTCCATTTAAGAGTTGAGGGGGATACATGGTCAATTTAAGAGTTTTTTGAACCTCTTCTTCCCCATGAGTGGGTGTTTCCACCATGAAATGAAAATCACCATTTTTTCAGGACAAGAACCCATGGAGATGATTAGATGGCATCGTGTGTAGCCATGGAATTCTCTAACTGCTATTATCGTTCCTCTTCCTTCACTACCAAATTAATCAGATGACATAATTTTATGCAGGATGTCTTTCAGTCTGGAAAGAGAGGATGAGTTTGAAATAATCGACATCCCGGAAGGAAACGACTAGCACACAGAATTTAATCAAACTGTGGGGAAGATGATTGTTGGTATTTCAACGAGAAATGAGACCCAACTGCCCATCTTCCCCAATAAACCAATTGATCTCGCAGGGAACTCTTTCGGCATGATGCGCATTGCAAAAGCTGCACAACACCGATACACACAATCCCTGCTTCCCTCCCTTCTAATGCTCTATGAACTCCCATAATTATAGAACTTATACAACACTAATTATGCCCCAGCAAACAAATCAACAAACGAATAATACGATTCAAAATAGCAAAATTCGCTACTCGAAAGAATTTCAATATGAAGTCATAAAATCGCAAAGAAACACGATTCAAAATAGCTAAACTAGCTGAAAAGATTTGAGCTGAAAAAATGGCCTTTTTTGGAAGAGGCAGAGCCGGCCGGCCCTTGCATAGCTAAGCTAGCATTCAAGGTTCCAGATCTTTGGCAAGACAGCGAGTATATATAGCTGGGCAAGAAATTTTATAGGGTTTTTGGTGTATTTTGAGTTACATGTCCGAAAATACCCCCTCAATGGGCCAGCCTTTCTACAGTGAGTCCACCACTGTGACTGGGCTTAAGGCTAACCACCCCCTTAACGGGCTAGCCTTTCTACAGTCAGTCCACTACTGCTACTAGGCTTAAGGAGGAGCAAATTGGGCTATACATTAGATGAGCTGTTTTCACTCTTGATAGTAGGCCCATCTCCGTCGACAACTGATGTCGACAAATCAGTTTGATATCCCTGTCTCCAGTATAAAGCCATAATAATATAATATTGTACTCCCTCCGGCCATTTTTATAATAGGTACCATTTTTTTCAAATGAACATTTTTCAGCTCATTTGATGAACACGATACCTATTAAAAGTGACCGGAGGGAGTATGCAACTTCAAAAGATGAAAACACTGTCTTCTGAGGGAGTCAATCCTCTGGGCATTTGTTCTGTGTTTTAACTTGGGTAGACCTCAAAAATTAAAGAGGAATTGATATATGGTGAATGGTGAATGGTGAATGGTGAATGGTGAATGGTGAATGGTGAATGTTGAATTGTCCAGTATTAAGTTGGGTATTATATGAGCAAATCATTGCTGAAACAATTGCTCCATAAAGGACTAACATGAGGGAATGTTTCCTGTGAATGATGAATGATATGGCACAGAGTTTAGACACACAACTTATTGTTCAAACTGTAGCTAGATGAGGAAGAGTGCCCTAAAAGGACAGTGTCCATAGAGCCAATGGCCGATCAAGAGGGCCTTTGGATCACAGAATCCAGACCCACTATAGATTTTGCTTTACAAATGCTTATGATGCGTGGGGTCACTGAAAGAGATGGAGAAGAGGAGAAGAATCAGAATATGATAAAAAAACAAAACAAAACAAAACAAAACAAAACGAAAATCGGAAAGGGGAGGGAGGATTATAAAAGGGCTTGGAACCGTGTATGTGGTCTTAATCTACTTGAAAATAGTGGATCAAATTATGAATAAAGTGAGCAAAGTGCTTTGGCTGTGCAACTTGCAGAAAGGCACCTTCTTTAACAAAAGAAAGTTTGGTTAGTTTTGTCTTCCACCTTGGATAAGTTGGCAACATGGATCAGTTTTTCTCATGTTGCCTAACGATTCCTTTACTTTGACCCCAAAATATAAACATGTAGTTGGCAAGTAAAGTTCACTTTTCAGTATCATGCACAAAGTTTTAGCTACGGTGACATCAAAACAAACTATGCATTCCTTCTTTATTTCTTCTTGTTCTTTTTCTTATTTTTTTATATAAATGCCAATAATAGCCACCAAAAAATTAGATTATTTGCTTTTGGTTTTTCTTTGTTTGTCATTGCTGGATAAATTTTAGTAGAGCTAATAAAGGATTAGGTTACGAGTTTATGTACCTAGGTTCATGCCTCCTATCCACTATACATTCCAGGACCGCACGTGAATCAATTAAGGGGCCGTTTGGATCGTGAAAAATCCAAAACATCTACAGTGAAAAATCCACTTTCACTGTTCATGCCCGGTTTTTTCAGGGTGGATGCTGAAACACCTCCTGTGAGACAAAGAGGAAGACCTCTTTTTTCTAAGACAAAATCATTCTCTTTCTGGTAGTGACATTAGTCATAGTTGAACGAGGCAAGAAAAAAGCAATAGCAAAAGGTCAATTCTTTTTCTGAAGGAAGAATCTAGAAACCTTTTGAGGATATGATTGTAGAGGCACACAGCAATATAGCATTCAATGCTTTTGGAATTTTAGCAAACTTCAAACTGAAGAAAAGATGGATTAATTAGTTTGTCAGTGGATTCAGCTTATCATTTGCTTACTGCTCAAAGCGAAAACTAGAACTAAAAGAAGCTCAACCCTTTGAATTCAGCATACTTCCGTACAAGTTGTAATGAAAATGCCTCTTAAGATAAGGGTTGACAGTAAATGTTGTTTTTTATGCTTAATACTAACCGCCTTCATGAAAGTAACAGGTGAGGTAAATGCGGTCTAAGAAAGTGGTCAAGGTGAGGTCACTTCTATGAAAAGCTAAGATCCCTTGCCAATTGCCATCCCAAAAAGGATGAAAATGCGAATCTGAAATAATAAGGCTCAAGATGCTTGGTAATGGGTATACCAGAATCAGCAGATCATGATGCCTGTGGTCTGATTCTTGCTGACTGGCAAGGGACTCCAAGTTGATCATGATCAGCATTAACTTTAGGGGAGGAGAACACAAGAGTGTAGCTAAATTGACAAAGAGCGGAAGCCAGGAAAAGTTAATTCATCTTAGAAAGTTTAAATAGATCATTTCCTCGAATTTCTCAGATGAAAACTTGGCCTTGTTACTTGTGAGCTACTCAGCTGCAAAATATAGCAGCCTGCTCATAGCACGCTCAGTGTGGAGAAAGTGCAGGGGAAAAGAGGAAAGTTCATGGCTTTGTTACTTGTGAGCTACTCAGCTGCGAAATATAGCAGCCTGCTCATAGCACGCTCAGTGTGGAGAAAGTGCAGGGGAAAAGAGTAAAGTTCATGCATGAAATGGAAGGAAAGTAGTGGAAAGCAGACACAGACACGACTAAGTTTGGTGGTCTATCTCAGTCAACTGTGCCATATTGGAGGTGTAAGCCAAGAAACACAGGAAAATGCTGATGGCAAAAGATCATCACAAAACCAGGGTTGCAGTGAAATAAACAATGCAACGTGAGTCAGCCAATTTGGGGGTTAATATATAACCTCTTCTTCTAATCCATTTCGTCCTACTTGTGGTTACATCTTGGACACTCAGAGAGAAGTGCAGAGCTGACTCTGTTACTGGATTTAACGCTTGCCTGATTCGTGGACAGCAATAATGAAAAGCGCAAACTGATTAGTAAATCATTACTCGCTCTATTGTCTGTGCACTATGACATGCGAAGCAAACATAAAATAGGCTAAAATTTCAATAATGACTGCAATACGATTGCTACTTTGGTATACTTTGACATACTTTTAAAGAGCTAAACACATTGCAATTGCTAAACTAGAATATCTTATTTTGCTTCACTTCTACTTTTGCATTACCATAGTAGTTAGGCCCTTTTTTTTCTACTACCCTAGTAGGTAGATCACTATTGCCCCAAAAAAAGTTAGCTCACAATGAAATAGAAAGGACTGGGACAAAAAGTGTCAAGGTCAGAAGGCAGATCAAGACCTAAAATATTATTGACAACGTTTCTAGACATGAAAGGAGAAATCAAAATGCATCTATCTTCTAATATTTCTAATAACTCCTGAACACACAATGTTTTAATTCTGATAAAAATTCCATAACTGGCCAGGCATGGATATCAAAATTTTTACAACTGAATGATATCTTATGGCACAGAGATGCGTGAGAATATTTAGTGGTTTCATTCGAAAATCCCAGGTATATAGGACAATGTAGTTCAGAACGGTCCATAACATTCATTCCATATAATTGGACATCAAGTTCATCGGCAAACTTCGGTCTTAACATAATGTCATAGCCCCATTATCAGAAGTCGAATATGGATGTGCAGTTTGGAGCAGACCTCTGAAAGTTTCAAAGACCATAATTTTACCTCCCTTTCCAAATCACCATATATTCACATCCAAACCAACGCCAGAAGCGAGATCCCAACAACGAGAACAAATATCAGGCATTGCAACAATTCCAGAATTCTCTAAGTATCATCCATGGGAGTGATAGCGTTGTGCTGACTGCATCTGAAATACAGCATTGTAGTGTCCAAATTGAGATTCATTAAGGCTGAGATTTTGTAATTGAGACTTCAAACCATAGGAATTGATCCCATAATTAGGTGGCATGAACAAGTTTCCTCGCGTTTGCGGCACTGGTTGGCCAAAAAGAGCAGCCCTTTCACCGAATCGATCTTGTTGAAATAGCAGGGAGAACTGGTCTTGTGACTTGGGTGCATTGGCTAAACCGGGCTGCACAGAGAGAGCAGGTGATTTGGTGGGGGAAGGGGGGCCTCCATTCTCTGTGAGATTGACAGTAGTAATGTCGTGTATGCTGGATCTTCTCTTGTCTTTGCCACCTGAACCTTGCCTAATGAAATATTTTTGTGCATGGCTAGCTACTTGCGTCGGAGTCCTCGACACAACAAAATTGCGGGAAATGCTCATCCAATCTCCTTTGCCGTGCTTTTTAAGACCCATCAAAAATAGCCTGCAAAAAAGAGTGCCAATAACCAAACTCGTGAAAAACATAGAAAAAATTTCGATAAAACTCAGCTATCGCTATCTTCGATTCATTTGACAACTCCCCAAAGCACAATTCACTACAAGTTATTTCGTTTTGGCAAAATAATTACAAGTTAAATCATTGAACATAATACTCCTCTGATAGATACATTTTGTTTTCCAAAATGAACTAATTTTATCTAATGAAACCATTGCCAAAATGCAAATAGCATGTTTAAGAGAATTTTAGTTTTCTCAGCCAATCTAACTAGCAACTTGATGTGAACACTGCATCAAAACTACCATGATTAACATATAGCATTCGGAAAACAAAAAAGAACAGCATTAACCTGTGCTCCTCCTCGGTCCAGGGAACCCCTTTCTTCCTCTCTTGCTCACGCCTAGCTCCCGTCCTCTTCCCACCAGGTCCACAAGATGATTTCAAGCAATCAATCCTGCTGCGATTGTTGACCCATTCCAATTTGAAAGAAGTCCTATATCCAGGTATGGGAACTAATCCGGCTTCGATATCGCTCACATCATCCTCCAAATCCTTGTAATGTTTAATCACATCCCCCACCGTCTTGCCCGGAATCATGGCCGCCACCCTCTGCCATCTATCCGATGTATCCTTATCATAGAACGCCAAAGCATCCTCAAACAGCTTGTTCTCTTCGTGCGTCCAATTCACGCCTTTCGGGTCCTCGAGGAACCAATTTGAGCTTGGAAGATAAGACATGGGCGATATAATTTCCATCCCCCACCTGAGCATTTCCAATCAGAAACTACAAGAGAAGATAGCTGACAACATGGCCAAATTTCACTCTCAGAATCAGCCTCAAAAATGGTATTGAGAATTTGGACTTAACAAAGGTAGGAACTTTGACGGGTAAATTTTTAAATCAGGTGAATTGAAGTATCAAAACGAATATAAAACTCCCGCTATCAGAGAAACTGCAGAAAATCGAGAAAAGGGAGGGAAATGAGAGATTTCAAAGATGAACGCAGTGTGTGAGAAGTGACCAGATCTGCTAATAGGAAGCTCAAGAGGAAGGATTGATCAGTGCCCAGGTGAGACCAGTTGTAGTAAAAAACGACAGAAAGATTGAGAATTTGAGAGCAAAAAGCAACCAAACCTTCCAGAATTGTGCAGAAATACCCACCAATTGAAACAGGACAGCAGAAGGAAAGCTCAGTAGCCAAAAGAAGGCAATACCCAGCTAACCAATCGAACAGAAATTCGCAAGAAAATGCAGAAAAAAAAAAGAGCGAACGGAGCCGAAGCTGTTGAAGAAGAAGAAGAAACACGAAGTGGAAGGAAAGAGGTGAAGAAGGAATGAATCCAAATTCCCACTTCAGCTTTGTTCTTGGGGGATCTAAGAGAGAGGTGTTGAATGGTAGTGGATAGTGATTGGAAGATGGGGAAGCTTTTGTGGTCCAGAGAGAGGAGAGGGAAAAAGCTCTCCTTTTCTCTCCACTTATAAAAATGGCAGCTGCTTCTGCTGCTCTGCAAAATAGAGACTCCTTGTCGTTTACTTGCAACAGCAAAAGGTCAAAACTTATACACCAAAAAATCTCTCCCCAATAAGATTCAGCCATGCGAGCCATTCCGATTGGTGTTCCGCATTTAGCTTCTCTAATCAACATTATGGGAATTTAATGACGTATCGATGGATTAGTGGTGGGAATGTAGGATGAGCTCCAAGATTTAGGGACAAAAAGCAGCGGAGTTCAAAGTTCAAGAAGCTTAACTGCCATCGTACGAGGAACAGTTTGAGCTGTTATTATGACTAATGACTAGCTTAGTTAGTGGCCGATTTGTGCAGGCGGCATCTAGCCCGACCTCTTTTTGCCGTTTTAGTCAGTTAAGAGAGACTTAATTAAGACTTTAAGATGGGGTAATTGTTTTTATAAAAAAGAGATGTTAATTGTAGTTATGTGCATCGTTTGACTAGGAGATTATGTGATGCTAAACCGGATCCCAATTCCCGGCCATGCCCCAGTCCAATAGTACTTTGAGGGGGCTTTTTACATATTATCTGGCGCCAACTATGATATTCTCATATTACCTGGTTTTTCTCGTGACTTGTCATATGACCTAGAATCGGTACCTAGAGTACCAAAAATGTCATTCTCTTACATTTTCTATGCATTTTGTACCCAAAATGCTTCATTCTTCCCAAAATTAGCGATTTACATGTAAAGAAACACAAATAAAGATCACCCATTAGTGTTCGACCGCTCCTAGACATGAAATAAAAAGATAAAAATGGGCAAAAACGTGAAATACTCGTCGGCGAGCGACAAGTTCAATGTATATATCTTTCTGTGATCATAATGAAGTAGAAGAGGAGGAAAAATAAAGAAGAATGCAAAAAAATTAGCAAAAACGGATAAAAAATAGCGAGTTATGACATTTTGAAAATTATCATTTATCGTGTCGTCGACAACACAATAAATGGCAATTTTTAAAATGTCATAACTTGCTCATTTTTAATCCGTTTTTGTTCATTTTTTTCGTTCTTCTTTATTTTTCCTTCTCTTCTACCTCAATAAGATATAGGATGGAAAAAGAAGAAAAAAGAAAGTGAAATGATAAAAATGAGCAAAAGTGTAAAATACTCGTCGGCGAGCGACAAATTCAATTTATATATCTTTCTGTGATACTAATGAGGTGGAAGAGGAGGAAAATAAGAAAGAACGAAAAAAAATAGGAAAAAACGGATGAAAAATGAGCAAGTTATGACATTTTTAAAATTGTCATTTTATCGTGTTATATGCAACACGACTATAAATGGGAAATTTTAAAAATGTCATAACTTGCTCATTTTTTATCCGCCCATTTTTTTTCGTTCTTCATTATTTTTCCTCCTCTTCCACCTCAATAAGATATAAGATGGAAAAAGAAGAAAAAATAAGAAGAAAGAAGAAAGTGAAATTATAAAAATGGGCAAAATTATAAAATACTCGTCGGCGAGCGACAAGTTCAATTTATATATCTTTCTGTGATAAATGAGGTGGAAGAGGAGGAAAAATAAGAAAAAACGAAAAAAAAATGGGAAAAAACGGATGAAAAATGAGCAAGTTATGACATTTTTAAAATTGTCATTTTATCGTGTTATATGCAACACGATAAATGCTCGAGTCGTGTGGTCGACAACACTATAAATAATCAATTTTAAAAATATTATAACTTGCTCATTTTTTATCCGTTTTTGCCCTTTTTTTTTCGTTCCTCATTATTTTTCCTCCTCTTCTACCTCATTAGTATCACAGAAAGATATATAAATTGAACTTGTTGCTCGCCGACAAGTATTTATGCTTTTACCCATTTTTATCATTTTACTTTCTTCTTTCTTATTATTTTTTTCTTGTTTTTCCATCCTATATCTTATTGAGGTGGAAGAGGAGGAAAAATAAGGAAGAACGAAAAAAAATGGGGAAAAACGGATAAAAAATGAGCAAGATATGATATTTTTAAAATTGCCCATTTATAGTGTTGTCAACCACATGACTTGAGTATTTATCGTGTTGCATATAACACGATAAAATAGCAATCTTCAAAATGTCATAACTCACTCATTTTTCATCTGTTTTTGCCCTTTTTTTTTTCGTTCTTCCTTATTTTTCCTCCTCTTCCACCTCATTAATATCACAAAAAGATATATAAATTGAACTTATCGCTTGCCGACAAGTATTTTATGCTTTTGCCCTTTTTTGTCGTTTCACTTTCTTATTTTTTCTTCTTTTTCCATCCTATATCTTATTGAGGTGGAAGAGGAGGAAAAATAATGAAGAACGAAAAAAAATGGGCAAAAACGGATAAAAAATGAGCAAGTTATGACATTTTTAAAATTCCCCATTTATAGTGTTGTCGACCACACGACTTGAGCATTTATCGTGTTGCATATAACACGATAAAATGACAATTTTAAAAATATCATAACTTGCTCATTTTTATCCATTTTTGCCTATTTTTTTTTCGTTCTTTCTTATTTTTCCTCATCTTCCACCTCATTAGTATCACAGAAAGATATATAAATTGAACTTGTCGCTCGCCGACGAGTATTTTATACTTTTGCCCATTTTTATCATTTCACTTTCTTCTTTCTTCTTATTTTTTCTTATTTTTTCTATCTTATATCTTATTGAGGTGAAAGAGAAGGAAAAATAAGGAAGAACGAAAAAAAAAGGGAAAAACCGGATAAAAAATGAATAAGTTATGACATTTTAAAAATTGCCATTTATCGTATTGTCGACGACACGACTTGATTCAAGTCGTGTATTATGTGACACGACTTGAATCCAAGTCGTGTTATATGCAACACGACTTAAATCGAAGTCATGTTGCATATAACACGACTTGGATTCAAGTCGTGTCACATAATACACGACTTGAATTAAGTCGTGTCGTCGACAACACGATAAATGGTAATTTTTAAAATGTCATAACTCGCTCATTTTTCATCCGTTTTTGCCCATTTTTTTGGGTTCTTCCTTATTTTTCCTCCTCTTCTACTTCATTAAGATCACAGAAAGATATATACATTGAACTTGTCGCTCGCCGACAAGTATTTTACGTTTTTGCCCATTTTGATCCTTTTATTTCATGTCCAGGAGCGGTCGAATACTAATGGGTGATCTTTATTTGTGCTTCTTTACATGTAGATCTTAATTTTTGTAGTTGGGAGGGTTTTCTTGCTGCTCTTAGATCAAAATCCTTTCATCACAGATTTTTTTCATCTTTCCCGCTGTTTTTACAGTTTTTTGACATGAAATTTTTTTTTCCGGGTTGGACGACGCCGGCGATGGTTTGAACCTCAATTATGGATGGATCTTTGCTGAAATGTCTTCTTCCCCAACTTGATGATCTTGTAAATCGTTAATTTTGGGAAGAATGAAGCATTTCGGGTACAAAATGCATAGAAAATGTAAGAGAATGGCATTTTTGGTCCTCTAGGTGCCGATTCCAGGTCATATGAGAAGTCACGAGAAAAACCAGGTAACAGGAGAATATCATAGTTGGCGCCAGGTAATATGTAAAAAGCCCTACTTTGAGGTGGTTCATGAACAGGTGCATCGAATCCATCGTCAACTTGGCTTCCTTTGTCAATTACAAATTGGTTTATACCTACCTACAAACTTATTAATATTAAACAGGTTCATGAACAGGTGCACGCGAGTGTTGATCTGAGAGGCCCAAACTTATTAATATCAATGGTCAGTGACGTTCACAGCCCTTCGTGGCATAAATCGGATAAAATGTTGATGCTCTATGTTTGGGTTGTTTCATCAATTGCAACTTCTTTCGCCGGGAGTTTCATTTTCTGGCAGCTTATTTCATTCTCATTGAGTCTTATCATCAATTATTAAGAAACAAAAACAAAAATGCAGAGATGTCATCAAATGGAAAGGAGTTCAATTATCTGTCAAGAAGTATCTTCTTCGATCACTCAAGATCATATAATTTTGAATAGATTGCTGATTCCATTTTTCATCCCTCCGGCTGAGAGCCCATCATTGCTTTGCCAAGTAGATGTCTTTTAGATGTAAAATTTGTCAAAGTGGTCCATTTATCTCTCAAAGGAAACTAAAAATAAAATGTATGTAGTGGAACGGAAACCGTGTAAGTCACACATAAGAGCTTGCCCCGCCCCTAAGCCTATAAAGTATAAACAGATGGATACGGACCCGGACGAGACTTGCCCTCAGCCCTCTATTCAAACACGAACTCCGTCCACATTGGCAATCATATGTAAAACAAAATATTAGAAAATAATAGGAATACAGTCTGGTAAATCTTACCACACTAGCATTGATCATCGGTGTCTGAAAAGCATTCACTGTGCTCACTATGAAACACTGCAAGCCATCACAATAAGCATAACTTTGTTAATAATGATAAAATCAATTTCGGCATTACAAAAAGTCTTAGTACTGGATGTGGTTTGGTGTACATAAAAAATTCCCACCTCAGCATCAATGAATGATGGTAATTGGGGGTCTTTTATTTATTTTCGAGCTATGTCGCTGGCATTCGGAGGTAAATAATACGCTGTCACTGAAAATCAACTTTGTTGAGAGAGAGATAGAAACAGTTGTGAAAACAACTCACAATTAATGCCTCGTTTAATGCAATTTGAGGTTGGATTTGTTAGCCAAAGAGTTTTAAAATTTTTTTAGTAACTTCAGCCCGGCCCGCTTGCAGGCCAGCACAATAATAGTGTTTTTTTAATGTGCCCCAACTATTATATGGTAGGGACATTTTTTATACCTTCTCCTCTGCTTAAACAAAATTATATTACATGTTAATTGAATTAAAATTCTGTCTTTTATCTCTAGTATGTGGATGTGTACAAATATAGCTGTTCGGCTAAGTGACCGAGAGGAACACGTAGAGTTGAACATAATAAAATAAGAAATTGAAAGATTTGTTGAGATTGTTCGTTTGGAAATTTCCCAAAAAGATAATCATAGGTACTAGGAGAAGGTGCTGGCTAGGAATTAGGATGGCACCCCTTGTCCAAAAACCATGGCCGAGGATTAAAAGCTTACTTACCTTGACACGTGGATGGTCAGGATCAACTGAATCTGACTAAAAACAAAGCACATTGGAAGTTTTGGATGGGTCATTACAATGGAAGAAATCATGCGCAATCCAAAAACAAATCGAATTCCATAGTTTATTTATAAACTTCCAAACTTGAAATTTAAATAATCAATTATATAACATGAGTCGGTCGTTCTCAGACGCAGCTAGTCTTTATCACTTAATTGTAGTGTTGCTTTCTATCTTGGTTTTAACAATTGTATTGTAAGCCCGGCAGTTAGCGGTCACCTCGTCCACACTAAAACATGGACATCAGAGTGTTTGGACTTGAGTCAGAAGAAAAGAACTCTGTTAGATTATCTAACCTAGACCGAAAAAGAGTAAAGACGCCCTGAACTCACCAGAGGCTTAGTCTCCTTATTTTGTTGGGGCATAGCCTGTTGGTGGTTAATCGCATGGACATTTTTTGCTCAAAATCAATGTCATTAGTGATCAATGCAAGTACAAGTAAAAGGTCACAACTAACTTATTAAGACAAAGACTTGCCAGTTGGACCTTGGAAAAGCTACAGAGAGTACTGGGCATTTTGTCTCTGTCACCAATCGCTGTACAATGCATTAACCAATCACAGAAAGTGGACCCTCTAATGTGACCAACTGCTGCTGTTCTTGTCTGTCTAACAAGTAACCCCCCCCCCCCCCTCCCTCCTCTAGCATTGGAAGACTACATGTCTAGAACTTTCCACAAGGTGAGCCATAGCCTCCAGAGTCATTTATAGCATTGGTCACTTCAAACTTGAAGTTTCATGCCATATTTTTGTGGCTTCGATAGACATATGACGAGGGAGTGGTACTCTATAGTTTTGATTAAGACTTCAGCTTTTCTATGAGTTTTGATTGGGACTTGAGATGTTTGCGGAGGTGGTGCTCGAGCTTAAGTTGGTGAGTGAAATGGGCCCTTGCAACATAATGAGTGGATGACATAATCAACAAATTTTTTCAAAGAATTTGACAGGAAATAGAGTGGTATCATGCTCCTTGCAAATGTTAAGCAAATGAAATATTTGGGAGTATATTTAATCAAGGAGGGTACCGTTGGGTGGAAACATGATTATCTGTCAAGGAGGTGTTCTTTTCCAATACACGATATGCGTGCAAGTACCAAAAGGCCAATCCATGATTAGTCCTTTCGCATAAAAGACTAAAAGAGTAAAAGTGCATACAAAGAGAGAGCCTAATGACATGGAATCTGCTTAGGGAAAACGTTAAGTTTGTACTTAACATGTCGACAGCAGTTATAGGATATATTAAGGCTATAATCGACGAGAGAAATCACTATAAATTCCTTTCAGATCTGCAGTGAATTCTTCTCTGGACTTTGGCGTTTATAACTTTGGTTCTAAGGGCATTGAAAAGTATTTTTTTATGCATCAGTCCGACCCGGGAGCCCGAGAAGGAGCTGGTTGGTGCTCTTTGCCGCCCGACTCTTTCTACATTGAACTAGACTAAGATTTTCCTATGCATAAAATTCTTAACTCAAGAAATGCAGGATTCGGTCCACTCTCTACTAAATGCACAGGATATTAAAATGCCAGAATAGATGATGGAATTATAAATCTTAAATTGCCGCGCTACCTACAAAATGACCAAGGACTTTAGTATATCAACCGGCTAGGAATGATGCAATTGATATTTATCAGTAGTTTTTACTTCCAAAATGATGCCTTTAGTTATGATTGTAGTCTATACATTCAGTTAACAAAGCATTGAGAAGATAAAGACTCTTGTTTTTTTCAATATTTACTTTGATAAAAAGAGTTGTTCAAATTTACTCCTGAGAAGAAGTTCAAATTTACTCCTGAGAAGAAGCTTGGGTGGTGGTGACTACAGGGACCTTTCAGCAGCAAGATTGGAGCATGCTGTCGGGTTTCATGCAAGAACTAGGAAAAAAACTCATGCAAAGGACCACGGTGACTCGCATCAGGTGGTTAAAGGAGAGCTGCTTGTGTAATGTACTGCTCCTTTCACCTGCTTGGAAGGTCGAGTTCATGTCATTGGAAAAGACGGTGACAGGTTGGCTGAATGGCTGGGGGACCCCCGACTTTTCATTGATGGAAAGATTCTTTCTTCAAGGGCACAAGCCAGACATTACGGTTGGGTTACTCTGGTACGATTTGCACGCTTTTACCAGCACGCACATGCAATTCCATGATGCCATTGCCATAGTTCCGAGACAATATACTCTACAAACTTATAAAGTTTCCCACTAGTAAAATTTTGGGATGATAAACATGTGGGAAGGTTATTCCTTCAAAGCCCACTTGGATGGTTCCAAATTAGTGGTTCGTGATGTCACATTTTAACTCAATTTCGAGGTTGAAAGATGTCACAAGCGGTGTATTCAATCTGTGATCAAGCTGAGGGGGAATAAACAAAGCAGAGTACAATTGGCAAGGCGGGTGGAATAGATTTGGAATATACTGATTGGGTAGGAGTTAGAATGAAACTATGACAGGGAGCACTGGTGTTGTGGCTTCCACTTGTTATTCTTTTTTCCATGGAACCACTCCACTAGTGCACAAAGAAGGCCGTCGTCTTGGGTTCAGTCTGTGATTCATAGGGGAGCATTGATGGGTATGAACATAAATTTCAAAATACCAACTATACATTTATACTTGAGATTATAAATCTTAGGAGCCTTTCATAAAAGGAACCTATCAATGTTTAATTCAATTAAACACAAAGTTTAGGGAGACTATTGGTATTGTCAATTTTATTCTTCTTAATATTATTATCATTGTTGCTAAAATCTTATACTATTATTTTGGAAGTGTTTTTTAGTTGACATGTTAGTGCCTATCAATATTTCTCTTTAACAAGTGTATTACTGTTGCTGAAATAATGCGTAGGATGATGATGATGATGATTACTGTTTTCACTTGCAAAGAGACAATCGGTGATTATCTCAAATATCATCTCCTTGATATAAAGCACCTTGCTCATTCACATTCCACCTTGCTGCATGGACAATTCTGTGTTCTTGCCTCGGCCCCTACTCCTCCATGGCCCATGGAATTCCATATCGGCGATATATCGATATCGGGTCCCACCCGATAAAACGAGACGACCAAATATCAGTTTTTTTCGGCGATATTCGGTTTCGGACCGATATATCGCTATTTTAAAAAAAAAAAATCGATTTTTTTTTTAAAAAATAACTTTCTCATTTGTTTTGTTTCCCATCCTAATAATACATATTTTAAAATCTATGCTTTGTCTAAATTAGCATAACTCATTTTAGAAGTTAGATTGTGAAAATATATGATAAAAACTAGTTTTTGACTACTGATTTTTTTTACAAATATCTCCGATATTTTGTCTCTTAAGCCAACCGATACGATACCGATATCCGATACGGAATTCCTTGCCATGGCTGCCCTATCCCTCCGGTCTCCACCGCCCCTTCACCACTTATATTCCTCCTCACAACGAGAGGACATGTGGAAATGGAGATAGAAGGTTATAACAATTCATTATTTTTCTTTAAGTACATATGTAGTTTGCACCCGGTATATGTTCTATTGGGACGCAGGCTTGTTCTATGTCGTTGGTTGATGCCCAGCCCTTAGGACCTCTTCCTATCTTATCGACATAGGCATCCCCTTGCATTTTATCTTATGTGGCAATCAATATCAATGCTACTATAACCAATATCATATATTAACATTACTATACAACAATAGGGATACTCAAATAAATAAAAAACAGCAAGTATACTTTACCTTTGCTCAATATTAATAGTATTGTTTGGTTTTCCAAAATGAGCTAAAATCAGTTCATTTTGAAATACTACTAAAAACTGAAAAGAGGAACTCATGGGCTCGGACTATTTCAAGCTCTACCATGTCGTGGTTTAAGATTATCAAACTATCAACAAATTGTAAAGAGAACTTTTAGGTCAGTCATAATTAAAAAAAAAGACTTCCAAATAACTTTGCAAACGAGATAATGTGCATTTTGTTCATGCAATTTCACTAGTACCTGGTAAAATCGATACACAAATAGATTGGTATATATATATATATATATAAAAGATGCACACATAGATCGAGTCACTGAAGTCCTCACATTCGTGATTTAGAAGCTCCATCGAAGCTTTGAGAGCATGCAAAGCAAAGATCCATCTCAACTCCCAAGTTGCACATTGTTCCCTCTTGTTGAGAATTGAGCATCTTTGTATTAGAATAGCTCATTGCCAATTGGCCTTGTTCGTTCCATGGAAAATCGTCTCGCCGATATATCGGTATCGGCACTAAACCGATACATCGATACCAACCCGTATCGTTTTTTCGAAAAATTCTAAATATCGCCGATATATCGGTTTCGGTATTTTTTAAATTAAAAAATATTTTTTTAAAAAAAAAATTTTCAAATTTTTTTTTTTTTTTTTTGAAAAAAAAAACTTTCATATTTGTTTTCTATGCTAATATGCATATTTTGAAATTAGTATAACTCATTTTAGAAGCTAGATTGTGAAAATATACGGTAAAAACTAGTTTTTAACTACCGATATTTTTTTACACAATATCTCCGATATATCTCCGATATTTCGTCTCTTAGGTCGACCGATATTTTACCGATATCCGATACAACATTCCATGGTTCGTTCTCAATTTTCGTTTTGTTATTTTTTCTATTTTTTGACAACGCAGTTGGCCTTGCTCTTGTCATTGGGCTTAAATGTTACCTTTTGCAGTAACTGGGCCTGCACCTTTTCTGGAAGGAAAATATGTAAATCGGGGAACCCACAGCTCCTCCGAAGTCCAAACCAAACCTGACGGTGATATTGAGGTACGTGACTACTGACTAGTGGCCGGAAAAATAAGAGACTTGCATAACATAGGCATTACATTAATCACCCATGTAAAATAAGAGACTTGCAATCACTCCTTCATTCTTTGGTCATTCTCTAATTCCTTAGTAGTTGTACTTCCTAGACCACCATTCTACGACGCACTAACCGGCAAGAAAGAGAGATGGATAAAAGAACGAAATGGGGAAGAGAGGGTGAATATGATGTAAGGGCAATCTTGAAGTCATGTTTAGGTGGAATCTGAAGCTGAAGTTCTTTTTCTGACAAGATTCAAACAGAAAATTATAGAGGACGCAATTAAGTCTAAACACTCGTCTTCAGTCATGTGTAGTGATCATTGTAAAAGAGAAAGTGCAGGAAACTCAAAATTCATAGTCAAAATCTTTTTGCCAGTGAGCCTACCTCTTTGGAAAGTGCTTTTAGCGGTTGTAATATGAATGAAATAGAGCCTCTAAATCACTATCTGCTGATATTAGCAACACTTTGATTATGATTGCTGCAATTGACAAGCTTGTTTGGCGATTTGCCGTGCTCCTGGCTTCGATTGGACATCTTGGTCCCACGATAATTACGCAATTTTAGGCGACTTCTAAAGCCATGGCCCCGCCACTTTGTGTGCTTTGTAGGCTTCTTTAAGTACCTTTTTCTCCTATTGATCTAACAAAGCCCAGGAGTGCACTTGCATGAT
The DNA here is from genome assembly GCA_039654745.1 of Houttuynia cordata. Classification (NCBI taxonomy): domain Eukaryota; kingdom Viridiplantae; phylum Streptophyta; class Magnoliopsida; order Piperales; family Saururaceae; genus Houttuynia; species Houttuynia cordata. Next base: position 24,644,685 of record CM077506.1, read on the forward strand.
AGCCTTATTATTGTCGTCTTATCTTTTCAATGTGTCACACTTACAAACCCATACAATACATACAAATAATTAAAAGAAGGGTCAGATATACGTAGGACACTATCGGTATCCGTTGAAGTCTGAGTGTCGTAAAGAAAATAGGTACTTGAAGAACATAGGAGGAGCATGTTACGCCTTGCCGCTCTCCATGTTTAGCTCGTACCCGTCTGTGCATGGAAGAAAGACCTACGTTGCGCAAAACTAATCGATTACTTACCTACTCATGTTGAGAAGTTACTTGAAATTGAACGTGGAGTATGATCTATACCCTATTGTTACTAGTTTGAGACTTCAGAGGGCCTCCCTTTACTACATATAGAGGAGGCCGGGATAGCCGTTGATCGTGTGGGCATCTGCCACATTTGGGGCTCCATCTGACTTCATTGGCCTTCTTGATGACGGCTTCCATGTAACAATGTCGCCATTGACTTGGGCCCTCGCCCCTCAGCCAGAGGATGCGAGCATGCCACCATAGACTGCTCCTTTGGCCCATGATGGTGAAGTTGTGTACACATAGCTCTGCTTGGGCTGAATGGGACACTGTGTATTGTACCCTGGCCCACCAGCCCACTCAGTCCGGAGCTGTCGGATCCCATTCCTGGATCATTAGAAGTTTAGAACTCGCAATATTTCATAATAGAAATCGTCTTTGCCCCGACTTATAACAATCAAAGTGGTGCCCATTATCAAGTGTTATTTTGTTACCTTTATCCTCATCTCCTGGCTTGAGATTATTATATAATGTTCCATCTTTAGCGTATAGAGATCAAGGAACTAATGTATCCCAAAAAAATTGGAAGGTTTGTTCACTGTAGCACCATCGAGGTTCCTTTGTGATCTAGTAGGTGCCTCGGTCACAAACCCATATGAAGGAATTTTTCACAAGTTCATTCGATGTCACTAAACAGTTGGTTGAAGTAGAAGAATAACAATTCCATAGCAAGCTGAGTGATTTTGGGTTCCTTCCACAATAACCTTGATGAACAGAATGTTGAGGTGTTATTTGTGTATAGGCAGGGGTGGACTCAGGATTTTTAGGGATGGGGTCAGGTCATTTTGAGATTGGGATAAGGTAAGGAAATTAAGCCAATTTATAAGAAAAATAGCTTAAAATGTATTAAATGTATACGTAATTTAGTGAAATGGATGAAACCCATCTGACCCAAGGAATTCCGTATCGGATTTCAGTAAAATATCGGTCGGCCTAAGAGATAAAATTTCGGAGATATTTGTAAAAAAAATATCGGTAGTTAAAAATTAATTTTTGTCATATATTTTCACAATTTAACTTATAAAATGAGTTATATTAATTTAGACAAAGCATCGATTTCAAAATATGCATAAAAATGCATATTAGGATTGGAAACAATGGGAAAGTTATTTTTAAAAAAAAAAAATTTCCAAAGTTTTTTTCTGAAAATATTTTTTTAAAAATACCGAAATTTCGCCTATATTATAATTTTTTTAAAAACAATATTTTGCCATTTCGATTTCTCGGGTGGGGCCCGAAATTGATATATCCAAAATTTCGCCGATATGGAATTCCTTGATCTAACCCCTATGGGTTACACGTAAGTCCGCCCCTGTGTATAGGGCAAACTATGAAGTGTGCTTAGATTAAATTTTAAGCTACCTTTTTGTGTTAAATGAAATTGAAGTAACTTCATCTTCATAGCCAAAAAAAGAAAGAACAGATAAAAAACTTCCAATGACTTGGTTGTGGTACTAGCCCGGATTGCATAGGAAAGAAATAGTAGTAACATCGATGATCAAATGATATTTTACGCTAAGCTTTTCTCTATCTTTTTTTTTCCCTTCCAGCAGAAACCCCTCCCTTCTTCCTTTGCAGTCTTCCATCCTCACCCTAGCCGCCCGCTGCGGTCCTGGGCTGGTGGGTAGGGCGGGAGGAGGGCAGAGGACCATTTGAGGGGTGGCGAACTTTGATTTCTCCCACCCTCCAAGCTTCTCTTGCTCCGAACTCTTCTCTCCCTGCCGGTATTTGATAAGCAGTTAGGGCAAGATGGTATATGTCACTTTGGAGGAAGACATCCCCGTTGCTTTTGTTGTTGTTTTTTGTATCTTTTGTTGGGTGGGAGAGTGGTGAGAAGGAAGCTTTGCTTCTCCTCCTCCCTGCCTCCACCTCCTTGTCATCTTCCCCTATTCTTCATATGAAGGAGATGGTGTGTTCAGTGGATGATCATGTGGACAAAGGTGATTCCTATTGTGGTTGTCATCTTGGGGCGATTGCTCTGATCGGTTATCTTGCTATTGGATCTCTTCCCCCTTAGAGTACAAGTTGTTGGTTTCCACTATGGGCATGCCCAAATCCAGTGGTGATTAACTAGGTAGAGGTCTTTGAAGTGAGGAACCTACCTGCGTTGCAATGGGCGTGTGCTTAAGCATTCGATTCTGCAGTTGCCACATAACAGTTTGGCGATTATCTTCGAAACTACCACTTGTGAAGCTATTACCTAAAGCTCACAATCTGGTAGCTTCACTGTATATTTTTTTGAGATATATTTTATTGAATAATCGGTTTCAGATCGACTATTTCGAAATAGCCCATGGTGTTTGGGTTAGATGTTCTTTGCAATAGAGTGGGCTCAACGTTGTACTTTTATCTATGCTGTTTTTAATGGATATCTTTTGTTAATTTATTATGAGAAAATGTGGATCAGTGTAGTTTGTGTGTATAGAGTCTCTACCGCCCCTTGTGGTGTTGTAATGGAGGAGGACTCCCGTTTGTATTTCTTATTTTAGTTGAATAAAATTTATTTGTTAGAAAAAAAATGATACTTTAAGCTTTAGCCTGTTGATTTTCGTTTGGAAGCTAATAATTGTATGCTGATGTACACGTAGACCGGTGTTTTTTGTTAATGTTATAATTATTTTCCCTAATTGTATTTGTCAATTTGATGACCCATTTGTAAGAGTCTTAGAGTGGTAGGCTAGTTTAAGGAGAGCTCACTCCAAAAGAGGAAGAAGTCTACTCAAGATAAAAGCTACTTTAAAAGGCTCACTACAAGAAGAAAATCCCACTTCAAAGAAAACATATATCAATGGACAAGACTTAAAGATGTGTGTTCGAGGCAAATCACTTGGAATGATAAGAGCTACTTCAAAAAACCCACTACAAGAAAAAAAATCCACTACAAAAATAAAGAAGACACATCAATGGACAAAACTCAAATATGGGTACTCAAGGCAAAACACTTGTAATGAAGACAACAAAGGTCAAGCTCAAAGGTTAAATACTCATGGCGACGCGTCATCAAGCCCTCTCCCCTTGGTTTGCAAGATCTATTGCTTGAGAACCCACCCATGAATATGTGCTTAAAGAGAATCCACTCATGAGTGTGTTTATGTAAAGGAACCACTCATAAATGAGTTAATATGACCCAACCAATAAAAGAACCACCTACAAATAGGTTAATATAACCCAACCCATATAAAAGAACCACTCATATGAGGTGGATGGGAGGATATGACATGTATCCTTCCATGGGTGGATGGATTCCTCAAATCCTTCAAAGAATGGGTTGATACACACCTCCCTCTCCCTTTATAAATACCCATCTCTTGGAGAGAAATGGGCAAGCCATCTTCCCAAAAATCTCTTAACCTTATTCTTTACAAATCATATAGAGCCTTGAGTATTCTTGATTATTCTTTCTCTCATTTCTTTGAAAGTGGTTCAAAATCTTGTTATGAGATCTTAGAAAGAGATTCAAGTCCTCTAGAGCCTTGATGTTCTTGATTATTCTTTCTCTCTTTTCTTTGAAAGGGGTTCAAGATCTTGCTATTAGATCTTAGGAAGAGATTCAACTCATCTTGGATTATGGTTTCTTAAGGTATATAAAATCACCCTTTAGAAATCAAAGCGCCCACTTGACCTTGGACCAAAACTTACAAATCCTCTCAAAGGTCTTGGTTACTTTGATCTACTCTCTGGTCCCTCATTAGTGATTCGATGGGTTTATACCATTGACCCTTGAGAGTAGTTCAAAGTATCTTTGGTCATTGTTTCACTTAATCCCATAGAAAAATTCTTAGAGAAACCAATCTCTTGTCCAAAAAGCCTCTACAATTTCGAAGCATCATTAGTTCAATCCAAAGATGGACAATGGAGAGCCATTAATTCAAAACTAGTTTGAGCAAAACGGGTAGGATATCTCACATCCTCCCTTCAAGAGTATGTACTCTAGTCACTCCTACTTCATAAAGTAAGCACTATTAAATCTCTTCTTTACATGTGTTAGATCGTGGTGTAAACCATAAGGTCTAACCACTCTTTTGAGAGAGAGTTGGGTCGGTATGACCCATAGTAAGTGTGGATTCACTCTTGTATGGTTCCCGGTGATCCAAGCAAAACTGGTAAGTGTATGATGTTGTAGGTGAGCTAAAAATCCTCACTTAGTGGATTTTGGAGGTTCCTTGGATTAGGTGCTCCGATAGTGGACGTGCCCGTTGAAGCGAGTTGTTTGGAGTGTCCAACAAACACCTGCCACCTCACCAATATAGCAACCTATGCACTTTTCACCTAACTAAAAGGGTGGGCAATACGTATATACATTTGCTTTAGAAAAGGGCGGACAAAATGGCTACTGACTGAAGTGTTGCAGCTTACGCAAATAAATAGGGTGGTAAAATAAAATACAAGAGATGGCCAAATCAAACAGCCTTCAATTTTCAAGTGTCCTGCCCATCCTTGATGACCTTGCACATTATCACCACATTAAAAGGGACGGACTCATGCAATATAACAATCAGGATGACTTTATGGATAATTAAGCACAAACTTGCAATGTCCTTGAATAAGAAAAGGCCTCCAAGTCATGTATGACAATGGTCAATTGTGAACGGGGTTGCGTGCTCTTGTAGTTTCATGTGTCAATTTTGGTAGAATTCTGTCCCTGTTACGAGTTCTAATCAAGATTAAAGCATGACGTCCAGATGGGAAAAGAAAACGTACAGACGACGTCATGCCCAAACTAATAGGGCTTAAGCTTCATATTCGTACGCGGGAATCAGTGAAATCATGTTTCTAAGGTTGGGCATGAGAGTAGAGAAGCTATCTCATATACTTCTTCCATTTCAAAGTACGATGTATATTTGGAATTATTTATTATTCCAAAATATTATGTACATTTTTCGAAATTATGTCACTTCATCGGAGGAGACTTGAAAAATTGACTTAAACTTGGTTTGTGAATGGGCATACGAGTTGGACAGGATATCTAGGAGGAGTCATGTGACTTTCTTGTGGGCTTCATGGTCCAATAAAAATGAAATTTTTTTCAAATGTATATAATATTATAGAATGGAGGGAGTATTTGATATCGACATTTTCAAGTGTCCTTGGTGGGTGAGCAGTAACTTGGCTACTGGAGTCCATTCCAAATGGAAAAGCACAAGTGTCATACTGTGTTTATTGTCGGAATTTTGGCTTTCAGACGGTGGCCTATATTTGGATTTTCTAAAGGCATTTTGTTATGTCTATCGAGGCCCATTAGCAATTGTGAACGGAGTCTTCGATCCAACTCGAACATTTACTAGAAAGTCAGACAAACGACAAGCTGGGAAAGCCTTCATGATGTCATCAGCATTCAATACCATTTTTCATTCCTCAGATGAGAAGAATTAATGCATTAAGCAGGCACAGTAGGAATGATGGAGTTTACCAGCTGCCTGTATGCCGAATCCAGCGATTTTTCCAACACGAGTCTGCTCTACAGCCGCTGATTAGGACATGCACCCTTCCAATTAAATGCGTATCGACGAGCATGCATCATCTATGCAAAGAGACGCGCTGTTGTGTGTAAAGGGCAGTAATCCCTATGCAATATCGATATTCAACACCTCTTTATTAACGCTATCTGATTCATATTACAGAGGTAGTTCTTCGGAACTCAAAAACTTCAGACAGTTGGGAAGAACCCTTTGAAGAACCGCATCAAGGCAATATTCCAACGGAGATCTTGTTCATGGCCTATGCTTTCAGCGAGTGAGCCATATTTAGTCATTGTCCCACAGAGTATCTGATCGAGGTGCGTTCAGTATCTTGGGCGGTTGCTTCTTTTTTCCTTTTTTTTTTCTCTTTTTGAAATCTGAAGTATGAACACGAATCTCGGTTCTTTGTGACCACTTTCTCCATCTGTCATCACTACATGAAATGGAGTGACGGTGTCCATGATTGATCCAAATGATGATGTGAACGCTTTCTTTGTGTTGTTCACGAATCATTATCCCAAACCACATAACCCACAAAATTGTACAAAAAAAAAAGATAGTCAAAACTCACAGACTGTTCTTCCTTGGCCTAATGCTATTATCAATTTATAATCAATAATCATCAGGATTGCGACCTGCGAGCCCCCCTTCTTTTTGAATGGAATTTGGGGCTACGGACCCACGAGAAAAAGGAAGAAACTTTCCTTTTCACTACTAGTGAGTGAAAGTGAAGGCTGCGTTTGCTGGCCGGCAATGGTAGATGCCGCGGGCATAGTCTGGTTCATTCTTTTAGAAGATGGGGTCCCCTAGTTTCCATCCAATTGGTTCCGAGTCCCCCCTACAAGGCCATCATTCCCCATAGGATAAGGCCATCAATGGCGCCCCGTTTCTCCACTGTGACTTACCCTACTCATAGTTAGTTCAAATCCCAGCTCTTGTAGCCATTTACATGGATTATATGTTATAATACTATACCTCATACTACATAAGATTGCGCGCCAAAGAGATTGCTAACTAAATACGGTGCTTTAGGCGTGTCCCTCGCATTCGGATTCTGTCCTCACAAAAAAAAACAAAACCAACACCATCCACATCGACGTTCCGTCTAAGCAGATATAACTCTACTTTGCTCATTCAAAATTCATATGGCAAAAGATCTAATCATAAGGTTGACCCCTATTTATCAGTAAATCATTGACGTAAAAAACACTTGCATTGCACCCCTTGTGCTACAGTACAGGCTGGAGCTTCCCCAATCTCAAGCGTGCGTGTATTTAAACTAGCCAGTTTCCATTGTGTGATTTACGAATGAATTCAGACGTGGCAAGATTTCCTGGTACAGTTTGAGCGGGAACCGGGCCCGGCTGGGCTTGCCAAAGAGTGAGACTAACAGCAACCCCTGCGTTCCCGCGGGCGCGAGTCCTTGTTGGGATTGATTTCCGGCCATTAAAGCCCACCCATCTCGATCGCCTTTCTCTTCTCGTCCAAGGCCTCCGAGGTTTGACAATTCCTACCCTGACTTGTTTTTGTCTAAAACATGCTCTAGATTCTGTTCCACTCTTTCTTCTTCATGTTTCATGAATCATCGTACTGTTGTTCTATCGGACGTGGGCGATTTTTTGTTATGGATTTTTTGGGTTGCGAAAGATTGATTGTTTGCTGCTATGTTTGATGGGGTTGAGATGATGAAGAAGATTGGTTTTGGCTTCTATTTGCATAATGCTCTTGTAAAGCTAATGATTTTTTATGAACAAATGCTCTGTGTTTCGTTTCTTTTGTTTTTGTCTCATTCTTCTTCATGTTTCATTAATCATGCCTCGTAGTAATCTGTTCTGCCATCAAAAGTTGATTTTGTTCTTTTATATACTCCTATGGGGTATCATGCCTCTTATGGAGTCGTGTTAATTTGAAGATTGTTTTTTGCTGCTTTGACGATTCTGAGATTATGGCTATGCATGTTCGGGTTTTCGCTTCTATTTGCATAATGCTCTGACAAAGCAACCAAATTCTCTGTTTTCCTGTCCAGTTTCGTTCTTTTGTACTTTTAGTTCTCATTATTTGACCGTAAATTGTTTTTTTTTTTTTTGTAAAAAACGGGCATGGTTCTGAGATTTTCGAGATAGATTAAATTCATCTACGAATCTTTGGAAAACCTTCATGAACTGCCATAGAGTTTGATCATAATTCTTAAAATCCGAGTCTTATTTTTCAATATGATCTGTTAATCATGAAGAAAAATTTTGGCTTAACAATTTCAACTGGTAGCGGAGTTCATTTAGACAAGCATCCAAAATTTATCCTGTTTTTAAATCTTAAATCCTAGGCATCTGAAGCCGAAATATTTTGGGTTGCATGAAAGGCTGATTTTGTCCCAACTAGTCTAAATTAAAATCAGAAAAGAATTTTAGGTTTGACTTTAGAGCCTTCATCTTTTACCTCTCTAAATCTATGATCATAAAAGTTGAATATGAATAGGTATATAGGAAAAGGTTAATCTCACGCTACCTTTCCTACGGTAGAGTTTTCAGCAAGGAATTCCGTATCGGCGATATATCGCTGATATATCGATATCGGGTCTCACCCGATAAAACGATACGGACAAATATCGTTTTTTCAAAAATTTTATAATATCGCCAATATATCGGTTTTCGGACTGGTATGTCGCCATTTAAAAAAAAGTTTTTGAAGGAAAAAAAACAGCTTTTCCGTTTGTTTGCCATCCTAATATGTGTTTTTATGCATATTTTGAAATCTATGTTTTGTCTAAATTAGCATAACTCATTTTAGAAGTTAGATTGTGAAAATATATGGTAAAAACTAGTTTTTGACCACCGATATATTTTTACAAATATCTCCGATATTTTGTCTCTTTGGTCGACCGATATTTTACCGATATCCGACATGGAATTCCTTGGTTTAGGAGGGTCCAGAAAAGAATTAGTGCCTTGGCCATTTGTGCCTCCTTTTAATGCGTCATTTCATTCTCACATTTTTTTGCTGTACTTTTGTCTCACAATTAAATCAACGGCTTAGTTTTGTTTGTTTTTAATTAGCCTTTGGAGGCGTTAGATGGGTGTGGGATTCATTGGAATTTTTAAGTTTCCAATTGGCAGGACCCATCAAAATTTCAGCCATTTATTTGTCAAAAAAAAATTTCAGGCATTTATTGGATGTACAAATAAACGCTTTTATTTTGGCCATTATACTTATCGATTGATTATGATTTGGTTGTCAAAATGCAGGTGAAGAGTTAGTGTAAAACTGAAACAAATAGTATACCATTCATCAAGGGCATCATGGAAGCTGATGATATATACACAAAAGATGGAACAGTCGACAGAGATGGAAACCCTGCCAACAAGGAGAAAACTGGAAGAGATAGAACAATCCCTTTCATTCTTGGTAGAGTTCTTAAAAGTTTTATCATGTTATAGTGACATTCCCTTATGACAAGGGCTATTGGCAGTAACTTTGTGATATGCATTTTACTCAGGAAATGAATGCTGTGAAAGGTTAGCTTATTATGGGATGGGCACAAATTTGGTTGTTTATATGAAAGATCGCCTGCACCAAGGCAACACTACTGCAGCTAATAATGTCACAAATTGGTCGGGAACTTGCTATATTATGCCATTGGTTGGAGCCTTTTTGGCTGATGCTTACTTGGGAAGATACCTCACAATTGCCATTTTTTCAATCATATACGTCATTGTAAGTTTTCACTCTTTCATATGTCATATACTTTTTCAGCATCAAATTGTTGAAGTAATGTGTTTTTGTACCGCAAGTTTTGGGATGAAAAGGTATATATTTCCTACTTATGTCCTTGAATGGTGGATATGACAATTGAAATTATGGTTACTTGATTCAATTGTTCAATTGCATGCGAAAAATAAGAAACTTTAAATTAAATCTAAGCCCAAGAATTTTCTTGGTTGGCTTCCTGAACATCTGCACCGTTATTATTTGGCTTTAGAATCTGTTATAAACTAAAAGTTTAAGCTATGTTGTGATAAGACTTGAAGCGTTTCAACTGCTTACAGGGTATGACGCTCTTAACTCTATCAGCATCCGTCACAGGCTTGAAGCCAGCCTGTCAAAATGGTGTCTGTTATCCGGAGAAAATGCAAAGTGCAGTATTCTTTTTGGCTCTCTATCTGATTGCTCTGGGAACTGGAGGAATCAAACCATGTGTTTCATCTTTTGGTGCCGACCAATTTGATGAAACTGATGAGGCAGAAAAGAAAAAGAAGAGTTCTTTTTTCAATTGGTTCTATTTCTCAATTAATGTTGGTGCCCTTATTGCTTCCTCAGTTTTAGTTTGGATACAGATGAATGTAGGTTGGGGGTGGGGTTTTGGAATACCAGCAGTGGCAATGGCAATTGCTGTGGTGTTCTTCTTCTCTGGGACCCGTTTGTACCGCCACCAGAAACCTGGAGGAAGCCCCTTGACTCGTCTAATGCAGGTTGTCGTTGCATCTTTTAGAAAATATAACGTGAAAGTTCCTGATGATGGATTACTTTTGTATGAGAATGCTGATAAGGAGTCTGCTATCAAAGGAAGTCGTAAGCTTGATCACACAAACCAGTTAAGGTGAGGAGAAAAACCATACATATAATGTCATTATCTTTTGTTTCTTGCTACATAGGTTCATTCATTTTACTTATGTTAATTTTGTTTCCTGTGAGACTATCAAATAATAGGGAAACCAAAATATGCACGCAGGTTCTTTGACAAGGCTGCTGTGCAGACAGATGCAGACGAGATGAAAATGGTGAATCCATGGAGGCTCTGCACTGTGACCCAAGTTGAGGAGCTCAAGTCGATTATTCGATTGCTCCCCATATGGGCTAGTGGCATTATATTTGCCACCGTCTATGGCCAAATGAGTACCATCTTTGTGCTGCAAGGCGGGACAATGAATCCTCACATGGGCCCCCACTTTAAAATCCCCTCTGCATCCCTCTCTATCTTCGACACCATTAGCGTCCTCATCTGGGTACCTATCTACAACAACGTACTCGTTCCAATGGCCAGAAAGCGCACTGGCAATGAGCGTGGATTCACCCAGCTTCAGCGGATGGGCATTGGCCTAGTGATCTCCATATTCGCCATGTTGGCTGCTGGCATTCTGGAGCTCATAAGACTTGATATGGTGAAGAAGAACAACTACTTCGACCGTACAGAGCTACCCATTTCAATATTTTGGCAGGTGCCTCAGTACTTCTTAGTGGGGGCAGCTGAGGTTTTCACCTTTATTGGGCAATTGGAGTTCTTCTACGATCAAGCACCAGATGCCATGCGGAGCATGTGCTCTGCACTTTCACTCACGACTGTTGCGCTTGGAAACTATTTGAGTACTCTCCTCGTCACAATTGTCACCAAGGTTTCAACCAGGGGCGGGAAGCTAGGTTGGATACCGGACAATTTGAACAGAGGCCACCTTGACTACTTCTACTGGCTCCTTGCGATTCTAAGCGTTGTGAACTTCTTCGTATATCTCTTGATTGCTAGATGGTATACATATAAGAAGCCAATGGGAGCTGCTCGCCTGTGAGCGTGCCATTGCTAACTTTGATGGCCTGGTGGGAACGATGGTTACGGTGGTGTCGAAGTTAGAGAGGACATACAGCTTGTCTTCTGTCGTCTCTAGTTGGAGGACCTTTTTATTCTATGCTCAAAGTTCCTGTACATAATTTAGTTGGTTTTCATCAGAAACAAAAATTTAGCTGGTACTGAAGGTCATGTTGGGAGTCTTGAAACTGGGTCGTCAGAACCAAGTGTTGAATGCTTGATTAGTGTCTGGCTAGAACTGGATCAGCTTAATATGATCAATATTTAGATTCTCTTTTTTCTTTTCCAGTTTTATGACTTATTATAGCAGGGGTTTGCAAAGAAGCTTGGATTGACTAGAATCTTTTTCGATACCTTTTGTATGGCATAAAAGAAGTATAAAATCTTTTTATCTCCCTAACCCAAAGAGTCTTTTGTGGCCGTACGGTCGTGGCCTCTTTTTTTCTGAAGTAGGGATGGCAACTGATCAACCGAAAGATGTATCCTGCATCTATAAACCAATTCTGGCTGATTTCTGTTTGCTCGTAGCTTCACCTAACTATCGAGTAGTGAGACTTCCTTTTTGAACTTACAGTTTTGTTGTTGGCGAGAAACTCTTTGAAGCAATTGTTTGTCTTGAATGTGGAAATTCTTGCGGTTAAAACAAAAGCTGATAAAAATAACTAGCGCCGTTAACCTCTGTTCTTTTAAAATTATGGAGTTCTTACATTCATTGTGGATGGTACTTGTACCCTTCAAATTGGACTTGTCACGTCCACATGACTGGGCTTGCTACATGGATATGACCTATTAATCTTGGGACGCCTGGGCCAATTGTCGATGGGCTCAGCGCTCCAAATGTTTCTGGAGAAAGGAGTTTTACGACATTATCACCCCTCCAACTGGCCTTCTTAAAAAAATTCTAATTTTCCCACGTCCCCACAATGCCCACGTGCAAGCCAAGGCCCACACAACAGCCCTAGATCTTAGTAATAAAATTTGATTTTTAGTTCCTCATAATCTTCATATATCGGAGTGTTTCACTCAAATTTTTTTGTATTGGTACATTTTCATAATTAGATGTGGAATTTTGCTTGCTAACAAAATTCGAATTCACTATTTCATAATCTTCAGATATCTGAGTGATCTTAAATGCAAGCCAAGAAATGTATTCGTAATTTGAATTTAAACTTTGGTATAATCAAGATGCAATGTAGCAGTATTTTTATAATTAGGTGTAATAGAATTGGATTTTGGTAATGACGAAATCGCTAATAATCATTCCATAGGGAGCACAATAAAGGCATAGGACCCGCATGTAAGGCGCAGCCTGAACTGTTGCACATTGGATCCCGTTGGCACGCATGCTGCAAGGGATCCTCGAGCGTATAATTCACCTTAGTGTTCATTGAAAGCCGATAATCTGCTTCTCTTTACCTTGGCCAATAATTGTTTGAAACACAAGCAATGAAACAGAACGGAAAAATTAAAACCAAATCAGCTCCTTGTAATAACTTGAAATAAGGCGCCAACTACATGTGAACCTCACTATCCCCACCACTAACAAAATGCCTACAAGGATCTAAAAGAGTGGGTCGTAGATAAAAAAACAAAGGAAGAAGAAGCAGTAGATTCCTTTTTTGTATCAATCGCTCCATACAGCGGCTCTGACATTCTACATCGATTTTCCCAGATGATGGCGCCAAGAGATTGTAATGGAGGACAAAATGATGTCCTCTTCTGGGTTTCTTTAAGAGATTTCGTACTTTTGCAGGCCTTGGGACACAACCAGCAAAGCCTGAGCAACGACATCTCCAGTGGCAAGGACTCTTGTTTACCTTTTTCGCGCAAGATACGTTTGTAATCTCAGGGCCGCACACTCAAAACACGAAGAACATGAACTGAAGGACAGCTGCACCATAACCAAATTAAATCACCATTTTTGGGCATATGCTCCTTCGTAGTGCAGCTTAAGAAGAAATGCCGGTGTGGCTGAAATGAATGTGTTATTACATTTCTGCTGCTTTCTAGAAGGCACATAATGAGTTTGGGATGAATTAAATAGCGCATATGTCCTTGAATACTTTGATTCTTCACAAGTCGTCGTGCAATGCAACGCAGATGAGCCCTCATGCGAATGGCAGTATTTTCAGCCATTGTGTCGGGCATTGATCCGCTTGGCCTTTTTGACTCGAATTGTCAACCAAATAAGGTTACAAAGAGTCGTGGATGCATGGACCAGATTCTGCTTATCTGCTAGCTATGCATAGAGTCCATCCCGAGTGAGAAGGTTCAGATCCAAGAAGTCCAACGATTCTGATCTTGGCGAAGTAAGCGTAGGCATTTATCTTCGTTCCTGTGAGGTTCAATAAAAGTGATAATCGCTCAGAACAAGCCGAAAGCTACATTGTAAAGTAAGTTAATACAAGTAAGAATCACTTCAGCAATTAGTGAAACAATTCATCTCGACCTGGATGAGTATAAAATTTCACTCATACACCGTAATAAAATTTCAAAAGCTTAGCCTAGCCTCCTATGATTGTATCGCAGAATGATATAGTTCATCGAGGGCAAGATCCCAATTTAGGAAGCAATAAGATCAGTGACCTTGCATACTTATTATGAATCTATCGGATGTGAGAGTTCGTGGTGCCCACAAGCGGAAACACGCCTAACTATCTCAGCTTAATTGATGTCACATCCTTGTGGCATCGAAACTTGAAGAACAGCAAAAGGCCAATCATCAGACTAAAATAGCATAGTCCTCTCGTGGAAAGATTTCAGAATCAGCCCTCAAACACAATTGGCATTTTACTGCCAACAATGTAGCATCGATATCATACGGTTGCCACCAATCTTCCTATTAATGTTATAACTTCAGAAACAGCTGAACAAGTCTCGACAATTCAAGGAGAGATCAAACAGCTGAAGCAAAAATTAAAAAAACTAAGGAATTAGCCAAAGTACCATTGGCATTGTAAAATCTATGCTATTCACCAAATAGCAATTACAGGGAGACTGTAAAACCTGATGGGGTGGGGCGGTTGATCAGCTCTGTAATCAGTAGAGCCGCAGCATGCTCCTTGCAAACGAGTGCGAGCTCTTGGACTTGATTTTGCCGGAGACACCGAACCCATTCCTCCGACTGCTGCCCCTCAGCGGAGTCAGGTAGAACCTCAGCAGCCCATTGTCGAAATGGCTAGGCGAGTACCTCGCGCTCCGGTTCCTCTCTAGCACGATCTCCTCTTTCTTCTTCCTACCCTGCACCCCATTCACCTCCCCCCTCCGCCCACTCCCAAATGCTGGACCAATCCCATTGCCTAATGAGCCCCTCGAGCTTACGCTGCTGTTGCAGCGAAACACCCTCCTGTCGATCCCTCCCCTCATCGCACCGTTCACCTCTCGCCGGAGCTCCGGCCATGACTCTGAGAACGAGCGGTCGATCACACTCGCCCTACATGACTTGGTATCGTCTTCCTCGTCCTTACTCCGCCGGTGAATGAGTCCCCATATGCTCCACGACATTCCCCACCGCCGCGACTTCTTACCATTTTTTGGCTGCGCCGCTGCCCCATCCCGGTACACCGAGTCGAAGCTCTCCCAGCAGTCGTCCCGCAGCGAATTTGAGTTGGAATTGGAGTTTGAGTCCTTCAATTCTCGGTCTCCACCGGCAGCAGCAAGGTCCCCGAGCTTGCTCCCGCTGATAAAGTTGTAGTCCATGTTCGACAGGATGACCTTCGCATTCTGCAAAACGGGCTTCGTCTCGTCGATTTCCGATGTCTTCTTGATTGAACCGGATTTCTCAAGATTCCTCCGCCGCCTGCTAGAGGAGGAGGAATCAGAGTAGTATTCACGAGTCTGGGACGTCCCGCCAGGAGCTTCCGCTGGATCTTCGTTGACAGAAAGCGAATGACGAGGCTCCTCGACCGGGATTTGCATGTCCGGCCGGGGAACCACCGGCGGCGCCGGTGGGTCTTCCAGCACCGATAGCATAGGCGGGAACCGCTGGACTCTGCCACCGGTGAGGAAGCCATCCCAGCTGGCTCGAGGCTCGTCAAAGGAGAAGCGCGGGTCGTCGAAGGAGATCCGTCCGGCGTCCAGCGAGAACCTCGGATCGGTGTCGCAAGAGCGCCGGCCGAAGCCGTAGTCGGCGACCTCAGACTGTGTGTCCCGGAACCTCCTGGAGAAGGGGGCATTCTTCCCTGCTTCTGCTGCAATGGAGGCTGAGGACTTGTCGCGAGCCTTCTTCATCTTCTGCTTCCTTCGCCATTTCTGCAACTTTTTGCTGAAGACGGAGGCGGCCACCCAGAAGCTGCCGGCGATTTCCTTGAAATCCATCTTCTCCTTCTCTGCCTTGTCCGTCTTCCTCATTGCATCGAGATCGATGTGGTCCTTGATCGTCTTCGCCTCCTCTACTTCTACTACTTCGCGTAATGCTTCTACTCCTCCCTGCTCTTCTTCGATTTCCTCCTCTGCTTCCTGGATTTCGTGGAATTCCTCAACCACAAGGGGCTCGGAGACCCTAACTTCGGGCTCAGGCAAGTTGACTTGGATCTCGCCGCCCCAGGGCTGGCGACCGGGCCGATTCTCGTCGTCGAGGTGGAAGAGGGAGTAAAGGGTGTTGCGACCCCTAACGTCGCAGGACTTCCTCTGCGGCTCGAACAGCCCGGAGAAGAAAGCGTCAGCCTTGGGGGCGGAAAACGACTTGCATCTGCGAAGCTCCGGGAGGAATGAGGAGGAAACGGAGGGCTTGTTGTTGCCGGTGCGGAAAATAGCGCGGAGCGGGTTGGCAGCAGCGGCAGCAGAGGAGGTGCTCTTACGGCGGGGCTCCTCGAGACCGGCGAGGCGCTCGCGTAGGCAGTCGGCGCAGAAGCCGGTGACGGGCTGGTCGGGGTGGCGGTCGCAGGAGGAGGAGACGGAGGGGCGGGAGGGCTCGAGGGGGAGGGTCGTCATTAGGGGACTATGCGCACCCCGGAGCCGCAGGCACAGCGCATGTTCAACCAAAATGCGCCGCTAAAACCTCCGAAAACCCCAGATTAGTTCTTGCGAGTTGCTACTGGGATTTTTGGGAGATGGTCCGGGGGAACGGAAGAGCTGGGGGGAGGGGAGGGGAGGACTGAGGCGAGTGAGGTCCTGGGAGTGTTTTGTGTAATTATTATTGCTTGTCCTTTTAAGTTGTACTAGTACTTTATTGTAATGGGGTGACAATGGGAGTATTTTTTTGGGCTTTACTTGTTGCCGGACTGGATTTCAAAGATTCCTGTAAATAAAGGGTCCAAAAAAGCAAAAGCAGTCGCGCTCTCTACGTTACTTGTACACTCTCAATCTAGTCTCCACACTCCACAGTCCGCACCACCGCGGCACCACTCTTCGCTTCTCTTTTCGTTACCAACTTCTTTTGGCTAATACGATTAGGGGTGGGAAAATCCTACCCGACCCTATTACCCGACCCGACCCAACCCTAAAATTACTCGACCCGACCCGACCCGACCCTATTGCAAAATAGGGTCGGGTGCGGGTTTGAAAATTTTACCTTATTTAAAATAGGGTCGGGTAGGGTAATTACCCGTATTACCCGCACAACCCTATTTTACCCGATGTATATATTATAAAATACTATAATATATATTTAATATTGAATAATCTAATTTTTAAATATAATTTTAGTTTTAAATCACCAAAAACTTTATATTAACCATATTTATATTAAAATTTAGTCAAATAAAGGTCAATTTTGACTTTTTAAATACTAAATTAGCAAATAAAATTACTTATTTTTATTTTATTTTTTAAAAGTAGGGTCGGGTCATTACCCGACCCGACCCGATCAAAGTAGGGTTAGGGTCGGCCATTCTCGACCCTACTCATGAATAGGGTCGGGTAATTACCCGACCCTATTTAGGTAGGGTAAAGGGCGACCCGACCCTACTTTACCCGACCCGACCCGATTCCCAGCCCTAAATACGATTATACGAGTATTTTGCTTTGCAACAGATCTCCTTTTCTTTTCTTCTCTTACTTTACTAAAAACGCTTTTCACTCCCTCGATCTCCACTAATTAATTATTTTGTCTGATTTTCTACTCTCTTTTTTTGGCAAACTGGTATTCTTCCTCCTCCTTAAATGTATCCTGCATACGAGATAAACTACTATGATCTTCTAAAATAATTACTACACCCTCCGCCTAATGAAACCTGTCTGCATTTGGAAAAACACTGGACTTAGAGTCCAATAAGGTTGCCTCATTTATTAATGCAGGCATACTTTATTGGATGGATATAGTATGATTCCTTGGTAGAATACTATGATCGTATCAGTGACATTCTCATATTCGTGAATGAACATTCTTCATTTTGTTCCAACAGTGACCAACACTACAAAATGCAGTATTTACTCTGCCTTTTCATTAATTGAGAAGAAAATGAGAAAGGTAAAAAGTAGGAATGGGAGGTGGGGAACGTCCCATCCCTGTTCCGACGGGGAGCCGTTGCGTCGCTTTTTGCTCCATCAGTCCTCTTCTCCTCGAAACATTTGCTGCTATGCCTACGTCACCCAGAGTTTGATCATCTAATTTTTCTCACAAAAAAGAAGAAACGGGGACTTATTATTGCAAAATGAGTGTCCTCGTGTATCTCCTTGTTCATCTATACACACGTCAGTCGTCACATTGTATATTATTCCTAGCATTGTCAGGCTTCAGAGATCACTCCTAGTCAGATCGAAGAAAAGACGGAAACAAAGAAAAAAAAAGGAAAAAAACTTCTAACCAAACGCAGGCAAATGATCACTATAATCCATTGGTCTCTTCTTTCCTTACCCTAATTTATCACAACGAAGGGTAGCTGCAGTTCCAAACATATACCAAACGAAGAACATGTTCATCTGACATTCATTTGGTAGCAGTGTAGTTGCCCAATGTGACGTATACGTGTTAGATAGTGTGGACAAAAACAGGGTGATGACACGCACGATTTCGATGCTGAGGACACTTTGCAGCTGGCCTTCATTGTAGCGGTTTCAGCGGTCGGAAATAGGTAACAAAAGTCTGCTGGTCGGCCTTGCCAGTGTACACGCCAGAATCATGAGCATAGAAAAAAGAAGGGTGCTGCTGATCATTACTATTAAGTGACATACACAACAAATGATAAAATGTGTTAAACCAAAAATAAGAAAAAGAAATTAAACAGGAACCTATTAGAAGCCATGGCATGTACTCTACAAAATTTGGACTAATCACAAGGTAGAGGGGCATGCATGATCACTTGGTCAGCTGGATGGCGAAAGTGAAAGGGCCCTGATGGTGCTGACGGTGATGGCGGTGGCTGTCTGTCCCTTTTGCCGGCAACGTGGTGGCGTCTCACGAGGTGACAAGTCACGTGATTAAGAACGATGTTTATTGAGGCCATTTTTTCTCTCATTTTTAGACAAATGGGGAAGGAAGGGAGAGAAGCATGCAAAGGTCGTAAAGTGGTGTTTGTCCTTCCCTACTTTTCTTCTACACAGCCCTATCTTTTTTTATCTTTGGGGTTTGTCTTTCTAGGATTTGTTGATTTGTTTTGTTTGTGGCCAATAGCAAGAGAAAAGGGTGAGAAATAGGAAAAAAATGCACCACTGGGGGGGAGGAGGGAGGGAGACAGAGATTCTCATCGTGGCCCCGCCACAACCTTCTCTTTGTCTAAATTATCCATGCCTTAGAAAATTTTGTCCCCAGTGGCCATCAGAAACAATCAGTTATGGCATTTGACCTCTCATTTTCAAATGCTCTCACCATATACTCTTCTGTTCTCATAACTATTGGGTCCAAGAATGCACTTGCACTTATAGTATTCAAGAGCATTGTACATTTCATTTGTGGGTAAACATCATGATTAACAGTGTCCTCTCAACGTCTATGCAACTTGTTTAACAAAAAGCAAGAAAGCCTGTAGATGGGCCCATCTCTCTTGTTTGCATATGTGGAAAATGATCAATATTGGTACATTCTATGACACTAACAAATAAGAAATGATTAGGAAAACACAAAAAAAAAACGCAAACGGAGTTTGGTTCTTTAGGAAAAGCAAAAAACGAACGAATTCGATGTTTCATTTCCCTTGGCCTATACAGGGCCTAATTATTTGAATGTGTGGCTTCGCTCCCGAGGGCACATAAAATGTCAAACATTATCATTCCTTTGATTTGTCCTCGTCCTCTTAACTGCATCACTCTCTTTGCTAATTTTTCTCCTTTATACGATCATATGATGAAGCTTTTGGTCATAAGAGGACTCCAATCAGACGCAATGTTTGACTTAAAAAGCAAAAATTCCAGGTTCATGATCTTAAAATAGCACTTTTAAGTTTTATAAATGCTCTTTTCATCAATGTCTAGTCATCCATTCATCCAAGCTTCTTTTACGTTTTATACCACTCGTTCCCATAGTTGTTTTAGAGCCCCACGGGAAAAAAAATTAATTGAACAAAATGGAGGCCTTTTTCTTTTTAAATTCCAATTCGAGGCGAGACTCTTTTTTTCTTTTCTGATTCATGATAATACAATACTCGTGAGCTAATGTTGTAGTATGCTTTCATTTTTCGCCCAAAGGCTTCTATTACAGGCGTACAAGGCAATGGCATATGGTATGATAGTGACTAAAGCAAGCATAGGCAGCAGGAGGGCAGTGGAAGTGAGCACACAGCGCAGCTGATCCCAAGGCTTTGTTGGCTGGGAGGGAGTGTCTCTGCCGCTGGGTGGGGCCGATGGCCGCGTCTGCGCCGTGTTTTCCTTTTCTCCTTGGGTTGCTTTTCTTTTGATTATCTGGCTCTGAGCAACAAGATATAAAGGAAAGACAGAGATATCGCTGTTAGCAATAAGCATGCATGGCAGCCCGCCAGCCGGCCTAGCCCCCATGAGTTTTGGGGCTCGTCAGACTTTGCTTTGTCTCTTGATGATGCTTTTTGGCGCTCCACCATTGAACCTTTTTGTTACTCTCTCCTCATTTATTTATCCTCCTCCTGATCAAAAGTGAATAACACAAATTCATAATCTAATACATACGTATCTAATGAGACAAAGCTGCATAGATTTGTTCTCTGCGCTTCCTTCCAACTTCACGTTCACACATTATTGAAAGGGGAACCGCGTAATCCAACTAAGTTCGTCTGTGGTCCCACCATCCTAGTAAATTTTTTTTTGGATAACTCCCTAGTTCCTATCCCAATGTAGATGGATCCACTAATGACTAAACTGTATGACTATGTCCTTTCCCCCTTTTTTTTGATTAAAAATTTGCAAAAGCAGGGGAGCAGATGCGATGTTTCATGCCAATCGTGTTTGTTTCTCATATATTGCGAGAACTGACATTTTGAATGTGAGAAACCAATGCGTTCATCAAATATTTATCGTCAAATCCATAGTGAAGCACAACTTTTTTTGACAATAAGGGGTGACCGAGTCCTTAAACCCTACTAGAAGGGGAAGGCTCTCGGGTGCTATACACATAGTGAATCGCAGTTGCCCAATAACATTACGCTACACATACGATTACACAGTCTTCATTGGCTACTTGGAGTTTCCATGAGAGATTATACAATACTTCCGGCAGACCATATAGGTTTTACTCCACTTTAAGATCGAAGCGCACAAAGACCTCTAGGCAAGCATTAACAGCTGGATTGCACCAGAGGTCCATTTGCCCACCCGATCCAAGGATCGACGGCCATTGTAGAGGCGGAGTAAATGTGACATCTTCTACCGGGAGTTACTAAGATTCAAGCAATTTTGTATCAGATATCGAAAAAATATCATTCAGCCTAAGAGACAAAATATCAGAGATATTTGTAAAAAAATATTGGTGGTCGAAAACTAGCTTTTACCATATATTTACACAATCTAACTTTTAAAATGAGTTATACTAATTTAGACAAAGCATAGATATCAAAATATGTATATTAGGATGAAAAATAAAGGGGAAAGTTATTTTTTTTAAACAATTTTTTTTTTAAAATGGCGATATATCGGTCCGAAATCGATATATCGGCAATATTATAAAAAAAGTTTAAAAATCGATATTTACCTGTATCGATTTATTCGGTGGGACTGATATCGATATATAGCCGATCCCCCTTGTTGATCAAACGCTCATCGGTTATGTGCAGCTTCGTGCCCACAAATGGGGACCTCAAGCGTCCATTGGAGCGAGCATATGGGAGAGAGGGGGGCGATCGCCCGTAACATTATGAAAGCCAAGTAGCATCGTACGGTATCTCGTCGATTGTTGGGTCCCTGAAGGGCAACCTGGCTCGGTCCCATAACGTGGTCCATCCACAATAATGGAAGTAGGGCTACAATAATGGAAGTAGGGCTAGGGCCCCCTTCCGTCACGAACATCATTTGCAAAGCCCAGCGCACACACGCTTGGGATCTCGTGCCACCAACCAACAACCCCACACGTACGTACAATTATAAACCATAATGATGATAGATATTCCCACAAGACAAGACCATCATCTATTAGTAGCACCCACAGGCCTACACTACAAAAGTTCCATCAAACCCCACCTGCCAACGTGCCACATCTTCACTGTCCAGCTTTGCTGCTCGTGCAACCTGCGGCAGCTCCAATTCTATTGATGCACGACTTGTACAGAAATCCCAGATGATCGATGATGTCTTCCTCCCTCACGCCCTCCACCGGATTGATCTGGAATGACCAATCAACCACTGTTGAATCATCGCCATAATCGACTAGCTTCAGTGCATTGATGGACTGGTCTAGCCCAACATCGTTAACTTCCGTCCTGTAAATGAAGGTGAAGGAAGCCGGGTCCATGAGGAGCAGTTGCTCTTTGATCCAGGACCTGTCCCCGTCGTCCTGGGGGAACATGAAGCCTGAAACCAGCCTGACATAGCCAGGGCTGCCCTCCTCCCCGGCCAATCTCGTGCATGTTTCCACCATGGGCATCCACTCAGAGTCTGCTGCTCTTGGAAACCACGTCCCACACGGACTCAAGGGTGCTCACGAGCCGAGTCAGCTAACGAGTTTTTCCCTCGGCTCGACTCGAATTTTAGCTCGACTCGAGCCCAGCTCGACTCGAGCTCGAGCCACTCCGTAACTCGATTCGGCTCGACTCGAGAAAGCTCGACTCGATCGACTCGAGAATGAGCTCGAAAAATAGCTCGAGCTCGAGCTCGACTCGAGACTTAGCTCGAAAAAAAAAATCAAAACTTTTCCATACCTCGCCGTCGATCTCGCCTCGCCTCGCCGTCAGCTCGAGCTTCGACCCCATGGCCGCTGTCGCTGTCGCCGTCGCCGTCGCCTCGCCTCGCCGTGAGCTCGAGCCCCGGCGATCGTGAGCCCGTCGCCTCGCCTCGCCGTCGCCTGGCCGCTCGTCGCCTCGAGCCCGTCGCCTCGCCTCGCCTCGCCGTCGCCTGGCCGTGAGCCCAGAGCCCATCGAGCCCGTCGGCCGTCGCCCCGGAGCCCGTCGCCTCGCCATCGAGCCCGTCGCCTCGCCGTTAGCCCAGAGCCCATCGAGCCCCGCCGTCGCCGTCGCCCGTCGAGCCCCGTCGCCGTCGCCCGTTGAGCCCCGCCGCCTGTCGCCTCGCCGTCGCCAGTACCCTTCTGGCCTCTGGTAAAACACCCGAGCCGAAAAGCTCGGGTTTTGTTTTGTTTTTTTTTTTTTATTGGGTCAAGTCACCCGTTGTATCAACTTCATCCGCCAGATCTAATCTGAACGACTCTTCATTTAAAATAAAAACCCATAGTCTTCTCGGATGTAAATCAGCGACTTAAATCTATTTGGCGCGTAATCTCAATATTTTAAATAAATTAGGCTCTTTAAAACCTGTCTGCGTATTCAAATGAGTTATTAGATTTCCCCTTGTGTATTTTTGTATTTTTTTTTGAGGCCCGGTAGCCTCCGGGCGCCCGGAGAGGACCTTTTCTCCGGGCGCCCTCATCTCAACCGTCGGATTCATCCGACGGTTGAGATCATACTCTCTCCCCCCTCTCTCCCTCCCTCTTCCTCTGGTTCGACGGGGCGCCCGCCACCCCAGCGACGCCTCGCCGTCCCGGTGACCCCCTCCCACTCCCCCCTTTGGCCTCGCCCCGCCGTCCCGGCGATCCCCTTCTTCTCGCCGGGGTTGCGAGCAGAAGATCATCCACTGCGACATCAAACCAGAGAACATTTTACTGCATGATTCGCAAGTGAAGACTTCCGATTTCGGACTGTCGAAG
Source organism: Houttuynia cordata (assembly GCA_039654745.1). NCBI lineage: Eukaryota > Viridiplantae > Streptophyta > Magnoliopsida > Piperales > Saururaceae > Houttuynia > Houttuynia cordata. The sequence continues at coordinate 24,668,222 of CM077506.1, forward strand.
TTGATGACGGCTCGACTCGGGGTTTGATAATATGAGGCAACATTAGTGAAGTTAATCAACGGGGTGTTTGTGTGATTAATAGAACACGTTTCCCTTGAGCGGAGGTTGCCCAATTACAGGGCCCCATGCCCACGTGGGCTGAGGTCATTTAATCTGGTATTAAAAATCGGTCACGTTAGATGAGCTCATGTTGTAAATGTGGAGGTCCCCGATAACTGATTTGACCCGGGGTTTGATATTAAAAAACGACATTAGTGAAGTTGATCAATGAGGTGTTTGTGTGATGAATAGAACACGCTTCCTGATTTACTCGATGCGTATGATGGGTGAGCCTTATATGCACTCAAGGGGATTGGCGGCGGGATATAGTACTCTAAGAGATCAATTTCTTTGCCCCTTCTAGTCGGGTCTTATTGGATACCCGTCGTTATAAAAAAAATATATCAAAAAAGCCCACTTCGAATATGTAATAAATATTTATTTTGTACATAAAAGGTATAAAAAAATTGTAGCCCAATTGATTAAGGCGTGTGGTGTGGTGTGGTTGTGTTTGGGTTCGAATCACCCCAAAGGCAAATGTATTGTTTTTGGCTCGAGCCGAGCCCGAGCTCGAGCTGTCAAACTCGAGAACGAGCTGCCGAATCGAGGGCTCGACTCGAGTCGAGCCGAGCTCGAGCCCAAATTATATACATCGAGTTCGAGTCGAGCTGAGCCAAAACTCGACTCGACTCGGCTCGTGAGCAGCCCCACACGGACTGGATGGGTGCGCTCACAAGCCCTCCCACTGAACCCCGCCACACCTCCTCGCTTTTCTCCTCTTTTGCCTACAAACCACATTCCAACGGTCAATTTCTTTGCACTGTAGCATGGTGCACCATAGTATTTTGATCGGGCCGTTGGAGTTTCATCCCTGCAGTGGGCGGCGCAGGCAGGTTTGATTCACCTGCCTGCCCCCTCTATAAATGCAGGCCATCAGATCTCAATCCAATGGCTCAAGATGCCCTGATGCACGCTGTTGTCACGTGATATAGAGTGTATGTTAACTTCTTAATTACCTCTCTTTTTCTTGCCCTTTTTTCAGCCCTTCGATCAGTTTTAAGATAATAAGATGGATTCAGAATAATTCTCATGCTGGTGCAAATTCATACTTACAATAGTCACGTTTGATATTTGCTTGCTTTACGAGTTTACTGATATATGGACATATATCACTATTTTTTTCTTTTACCGGGGATAAATCTGGTCCTGTTTGTTTTGTTTTTCTTTTCATTGACGAGGAGGTACCTTACCTACGCTTTCATGTGGAGGTCTGTCTTTTCAGTGGAGCATTTTACCAGTAAGAGAAAGTGCGAGCAAGGAAAAAAGCAGCATGTTGCTTGCATCACTTGAAATGCATTTCTTTTGGAAAAAATAAAGGGCAAGAAGTAAAGAGAGAAAGAAAGAGCAGAAAAAGGAAAAGACGATGCGGATTAATGATTGCCAAGACAAATGCAATAAAAAAGCACTAGCCATACCATGTGATGTCTGTGACCCCTCTCTCTTGATGACGAGCCTCTTTTCCCAACAGCTTCAATTGAGATCTTCGCCCCACATACTGAAAACAATATTCCAAGCTCTTTTCCCACTTGGGAAATGCTAGCTCAATGATAACTCACTTACCATTATACGCTAATCCATTGGTAGATCAAAGGTTTTACAGTGTTTTTATATAACCATCAAAAACATCATCCTCAGTCCTGATCTCCACTGAAGGACCCAAACTAATACTAAAATTCAACCTAGGGAATGTAGGTCTTGGCATGCTTAGCAGAGAAAGACAAGGAATGGAAGCTCATACGAGGGAAATTTCTAGGCAAACCTTCTTAGGGATTCTAAAGAGATCTTTGGTTGGGTTTTTATATTTGATATTCATATGCACGCCTAGGAATTTACAAAGGGCAACTGTATAACGTCAGGACTATGTTATAAAGCTGAAACAAGCTGCGTTCAAATCATCGAGCCAGTTCAGACTAACATGATGGGAAATGGCCAAAGTAACAGTTGCGGAAGTGAAAGGTGTTTGAGACTTTTGTGTGGGAAAGAAAAGAATGCCATCTTGCTTTTCTTACTCCCTTTCATTTACTCATATACGCACAAAAATAGAGAGTTGAAATGTTCAGACCAAGCAATTACAAATTGCCTTTGAGCAGTGCATAAAAGTGCCCACTTACTTGCAAATTTTGGTCATCTAGCAATTCCCTTACTAGGCTTAGACGATCATCCGACACCAGATCTTTCCGAAGAAATGCTAGAGAGAAAGAGAGATGTGGTTTGACTGATGGAACTGCCGGGAATTTTGAAGTGAAAAGAAGTCGACGAATAAAAGTGATGTGCAGTTCTACGGCTGATTGAGAATCCGAGAAAGGAAAGTCACTAGTGATTACTGTAGAGAGTGGAAAAGGCAAGAACACTAGCAAGTTGCAACAAAGAAAGAAACGGTTTCCAAATCTGTAATCCTGCACAAAAATTAGGCCCAATGCCAGCATCGGCCCAAGAGTTTGTGAATTACCTACATTGCGAATGTCACAAGGGTTTCTTAGCTCATACATGTATTAGCTTGCCCAACTCTTCTTGGACTGGTTTGAGCAAAGAGTGCAGAATTTAAGATGCGCCAAGCCAACAAAAACTAAATGCAAATTTTGATCCGCATGATTTGAAGTAGACGAAATTAACCATAGATGTAGTCTATATCTTCCGTGCATAAGCTGGCATTTTCCTCTATAAAATGGCAATGACATTGACGGATAAGCAAGAAATGGTTCACCACACGCTAACCCCGCACCATTTCTCATAGACTCGTATGCATGGATTGTCATATCGGCTATTAAGCCTGATAAGCTTTACTAAGTAAAAAAGATTTAATGATTTTTTTTAAAAAAAAAAGTAAGGAAGATTTAAGACCGGATACCAATTTTTTTTTTTACAAAAGGTGTTGATACCCACTCCATTCATTACGTCAAATGTTCTAGGTTTTCAGTATCTTAGATTATGGGGCTATTTGGTTTGTGAATTTGGCTCCAAATTAAGCATGAATTAGGAGAGACTAGCTTGAATTATGTTTGGTTTAAAAATTTGGATTGAATTTAAAATTCAGGTTGAAAGAGGATTTTCCCCCAATACATACTTAATTTGCTAATCTCTTTATGAGGAGATTCACTAAATTAAGAGTGAATTGTGAATTTTTAATTAAGCAACCAAGCTACATTCTCATTTTACACCAATTCACCCTAAATAAATTCTCTCTTAATCAAGACTAAGATTCATTAAAATTCACCAACCAAACAACCCCTATATTAACATAAGCCTATCTCTTAATCTATTATTCAAAAAAAAAGTAAAGAAGCTTTAAGACCGGATACCAAATTTCGAGCGATAATATTTTTGTTATAAAAGGCAATTAGCTCACTCAATTCATGATGTCGAATATGCTAGATAGGTTCTCAATATCATAGATTATACTAACATAAGCTATCTCTTAATCTATTATTCTAAAAAAATATACTCCAGTCTCTTTATCTTCGTTAGTTTAAGATTATTATAAAACCTTATGTTGGACAATCGATTATTTCCTCCAATATTTATTAATATTCCGTATATCTTCTATCTCCATAGTAATTTGGAGTAGTTGGCTTGTATCTTCTCCGTCGTGCTGCACACGGGCAATCTATTAATATTCCTCACTGTAATTCCAGATTCCAAATGGGACTATTAACTTGATGAGCTGAGTGAGGATGGAGGGTGAAGGCGATGGCGGAAAAGCAGACAAGGTACGAGAGATGCTTGCGATGGGAGGAGGACGAGGAGGAGGAGGGAGTAAGGAGGCGGAGATAGTGTCAAAGGTGTGTGCAATGAGCGCGCACCATCCAAGGGGACCGGCGAGTTTCTATGACTGCTTCGTCCACCACGGCATCCGCGTCGACCGTGTCGAACCCGGCCTCTTTGTCTACTCCCTCAAAGTCCCTGCTCGCCTCACGGTAAGATATCTAGTTTCTCATGTGCTTCATACGCCTCTTGTGCCAGTTTTCAGTGACGTTTATTTAGCAAATTCTCGGCAAAATAATAAATTCATGATAGCTGCTTTGAGCAGTTCTCAATACTTGTTAGTTCCTTAGAATCTGCTTCCTAATCTTAGCATCAATTATGGGAAAAAGAAGGTTTCAGAAAAAATGGTAGCAGTTCGATTTTCTGGTAACAGCACGATCTATTCTGATGGTAATTGCAATTGGTGAATGACGGGTATGTAATTTTTTAATCTGGTCACAAATTACTTCAATTCGCATCCATTTACAGGTAAGAATGTTGATGGCTGATCCTTAATTTTCGAGGCACAAGCTCTTTCATGGACCCAAAACTGGTTTCCACCGGATTTGCACGCAGAGAAACTCTTTTTTAAGAACATTGGTGCATTTTGCTATGCTTGGAAGTCTTTTATTTTAAGATGTTGTTTCTTTGTTTCTCTGACTGGTGTGGTTCTTTTGCAGGACGCGAATTGCAATTTGTGTCCTGGTGCCCTTGCTACCTTGATTGATGTGGCTGGTGGATTTGCCATTATGTCTTCTGGTCATCCAAGGGTGGTCACCGTTAACATGTCTATTCAATTTCTTTCAAATGCAAAAGTCGATGTAAGGACTAACACAAGCTTTTAGGATCATTAAATCCTCGTTTTACATGTCAAATGTTTGTTTTATGAACGAAATTCCGCATAATGTCACAAGAGAAACTGAAACATGAATTTAATCATTTCATTGTTTGTTACAATGGCATCTGATTGCAGATGATCACTTATCCTGTTGTGAAACACTAACAAGCGCAATTCTGAATGCAGTTATGCACCACGCCCAGCTCCCCTTTATCTACTGGATTGTAATTATTAAAAGCCTCGTCATTGTTGTTTATTGTAGGATGAACTGGAGATCATTTCGAGGCTTCTAAAGAATGAAGGTGGCTATTCAAGCACCAGCATCCTAGTCAAGAACAAAAGCAATGGAGAATTGATTTCCAGTTGTCAGCAGCTGTGTTTTAGGAGACCGATAAGTAAAATTTGATTGCAATATTACCCTTTGTTTGTCAGCTCTAGTAATTTTGTTGTACTTTACAGGATGAACTGAAACAAAAACGTTTTCATTCTCTTGATTAATCCATACACCCATAACAATAAAATTCCAGCAGACAAAATTGTTCACTATTGTTTCAGTCGATTGTACAGCATTTGCTGGTTCTTGCAATGTGCCAACTTGGCCGGGCCTTGAATAAGGAAAGCTCTATCTTCTTAGGCGGTTGCTCCCACTGGTGCACCAGCTTTGAGTCTGGAAGAGCCATAAAGAGTCTCCTCAAACCGTATGATCTCGTTCTTTGATCCATACGCAACTTGGGTCCGGTCATCAAGGCTTCCAATAACCTTGTCAAGCACAGATTGGGTCCCGTCGCTGCTGTAGCCTCCTGCCTTCTCGATTAACAACCCCAATGGTGCAACCTCAAAGAGCAGCCTTAATTTAGCCTTCGCTGTTGGGGAGGTAACATTTGTGAAAATGCCCTTCTCCTTCACAATGATCTGAGTATCAAAGGCAATGAGTCATTTTCTGCTATGCATTTTCATTTGTTCCTTATTCTTCAAATTAATGAGCTGTGCAAACCTGGTTAACATCAGGCACCATTCCGCCTGTGTACCGCAGTGTGTATTTTTCTCTTACATAATAATCGATTAGCTGTTAAGAACTCAACAAAAGCTTAAATTAGTAGACATCTTAAGCACTATGATAAGATTCAGTCAAATAAAATCATATCTTAACTCTGTGTACTATGTTTTAATGACTAATGAACATCTTACCTTGTCGTAGTTAGGATTGTCAAAGGTGGCCCTCAAGTTTCCAGGAGAGAACATCTTTCCCTCACCAATCTCGTATGTATCCTTCACATGCTGCCATTTTCCTGGGACAAACATTGGATCAACATAAAGAAACTCTAAAGAAGATGAATAACGTAGAAGACAGCCAACAAGAAGTTAATCTTCATTTCAGTAAAAGATACAATTTACAGAGGATGAGTGTTCCTATTTATACAGAGACCTAAGAAAATAATAACTTCTACATAGCAGTCACAAATATATGCACGTCTCTAGAAGAGAGAACCGTGGGTGGTTATGTATCTGTGGCTGAGAAGGTGATGTTGGATGGACCGAGATTGTGTGTATTTACACAACATGCATGGTTTGCACACCAAGTTCAATGAAAGAAGCCAAAACAAATGATCTGGTATGGTTTCAGGAATCATGTCAACAGAAGTAGAACCTCAAAATGGTAAACTAACCTTCATCCAATAGAAGGAACTCATGGGTCCCAGGGGCGTCTTTGAGAGCAATAATGTAAGTAGTGCGAGGACCGTATATGCCCATAGCTGCGGCAACTTGATCTCCCCCCGTTACTCCAGTCAATTTATCTCCAGGCCAAACACCGAAGATGGTACCCACAGTGAAGTTTGTGTCAACAATGCTGGACCCATCTAGCGGATCGAATGCCACACTGAAACCACCTATTGGGACATGAAAACAATTAGAACGCCTCAAACATTTAGAGCGGGCTTTTGACATCTGACGAATAGCAAGAGCAAGTGTCTACAAACCAACCTTCTACAGGGCCACCCATGTCCTGAAGCTCAAGCACTTCCTCAGAGCAAGCATACTTGCACACATGGGAGTATGTCAAAGCCTGGAAAATCAAGCCAATTCATTTTGGTTAATGGACGTCTTTTTTTACTTTTGCAGAGTTAAGTAAGAAACATACTACAGAAAGTTAAGTGTAAATCCTCAAGCAAAAATTGTGTAAAGTAAGATAGGCCTCTCAAAAGTTAGAAGACTAAAGGTTCTAGTTATTTTAACCTCAAATAGGAGCTTGTTCGCGAGCATGTCAACTGCAAGTTGTTCATCACCGAAAGAGTTCACACAAGCAGTCCCACCGCAGGAGGCCGTCCTCACTTTGAAGGCAATAGTCCTCAGTGCCTCTCCCATGCACATCAGGAGCCTGATCAGATTCTTGTCTGGTGTTGCCTTCGTCAGGAATTCTTCCTGCAGATCAGCAGTTACGACACGCTAGTTGAGCTCACTTGGAAACTTAATGCTAGTTGAGCTCACTTGGAAACTTAATGCTAGTTGAGCTAATAGTTGAACAATATAAACATACCAGACTGTCTCCAATCTCGCATTTGGTAACCAAGGAAGACGAACTCTTTGCTTTAGACATCTTTGGCATAGCTTTTGACACCATACGCAGTGGTTCCCCGAAGATAAGGGAAGATTTCAGACTCTGTAACGTCAGACTAAATGCGTTCATTGCAGCCATAACTAAACGTCTCTTATTTTTTGCAACAGGTACGCATGTACAAATAGTTAGCGTCCCACTTCTTATGTACAGTGTCGTATGTATGTAGTCTTATACATGGCTACCTTCAAACTCTATTTTTAACAAGTTGTTTAAAAGTTAAAAACACTCGAACCTCCTTGACCAACAGCATTGACATTAATACAAAGATATCGTTCCCATTCGTCACAAGTTTAATTTTCTAGAATCTAGTCCTGCTGAGACGAAGCTGAATAACATCTAAACTGGAAGATTATAATGAACTATGATGAAGTCATTATAGAAGAAGTTGGACGTAGGAGAGGGTACCCGAGAAGTGAAGGGTCGTGAGAGGGAAGAAGTGGAAGCCATGGCCGTGGTGTGCTGGGAAGAAACGCCAGGCACGACTGCCCGGCGTGAGTAGCTCATTACGCTGGCCTCCATGCTTGCTGAGACCTTTGGAAGCTGAGGAAGAAGAAACAGCAGCAGCTGTGGACTAGGGGAAACAAGCCTTTGTCAGTCCCCTGCAACTCCCTTGTTTTCGCAGAGTGTAGGATTGTAGATTAGCAGCCTCTCTGCTTGTAACACGTGCTAGTCTCAGATAGGTGGATTAATAGGGTGAGGAACCGTGGCCGTTTAACATGTGCGGCTGCGCCAAGATAGAACCAAGCGGGTCCCAATATTGCTTTGTCGACCAAGACTCGGCGAGTGATGCACTCCTCCTTTTACTTAATCCAAAACATAAACCGGGCTTTTACATAAACTAGATCTGTGTTTTTATCAAGAAAAAAAAGTGGGGTATATTTTCAATATCATAATCAAGTAACGTATTTTTCCAACAATTTAGGGTTAACGATATAGAGCTTACACCTCCATTCTAGCCGGTTTTGTGTCATCTCTTTTGTAATAAAAGGCAAAGTCAGGGTACATTTTCAATATATGGTTGCGATTTCTTATTGGATTCACATTGGTTATCTCATAGAAGTACACGCAATTTGTAACCATGTTCTTACAACAATATTGAAGAAGGGCCAATGGGACCAAATGTAAGGCAATCATTTTCCCATGCTATGTGCCACAGTATTTTCCCTTTATACACCTTATTTTCCAAATAAATTGGCATAGGGCTACAAAGTACCTTTAGCCATAAAGGGATCACCACGCTTTAGAGAACATTCAGGACGAGAGATGCCCACGAAAAGAGATCAACACATTGTGGATGGAGAACCTGACTGCTCGAGCCTTGGAGATCATAATTCATAACCAGGTGGGATGGGCTAGGTTTACACAAGGACAGTGATATCCCTACAACGAATCTGTACTCCAAAACCACCTTATGCATCTTATTTTGAGCATTCAAGAGAAGGACTTCCCACATTGACCAGCTGAACTTAAATTTGACCGTTTTAAAATTTCTTCTTCGTTGTTTTTTGGAAGAAGACTTCATTGTTTGTTTCATGAGAACTATCGACGAATTTGAGCTACTGACTCCATTTTTTCACGTTTAAATATAGACTTCATTTTTCGCACATGTCCACGTCTTAATTCGCGTGTAAACTGTTTCAGATCCAGTAACAAGCACCTAAGAACACCATTAATGATATCTAATCCTTCCATCCTCAAATCAATAGTCCTATTGGTATATCTAAAATAAACTAAAATCAGTTCATTTTGAAAAACTAAATAGGACTAGTATATGGAGGCAGAGGGAGTGCATTCAGAATCTAACATACATAATCATGGCTGCACTGCAAGGATAATTAAAATGGCCGTACCCCCACGCCATGAGTCAAGAGTTCAAATGGTTGCATATGCTTGTCAGTAGATTGTCATTGTCCACTCACCCAAAACAAGTTTTTTACTGGAGGATATGTTTTGAGAATTTTAACTTGTTAAAGTGAGCTTTATTCGTAAATAGTTAGAACGAACTAAGAATTTTCCTGAAAAAGAATCCTCTCACCACTGGCAAAGATGTCCCAAAAGAGGGCACTAACAAAGTACATGAACGCTGTAAGAATCAAAAAGCCACGGAAAGAGCCCATTCTCTCTGCAAAATAACCAGCCCCCACAGTTCCCATGATAGCAGCAAATGTTCCGGCAGTATTTGAAATCCCTATAAACAAGATTGATATCTATCAGCATTCACAAGCTGAAAACTTAAAACACCAAAAGAACAAATGGAATTGCCACAAATATGAAGAAAGTGCATATAGAGGCAGTGAATCACGTCGTACCATGAATAACACCAGAATACTCAGGTGCAACCTCCTGAATCACAAAAGATGAAAAAAACGAGTATCATTAGCTTTAGAGAGGCTTATGAAGGAGAACGTCATTAGACTGACGAGAAACATTACAATTTGAATTCTCAAACCTGCACACACCTGAAAGTTAACAAGAAAACCAGAGTGGCTAAAGGACTTTAAACCAACAGCAACAGTAAGCCACACGGATGCAATTGATGGACTTTTTGCCATGCTTAAGACAAGAAGAGCAACGCCGGGGCCCATAAACCCAATTGACTGTAGAGAACGTGCATTATCAACACTAAGTGCTATTAAACAAGTATAATAAAGATTGCCAATACTTCTAACCTACTATTAGAAATCCAACTCCAGCATATGGATCTGCAAGCACTAATCCTGGAACCTACCTGCATGATTTTGCGAGTCAGAGTCACACTTAATCCACTTTGGATCAACAAATCAGATGATAGTCCTCCAACGTATCCCAAAGCAGCCATCATGGCCCATGGAATAGCACTGAACCAGGCTGCTTGCCTAAGATCAACATGATAAACCTGTTCCAGAGTGGCAAATATCCTTCAAGGAATTCAGCTCACAAATCACACATTAGTGAAAAGGAACGTGTGTCATATGTACATTCCACAGAATCAAGTTTGTTACCGAATTGAAAAAAACTGGCATCCATGAAAGAATGACGAAGAACCCCTAAAAAGCAAATTTCAAGGGAGAAAATGTTAAGCACTTTCATACATATCAGCATGTGTTATATATTGCAGGAGCAAAAATGGAAAAGCAGATAACCAAATGCATTACCCAGCTATGCATGGCATTTGCAGATATTAGTGCCCATACAGGTAACTTAGACAACAGTACTCCGAACGGAGGAACCACTTTGGCTTTTTCTTCTTTAGCCACTGTCTGTGGCATCAATTGTCTCCGTGTCTTATCCAGTATGTATTCTAATTCATCTTTTGATATTTGAGGATGTTGTTGAGGTGTACAGTGTGTTGCAGAAGCCCATACCAAGACCCAAAGAAATCCAGATAATCCAAAAATTACAAATGGACCAAATACGCCAGCTTGTGACATAATTATTGGAGAAAGCATGAGCCCAATAGCACTTCCTCCAGTGAACCCAGCCATTGCAATGCCAACGGCTCTAGACCGTTCTATTCGAGGAAACCATCTATAAGTACGAGAAATTCATCTTAGAAACTATCCTTTGTTTCATGATTTGACAACTTAAAATGTAAACATAAATACAAAACATAGTTAGTTAGAAAATGCTCCACATACCTAGAAATCATATTGTTCATGCTTGGAAGTGCCACACCTTCTGCTATACCTAGAAGAGCCCTCATGCCAAGCAGAGCCCATAAAGAAGTTTGTGCAGCCCAAGGAGTAAGATATGTAGCTGCCGACCACAATGCCACACCCCATGCCATGACCAGCTTACCACCATAGAAATCTACGAGCATCCCTCCAACTATGGGAGACAATAGATATCCCCAGAGGAAAGATGACTGCGATTAGTGGCTTGTAATATATCAGAACAATAAGCAAAGAACGGGAGAAACAAGGTCTAGTACTTAAGTGTGCAAATTGATCACAAAACTGTTCCAAGAAACAAGATAGTTAACTGCACGCCAGGAAAGTGCTCTACAAATAACAAAATGAACAGCAGAATATCACTGAGTTCACGACTAGTAGATAACCAAGCAAATCATGAGAACATAAAATTTCTATTACTCCATCTGTATAAATGACGAGTACACGACTAGTAGATAACCAAGCAAATCATTAGAACATGAAGTGTTTAGCATGATCACAAAATTGTTCCAAGAAACAAGATAGTTAACTGCACGCCAGAAATGTACTCTACAAATAACCAAATAAACAGTAGAATATCACGAGTACACGACTAGTTGATAACCAAGCAAATCGTGAGAACATAAAGTGTTCTATTACTCCATCTCATTAGCATAATGACATATCCGTCATCATATAAGGTCGGGTAGAGCTTTTAAACTAGAAGATGTAGATGCACCATGGCCTTCTATGAAAACATACATTAGTCAAATAGTGAATAAGTAGTCTTTTTTGCCACTTACCTTCCAATAGCTTATTCCTTAGGCCTACTCCGCATCATCTTACAATAAATCGAACCCAAAAATAACACCTAAATGCTCATTCATGAGTTCAATATCGACGTCTTCAAAGTTGTTCATCTAGATGGCTATCCTTATCTTAGTTGAGTAACGCATTTGAACTTGAAATCAGTCTCGTATTACATATTGGAATTTTTCAGTAAAGAAGGCAATAAAAAACTGAAAACCTTCATACAAGGAGATAACAGCAAGAATCACCTGAACGACGCCGGCGAAGGATCTGCTCCACCCATACATCTCCGAAAGGGGAACGATGGCGACTGACATGACGACTCGGTCCACATTGCACAACGCCAGCGCGAGCCCAAGCATGGCAACCACCTTGACCCGCTCAGATGTAATAAACTCCAGGAAATTAGGCGTCGGCGGGGAAGACGAATCGTCACCACGGGAATCGCTAGCATATATAGAATCATGGCACACGAATTCTCGCAAGCTCTCCCGACGTCCATTCTTATGGCGTCGGCGACATTTACAGGGCGAGGCAGCCCTTGAGCATCTGAGGGTGGAAGAAAGGGTAGAAGCAAGAGAAAGACGAGAGGATGAAGGAGAGAAGATTGGAGAGTGGGCAGGGGGTAGGCTGGGGCTGCGGGAGCTGGGGAGGGAGGCGGGCGAGATGAATCGACGACCTAGAATGGCCGGAAAGCTCATAGCGGCCGCTGAGGTGGTGGTGAAGGGGCGGGGCGCGGCGCGGGCACAACTCAAGTCAGCGGGAGTCGGCTCCCGAGTGCCAAATGGATTAATTCCCGCTGCGCCGCCGCAATATAAACGTGAGTTTAAAGCGCTCCGGCTCGCTGATTAGATAAACTTTTGGGTAGGGGTGCAACTTTTGCGGGCCGGCCCGCAAGCCCGACCCGACCCGGCCCGTAAAACTACGGGTATGGGCTAAAATTTTAAGACATAGGGTCGGGCCGGGCCGTAAAATTTTAAGCCCGCTAAATTTAGGGCCGGGCCTGGGCCTAGATAAAAAAATGGGTTAAGCCCGGAAGCCCGTAGGCCCAGTAAACCCGTAAGCCCAGATAGAAAAAATATTGAATTGTTGTCTTCTCCGGAGCTCCAAACTTCTTGCCTTGCGGCCGCCTTCTCGCTTGTCATGACGTCGTCTTCTCCTTACCTCACTCCTCAGTTCATCACCGCCAAAAGATTGAAACTTTCCGACCATGGCGTGATTGAGTGAAGAACTTCGGTTTCTTAAGTTCTCATACAACGTAGACGTTTTCTATGAGTAGCTTCTTACATCTCTCGTTCGTGTAACTGGCGGCAATTTGGTGAGTAGTAAAAAACTCTTTTTTTTTTAATTTGATTTCTGCTGCTGAATATCAGTCCAAGTTCATATGTGCATGTTGCAATCTCAATTTCCAACTTCGCAAAATTTTGGGTCAATTCATCAATCTTCCCCTGTCGATCAACTTTTAAAGTTCACAGATTTTCCTTGATAACGAATGATTCATGGCTTGCTTACTAGTTTCGTCATGTATGTGTTGCTATCAGATTAATACCATCTGTTAATAACTGGTTTCCTTGTGTGTATCATGTCGACCGTGTCTAATTAAGTTAAAGGTCTGATTTTGCTTGTCTGATTGTTATGGGAAATTGGCCATTATTTTTTCAGGAGTTTGAAGGATGAGCAACAATGAGTTTAGGTCCTTCCTGTCATGGGACATTAAGCTCCCTGTCACTTTTCGCATAGAGCGCCTTGAGGGCCATTTGCCCTCCATCCCTGACAAATCTGGTTAGGCTTTTTCAAGTCCTATAATATCATACTCTCTCAGTCCTGTTTTAATAGCTCCATTGCTTTTTCAATTTCCCCAATGGAGCTATTAAAAAGGACGGAAGGAGTATAATTTTTTTCCAGCTATTTGATTTATTTTTTTGGTTGCAATCAATAGAGAATTCTTATTGTTATTACTTAAAATGTTATTTAATGAATTGTTTATTTGATTTGTCATAGTTGTAGCAAATTTGCTGTATGCAATAAGTTCTTTTTGTTGCAAATGATAAGGATTCTGATAATGGTTATACTCAAGCTTACCATCTTTTTGATATCGTGGGTTTGAATGATTGAGTCATGAATGGAATACACTGTCGTACTTAAAACTAGAAGAAATAAGCAAGTAGTGTACAAATTTCTTCTGATTGAATCATAAATGGAATATATGTTGAGTGTGCACTGTACATAGATGGCGCCAGCGCCCTCTTTGGGCTTCCCATGAAAACCAGGTTTGCTATTCATATAAAAGCCTTTTTTAGGAGATTTCATTAACTGGTTTCTGTTTCTATTAACTATTCCAAGCATTGAGTCATTGTTTGAGGAGCTTGAATTTTGCTCATTTGCAAGGTTGGAATCAACTGGACCACCTTATTGTTGGAATGAGTTGATCACACTGAGTACAAAATATCCAGATTTAACTTCTCAGTCACAACTTGCATTGATGGTAAGTTTATTTAACATTGTCCTCATGGGATTACAAATGTAGAATCCGTTAGTTATTGTTTATGTACTGTGGAGTCATAGATATGGGATGTATAATGTGGAAAGGAAGATTCCTTGGTTGGTGGGGCTACTATCCTCTTCTTTAACAGCAAGAAGCATCTTAAAACAGGAAAACTAAAGCTTAAACTATCAGATTAATGAAATCTCCTAAAAAAAGGTTGTCCTTATGAAATCTACTAGCATAAGGACTTGTAGTAGTCACTACTTGAATAGTGAACTCTCAGTCTCATAGTCATATGTTGATTGTTTGACTTCAAAATCTGCTGTCATATTTTTCAGCTGTGTAACACTTTCATGTGGATAAATTTTGCAGGAGCACCATCCGGTGCTTGTAAGTTGTAACACGAGTAATAGAACATCTTTCAAGGGCTTATGATCACAGATTGGGTCACAAAAATATTATGCCAATTGAAAGGCCCGAAAGCCCGCAGCCCGACCCTAAGCCCGCTTAGGGATAGGGCCGGGCCGGATTTTTGGAATTGCCTTAGGGCTAGGGTCGGGCTCGGGCCGAGGTTCTAGTTGTTAGGGCTCGGGTCGGGCCAACCTTCGGCCCGCAAAAGCCCGACCCGCTTGCACCCCTACTTTTGGGGGGTAAATTACATTTGCACACTTGAATTATGGCAAAAGATGCATAATCCCCTTGGATTGGATAACCTTGCACATTTTTTTTGCTAAAGAAAAATTCTTAATTAATATACGACGGAACAAAGGGTCTGAACAAATGAAGCAATTCCCCTTACCATATTATCAAAGAAAAAATTCCCCTAACCCTTGTTTGTTGACCTTCTTGTATAGTTTATACACACATACAAAAAAAGAGGAGGGTTAGCCTACGTTGCAGCATTAGACAACTAATGGGCGATAGCCGTTAGATCATGTAAGGCCTATTGATTTGATGGTTGTCCACCTTACAACATATTAGCTGTTTAGGGATGTCTAGATTTTTCCATACAAAAATCATTGCCATCATTATATGCACAAACGGT
This sequence comes from Houttuynia cordata, assembly GCA_039654745.1. NCBI lineage: Eukaryota > Viridiplantae > Streptophyta > Magnoliopsida > Piperales > Saururaceae > Houttuynia > Houttuynia cordata. Next base: position 24,683,486 of record CM077506.1, read on the forward strand.
GGATATCCACACTCCATGTTAAGTAGGCGGGTTGCTCCGCACACACAAACACACACACCAATCCCACTAATAAAGATGGTTGACATGGAGGAGATGGGAAAGTAGGAGGGAATTATAGAGGTACTAATGGTAAAGGCGTCGCAATTGGTGGCCTGGTGGCACAAGTGTAGGATGCTGATATGAAGTTGGTGGGGGGAGGGGAACCTCCTTCAGGTTTGTGGTTATGTTATATTTTTCTCTATGAAACTAATGCTTCAACGTTCAGATAAGAGGTCAAAACATTCACACTTTTTAAAAAAATTTCGAACTTGACTTCCAATCACTTTCCTGAGTGTTTATCACGAACATGGGGTTGTTTGGCTCTCCGAATGAGAAAAGAATTTTCCTTCTTTTAAGGGCCAAAAGGATGGATGTGATATTTTGACTTAAATAATAAACCCTAAAGTAAATAAAATGGAGTGCCAAACCGCCCCTAAGTTTGAACATTCGCAACTTGTGTGCAAACATTTGCATGTATGACACTCGTGTCTCTTCATTGGATCTAAGTATCATAAATTTTTTTTTTCAAAGTGATTTGGTGCCTCTTCCAAAGGTGTGTCCTATGTGAGGATACATAAACGTAGATAGTGTGCATATTAGTGTAAGCTTTATTGATCTTCTTTATGTGCTCTTCTTTTCGTTCGCGAAAGAGAAGAGTTTTTTTAAGGCCCTGTTTGGTTGCCCAAAAAGAAGCTGGATTCTTAAGAATTCAACTTCTTTTGGGAAATCTCCTCCTGAGGAGATTTTTCAAAAGAAGTCATAAGAGTTTCTTTCAATTACATTTAGTGTAAATTTCAAAAAATGACAGGGGCATTTTTTTTAAAAAAACTAATGATGAGGTTTTTTTGTTATCAAATGCCTTTGTCTTCTTTTAAAAATTACAATTTTTGCCACTATGACCTAAATTCATCCAATGAAGTTGATTTTGGCCAACCAAACACCACTTCTCTTAAACCTAGATTCATCTAAAGAGCTTGGATTTCCTACTCCTAAAAGTACTAACCAAACAGAGCCTTAATTTCCCAAAAAATTCTTCAAAAAAACTTCAAAGAGAGAACAAGGAGTTCTTCACTCTTGCTGTGTAGAGCCTTCCAGAGGCTCTTACTATTACTATTATGGGAGGAGAATTTTGATGTGAACCCCTCTACAATTTGGAGATCAAATGGGGCCAATATTTACTTTAGGAAAGTTGTATTTACGCAATTTGGATCTTGTAACTTTCTTTGTTTTTTCGCAAATTCAAATTGGTAAGAGTACAAGATTTAACAACTACAGATCCAAATGGTCGATGTGCCATTGATCTAACAGTGGGTTGGTAAATTTAAAAAAGAAGTAAAAAGGGCATATTGAGGCTAAAAAAAACGCCCCCATCAGTTGGCCACTTCCCCAGCCTCAAAACTTTCGAGTCACTCTACTCAATTAGGGGCCGTTTGGGGCGTGATTATTGCAAAACATCCAAACTGGATTCTGGATATCTACTGTAGCATCCAGGTGGATTTTTACATTCAGCTGAAACACGTCCTGAGATGTTTCAGCTGGATATATAAAATATCCAGATGCTACAGTGTAGCAAAACATCCCATCTGGATGTTTTGCTTTTAATCACGCCCCAAACGGCCCCTTAATGAAAGCTTTTTCAGACTGACACAAAAGTGGCCCCACATTTATCAATGGTGGGAAAGAAGCCAGTAGGTTCATCCTTAGGACAAACAATTAGGACAAACAAAAGATAGGGTACAACATTGTTGGGGTTCTTCCTCATGGGATGGGGAAGCAATTGCTTTTTAGGTCACAAACTGCTTAATTATTCAGGGAGATGATTGACCTTGGAGCTGGAAAAATCTTGAAAAGACCTTTATTTTACCACCAATAAATTGATGGCTCTAATCATTGTTTTTTACTACTTAACACCGAGCCAATAATCTTTCACAATTTGCACAAGCCTTTAGATCTAAAAGAATGCGGTTAGATGAGGGAGAATGTGAGTCTATTGTTAAATCTCTATGGAATAATAAGTACTTTGGTTTTCCTTTATTTTCTCTTTTGGTTAAGCTTAAGGATCTAACTTTTGAATTAGGAAAATGTAATCGATCTAAAATTGGAGATGTCAATTCAAAACCTCTAACAATTATTGAAGCTATTAAATCTGTTCAGAAAAATATGCAGTTAAATTGTGATATGTCTCTAGTGTCCAAGGAGAATGAATTGAAAAAGGATTATGAGAGAGCTTTATGTCAAAAACAACTGTTTTGGAATAAAAAATCTAGAATTAATTAGCTAGTGAATGGGGATCTTAATACTAACTTTTTCCATCAAACAACTATTCAGCGCCGGCAAAGAAACACAATTGCCGAGTTGTATGATATGTCTGAGAATCACTTCAATACTCAAGAGGACATTACTATTTGTTTGACTGACCATTTTTACTCTATCTTTAATAGTTGTTATTTTGAAGATGACTTCGAGCTACTTAATTTAATCAAGCATATGATCTCCTATGAAGAGAACATGAACCTTGACAAGAATGTATCAATGCATGAGGTGGAGTGTGATGTCAAACAATTGGGTTCTTTCAAAGCCCGTGGTCCTAATAGTTTTCAAGGAAATTTTTACAAGAGATATTGACCAATAGTTAAATATCACATTTTTGTGGCAATACAAAGATGCAGTTTTTCACACTAATCTAAATATGACTTTTCTGTGTTTAGTTCCAACGATTCCTAATGTTACTGATGAGTTTAGACCAATTAGTCTATGCAATTTCACTTACATGATAATTTCAAAAATCTTAGTAAATTGTTTGAGGCCTTTGCCTGATAAAATCATCTCCCCTGTTCAATTTGCGTTTTTACCTAACAGGTCCATTCATGATAATATATTGATTACCCAAGAGATTGCTTATTTTATTAAATCCAAAAATAAATGTAAAAAAGGATTCATGACTTTCAAAATTGATTTTTAAAAAGTTTATGATCGTGTTAGTTGGGATTTTCTAGCCAAAGTGATGAAAAACTATGACTTATGTGATCATTGGATTAAACTAATCATGTTTTATGTTTCTACAGTTAAGTACCAGGTTTTAGTTAATGGATCTCCAAACTCTCTTATCTGTCCTTTGAGAGGCCTGCACCAGGGTGACCCCCTATATTTATATTTCTTCCTGCTCACCCAACAAGTCCTTACTCTGGCCCTCCAAAAGACTGAAGGAAAAAAATTAATACAGGGCATCAAAATTGCTCCATCTGCTCCTATTATTTCCCATATCATGTATGCTTACGATGTGCTCCTTTTTTGTCGTGCTAAGTTAAGAGTGTGTCGTCAATATAAAAAAATCATTGATAACTTCTGCAAAGTTGTTGGTCATACTATTAATTTGAATAAATCCTCTGTTATTTTTACTTCAAATGTTGGAAAAAAAATTAGGAAAATCTTAGGTAGAGTTGCCCAAGTTGAAGAAAGATTCTCTTTTGGCAAGTATTTAGGAGTTCCTATTGTTTCTAGAGTTCCTCGCAAACATCACTTTCAAGAGGTCATAATTGGTAAGATAAATTCAAAATTAACAGGATGGAAGTCTAAATTGCTAACTCAAGCAGGTAGGTGTGCTTCGATTAATGCTACCCTATCTGCTCAACCTATTCACATCATGTCTCTGATGAAACTTCATGTTTCTGTTACTAATGAAATGGATGCTATCTCTCGTAAATATTTTTAGAGAAAAAAGGTCACTGTCAAGAGAAGAGTAAAGAATCTACATCGTTTCCTACTATTGCTTGGGACAAAATATGTCATAGTAAGAGGAGTGGGGGGTTAAATTTTAAAAAGGCTAGAGAATTTAACATTATTCTTATCTGTAAAAAGCTTGAAATCTTATTGCTAACCAAGATTCCTTGTGGTGCAAAATCATGAAAAGTAAATATTTCAAGGATTGTGATTATTTTATAGCTAACCTAAGATTCTAGCTTCTAGCTGTTGGAGAATGTTGTGTCAAGTTAAAGATATAATGCTTAAGGGTGTTGGGTGGCATTGTTCTAGTAACTTTGAATTATATGTTTTAAAGGATAATTGGCACAATGGGAAGTTGTAAAAAATGGAATTTGATGAAGGGGTGGGGGTGGAGGATTCTTGCCTTATTAAAGATCTTATTTGTTCTTACTCTAACGATTGAAATTTATTTGTTCATCTAAATTGTTGGCCTCTTAAGACTGTTGGAAAAATTTTGAATATTAAGATCGTGGATGTGGATATGGATATTCCTTTTTGGAGCCTAACTATTAATGGTAAATTCTCTACGACCTTTACTTATCGGTTGATTCATTGTAATTATAATGTAACATCTCCTGTTGATCAATTTATTTGGTTAAAATTGTGGAAGTTACCTGTTTACTCTAAAGTTAAATTACTTATGTGAAAAATTCTATCCCATGGTCTCCCTACGAGGAAGCTGTTTCATGATAGAATTAATTGTCCCAATAAATGTTGTTTTCTCTGTGGATCTTACGAGGATTCCTCCAATCACATGTTTACTGAATGTAACTATAGTAGAGCTCTCTGGTTTGCTGTTTTTGGAGGATATCTTGAATTGTCATATAATAATTGTTGTGATTGGTTCTTTAATGCATTATCTCATTGGTCTTTCTACTCATCTCACCTTAAACCTTTCCATTTCCCTACTGCAATTGCTAACTTCTGTTGGGTTGTTTGGAACTGCAGATATTGCTATCTTTTTAAGGGATCTAAGCCTAATGTTAAATCTGATGCTATGTGGTTACAGGACATTCAAGTAGAAACATCTACTATCTGGCCCAACAGAGTGGCAGCTAGAAAGAAGTATGAGATTTGGCGCCTCCTCCTGGTAAATTCAAAATCAACTTTGATGGGGCTTGCAGAGGGACTCCTGGTGCGTCTTCTGCTGCTGGTATTGTGAGAAACAGTGATGGTATGTTTGTTGCTGTGGTGGCCTCTAATGCTGGTTTCGGCTCTTCTGTAATGGCTAAGGCGAATGCTGCCCTTCAAAGTTTGTTGCTAGCTAAATGGCTCAACTATTGGGCTTGTTTTTATAATAAAGCATAAATTGGCCCAACTATCTCAATTTACAGTGTTTTGGGCTTTTAGAACTGTCTGAGTAATGGGCCTGAGTCAGAATATCCATTAAGTTGTGGTTTTGAGTGGCAGATCTGAACGATTGGATGACCTATGGATGGACGGTCAAGATTCTAGGGTTCTTAACAGTGGTGTCCTGGTTTAGTTATAAATACATCATTAGCCATCATAATACGATGTTTAAAGTGAGATTGCTCTCAGCTAAGTTCTAAACCAGAAACTCCATTGAAGGTTCTAATGGCTACAGGTATGCCTAAATCTCTCTTTTGCATTAAGTTCTATCATCAACTGCTTGGATGTCATCATCTAGGGTGACTCTCTTCTAATCATCAACTTGATGAAGAAGTCACGTGCTACTCCCCCCGGTCTATTAAGCCTATCATGGATAGAAATTTTGCTACCTTTGTTTCGTTTTGGTCTGTTGATATATGTTTTTTGGGAAGGCAACTGTGTTGCCGATGTTCTTGCTAACTCTGTGTTTGAGCAGAGGTCTTGTTATTAGTTTAAATCTCCGCCTGTGGTTATTGTAAATCTCCCGCAGAAGGACTTTGTAATTTCCGTCGTTCTAGATTAATTTAAGTTTCTTTTTTAGCGAAAAAAAGCTAAAAAACATTAATTCCGTTGTTCTTCTCGAGCCGAATGGAAAAACTCTAGATACACATTATAGTGCGTTGGGAACATTCACGTGGGTTGCTGTGTTGCATCTCAGTTGCCAAATATCTCACCCCTAGATTATATGAAATCATTCGGTGGTCAGGCCAATTGCACTTCACCACAAAATGTCAAACTTAAATGCATGTTTTTCATACTTGAATGCACAATTGGGCTAGAAATGGTGCTCCGGGACCAGTGAATAGTTCATCCTAAAAAAATGGAGCTTTGATTAAAGGCTTAAACTCATGCTACGTACGTTGCGGGGCCGAGGGGTACTGTTATAAATGATATGCCAAGTTGTTGACACGAATGATAGACACACTTTCTAGATATCCTGCTTTCATGGGATCAATTGCAACAAAAAAAAAGACAGAAAAGAGCTAAACCTTTAACTGAATACAGCTACAGAAGTTATGTCTTAACTATTTCCTCTTCAAGCTATACAAACAACCTATTGTGACAGCGTTTCTGTACTTAATATGGCCCGAAACCCTGTTTCCATGCTCAACCAGAACACAAATTGGTATATTATCATTTAACTAATAAACAAGAATTGCCTAAAAATCTCAAGTTGCGTCATATATCTCTCCTCAAATCAACCTTTTTTCGGAGCAACCTCTCAACATCAACCTGCAGATAGCTCACGGTTGTAAATTCACCTGAGCTTGCGGCCGGCTGATAGAGTTATAAATAGAGTGACAATAAATAACTGTATGAGTCTCTACAGCGATAAGTCAGCTGTAACTGTATTGAGATGGTGAACACTGGACAGTGTGCACTATAAATATGTAATTCATGTCTCAAATGATTACGAAGCTACTCTGTACTTGGATAAGTCTGCTGTAACTGTATTCAGATGGTGTAAAGTGTGCACGATAAACATACAATTCATGTCTCAAATGAGTACTAAGCTGAGATTATTTATGTTAATTATACCACACAACCTAGTGACCTACCCTCATCTATCCGCATCATCTTGTAGAGCGTAACTTTGAGTTAGGTGGGAGAAGTAGGTGAGCCCGTTTAATCTCAATCAATCTCCTCTCCTTTAATTCCCACATTGTCCCTCTCAAATCATCACTTTAATTTTTCTCCAATAATGGCACATTACCATTCTTTAAGGAAAGAAAAACGTTTCACGTGAAAAGATAAAATTATTTGACCGCCCGGCCTCCTTCATTGGACTTGACTTGGTCAAATTTCATTCCTAAGAACCAACTCAAATTTGTACAGCACCCAATTACGAATTGCCTTCCCCTTATACTTCCCATTTTCATGCCATTTAGGTAATTATGGAGCCATGCAGAGGATATTTTCGTCATATCAGGTGAACCACAGACGCTGTCGGTTATGTTTCTCAGACGGCCACGTAAGTGCGCTGCCAAGTAGGGACACTAGGGACGAGCAATAAAAGCCCATTAGACGAAAATACCCTTTCAGCCCTTACCCCTTCCTCTCTCTTTCCTCACTTCAAAAACCAACCAACCGGTCTCCAAACCAATCCAACCAGCCACCAAAATGGCTCCATCTCTTCTCTTCTCGCTGACAAAGCCCAAGATCTTATAAGTAAATGGCACTGAAAATAGGCTTGAGGTAGCAGAGAGGCTCATGTGAGATCCCTATATCATTGCAAGGATCAAAGATCAGGAACTATTTCTCTCATGGCTTCTCCTCATTCTCCAGCACTTTCACAAGTATATCCTTCCTCGCGCCAGATCTCATCATGTCTTATCAATGCCCACAAAAGATTCAACCACGTCTCAGCGGCTTCGAATATGCTTAGTAGGCGTGGAGGAGTTGTATCTTCTGATGTGATCAGTGGAGGAAGAACAGATCATTTGTCCCTGATAAACAAAAGTGTGAATGGTATTGGGGTATGGGAGAAGAGAGCAAACAAAAGGGGTGGGAAGATCACTTGTACTGCAGAGGGATCGATAGAGAGAGGACTACTGAGAGGAGAAGAAGTAGGGTTGCAGATACCGGAAAGAATGAAGGTGGTGGCTATGATGGCCTTTGTCATGTGCCTGTGCAATGCAGACAGAGTTGTGATGTCCGTTGCAGTCGTCCCCCTTGCAGCTAGATATGGCTGGAGTAGTTCCTTCTTAGGGATCGTTCAGGTGATCTACCTTCTCTTCTTTTCTTTCTCTTAATCACTTTCTACTTGATTGATTAAAGTGTGATTAACTCCAATTCCAATCACTGCCTTTTACTCATATTGGACCTATCTTCTAGTTCTCCAAAATGTCTTTTGCAAATCTTTTCAATTTCTGTAACTTCCTTTCATCTGCGTTTACGTTTTCAAAAAGTTTTAGTATTTGTTTACCGTGTATTAGGTGTTGGATCATTAACTGATAGTAATCCTTGGGCCACCAAATTCGGCATCCTGTTTAAACCTTCACCACGTCATCTAGTCATCGCCGTAGTCCAAGTAAGGGTGTAAACGGGCCGAACCGGCCTGATTTTGGGCTCGGCTCGTGTCAGACTCGGCTCGGGCTCGACCTATTGCGAGCGAACTTAATGATACTCGGCTCGGCTCATTTAAACTCGGCTCGAACAAACTCGCTAGCCAGATTGAGCTTAGCTCGTTATTTTATAAATATATATATTTTTATATAAATATATACAAATATACTATTTTTTTATTTAAATATCCTTTCATAAAAAAATTTAACAAGCCTAAGCTAAGCTGCAAAATTCTTAACAAGCTGAGCTCGAGCTGGGAGGATACGAGCCATAAACGAGCCGAGCCGAGCTCGAGCATGAATTTAAAATTTCGAACTCCAGTTGACCCATGCCCAAAGCTCGGCTCGGCTCGGTTCGTTTACACCCCTAGTCCCAAGTGTAGGTAGGATGGTACACTTGTAACTGATATTTACTACCTGTTGACCATGGTCCAAATGCTAAATATGGTGGCTAAATATTGTAATCGACATCTATTATACTATACTTACCATCTTAATTCGAGGTTTAATTGGCTAATTGGACACTGGACTCCAACTTATTGGTAGGACCCTCCAAAACTGTATCCATCATGGTGGATAAGAATTGCGTCTAAACCTACCAAACATGGCGGGATTCGGGAAGAAATATGTGTTTTGCATGAGTTCGTAGGCTTATCCCCGTATGAAAAACATGGTCTGGAAATGACACAAGCAGACGTGGAGGATCAATTGAATATGAAAAGTAAAGCTTTACCTAATCCCCGACCATTTTGGGATTTGGAGGGATTCCAATTACAAATATCCCGTTTTGTCAGGTGTTTTTCAGTTTTTTTTATGATTTATGCTTGCAGTTTGCACGCTAAACTCGATCAGAGTGCAGTGAAATCTCAGGTATGGCCGTCACGTAGGTAAAACGTATCCAAGTTGCAGCCAACCATAAAGCTAATCCAACAGATGATATCGGGTCTACCTATCAATAATTCGATTTACTATCCACATCTGACGATGGAGAGGTCGGTCAGGCATAACCACTCGAACAAGACACATAACCCATGTGCTTTGCTTCATTAGAAATTAAGTTTTATTAGTGGCTAAGCCTCAGGCATGATGCCTTGGCCATTGAGCAAAGATGAAATAAGTTGTGGCCTATGGGTATTTAAATTAAACTAAAGTGTAAATTGCCAATATCCGATTTCTCACTTGCTTGTGACATTGCTTTTCTTTTCTTCACTATGACAGTCATCTTTCATGTGGGGATACATCTTCTCGTCGGTCGTTGGAGGGGCCCTAGTGGACCGTTACGGTGGCAAGAAGGTCATGGCCTGGGGAGTGGCCATCTGGTCTGTGGCCACAGCCTTAACACCATGGGCCGCAGACCACTCCATAGCAATGCTATTGGCCGCGCGTGCACTCTTCGGCCTAGCAGAAGGTGTCGCCTTGCCCTCCATGAGCACTCTCTTATCCAGGTCACATGCCTTTCTCATCACCTTAATATAAACACACTGACTTAATACTATAAATCAAACTGCTGAAGAGACTCAAAGCTTTTGTTTGATGTGGATTTGTATATAGGTGGTTTCCAGAGAGTGAACGTGCAAGTGCAGTGGGCATATCCATGGCTGGATTTCAACTAGGAAACGTGATAAGCTTCCTTGCCACTCCTTTGATAATGTCAAGCGTGGGAATTGCTGGTCCCTTTGCGCTGTTTGCAGGACTAGGATTCCTGTGGCTGACAATATGGACGATGAGAATCACCAACGACCCCAATGATAGCCCCTTAATTAGCAGAGCCGAGCTGTTGCTTATTCAAGCTGGCAAGAAGGATGCTTCAGTAAAGCCTTCCGGCCAGATTCCACCCCTTAGTCTACTATTCTCAAAGCTTCCAACATGGGCCATCCTTTTTGCTAATATAACCAACAACTGGGTAAAAATCTACGCATGACTAACGTCCCTATGAGCAGAATTTATAAGGACGAACGAATTTGTTTGCTCATGGCATGCAGCTTCTTTTAACTTGCAGGGATACTTCGTCCTCCTCTCATGGATGCCCGTCTACTTTAAGACGGTAAGTATAGTAAAATAGATGTCGAGAGACTGACTTCAATTGATACTTCCTTCAAAATGAGATCAGTTTCGTTTTCTTTAATGTTTTGAGTGCTTATTTTTTATCGTGAAAACAGGTATTCGACGTGAACCTGAAGCAGGCTGCATGGTTCAGTGCAATCCCGTGGGGCATGATGGCAATCGCTGGCTACGTCGCGGGGGCTGCATCTGATTTCATGATCAAGTCCGGTTATTCTGTAACTCGAGTCAGAAAAATCATGCAGGTATATCCGTCATGTCTAATTAAGAGCCGATTTGCCATGCCGAAAGATAACTAAAGCTAACCAAATATTTCATCTTCTTGTTATAGTTGTTATTATTCCAATTCATGCGTGTTTAACAAAAGAAGAACTCACAATAATATTGTGCTGCAGTCAATTGGTTTTATAGGGCCGGCTGTGTCTTTGCTGTGCTTGAGATTTGCCAAAACCCCAGCAGTGGCGGCAGCGTTCATGACTGCTGCCCTCAGCTTGAGTTCTTTCAGCCAAGCAGGTTTTCTACTCAACATACAGGTATATATCTACCTTTTTCTCGGCCGCTGCGATGCTACTCATTTTAGTGGCCATAATTCCCATCCCTACTAAAATTGTGACTTGAGATTGCATTCTGCTTATTCCGGTTGTCTTCCTTGTATAGGACATTGCTCCCCAGTATGCTGGTTTTCTCCACGGTATTCTCCTTTCTATTCCTGTACCAGTTTTTATTTTTCTTCTTCTGAGAATTTATATCTGCTTCAGTAGGATCCATTTTCTCCCCAGTTGTATAGCATCTAGTGGAAGCAATAAGAACATGACCCCAAATTGAACTTTCACAAATTAATCCAAGTAACAATTAGTCCGAGTTACTGACTGACGAGTGACACTGTAATCGGTATATGTTTATCTTTTTGTTGTGCAGGAATTACAAATTCAATAGGAACTGTAGCCGCAATAGTAAGTACAATTGGCACTGGCTACTTTGTCCAATGGTTGGGTTCCTTTCAGGCTTTCCTCACTCTCACGGCCTGTCTATACTTCATCACTACAATCTTTTGGAACCTCTACGCCACAGGGGAACGTGTTTTCTATTAATTAATCAATTTCGCAATTGACAGTTCCTTGAGTGCAAATTATAGTAATCCATTCAAATCTTTATTCGTGTATTCTTCATGGCTGCCAAAGAAAGTGTACAATCCAAATGTATTTTTATTTTCTCAGAGAGGAATTTTGTACAGGAAAAACACAAAAATTTCTGTGTGTGGGTCATCTCAGCAGCTGCCCAACTTTAAAAGAGTGTCTGCTATAAGTAGGACAAAATTTGTCACAATTTCATTGTTGGAAATTTGCCACAATTTCCTGCATAGTGCAAATTAATTCGGATCGGAGTTATTATGCGATCCAACACACTGAAATGGTTTAAAAACATACAACGCCTATGACACACAGACATAGTCAACACCTAGAACGTCCCGCAAGCACAATGATAATCATCTGAGTGGCCATAAACCGAGTCATCTAATGTTTTATATTTACATTCTAGATAGCAGACGATCAGTTTGGACTTGCGTGGTGACAATCACCCAACCTAACACTGAAACAACATTTGTTAATTGCAATTTAAAATGTCAATGATCGGATCTAAACGTTGGAATGCGTCTTTCATGCAAACTTCCAAACATGTAAGTGACCCTTAGCAGCTTCTGCTGTATGCATGCTAAATTTGGTAAAACAAATAGACGGTCTGGTCAGTTGATTATAAATTCCGGCTGATGATTACACATAAAATTTGACTTTTCCAACTCAATTAAACCATGCTTCAGTTATGTTCCTAAGACTGCTTCCCATTTAAATTTAGATTTTAAAATGGAGTCGCTTCCTATGCACACAAAATTAGTGAATGTAAATCCACCGTTTGCTATGGGATCAGCAAGAAAAAAAAAAGAACCAGTTTTTAAATTGACAGATAATTATTTGTTATACTCCTCTCATTTCTTTTACACAAACTGTTGCGGCTCGCAAAAGGTTCCCCATTGACTAGTTCAGTCACTCAGTTTCTCGACAAACTAAGAAGGAAATATTTATCTAGCAGGCTGTTGTTTAATCTCGGTTATCTTGACGTAGTCTAGCATACAACCAGTATATAATGGGTATAAAACATAGTCAATACAGCTAAGCCTCTGAACGGGAGTTTTCTGCATGGAAATTCCATCTTCAAGTACATTCATCCGAAATAAAAGTGCTAGAAATGCCGGAAGACACAATAAACAGTTACCTGACCAGGATTCATCCCAGACATCTGCATATGGTGACTGCTCCAAGAAGTTTCATACTGGCAAGCTTCAAGCCATATATTCTCTTAAAAAGGTGGCCAAGGGATTCTCTGGTGCGATCATCACCTGTTTCATTACCCCAAATAAAAAATCTAAGAAACGGGTTAGTTGCAGAAAATTTCTACATCAAGCAACAGAAGTCTCAAGTAAGCTTTGCTTTTTCCCTATCATCTTTTGCTGCATCAATACATGTGAATCTATTTCATTAACAATATGGCATCAAAGAGGCATCCGTCAAACAATTCAATTCAGTTTCACATATCATGAAACTTTTTCCTTTCCATGACACACCTCATGGAATATGAATCTTTATACTGCTGGAAACTTTATAGTTTCAGATTTCGTGTTGTGAAGTTTTCCAGAACGGCCAAATGAGAACGGTTGCAATTTTGTTTGCAGATATTTGTATAACTTGTTGGGATTTTGAGAGATAGTTACACACCAATTGATCCCAGAAGTGACTTACTATGGTTCATTAAATCTTTTGGCATCAGACACTATCTGAGTTCTCTGCCAGACTCAAGCCAAATATTCACTCAAACAGTTGTTTTCCAAGATTTTAATTGGCTCCACTAACCACAAAACTTCTTCAAATTCAGAAGCACCAAGGAGAGAAATCGTTGGTTTAAGATAGGTCACAGATTCCAGTTACTCAAGCTTATGTTTTATTGCTTATTAAGGAAAGGAATTCTCAATTTACAAAGGAATCTTGTATCGCATAGCTCATAAATTAGCAGAAGTGAAGAATCATTTTCAATTCTCACTGTATTATCCGGTCGCTAAATCCATCTATACTCATATGTATTACATGTCCTGCAGCCACAACAGAAGAATCTACAGGAAGTAGCATTAGCAAGGCCAAGCAGTGGAAGGACGCTTGTTCCAAAACTTCCAATAATTCAGAACAGGAAATCAATACATTTTCCAGAACGGAGATTCTCAAAGCTACTGAAAATTTTTCCGAGGCAAACAAGATAGGGCAAGGAGGCTTTGGGGTAGTTTATAAAGGGGTACTGAAGGATGGATCTGTTGTTGCTGTAAAGAGAGCAAAAAAGGTAAGATTTATACATAAACAATATCTGGTTTTGATAAAGGTGCATAGGAATCAGGGCACAGTGGGGATTAGTTGATGAAATTTGGTGAAAGCCTTGTTCGACATTGCTCATTGCTTCTTGAAAGTATTCTAGAGTTGTATAACTATAATCATGGCTATTTCAAGCAGAAAAGAAGCCTTCAATTATTAGCAATGATAAGAAGAACAACTATTGTACTGAGCCCTATGAATATGCTGCACTGAAAGACAAAACAAAACAACTTAAGCATTGAAAGAATGAAAATTGCTCTGATCCTGGCTATTTGCAGAAGAAATAGACCTCGCTCATACATATTTGCAGATGCCAGAAACAGAGCACATTCATGATGTCTGTAGACTACACATTGAAAACATTTTCAACTGTTTTTCCCCATGCAGAGACTGACAATATTCGTTGCTGCAGAACATGAATGACCAGCGGCTATCAACTGAATTCAGGAATGAAATCCAAACTCTATCAAAGGTGGAACATTTAAATTTGGTCAGGTTTCTTGGATATCTGGAGCAAAATGATGAAAAGATAGTAGTGGTTGAATATGTTGGCAATGGGACTCTCCGTGAACAATTGGATGGTAAGGCAATTAGAAAGCACATAATAGCATAATTTTTGTGTTTAGGTCTGAAACAGGCATATAAAACAGACATTAGATATGCAATTGTTTCTAAGAATCATATATCAGAATTAGACACTGAATTTTCAGTCAACTAACACGAACCTCAAGAATTAGGCACAACATTTTCAAACAGTAGATACCAGTGAACACAAATGGTGCATATGTACATGTTGATATTTTTTTTACACTTATTCTACACATAAACTTGCCACTACGTTTCTTTGTATGGATTTTGTACTATTTTGATTCCAATAAGAGTCAAACGTGTATATAATCCATGCAGATAGCTGCGATAAGGCGTATGATGATGATGACTTATTCTACACATATATTTGATGAAAGAAGACGTACCATGCAGGAACACGAGGGAATGGATTAGAGCTAGCAGAAAGACTGGACATTGCGATTGATGTAGCACATGCAGTCACCTATCTGCACATGTATTCAGGTTATGACAGCAAGCTCACTTTCCAGGTTCTGCCCACAACACGGCCCCCCGGCCACCATAAAGCTCATATCTTGCATACATCAATGCCTTCCTCGCTCTTCAATCCCACATTAGCTTTGCATCAGCACAAGGCATCGCAAGCGCCCATTAAGAAAAGAAAACAATGCTGCATCTAGCTTCTACATTAACCAATGCTGGAATTTTCTGAACTGAAATTTGGATCTTTTGACATACAGATCACCCAATCATTCACAGAGACATAAAAGCCACAAACATTCTCCTAACGGAGAAGCTGCGAGCCAAAGTAGCAGACTTTGGATTCGCCCGTCTCGCCCCAGACAATCTCAACGCAACGCACATATCAACGCAAATCAAAGGAACCGCAGGGTACATGGATCCGGAATACCTGAAGACCTACCAGCTCACAGAAAAAAGCGACGTCTACTCCTTTGGAGTGCTGCTAGTCGAACTGATGACCGGCAGGCGCCCGATTCAACCACAGAGGGAGCTCAAAGAACGCGTCACCATCCGATGGGCAATGCGAAAGCTGGACGAAGGAGAAGTGGCGGCGGCGATGGACCCGAAGTTGCGGAGGAGTGCGGCGGCGAAAGTGGCGGCGGAGAAGGTGCTGGAGCTGGCGAAGGAGTGCGTCGCGCCGGCCAGGAAGTCGAGGCCGTCGATGAAGCAGTGCGCCGAGGTGCTGTGGGGGGTTCGACGAAACTACAGGGATCCATCTTGGTCAGAAACCGTCTGATCAAAATGATCTGACGGCTTGTAGTCGTGAACACGAACTGAGCACGGATTCTAGAGCACGGGTTTTCGTTTTCTGCAGACTAGTAATCAGAGCCACGTCAGCCTCTGACCCTTAAGTCGACGGTCCGGACCTGGTCTAAAAGTAATTTTGGTGAAATCACTGCCCATTTCTGTGCACTATGTACCATCGGGGCCCATCTAATCTAGTGTACAAACAAACCATCGGGGATGAATCATGTATACCAGGCAATGATGTTACACGTGCAAGGGTGAGAGCCGTCAAATAATACAAACCATACACTGGTGTTTTTTATTGGACCGTCAAAGGACACGTTGTGTAACGAAAACCCGCCACCTCACCACAGTGTAAATTCAGTAGTATTAGCATCATCTTTTTTTAAAAAAAAAGCACCCGTGCCCTGCATGTTCATGTCAGGAGCCGTCCGATCAGAAGAATCTGACGGCTTGTAGCCCTGGACACGAACTGGGCACGGGTAATAGAGCACTGGTTTTGTATTTATTTCTTGGCCGTCTTCATTCAATTGTCCAGTTATTTCCAGGTGGCGTGTACACGCGCTGCCACGGCAGACGACCTTACGGCATAGCCAGAGCATCTCCATTACCTTGCTTCCAGTCTGATATTTCTGCACTAACGCCTAACGCCATCCTCTGGTGTCTCCCTCTTGCTCCAAATTCTAGCATTTCTTCTGCAATCACTCCATTAAGCAAGCTAAATCAAGTTCCATTCATTTTCAGTTCTGCTTCTTCCAGTGTCCTGAAGTAAGCGTCGGTTGAATCAAGTTTCAGTCCTTTTCGGTTCTTTTTTTTTTTTTGTGGTTCTGGAGGAAGGCATATGCTCACGCTTTTCTACTCCTTGCAAGCTTAGCCACGTGACGGAGCCTTGAGTCTCGTGAGCGTCCACGGCTCGGGATTTTATGTATTTATGGGTGGTGGGATGGGGGGAGGAGTTGTTCTCTCTGTTGTTTGATTTTAGTAGCTTATTTGGAGTGTAAGTATCAATTTTGGAGCTTGTTGATTTTGTGCTTCTATCTCTATTTGATATTGGGTTTGGTTGAGTTAAAGCATTTGCTCATTAATTCTAGTGTCCTTTATGCAATTATGTCAACCCAGATTTTTGTCATCTTGTATCTTTATTCAGAATTAGAAAAAAAAATTTAATTGAGAACTTTAGTGTTCTTAGTTCATGGTTTTTTTGTTTCTGGAATTTGAAGGCGTCTATGCCATTTTTATTACTAACAGCAAATTCATGTGATAAGCTGCGATTACATCTACTGGTTTCCTGTTGCTACGCTTTTCTTCTTTCTGATTTTTTTTAATGCTATCAGGATATTTGATATGGCCCCTGTTGCTGAAGTCAATCGTACAGTTCCTATAAGTACCCCAAAAGTTCCAGCAGTAGCAAATCCCACTGCTGAAAGAACATCAGATATTGAATCGAACATTAACTATCATGCTCGATACAGTCCTCATTTTTCTCCCTTCAAGGTTGATCAAGAGCAGACTTTCTATGCAACAGCAGAAAGTGTTCGCGATCACCTGATCCAGGTATGGCATTTGCATAACTTCTATTTCTTTTGATAGGAAGTTAGAAACTAATGGTAAGTGGGCTAGGCGAGCTGAACTATGTCGATATAAATTGAAATTAAATAGCTGCGTTATGCAATGTTTGTTCAATTAGTTCACTTTACAAGTTGGTAAACAAAAGAGAAAAACAGATATAGTAATGACCCATATTTAAATCATAATCATTAGCCTCTTTGTTTAATGCGAAATATGATTATTCTTCATTTTTTGTGCAAGCAGCGGTGGAATGAGACATATGTTCATTTTCACAAATCTGATCCAAAACAAACATATTACCTGTCGATGGAGTATCTTCAAGGCCGAGCTCTAACAAATGCAATTGGGAACCTCAATATTCAAGATGCATATGCTGATGCTTTGAAGAAACTGGGTCATGAGCTAGAAGATATAATTGAGCAGGTTTTGTAAGGGTGCAGTCCTGAACTTTGTTTCTTGATTCTCTTCTTTATCTCAATGCAAGTGAAGCATCTTGTTTGACTTATTAAACATGTCTCTTTGGTTGAACATATATCTTGATAAATCATTGTTGTGTTACATTAGTTATATACTCGAGTAGATTTTTACTGGAGGGTTGTGGGTTCCACATATTCTTTAATAGATATGAAACCTGTGTGTACTCCGTCCTTTCTGCATTTGCAACTCCATAAGTTGTTGCATACTAATATTATTGAAAAGAACATTCATATTGAACACTCACATTAAGTATTTGACTTTTTTTTTGGATCGGTATCATAAGTATTTGTTATACACTCACATTTAAGTAGTTGCTCTATTTCTGTATGTGGTGTATTGATTTTAATTTGTATTTGCCCAAACTTTTACTTGTGTATGCAATTTACTGCAAAATCTGAAACTTCTTTACATGGTTGATTCATTTGTAGGAAAAAGATGCCGCACTTGGTAATGGTGGTTTGGGAAGGCTTGCATCATGCTTTTTGGACTCCATGGCGACATTGAATTTGCCTGCATGGGGTTATGGCTTACGATATCGATATGGCCTGTTTAAACAAAAAATTAATATGGATGGGCAAGAAGAAATTGCTGATGATTGGCTTGAGGTCTGGAGTGTATTTGTTTCTTTCCTTCATAATGCTAGGTTCACTGGTTTAATTATTGTTTTTCTTACTTACTTTGTTAAACGATACAGAAATTCAGTCCATGGGAAGTTGCGAGGAATGATGTTGTATATCCCGTCAGATTCTTTGGCCGTGTTGAGGTCTCACCTAATGGGTTGTGAGTGTTTCTGTCAATCAAAGTATGGAGAGTTATAACCAAATTTTTTTTTTGTTTAGGAATTAAACATTACCTCGCATGCTTTCTTTTGCGGGTGTATATGCACTTCCTGTGTCCTAAGTGAATGGCCTGATTGAACAGAACAAATTAATGACAGGCGTAAATGGGAAGGTGGGGAGGTCTTAAAAGCACTGGCCTATGATGTACCCATTCCAGGGTACAAAACCAAAAACACAATCAGTCTTCGTCTTTGGGAAGCAAAAGCAAGTTCAGAGGATTTGAACTTGTTCCAGTTTAATGATGGACAATACGAATCAGCAACACAACTTCATTCTAAAGCTCAGCAGGTATCTTATATTTGTTCCGGTTATGAGTCTTTCTTGCATCCTGTATGTGATCTATCTGTAAATAGCTGGTTTCCCCTCTATTTCTCTTGGTTTGCATTGCCTGACTCAAAATCGTTTTCCCTGATACATTGCAGATTTGTGCAGTTCTTTAGCCAGGAGATGCCACAGAGAATGGAAAGATTCTAAGACTGAAGCAACAGTTCTTTCTTTGCAGTGCTTCACTGCAGGTATGCTACAATCTAATTTTTTGGTTTAGATGCATTCTTTAAATGGCTTTTTAGTAACGTATATTAATATTTATTTTACATTAATTTTACTTTTTCTTTGACATATTCCACGAAAGTTGAGCTTGGATCTCCAATTCTCCATGCTGTGAGTTTGAATCCTTGAATTACCTTTGATGCCCTAGATGAGCATGCAACATAAAACTCTCTGAATTGTTCATGCTACTGTTTATTGTTGTTCAGATTCAAACATTCTGCTTCAAGTTCACTTGTAACTCTGTATGGATATGCTTTTCATGCCTCTAGATATGATATATTCTTATTTAGAGTAATTGCTCTGTACAACTGAGTCATCTATTCTTGTTATGCCAGTTTATAATGGTTTTCGATGTTTCCTTTTCTGTTGTAGGGCATTATTTTCAGATTTAAGGAACGTAGAAATGAGATGGGCTCATTGAAGTGGTCGGAATTTCCTAGTAAAGTTGCTGTTCAACTAAACGATACCCATCCAACTCTTGCAATCCCAGAACTGATGAGGCTGTTAATGGATGATGAAGGGCTTGGGTGGGATGAAGCTTGGGACATCACGACAAGGTATGTCTATCTTCAGCAGATATTTTGTTTTTGTAAACTTTTATGTTTGTTCTGTGCTATTAGTTGTTTACTATGCATAGTCCATGGCTCTTATGAGATTGATGAAGGAATTTCTGTTATAAACAGGACTGTTGCTTACACCAACCATACAGTTCTACCAGAAGCTCTTGAAAAATGGTCGCAAGTTGTAATGTGGAAACTTCTCCCTCGCCATATGGAAATTATTAAAGAGATTGACAAAAGGGCATGTTTCACTCTGCTAACTTTGTGTTTAACATTAAAGAAGTTTCTTGGAACTTAACTTCTCTTTACCTTTTTCTGCATTATGTGAAACCCTCCGCCATAATGTGGATCCATCATTGTTAATAACATAGTGGCCTAATGGTCAAAACACTTTTATACTGTCAATATCTTAAAAACTGCTTGTGCCAATAATAGTCGAATATGGCATTTTCTGCAGTTTGTGGCCATGGTTCAGTCTACTCGTAGTGACTTGGGTGATAGACTCCAGAACATGCGAATATTGGACAGCTCCAACCCTCAAAAGCCTATTGTCCACATGGCAAATTTATGTGTAGTGTCTTCACATGCAGTAAGTAGTCTAATTCCATGTATACACTTTTATTATTATTTCTTTCTCACTCCCCCCTTTGCTCTTTCCAACAAGTTCGTTTTTGCATCTATACTTGTTGAAGCTTCTTCTCTAATTTCAAAAGAATGAACTTAAGTTTAGAAGTATCATGAATAAACATATACTCATTATGAACATAGTCACTGATCATAATCATCGTAAATATGTATTTACTGATGTATTGATTTTGTTTTTGTTTTCGACTTCCCAAGACTATTGTTTCATGTTATGATTCACATCTCCTGTTGAGTTGAAACATGCCAGAACTAGTCTGGCAGTCTATTTACTTTCCCGTCATATACCTACTCCATCTTACTTAAGAATCTATTTTGCCATTTAAATGTTTTACAAATTAGAGTGAATATACTGAACTACTGCATTTGGCAGTTTAATGGCGTGGCTGAACTACACAGTGACATCTTGAAGTCAGAATTATTTGCAGATTATGTCTCTATCTGGCCTACCAAATTTCAGAATAAAACAAATGGAATTACCCCTCTTCGTTGGCTCAAATTCTGCAACCCTGATTTGAGCAGTATAGTCACTAAATGGTTAAAAGACTGATGAATGGGTTACCGATCCTGACCTCCTTTCTGGACTTCGCCAAGTAAGCCACTATGTTGTTGGTAAAAATTGTCACTATTAAAACTTCTTCTGAACACATTTTGGAAGGTTTTATATATTAATGGTGCATTTTGTCTTTCTGGTGGTTGTCTCTTCACCATTACTTTAATTCTCTGTGGTGGCAGTTTGCTGACAACAAGGACTTGCATGCTGAGTGGGCATCAGCCAAGATGGCTAATAAATGCCGCCTGGCACAGTATGTACTGCAAGTGACTGGTGTAAACATCGATCCCAGCAGCCTCTTTGACATACAAGTCAAACGCATACATGAATACAAGAGACAGCTTCTCAACATTCTTGGTGCAGTGTACAGATATAAGAAATTGAAGGTACTTGAGTACTTTATGATGCTTCATTGTACAATTAGTTGAGTCTTCCTGCAATGGCTCCTCTGCAGTTACATAACGATGTCTGATTGCCATGAGGGTTCGAGCTTGCTTGGAGCCTTGTCTAATCTAAGTTATTTAATACCCAAAGCATAGTTTACATACTTATTCCAAAAAGCCTATGCCTGACTGACTAACTAACTGCACCTGGAACTTTCTTGAATGTGATATTAACGACAAATAATATGTCTTAGAAGAGAGAAATTTTCTAGATGTGAGGGACTTCTTTCCACTTTCACGTACCCTGAATTGTTGGGAAAACCACTAATTTCTTTTATGAGAAACTCCTTCCACCAACATGGTGGTTGGAAGTGGGACACTGAGAGATGCGGCTACTAGAAACCCAAAGGAGGAGAGGTATGCCCAAGAGTTCAGGACATAGCTGTGTTTTATAACAGGTGCTTAAACACTGGGTCAAAAAAAACTCATGGGACAAATGGAGCTGGAGTTGGTGGTATAAGTTGATGATGGTGCTTGAATTTTTTTTTTTAAAAAAAAGGCTGCACCAAATGAAAATAATGCAATCTCATAATTAGTTTTTGTGTTCTGTGTGCATGTATGCGTGTGTATAGAGAAAGACAGAGAGCTAGACAGTGAAGGTTCTACTTGGGATCCTGTAGCCAAGTGTATGCAGTGTGGAAGTACATGTTTGTCATCATCTTCTTCGTATATTAACTTTAAGAGTAATATTTGCAGGAGATGAGCTGCGAGGAACGGAAGAAAATGACCCCTCGCACCATTATGATTGGAGGAAAAGCATTTGCAACATATACAAATGCTAAGCGAATCGTCAAGCTTGATAATGACGTTGGTGCTGTAGTCAACAGAGACTCAGAGGTTAATGATTATTTGAAGGCAAAGCATCTCGCTAATGCATAACTAGAATTGTAGGGTTCTTATCAACTTAAAATTAATCTTCATAAAGTAAAACTTCATTTCAGTAAGGTAACATCCCAGATGACTGGACTTGTTTGCAATAACAAGATGTGATTCAAGAATAGCATTGTAGCAGTTGGTAGTAAGGACAATAATCAATTATAACTTGAACGTTTTGAAGCTGTTGCGGAATTTGGTCCCCATTTATGTAATTTTAGCTTGTTTTTCTTTGTGTGTTCTTCAATGTTTAATTCGTAAGTGTTTGTGTACAATGTCAGATTGTCTTCATTCCAAATTACAATGTGTCAGTGGCGGAACTGCTTATACCTGGAAGTGAGCTTTCTCAACACATCAGCACGGCAGGCATGGAGGCCAGCGGTACAAGCAACATGAAATTTGCATTGAATGGGTGTCTTATTATTGGAACACTAGATGGTGCAAATGTGGAAATCAGAGAAGAGATTGGGGAAGATAATTTCTTTCTTTTTGGTGCAAAGGCAGATGAAGTCCCCAAATTGCGCAAGGAAAGAGAAGCAGGAATGGTAAGATTGCTTGACGTTGATTCTTTAGTTTCTCTTGTAAGAGACATAGTCATAACTAACCTTTTCCTCTTGTTTTTCTATAATGTAATGATAATGGAAAGACAAGGCTGGTGTACTGGTTGAAAGTTGAAACTGAATTAATCCTGGTTTACAGTTTAAACTGGATCTGCGCTTCTAAGAGGCCAAGGAATTTATTAGGAATGGTGCATTTGGAAGCTATGACTACGGCCCTCTGCTTGACTCCATGGAGGGTGATTCAGGTTACGGGCGTGGTGACTATTTTCTTGTGGGTTATGATTTCCCAAGCTATTTAGATGCCCAATCCAGGGTAGATGAAGCTTACGAGTAAGATGAACCCAGAATTCTCCTTTTCTTTTGCTGATAAATGTCTCAAATGTTTTAATATATTCCATCTAAGCTTTAATTAGTAGAAGCAAAGCCAAATTTAATTAATGGTGCATTTACTAACCAGATGTTTGTTCTATTATACCATCGCAGGGACAGGAACAAATGGCTTAAAATGTCTATCCTTAGTACCGCTGATTCTGGTAAATTCCGTAGCGACAGGACAATCTCTCAGTATGCGAAAGAGATATGGGAAATTGAGGAGTGTCCTGTGCCATGACGGGTACTTGGATGCTAGAAGGAAATTCCCAATAGTTCGAGACATCTAACAGTAATTCACTGCCAATAAGCCTTTGTACCAATTCAGTATGTGTACTTAAGAGGGCAAATGACAAAATAGCAGTGCTGTGAATGTAGTAAACGTAAGGTTTTTTTGGGATAACTGCATGTAAGAATAAACTGGCGGACAATCATTTTATGTTACCCCTTTTTCTTCACACAATTTTTTAGTACCCCTTACCAGGGGTGATATGGAGCTGACCTGGGACAAGTTTTTGGCCAGTTCCACTCGAGGTGCATCAATTATCTGCCAAAGTCAAGCTGGTTTCGGTTACTTATACACTTACGCTCGTATTTTTTCCCCTTTATACTTTGATAGGAAAATGTTGGATTTACACTAGCCCTAAAGCTTTTTCTTTGGGGTGGGGCATGATATGCACGGAAATTGAAGTATGGAAATCAGATTATCATGTCATACCATACTGTACTACTCCCTCTGTTCCAACCATACTTAATTTTAGTTCACCTTGGATTTCCAACCATTACTTAATGTTGGACTGACAGTAATAAGTATGATGACTCTAGTTGAAGCCCGAGTCCTATAAAATGATGCCAAAAAAGCACGAGACCTGTGAATATTACTCCGTTCGGCCTCTTTTAATAGTTCACTTGAAAAAAATGTAAATATTAAAAGTGACCGGAGGGAGTATAGGTTGTTGACACTTGAATTGCAAGATCAGTCTATTTTTCGTGCTACTACACGCAAAGGGGGGATGCTTCCTTCCCTCCCTACCATGAGCTACTACTCTCTCCTGTCACATAGATAAAGTTTTTTTCAAATGTACTACGAACTGACTCTTCTGCTGAGGCCTTGACATTTTACAGTCCAAACAAATCCCATTGTTCCTCTAGAAACAAATTTTATTATTACATATAAGGGATCAAAATAACTTAGAATGTGCAATTAAAGTAGTGCGTACGAATGTTACCTAGGTAAGCAAATTTCACGGAGTTGAGAAGACTTTGGACATGAGAGTAGGCAGTTTAAACTAGGTTTAATATTGAGTTTTATGGACTTTTGATACATGGTTAGAATTGTTATGTTTGCACCTTGATTCTTGTCTAAAAAAAGACAAGTTCGATTTTCCAACAGTTCCCTTTGGTGAAACAAATCACCGGAAAATTTTCAACATTTTATTTCCATGGATTTCTATTCTCAAGAAACGCGCGTCCCTTGGTCCTTTAGCGCGCGTCAAGCGAGCGTTGATGCGCGCGAGCGGACATAAATCTCAGACTCGAGCCACTAGGCCCACTACCCAGAAGCAAAGCAGCAAGAGCACTTTTCCGGCGGCTCTCCCGCCTCCGCTGCTCCGTCCACCGCCAGAGTCACCCTTCACACGCCTCCCTTCGTGGTGGCCGGCCATGGATCGTGTTGTCGCCGCGAATGAAGTGGCTTTCCGGATCGGCTTCTCCGGCTGCAGTGGCCACCTCCGCCTCGAGCCCCTCCCTCCCGTCGAACGCCCCAACCCCCTCAGCTCCATCCCCGATTTCGTCCTCGTTAGTATTTCTCTCTTACTTGTGGATTTAGTAATGAATAATTGGCCCTTTTGACGAATTTGCTGCGGCAGCCACCGCCTTTCGAGCCGGAAACGCCGGAGACGTTGAGGAAAGAGTTGGAAGAGAGGTACCTTGTTCCGGAATTGGATGCAGTTGAGTTTTCTCCGGAGAACGCCGGCAGGCAGTGGGATTTCGACTGGTTTGATAGGGCCAATGTGCCTTTGGAACCTTCGTTGCCCAAGACCGTGGTCGTTCCGTCTTGGGAGTTGCCCTTTCGGCGTGCAAAGAAGGATGCTTCAGGAGATAAAAATTGGATTCCGAGCTCAGTACAGGTTTTTGAATTGTGTTTCTCTTTGTTACTTTGTTATGTTCTGTTTTCCAGCGGAATTTTGGGTCTGTCCCAGCCGCCTGCCATTAATAGCTGCAGTGCGGCTCAAGAACGATATATGCCTACTTCTATGGACATACTAAACGAGTGAATTCCATGCAAGTCAGTTACTTCTATATGTACGTTAATGTTTGTTTTTTCATGTTTAAAGAGTGGGTTCAGTATTTGGCCTTTGTTGTAATTCCGAGTATTGATTGGCCTGACAACTGAAACTGGTGATGTACGTGTAAATGACTCAGTCAGTTGTATTGTGGATATTGTATAATGTGTTAGGCTTAACTGGGTAGTGTAATTTAACTCCAAAGGACACATATAACTAAGGTATTAGGTAAATGTAGTAATTCACCAAATTCTTAGTATGTACCCTGACGCCTCTCATTGAGTTGTTCTGTACTCTCATTAGTTGATCCAGGTTGGAGACTTGAGCCACTGACAGAAATTAATGGCTTGTATTTCAAATGTGAGGTATCTTATTATTATCAAACATTTAACAGAATCTGAATAAAGGAGATCTGATTATATAGCGTTTACAAACAACAAAAAGATATGTAAAATAAAAAGCAGTAACATTGATTGCCTATTTACATGAATTAAGTTCCTTATATTTCATTACATAATTTCAATAGTTATTAAGTTGTTCATTGGGGGAAGGGGGCTGGAAATAAGAAGTGGGAATTAAGTTAGGTTAATAAGCCTTGATGGTATTCTACAACCTACTTGTGGATATACTTTATCTATTTTGAACTTTGCACCTCTTTTTTATTTAATGTTGATATACTTTTTGTTTTGATAATTTTTAATTTTGATATACTTGTGATTATTAGGTGGAGGTGACTGAGCTAACAGAAGTTGCTCATGATTCTGGACCCTTGCCTCGCATTCCAGGAGCATCTAAGGACTTTGTGAGGGGAAGTATTAATAATCGTCCTTTTCGTCCAGGTGGTCTTGAAGACTCTCAATCTACTGAAAGGATTCTTCCTGAAGGTGCAATTTCTGGTGACTGGGTGCGTGAAGTTCTCAAAGGTGTCCCACCACAGGCTGTTCCTCCAGGTTTTAAGCAAGGATTGGAGTTTGGGCCTTTCAAGGTTTACAGACATCTTTAATTTTTTTTTTCTCCTAGAAATATTTTCCCCTTTATGTAATAGAGAGAAAAAGCAGGACAAAAATAGGCAAAATAAAGATGTAACCATACATTATGCTAATTATGGTTATCTTTTGTTTTATGAAGAAATATCCCGATGCTTGGAAGTGCAATGAGAAACAGAAATTTTCCGGGACTACTTCAGATGAAAATCAGGTTCTTTTGATTCTCATAAGTTTTTCAGAGTAATACTTTTTTCGATATTTTATTTTTTATTTGTAAATGAATATGAGATTTTTCATAATCATAATCAAGTAGCGCCTTTTCCCAACTATTTGGGGTCGGCGACATGGATCTTACTCCTCCATTCAGGCCTGCTTTGTACCTCTTTTGTAAGAGATAGTAAAGTCAAATCCTTTTTTATTAACTCCATCCAAGTTCTCTTAGGTCTCCCTCTCCCTCTCCCTCTTTTAGCATCGTTTACATGCATCACTTCTAATCTGAATATGAGATTTTTGACATGATAATATAGTTGACCCAAATGAGGAATTAGTACAGATCAATAAATAGAAGCAAGGAATATTTGTGAGGAGTAAGTGGCAATATATAATCATAATCAAGTGGCGCCTTTTCCCAACAATTTGTCGTCAAAGCGCAACTTGATTATGATTATGATTTGTATTGCCACTTAAGTAGACAATTCATAAATTCTTCTCAACAAAATCTCGAAAATATACAATTAATCAAGACTAAAATTTTACAGAATTGCTTAAACTGTTGTAAAGCCATGTTCTATCAATGTTTTTGGGCTCTTCCTTTTTCTGTAGGCTTGTTGGTTCAGCTACGTCATAAGCTTTAACAAAAGAAGAGGACATTCTGAAGAATATCGTGGCAATGGACCAAGTTTTTGCTCACTGGATTACTGATTTTGCATCCTCTTCAGCTAAAGTGCAACTTTAGTAGATAATATCTGTTTTTAGAAGCCATTATTCATGCAACAAAAACTATTCTTTCAGTTTGAGGACCCAAATTATGTTCACATGTAGGTGCCCTACTTGTGATATTTCTGAAACTATTTATTCTGTTGGAGGGCCCAAATTGTACATGCATGTGGATGAAGATATATTGGCAGAGCCATATTGACATTTGAATTATTTAATCTTTTATCGGATGTTGACTACCCTTGTGAAGTATACATTTCACTTTTTTCCCATGTGGTTCTCGCCGGTGTCTGCTCTGTATGATTCTCCAAGTAGAGTAAAAGATTGTTGGATTTTCCTTTAGGCTTGGTCACCAGGTGATCAAGATGATGGAAAGCTGCAAGGTCGTAGGTGCATTTGATTGGTTTTCCTGAATGAGAGGAATATGAAATACTTGGCTTTAGCTTGGACTGGAGCTTCTTCTATGTTCTTATGAAGAGAACTTAAGCTTTTTTTAATCTTCTTGACTCATGCTTTAAACCATGAATTTTGCTGGAGCTTCGACTTCAAGCTTAAATTAAATGCGTGAACGGATTTTCGATTCTTGTTGTTGTTGAGCATCATCATTTTACTTTTCTGCAGGCTAGGTTATCTGTGCGATTTGATGACTTGTTTAAAAAAGCTTGGGATGAAAGTATTGTTGAAGAACCCGAGGGTGACGATGGTAGGTTGAAAATTCTGTCAATAGAAGTTTAAGCAATTAATATTAGCTTTACTTGTCATTCTTCTTGCTATTGGTTTAATTCCATGTGCAGTACAGTGCTTGTAAACCCAAGATTAGTGGATTCATCTGATTTAACTGGCAATGTGACCCTTTCCAGAGAAGGATTTGTAAGATTTTAACAGGATGAAGACAATAGGAGTTAGCCATCTAGTTTTTCAGAAATCAGCCAGTTCAATTGGCAAACGTGCTTATTTTTATTTACTGTCGTAGATATATAAAATTTTGGCTAACATGTGCATTCGTGGTATATTCAGAAGATTAGTTTTTCATTCCCAAACTTGTGTTCGAACATTATCATAGTAGTTTTACCTCCTCTGTCATCTTACGACCCAACGCCTGCATCTTGGTAGAAGGGCTGTTGACAATGATGGTTTTGATTGTCCTCTAGTTTTTCTACAATTGGGTTGTTTTACAGGGAAGAGCATCCGGCATATTAGTAGGTCACTATTGTTTGCCCAGATTGTGTATTGTCAATTCATGTATGACTAAGTCAACTTGTGAAGATAATTACTGACCACAACAGCTGGGATAATGTGTCTGATAATCGTTATATTCGATATTGTCATTTTAATTGGGCACTTATAACATTCCTATAAGCCTCAGCATATGTTATAACTAGTATCGGATTGCTTTTAAATTTTTTTTTCTCTCTGGTATTGATAGGACACATATCTGAAAGGGAATCTGTTACCATGGAAACACAAGTGGAGAAGATTGGCAGTATGACTAATTTGGTACCAGTTGTTGATTCCTCAATGTTGGATGAAATATTATCAGATGAACTAGGAGAGACTGGACTAAAGATAGTCAATGCTACTGCGGGTAATTTGCAGCAGAAAGAGGTAAATGTTGTTATTAGGCACAAGTGTAATTTGTGGGAATTGAATCGTTCTGACTTCTGATATGACTGTGCTTTAGTTAATATGTTTTCTGTTACAGACCTCTTTCAGAAAACAAGTTCCATTATTTGTAGAATAGCTTATGATATATTTGATTATTGCCTACTTTCTTTGGTTTGTTACCATTAGTTAAGCTGCTTATGGGCCTCTTGACCTTTAGCTGATTTTCTGAGATCATTGTGACTGCTATACAAAAACTGCCTTTAAGCTTTAAGATCCTATGTTTTATTCAGTAGCTTCACAATATCTGTAAGAATGTAACAGTTGTCACTTGAGAAGCTGGTCTTTGCTAGCTCCTTCTGAGGGTTATTTTCGCCCAAGTAGTTGCAATGTATGTTTAAGAAAAAAGTCGTGGAAAATTGAATTAGTGACCTTAATTGATATCTAAGTCTATTTTCTCTTTATTAATGCAATATAAAAATTTCATGTGATATAAAGAATTCTCTTGCTGCCATAAAGTAACCTGCTGGAAGCTCACAGGAAGTATATTTTTACCGTAATGACTTCTTCAGCTGGTGTTCTTTAAGCTTTTGAAACAGAGCCAAATGCATCCTCACTTCATTATAAGTGCTAGTTGTTCTTTCCGTTTGTAGGCATGGGCTGTCTCTGGAGGAAGTGCGGACATTGCATCTAAATTTGGTGAGCTTGTCCCTGAGATGGCACTTGAATTTCCTTTCGAATTGGATGCTTTTCAGAAGGAGGTACTTCTTCATGTTTTCATCATTCAGATTAGGCTTGGAAGAGACTTTACTTCAGTGTGTCTTTGTAGCCATAATATATAACAGTCTTATGACGTTCAAGCATTCCCATTCTGAAAATGTTAAAACCACTCGTAGCCCGCAATGCTCCGATAATGCTTGCATGGAGGGTACAGGCCCCATGACTGCGCTCACATCAGCTCCATGCCATCATTAGCAGTTGCAGCACTACTCTTGCCATTCAGAAGATAATGGTGATGTTTGTTGTTCGGGGAAACATGCTTGTTTCAAATTTTGCAGTGGATCATTAAATTTTTACTGTTAGCAAAGAGATCGTGTTGTTTGGGACATATATGGTAACGTTAAAGTGTTGATGCCAAGTATTTTAGTAATGCTCCTTCCTCCTGTTTTAATAGCTCCATTGGGAAACCCCAGCTAAGGGACGGTGGGAGAAAGGCTTAGAATCCAATTAAATTGAGCCAGATGGAGCATCTAATATGGGTGGGACTGTCTTTTTTTTTTCTGATGGAGCTATGAGAACCGGACAAAGGAAGTATTTGTTAATTTGAGAGATATAAATCTATGGCCGTAGGAATCTTTTGTTTGATTGAAAATAGTCTCCTCAGTTAGTAACTTCATATGAAGCTTTATTCGCTATAATGTTTTCATGATTGGTTATCTGATAGTTTCCGACGAATGTAGGCAATTTATTATCTTGAAAAGGGTGACTCTGTCTTTGTGGCTGCCCATACATCAGCAGGAAAAACTGTAGTTGCAGAGTATGCGTTTGCATTAGCTACAAAAGTAAGGTCTTAGACATTTGTTTGTAGCCATTGAGTAATTTATTTGTAGTTTCAATATATTCTGGTCCACTTTTGATAAATACCATTTGTGGCTTTACAGCATTGTACTCGAGCTGTCTATACTGCACCAATAAAAACCATTAGCAATCAGAAATACAGAGAATTTTCCACAATGTTTGATGTGGGTCTTCTAACTGGAGATGTCAGCTTGAGACCTGAGGCTTCTTGTCTGATTATGACCACCGAAATACTAAGGTCCATGCTTTACAGAGGTGCTGATATTATACGTGATATTGAATGGGTGAGAGAAAAGGAGTTTGTTTCTCCCTGATTTATGTTAGTTACTCCTATTGGAATAAACGTTTATGATTCCTTGTTACTTTCTTGATTGCCTTATTAAGAACTTCATCTGTGATGTTTTGTTATGTGGCTTATTGGTAAACAGGTAATATTTGATGAAGTGCATTATGTGAATGATGCTGAGCGTGGTGTTGTCTGGGAGGAAGTCATCATCATGCTCCCTCGACATGTGAATATTATTCTCCTCTCGGCAACTGTGAGTTTCCTAATTAGTAGTTTAATGTCATATAATTTGTCATTCCTCTGTGTAGACCTGGCTTAAATGTCAGATGAGCTAAAAGTTGATGGTTTAATTGGTCTAAGCTGACACAAAATATTGCTAGTTGGACCCGAACTGGACTAGCAATTAAGTTTGAATTTAATTATTTAGCCCTTTGAATTAGGAAATTAGAAACTATCATCGTTGCCTCCTCTTCTTTATTGTTGTTTCTTTTGATCTCGCTTTCTCTTGCAGATGTCCTCTTAGCACTTGATACTCTGCCTTGAATTCTGTTCTTGCTTGCTGATTGCCAGTGCATCTACTGTTGCTTTATGATGACATTCTTCAGGTACCAAACACCATAGAGTTTGCTGATTGGATCGGGCGGACAAAGCAGAAGAAAATTCGTGTTACTGGGTGAGCATTATGTCGTGAGTAAGGAAAGATATGATTATGTTTGATGGATGCCAGTAGTTATGTCTCTTAAAAGTAGGATATTTTTTCCTTTAGCATGGAGTCTTCTGTTTTGTGGTCTGTGTGAAATACATAGTAGGATTGCATCCAGATCACGAGTTCTCCATACATTGTCAATAGCTTGTGTTAAATATTTTCAGTTTGGCAATGTGTGTCCTCTAAATTTTCATAAATTATTTTCAACACTTACTCATACCACTCCTGCCTTTCATACTAACTCCTTGCAAGTTGTCCTTGACTTGCTTTTCTTTTCCTATGGTCCTCTATGACATCTTCCTATTGGTTAGTCTTGGTAGCCTCCTTTGGTTCTAACAAATTATATCCACTTGCTGTCTATTTCCCTAATATACAAATTCAGTTTTTCTGCTAATCCATCTCTACTAGATTCACTTTCTCTATAAGGGCCTTTTAGTTGTATGAAACTTCGTCCCATACAATGCCATGTCACATTGTTGTCCTGTGGAAATTTCATATCATTGTGCTAGATTTGTTGATGAAAAAAGCACATTTTTGCTGCTAATATTGTAAGAAAAGACTGTAAACTTTGCTATTTTGTTATCATATGTTTACTTTTTGCTACTTATGTAATCCAGGACTACAAAAAGACCTGTTCCATTGGAGCACTGCCTCTTCTATTCTGGAGAATTGCATAAAGTATGTGAGAATGAAACTTTTCTGTCCCAGGGACTGAAAGTTGTCGAAGATGCTTACAAGAAAAAAAGTGCAAGTATGATGGGCAGTAATTCAGGAAGAATGGGGAAGACTGCACCACAAGGCGATATTCAAGCTCGTCAACGTGAAAATTTTAGTCATGGCAAAGCTCAGAAGCATTCCAGTGCAAAAACTGGAGGAAGTTC
Organism: Houttuynia cordata; assembly: GCA_039654745.1. Classification (NCBI taxonomy): domain Eukaryota; kingdom Viridiplantae; phylum Streptophyta; class Magnoliopsida; order Piperales; family Saururaceae; genus Houttuynia; species Houttuynia cordata. The sequence goes on from CM077506.1 coordinate 24,715,745, forward strand.
TTCATGGGTTGGCGGGGTTCACCAAAACAACTTGGGTGCAAGAAGATCGGAAACTTCATTGTGGCTATCACTTATAAACAAGCTTTCTAAGAAGTCTCTTTTACCTGTATGTGAGGAGCATCCATATTTTAGATCATAATTTAGAATTTTATACATATTAAAATGTCCAAACCTTTGGTTGCCAGACACTATGTCTGTCGATCTAGGACATTTTTTCTTATATCTAGAATTGCATTAAATGTTAAACTGAAGTAATGAAATTCTTCATGCACTCCTTCGTCATGACCATTGACAATAGCTGTAGGCCTATAGAATTATCCTACTAGAGTTTTGGGGAAGAAGAAGAAGAAAGAGTTTCAGATTCAGAAAAAGAGGTCCATAGTACACAGCAAAGGGAGAGTCGATTCCTTTAATAGTGTCCGACCTCCCCAGATATTGTAAAGACAATTATGCCCAAAACTTAAGTGAGGCCTCACCAATAGGAAATAAGAATCAAACATGAATGTCCAAACTATCCTCTATGGTATGCCCTATTACTAAAGAGACAAAATGCATAAGAGAAAATACACTCTAACATAGATGAGCTGATCATTTACATTTCTTTCAGTTGATTTTGTCCATATTGCCTAAAACATTAGTTGTTTTACATGGCAGTTGGTGTCTGCCATACATGATGATGGCAGTAATTTCAGCCAATCTTTAAGTATGGCGGGCCACTGATGTACTGTTTTTTTGTGTGTAATGGTTAAAGAGATGCTTATTCTTGAAAATATTTCAGGTGATTATTTTCTGCTTCTCGAAGAATCGTTGTGATAGATCAGCAGATAGTATGCCGAGCATTGATTTGACTAGCAGTTCAGAAAAAAGTGAAATCCGTATTTTCTGTGAGAAGGCATTTTCACGTCTGAAGGGATCTGACAGAAATCTTCCACAGGTTGTCTTATTTTTTTGTTAAGATTATGCCATCACATTGAATAACATTTTTGTCTTTAAATTATTCATGAATCTTTTTTTAGGTTATCAGAGTCCAAAGCCTGCTACGGAGGGGAATTGGTGTTCATCATGCTGGGCTTTTACCTATTGTTAAAGAAGTTGTTGAGATGCTTTTCTGCAAAGGCGTGGTTAAGGTAGTTCCATTCTAGGTTGTGTAATATATAGTTCTAGGTTGGTTTTTTTACTCCTGCTAGAAGAAAAGGATTATGTTGTTGTCATTGCTGCTGCTTCTAATACTTTGACCATAATTAATATTGAGAGGTGTTTGTCTGTGCTAGCAGACAGAGACATCCGTCTGTGCCAAGTGGGTGGGAGCCGCACAATGAATGTGATTCAGCTCCTTTAATTTGAAGGGCAAGCCGTTTTTTTTAATTCTCTTGGTGCCCCTTTTTTGTGTATATGGCACGTGGTTGCTAATATCAACATTATTGTTATAGTTATTATTATTATGATTCGATTTTTACCACTATGCTGATACTACCTGCGTCCTGTTTTAGATGCTATACCTTAACAAATGTTGCTTTTTATTGGATAATGGAAACCCCAACTAATGGGGGGAAGAGGTTCAAAATCCACTTAGATTGACCATATGGAGCAGCTAAACCAGGACTGTCCTCTTTCCCAGATGAAGCATCTAAAACAGGACGGAGGGAGTAACAGATAAGAATAATCATAATGATGATCCCCTCCGTCCTCTTTTAGATGGGCCATCTGAAAAAAAAGTTGATTTTTATTGGATGGTTGAAACTCCAGCTAATGGGGGTTAGAAGAGGTCCAAAACCCACTTAAAATTGATCACATGGAGCATCTTAAAAAGGACTGTCCTTTTTTGCAGATATAGCATCTAAAACAGGACGGAGGGAGTAATTACTATATGACAATTGCTATCAGGACTGTCATTTTATCACGGTCATCTGTTTTTTTCCTCTTTAGTAAAATCCTAGATTTTGTATGCAAGAAAGATGATGTAGTGAACATCGACCTCTGTAGATATCTAGCTTGAATTGAATGTTTCATTGATTGTAAGCAATTAGTTTGATGTTCATCATCTTATGACTCTATCCTTGATGTGTCACCCTTGCAGGTTTTATTCTCAACCGAAACATTTGCTATGGGAGTGAATGCTCCAGCTAGAACTGTAGGTTCTTTCAAACATCTGTAAGCCTAATAGAAGTCTGAGTAGAACTTATGTTAGTTGTCTGTTATGTTTTGTATTACTCTGTTCGGTCCTTAGAACTCAAGGTTAGGCTGTTCAGGACATTTTATTTCTTTGTGGATGTTTTCATTTTTTGATTGTTTCATAGGTTATTGTCTTGATATGTGCGCTTCAAAACCTATGTATTCTCTTGCTTTTTCTGTGATGTAGGTTAGATAGATTAAATATTAGAAGGCTATTCAGTTAGCAAATGAAATGCACCATTAAAAATTCTTTAAAATGTTCTTGAAACAGGTGGTCTTTGATACTTTAAGGAAATTTGATGGCAAGGAGTTCAGGCAGTTGCTTCCTGGGGAATATACACAAATGGCTGGTCGGGCAGGCAGAAGAGGGCTAGATAAGATTGGTACCGTTGTTGTAATGTGCCGTGATGAGATCCCTGGTGCCAGAGATTTGCAGCATGTCATGGTCGGTAACCCGACAAGGCTTGAATCTCAATTTCGTTTGACCTACATCATGATTCTGCACCTACTTCGTGTTGAAGAATTAAAGGTAATTAGGGACTTGGATTTTGACGTTGTCGGACAATTTAATGTATTCAAAATAGTCTTATAATTTCAGATCTTCAAGATGAGTAATCCGCTACTTGTTAACTTAGTAAAAACAGTATATGATTGATGAACTTTACCTTCATTTAAGCATAATGTAGCTATTGCCCTAGTTTTGGCACATTTTTTTGCTTTGTTTGATTCCTTAGTTGGTGGAGGAAATGGCCAACTTAAAATAACACAGGTTGATTAGGATCTGCTTGCAGGTGGAGGACATGCTAAAGAGAAGTTTTGCTGAATTTCACGCTCAGAAAAAGCTTCCAGAACAACAGCAGCTTCTTATGCGAAAACTTGCTCAACCTACTAAGACAATCGAGTAAGTTCTATTTTCCATTCTATGCTGGAGTGTTAATCATCATTTTTTAATTTCCGCAAGTTTTTCAGTTGAAAAGTGTGTTCAAACTTATTTAATCATGTGCTGCTGTTCACTTGGAATAATTAAAGTTTGACAAGTTTTCAAGCGTCAATGCCTCTTATATTGAAGGATCTGTTGCCTGCTTTTGTATGCTATGCTTTTGTTATTGGTTCTTAGTTCATAATTCTTTGTGTTGAGATATCTGAACTCTTTTATATTTAGGTCATTATTTATTTATAAACAAGTGAGTATTTTCTTGCATGGCAGATGTATCAAGGTTACCATTTATTTATAAAGAAGTTTTTTCTTGCATGGCAGATGTATCAAGGGTGAACCAGCTATTGAGGAGTACTACGAGATGTTCATGGAGGCGGAGAAGTATTTAAGTGATATATCAGAAGGAATCATGCAGTCGCATGTGGCTCAGCAATTTTTATCGCCTGGAAGGGTGGTGATTGTCAAATCTCAAACTGTGAGTGTCATTATTAAATCCAAAAAAATTCCAAGCATGTGCCACTGTGTCAATAATCCGAATATGAGCATATTCTGATTCTTAGGCTTGAATTGGAAAAAATAAAAGGTCAAAACTAGTTGCTTGCTTGTAGTATAGTAATAACCAGAAACTAAGGTGAGCTTTGTCCAGACTTGTATTTTTCTGTATTTTCTTTCAATCAGCAATGTTATTAGCTGAGATCTACGAGCAAATGAGAGGACTAGTATTAAGGTTGAGTTAATAAGAGTTTAAGTTGAATGAATCTTCCACATCCCTTGAACTTGGCCTTGATCAGCACCATTGTAGCTTCGTTCCTAGCTTTTTAGTTTTGATAATTCCTCAATCCTCTTCCATCTTTTAGGGCATCCTTTTTTTCATAACTTCTTTGGCACCTGCACTTCCCCACCATTTCTCCTAATGTTGCGCATTAATATATTTAGAATACCAAGTTTTTGTTTACTACTACTCGTAAATCCTGCTTCGAAATTTCATTTTAATTTTTTTTTGGTATACACTTTTATTTTAGCTTAGCCTCCGACTTATCTGTAAACCTTATATGACCTGCATGGGCCACCAAACTAATAGCAGACAGCACGTGAAGGAGGAGAAACGGAGGGAAAGAGAGATAAACAGGATAAATTTTTCTCTAAATCATCGTCTTTTATTTTTCTTGATGTTAAGGCCTTTAAATAGGCTTATTACAAAGAGAGTTCTACTTCAAGAAGGAAATATAAAACTAACTTATATTTTTCCTAAAATAAAAAAATGGAATAAAATCCTATTCTAACTAGAATTCTCTACAAAAGTAACGATCATGTAAAACTCATAACTAAACTAGGAAACTTCTAAAATTAACAACTTTTTACATTTTTCACTATAAGCACTTACTCTTTCCATCCTTTTGTCCCCATGTCCAAAACTAATAGCTACCTGACGAAATTGTATTGGTAATATTGCAACTAATTATTTGAAACTGTTTCTCCTTTGAGTTTACTGCCTTATGTGAGAGTTTTTAGAGATGTCCCCTTCCGTATAAGCTTGGCGATTACTAAAGGCTGTTGTTTGAGCCCTTTTGTTAGTTTATTCTATGTTGGATTTTCTTTGTCAATTTGTTAAAAAATTGTGAATCTTTTTTAACACATTTTTAAAGATTTTAGGGCAAATTGCCTAAATATCCCATGCCTGTTGGGATACTGTACACAAACACTTGACATTTTAAAACATGTACATAATAACACTATCTATAAACGGCTCGTCATTATGAATTTTTTAAATTCAAAATTACCCTTGAAATATGATAAAAGATGAACCGATCCACACATATCAAGGGGCAATATGTTCTATATGCCCCCTTACATAGGTGGTCTTTTAATCCGCAAGTCTCTCCTCAAGGGATGTGCAAGGAATTAAGATTACTAATTAAAATATATTGGACCACATTACAATTACTGTCTATATATATATATATGTAAGAAAAGGTTAATTGTCATTTTACCAAACTGATTTGCTGGTTTTAAATTGTGGGGTGTTCATTTTCTCAACAAGTCATGGGGTTCAGTGCAATTTATTTTTAAGTTTATTAAGCAGGATACAAGGTTTGGGTGGCTCCTTTAACTCCAATATATGTAGGATACAACACTCCTCAAGTATTAATCAGCTGAACTATTTTATGAAAACATTGTGGAACCCTATAATCTTTTTTATAGCTTGAGTTGTTCTTTGATTGCCAAATAAGCGCTCTCTTGATATTTTGACTTATTATTCTGGCACTTCACGCTCTATGTAGAGAAGCTTATTCAGTCTTGAACGGTTCCATGTGCTGCTGGCAGGTGGAAGATCACTTAATTGGAGTAGTGCTTAAAACGCCACCTGCTACCAGTAAACAATATATCGTTATGGTACTCAGACCTAATTCACCCACACCTGTGCAATCTCAGTCAGATTCATTTGGCAAAGAGACAATGGCAGTTCCACAAGGTTATTTTATTGCTCCCAAAGGAAAACGTGGTCAAGATGAGGAGTACTTTTCAGCTGCTAGTTCTCGCAAGGGATCTGGCGCTGTAAACATAAAACTGCCATACTGTGGCTGTGCAGCTGGAGTGAATTACGAAGTTAGAGAAATTGAATGTAAGGAGTTTTTAAGCATTTGCAGCTCCAAAATAAAGATTGATCAAGCTAGGCTTCTTGAAGATCCTAATAAAGTTACATACTCAAAAACTGTTCAGCAGTTGTTGGAGAAGAAACCTCAAGGAGACAAGTACCCTCCCGCACTAGATCCTGTAAAAGGTACTTGATTTAATAGTCATTAGTATTTGAAAATTGTATTGTCATTTCTAAGACATACCACAATCTTTTAGGACTAAAAGCGCTTTGACATATTTTGAAGAGTTTGATTGCAATGATTTAGCTTGTTACTTTGAATCGATTCCTGAAGATCGACAGTCATTATAAAAAAATTAACTAGTTAAACATTAGTTCTTCACATTGAAATACTAAACCAGTTGAAAGTTCTTCTGCTAAGAGAGAGTTCTCTGACTGGATGGCCCTGACTTTTGTCAATTTTTCTTTATACCATTGTTCTTAATGTGTTTTACTGGTAAGTTTGTGGCTCTAATTTAGTTTTAAACATGTTGCACATTTATTTCAGGACTTTCAATAATGATATATATTTCTGAAAAATCTGATCAATGTGCTCAAGTGGATACTGATTATCATTGAAGACTGATACCTGTAATGTGTCAGATCAGTATGCTCAAGTGGATACTGATTAACATTGAGGAATGATATCTGTAGTACGTGTCAGTAACAATGCCAAAACCCAGCCTTTTGGGATCTAAAGAGAATAACACATAACTGAAATTCTGGTCGCCTGTTTTCATTTTGGACTTTATAATGCAAAGTGAAAACTCACAGTAGTTTCTCCATCTTTGTCGTTTAAAGATATTGTTGAATCAGATCAATGTGCTCAAGTGTAGACTAAACGATGGCTGCTGTTTCAGATCTCAAATTAAAAGACATGAATCTTGTGGAGAACTATTATGCTTACAATAGTATTTTGCAAAAGATGACTCAAAACAAGTGTCACGGATGCACAAAATTTGAGGAGCATATCAAGCTTGTGAAAGAGCTCACTGAGCATAAAGAGGCAGTTAATGCTTTGAAGTTTCAGATGTCTGATGAAGCACTTCAGCAGATGCCAGACTTTCAAGGCCGAGTATGCTTGTTTGATTCACTGTTATAAATCCTTCGTAGTTAAAGCAAGTGTTCTGTATTATAATTCTATGTTCAGGAGAAAAGCTTAGGCCTCACAGAAAGTGCTATTTTTACGGGAACCTAACAGGTGCAGGAAGCAGTAGAGGTTGTTATAACCTTGCTTGTTAACCATATAAATGCATACTTTATCTACGAAGGTCTTGCACTTCATGTCCTTGAAGGAGAACATGAACCTTATAGTCACTTAACTTGTCCATAATGAGGTTTAGACTGACAATTTAAATGAAAGGTTTTTGGTATTGAAAATGAATATGCACTCGGTGCATATTATTGCTCATTTATTGGAAATAATTAGGCTTAGATTGCATGCAGTATTTTCTGCCCCTTCAAAAGCCAATATTCTGATATCCATAGATAGATGAAGAGTTTTGTCCATCTAATGGCCTTACCTGCTTTGTTGTGGTTCCAGATTAATGTTCTGAAGGAGATTGGCTGTATAGATGCTGACCTTGTTGTTCAAATTAAAGGGAGGGTGGCTTGTGAGATGAATTCGGGGGAGGAGTTGATATCCACAGAATGTTTGTTTGAGAACCAATTGGACGAATTGGAACCTGCTGAAGCTGTAGCTATTATGTCTGCCCTTGTGTTTCAGCAGAAAAACACCTCTGAACCATCTTTGACTCCCAAGTTGGCTCATGCAAAGCAAAGGTTTGATTATTGTGCATCGTTACGTTTGATTTTTGTGGATCATTTTGTACTGCTTTTCCTGTCATTTCTTTAGTATACTGTGCATTCAAATAGAAGCTGGAACTTTGTTATTCCCATTTTACAGGCATTTTAATAGTTCAACTTTGAATGCTAGGTACTTCGGGTAGGATGTCTGGTCAAACATCTACTCTAGGTGTTTCCAAAAAAACAAGTCTAAGACATACTTTCACTATTAAAAATAGCATATTCTGTTAAATTTCAATTTTTTTTGTCTTGCTTGTCAAGGTCTTCAAATATATCTCACCTTTCGTTTGTCAGAATAGATTTTGAACCATATAGTGATTAAGATATAGAGGGCTTGGTAATGATTAAGATTTTGACCTTTGACATGATGATGGGCCACCAATTTTCTTGTTAAAATATTCCCCATTCCTTCTGTATCTGGTGGCTGTCCTCTAATATTTGTTTTTATGTTATAGATTGCTGGAGACAGCAACAAGACTCGCTGAACTTCAATTACAGTTCAAAGTAGCTGTAAGCCCTGAGGATTATATACAGGACAATCTCAAGTTTGGTCTTGTTGAGGTGGTCTATGAATGGGCAAAGGTTATTGGACTGCTCAAGCTGTCTATCGTCATTACATTCTTACTTCTGACGCAAACTGTATATTTAATTCATCTTTTTTTGTGTGTGTTTGGTTGTGACAGGGAACTCCTTTCTGTGATATTTGTGAGCTCACTGATGTGCCTGAAGGCCTTATTGTACGGACCATTGTTAGATTAGATGAAACATGTCGGGAATTCAAAAACGCAGCAGCAATTATGGGTAATTCCGCATTATATAAGAAAATGGAAATGGCCTCAAATGCTATAAAGCGGGATATAGTGTTTGCAGCTAGTTTGTACATTACTGGTATATGATTATTTGCCAAAAATAATTAAAGGTATTTTGTATTTCTTTTATGAGTTGGATTTCTGTATTTTTTTTGTATGATCATTGTTTTCAAAGGCTCTAAGTGATAATGGCGTCCCGTTTGACTTCCTGTTTTGATTCTCTACTACATGATCTCAAAAATGAATTTTGTTTAAAGAATTTGATCTCAAACAATGAAGCCACCTTCAGGCTCCCGTTTAGGACCACAAAATTAGTGGCGCCCGTTTGCCCACAGCCGTCCGCGTCCGTGTCCTGCACCTAAAGTGGACATTTTTGTTTTGACCGTCCTCAAATGCGGACAGCTGCAGACATAGCTTGTCACACGACAAGCTACCGGGTCTGTCCATCCGTGTGTGCCGACTTTTTAGTATTCAAATCTTTTTTTTTTCTCTTGTCCCTCATCTCCTTTTTGTAACCGCCCTCCTCCTCTACCTCTTACACTACCTACCTTAACTCTAGCCACCACCGTCCGATTCACCTTTCCCTTCTTTATTCTCATTTGTTCATTTCCTTTCGTATCTGTCCGCTTAACCGCCTATTGGGGGCAAGTGAAGCACTTCTCTGGCAGCCGCTTTCCACTAGAATAGCCATCTGTGATGGGTCACCAGGTAGAAAAAGATGGGTACAAAAGATCAGACTGTTGACCTGTCAAAATGTCACCTGCTGGAGAGTACCTGCCAAGTGCCACCTCTTTTACGTGATCAATAAAATTTCGGGAAATTTATATAATAAAATATAAAAAAAAAATTTAAATGACACACTGTAGCAATTATTTGCAAAAAAGGGTATATGACAAGCCACGCAGGTGCCAGCGCGACCGCTGGTGCCTGCGTGGCATTTTTTTTTAAAACTGACGCCTTTCATAAAAATCTTAAAGGCGTCGATTGAACCGACGCTGGGGTTCGGCTTGAGACGTCGGTTGAACCGACGTCTTTCCGATCCTTGACGCTTTTTTTTTCCGTACACGAAACGCGTCAGTTCAACCGATGCCTTTGGAGTTCGGCTTGAGACGTCGGTTGAACCGACGCCTCTCAACTACAACTCCTCAATAGCCATCCTCCACCGGATAAAATCTACAATTTTTCAAAACCTGATAACACATCCAGAAACATATTACACAATATTAAACTACAATTTTTTCAAAAACTGATAACACATCCACAAACATTACACAAAACATATACAAAAACATACACAAACATATTACACAACATTAAACTATTACAAAGTTATACAAAGTATTACAAATGTACTTATAAAATTACAAGTGTTTAATCAATTCTCCTCAACCTATTCCTACCCCGTCCTCGTGCTTAAACTGGAATTTCCTCAGGCTCAACGTCAGGCATAGCATCTGAAGAAGAAGGTGCCTGACGTAGAGCACGCTGTCACCGCCTTCATCTGAAGAAGAAGGTGCCTGACATAGCATCTCTAGTTCCTCGTAAGTACTTGGCTTATTAATAAATAATCCAACACTTTCACCACCTTCGTATTCACCTCTATCAATTCTGCCACCATACATTAAGACAAACGGAACTATTTCTCCCGCCATCTCTTCTCACAAAACTTTTAAGAAAGAAACACTATCAAATACTACACAAATATAACATACTTAATTTCATACGATGCATCTACATTCATACGTATTTCTAACATATATTAAAAATATATATTACCTATAAAGACGCGCGCGACGGGGCAATGAGGTGGCCGGGCGAGGAGGCGAGCCGAGCAATGGCCGGGGCGAGGACGGGGAGGCGGAGCTGGCTGAGACAGTGCCGATGACGTGACGGTGGCGATGAGGTGGACCTGGCCGGGGCGAGGTGCGACAGTGGCGATGAGGCGGGGCCGTGGAGTCGGGGCGATCGCGGCGATGAGACGGTGGCAGGGGTGATCGCGGCGATGAGACGGTGGCAGGGGTGATCGCGGCGATGAGACGGTGGCCGGGGCGGGGCCGTGGAGTTGGGGCGATCACGGCGATGAGACAGTGGCGATGAGAGGGTGGCCGGGGCGAGTGCGGGGCCATGGAGTCGGGGCGATCGCGGGTCGAGGAAGGTGGAGATGGGGCGAGCGCGGGAACGGTGGCTGGGGTGAGGAAGGTGGTGGAGTCGCCGCCTAGGCGGTGGCCGGAGGCGAGTGCAGGGAGGCGGAGGCAAAGCCGATTAGTCGCCGGAGAGAAAAAATACGGTCTTTAGGGCTCGGTGCGGCCGAGCCCGAGCCTGATCTAAAAACATAAACGGAGGCGTCGGTTCTATTGTAAGAAAAATAGACAAGTGCGAGAAAGGCGTCGATTGGACGGATGCCTTTAGTATTCCTAGAAAGGCGTCGGTTCAGGTAAGTTAAAAAAAATGCCACACAGGTGCCAGCGGCCGCGCTGGTGCCTGCGTGGCTTGTCACATACCCTCTTTTGCAAATAATTGCTATAGTGTGTCATTTTAAAAAAAAAATTCATACCTTATTATATAAATTTTCCTAAAATTTCCATAGGAGGCAATGCATCCCTAAACCCTAAAAAAAGTGGAGAGGCATCTGCGAAAGAATATCAATGCACACTTGAAACAAAGAGAGGATCAGTTTGAATAATCCATTTCAAGTTTCAAGTCACGTTGATTATCATGAATTGATTCAAATGATGATGAATTTTCATGGGAAAAGTTTACATAAGATAGGTCTCACGCAAGTACGATGAGCCAAGTTACCTCTATCCTTCGGACTTTGATATGAGGGCAAGTGTGATTCATATCCACACGCCCCTGATTTGACAGCTGCTATCTGATCAAAATCTGGCGTGGTGATTTCGGCTCATGCAGCTTGCATGAGGCCAGTCTCATGTAAGCTGGTCTCATTTTTTATTGGGGAATTTATATAATAAATTACAAAAAAATTATAAAATGACACACTATTTATTTTAATTCCCAAATAGGGTATCTGACAACTGCTGGCGCCTGCGTGTTTTTTTTTTTAAACCAACACAAAGGCATCGGTTCAACCGACGCCTTTCAGCCCTCAACGTTTTTTTTTAACCTGAAAAGGTGTCGGTTGCCTTTCTTTATAATTAAAAGGCATCAGTTGAACTGACGCCTTTCTCTCATATCTTTTACACTCCCCATGCTACGAAATACAATATTTTTTAACACCTGATAACACAATATACATAACATAGGCAAAGTATTACAACAAACACCACATTAAACTTACACAAAGAAATTAATGCATGCATATATTATAAATTTATAATAGATGGGGTATACAAAGTATTACAAATTTACTTATAAAATTACAAAGTGTTCAATCAACTCTCTTCAACATATTCCTACCCTGTCCTTGTGCTCGAGCTGGAATATATTCAGGCTCAACGTTAGGTATAGCATCTGAAGATGAAAGTGTCTGACGTAGAGCACGAAGTGCACGCTGTTGCCTAGTATATGCTTTCGAAGAAAGAAGCCTCTCAACTTGATCAAGCGGGTCATCTGGAACAACTGGTGATGGGGTAAAACCCGTCGTGTCGACCGATTATGTAACAACGTCGCCGCGAAGCTGATAAAGGTCCTGGAACAACCTCCAGTCCTGGAATCTCTGTTGGCAAAGTCGCAAGAACGTGTCCAGAGATATAGTGTATCATTTGATATGTCGCTACAAAGCTCTCGTAGGATTGGTCTACCAAAGCTCCATGAGATTGAGCGTGCACTTGTCACACACACAAGTAAGCTAGAAAGGAAAAAGAATATGTTATCTACAAGCACCGAACAATGGTGAATTAAATCAAATATGAAGTCAGAATTACTCATCAACGCCCGCTCAGTGTTGCCCCTCGATTGATATAACATCTCCGCCTCATGCACGTGTGTCATGATAAGTCTCCTAGTGATCTTCAAATACCTCTTCAACATCAATAGCCGGACACACGATGCGCAAAATAGAGCATTTGTTGCATAGAGTTGTCATCATCAATTGGTATTACGGTAGTCTTTGTTCCAAAAATAGGCATCTTGTACTTTATACAAATTTTCCAAAATCTTTGGTCCCATCCCATTTTATTGACCACTTGCATCTCTAGTTCCTCGTAAGTACTTGGCTCATTAATAAATAATCCTACGGTTTCACCACCTTCGTATTCACCTCTATCAATTCTGCCACTATACATTAGTACAAACGGAACCATTTATCCCGCCATCTCTTCTCACAAAACCTTTAACAAACACTATCAAATACTACACAAATATGACATAATCAATTTTATACAATGCAAAAAGCTATATCAATACGTATTTTTAATGCATATTAAACATATATTACTTGTAGTGAGGCAAGCAACGGGGCGAGGAGGTGGCTGGAGAAGGTGCTGGCCGAGGCGAGGTGAGACAGTGGCCGGGATGTGGTCGGGAAGGCGGAGCTGGCAGAGACGGTGGTGAGGACGTTGCCGGAGAGCCGAGGCGAGGCGGTGGCTGGGGCAAGCGCGGAGAGGCGGAGCTGGCCGAGGCAGTGGTGAGGACGTCGCTGGAGAGCCGGGGCGAAGCACCGGAGAAGAACGAAATTAGGGCTCAGTGCGACCGAGCCCGATCCCGAGTGGTAATATATGAAATGAAAACTGACGCCTTTCAGGTTTTTTTTAAAAAAACGTAAGAGCCTGAAAGGCATTCAGTTATAAAGAAAGGCGTCAGTTCAACCAACGGCTTTCAGGTTAAAAAAACGTAAGAGCTTAAAAGACATCGGTTCAACTGACGCCTTTCAAACTGGCGAAAAAGCGTCAGTCACTTTAACTCAAAGGCATTAGTTGATCCGACGCCTTTTGGGTCGGTTTAAAAAAAAATCACGCAGGCGTCAGTGGCCATCGTGGCTTGTCAGATACCCTATTCGAGAATTAAAATGAACAGTGCGTTATTTTGGAAATTTTTTTATAATTTATTATATAAATTCCCCTTTTTTATGAGAAGAAATTTCTGTCTGAACCATTGTGATGGATAATGAATTGCTGCTTTCTATTTGACCAAAACAAATGTTGATTTCTTAAAAGAGAGAAAAAAAACCAAATTAGAAAAAAGAAGAAGAGAAACTATCATTCAAACTTCAATAAATTGGATATGAAAGATGTTCATAGAGGCCTAAGCCTAACGATGGTCGCTCCGTGGCCATGTACTACATTAGCCACCTATGCACTGGGCTAAGAACCCCATGTATCAGTGTGATAGACTCTGGTCAAGCGTTCATGGAGCCATATTTGGGCCTTACATTTTGCTAGGGCGTGGACCAAATTGTTGGTCAGGGATTTGCTCAATCCAACCAACGGAGCTTTATCCCCGGATGGTCATGGCGGCCTCCAACGGTGAAGCACTGAAGCCACTCAGCTCTGATCACTTGTTACTTCTTCTTCTTCTTCTTCATCGTGTCGTCTTCTTGTTGCAGAGGTGCTTCTGGAGCAGCTGAAGAATGGAACCGCAACTTTTGAACTCCTTCCCTCTCCCGGCCGTACATCCCCTGTTTCAGTATTCTCCAAATTTTCTCTCGATTCGCTTGGAGACACTTCACATCGGTTCTTTGCCAGAATTGGATCTTCCATGTATTCGATTTTCTAATCTCTTCTCCCTCCTTCTTATTGCTTTTCCCATTCCGTTTCCTTGTTTACTCGTTTTTATTTTTTGTTTTGCTTGTTGATAGGGGAAGGTTGTCGCCGGCGATGAAGAAAGTTGAGCACTACTCTGTTCAGAAGGTTACGGGAGATGGCCGCTGTATGTTCCGTGCGCTGGTGAGCATCTTTTGGTTTTCCTCCCCTTACTTAATTAATTGCATCATTTCATAATGGAATTCTGTACTCGCTATTGGCTCTAGCTTCTTTTTTTTTCTCTTCAAATTTAAAACTTCTGTTCAAAATTCAGGTGAAGGGAATGGCTTTGAATAAAGAAATCGCTCTTAGCTCCCGCGAAGAGAAAGACAACGCAGGTAAAGCAGAACTGACCAGGGAAAGTTTGTATATTCAAGTGATATTTTGGCCTCTAGGATAACCTCCTTTTTAGAAGAGAGATGCACTTATGCAAATTGTTTTTTTTCATTTTTCATGTATATGATTATGATCAAATCCATCTGATTGGACCAGGCTTTCTGCAGTAGCTTTTTCTGGTTTGGGTCTTTCGGGTGATTTTGTTTCAATGATATTGTGTCTTTGTTAGATAATTTCTGTTTCCCAATAACTTAAGCTGTTAGGAAACATAATCATAATCATAATCAAGTAGCACGTTTTCCCAACATTTGGGGTCGGTGACATGGATCTTACTCCTCCATACAGGCCTGTTTTGGGCTACCTCTTTTGTAAGAGATAGTAAAGTCAAATCCTTGTTTATAACTCCATCAAAGTTCTCTTAGGTCTCCCTCTCCCTCTTTTAGTATCGTTTACATGCATCATTTCTAATTTTCTCACAAGGGCATCTATTGGTCTTTTTTGCATATGCCCATACCAACGCAACCTACATTCCTTCAGCTTCTCCCCTAAAGGAGCTACCCCTAAACTCTCACGAATATATTCATTTATAATCCTATCTCTCCTAGTTATTCTACTCATCCACTTTAACATTCTCATTTCGGCTACATTCAACTTATCTATATGGCTACTCTTTGGTGCCCAATACTCTGCTCCATAGAATATTGCAGGCCTAATGGCTGTCCTATAAAACATGCTTTTAAGCCTTTTTGGAACACGCCTATCACACAACACTCCCGATGCTGCCCTCCACTTTACCCACCCTGCAATTATCCTAAATTTGAACAGTTCTCTCTTCACTACTGTCACCTTGGCAAGTATAGAAAAAGTGTCATTGTCCAGCTGATGAGCAAAATTTGTAATGGAACGCATAAAGAACTTTTCTGCTCTCAATTTTTAATGCATCCCTATATTGATTGGCATGAAGGAACATGATTTATGACAACAGTGTACTATTGAACATCTGGTATCTGCACCTGCTAAATTATTCATCATGTCAATAGTAGGATTAGTTGAGTGAGATTTGAACCCGCCACCTTGGGTGATCTTTGCCATTATGTGGCTGCTAGCTTGCTAATATGGCTTGTATCTGGCTATTCAAACAATCTTACATGATTGCAAAAAGTTCTCAAGCCTTATCTGTGACTCAAGAACATTGCGACTTAAGACCATTGTTCATGTGTAGTGTACATCCATCAGGTTAAGAAAATATTGCACTCAAGCAAACCCATCTGATATTAGGGAAAACATAACGTGCAGAATAATATCTTTGGTAGCTCAGTTGCCGTCTGTCATGCTGATTGGTTATTCGCGGAAGTTGACGGCCTGGGTATACAAGGTCTGGAATGTCTCTTATTAATTGATCTATGAATAACATCGCTTCTGGAGCGATTGTCTCAATCAACATGTTTGAAGCTGTAAACTTAATTTGTGCAAACTGTCCTTGATGATTTTGTGTAAGAAGTGATATCATGATGTGTATGTGTTTTTTTCGTGTCTCTGACACCCTAGTTAAGCATATAAAAATGTTTAAGTGATTGTTGTCAATATTGTTTGTATATGATTTTCTCTGTTAACATGTAGTAAATATCTGCCATCAATGTGCAGAAAGACTCCAACTATTAATGTCAACCTTTATAATCAACTACTATACCAGTCTGTAATATTTTGCAGATGATTTGCGAATGGCTGTAAAAGAGGTCATATGTGATAGTGAAAAGGAACGAGCTCAGTACGAGGAAGCCCTAATTGCAATTACTATTGATGAATCTTTGAAACGGTAAGTGCACCTTTTTTCTTAAGATATACCGTGATTACATTATTGCTACGACAGCTAATGAAATCTTGTGGTAAAAAATCACTTGGTGCTTGTGTAAATTTTCTGATGATGATATAATAGGATACAAATTTCCTGTTTCAGATATTGTCAGCGTATCAATCACTCTGACTTCTGGGGAGGAGAATCTGAGCTTTTGGTGAGCACTAGAAGAGAATTATGATAAGATGCCCATTACTCTAACCCCTTATACTTGTTTTTGTCCTCTTAGTCAAAACCTATTGATATTTTGTTAGAAGTTGGTATTAGGGTGCTTTGTCTGTGACTCATAATAACTAAACAGGTCATATCATGTTGCAAGCTACAGAATGCATATATCCTGATTTTAACTTGAGGGGAACATAGATGTGATAAGTTTCAATCAATTGTTATTGTTTAAGCCATGCTATATGATAATCCTTGTATGAATAGTCGTTGTTTAGACGCCACCATCCTTTATATTATGGCATTTCTTCAGATATTTCAGGTCTTCATCGGTTTTCATGATAGAAATGATGGATTATTATATTTTACTATCCTGCAAATGTCTTGTAAAACAGTAATCCGCTCTACATCATAAAATGACTTCGAGTGCTGTTTTTCATTTCTTTTTTTATTAGATCTAAATATTTGGTTTCTTGATATCTAAGTTGTCCACCATGCAGGTGCTGTCAAGGTTGTGCCATCAACCAATCATTGTGTACATACCAGAGCGCGAGGTGCCTGATCTCTCGATCTCTATGAATATGTTCTTTTGCCAATTTTCAACCCTTAAAGGATGAAAATCAAATAATGTTGTATGATGTTTGATAGGTGTATTTGTAAGCAGACTGTTGTTCTCAACTGGTTTCAAATATTAATATTCTATGTACATGATGGAGTTCTGAATGCAACACAATTGTACATGAATATCTGATTTCTCCTATAAAAACTCCGGATATATCTGATGCAGATTTTAAACAGTATGAAAAACTGTTGGACATAGAAATTTCCCTTTATGTTCGTTTTCTTTATGATTCACAAGTAACTTAGCTCTTTTGTTTACTTGATATCAATTCTTGAGCAGCATTCATCTAGCACATGGAGCACTGGTTATATCCCAATTGCAGAATATGGGACCGAGTTCAAGAAGGTGACAAAGAAAGGTGGGAAGCCAAGGAAGCCAGTGAAGCTGCTGTACAGCGGCAGAAATCATTATGATCTTCTGGTCTGAGAGGATGAATAAATGCTTTCTGTTCCTCTTATCAGGGGTCTAGATGGTGTGATTGCATGAAAGTTCTCCACAAACAAGCATCGGTTTCAAAAGTTGTATTATCTTTTTTTTGTCCAGCTGATGCACTTATTGAAATTTTGGTGTGACATGATTCCAACATCCGTTTCTAGTTTTGTAGCGAGGAATCGGGGGCTGCCAATTTAAAGCTGTAAATGCCTTTGCTTGCAAAAGAGATATTTACTATTTAATGATAAATTGATTGTGCATTTGCTCCATATTTATATTTGGGTAAATACTATATCCAGGGGTGAGAAGAAAATCTGTGTTTTTAGTTTTTGTGGGAAAAGATTACAACTGCTTCATGTGTATTCACATAGTAGAAAGAATGGGATATACATAAAATATGTGCATTCTCCGGTAGAGATATTCAGCTTGGCGCAAGTTTTTTTTTTTTTTTGCTCGGTTCTTCCAGCTTTGCCACGAATTTTCGTGGAACATATCATTGTGGTTACAAAACAAGGGATCATTCCCCTCCAAAGCAGAGACAAAAATGCATTAAAAAAAACTCTCACAGCAAGTGAAGAGGCTTTATTTCATTTACCTTCACTGAATGTACATGTACTTATTCTAGAGGAGCCAACAGTGATGTTACAAAGGCCTATGCTTTCACAATGACAAAAGAATTACAAAATTTTATGACTGCAAGGAGAAGGAAAGAGAAATTCCAGCCAAAATGGCAGTCCGATTCCCTTCAGCCTTCTCTGAAACACGCAGTTATCAACCAAAAGGGCCAGAATCCATGAGAAGAAAGATCATGTCCAGCATATCACTTCTCCAATATGAGAACCAAATGAATTGGGTTTCCATGTATAGCTGCACTACACCTTCTAATGAGCGCATCAAACCAGAATTTGTATGAAAGAAAGCTTGCGTTCAGAAAAAACCAGTTAAAGTCAGCTCAGAGAAGCCTCAACTCCTAAATCCTCCTCTGCAACATAACTGACATCAACCAAAACACAAGAACTACCTGAATCAGGCCAGCTTCAACACGAACACTTGCATCTGAACCTGAGAAATCAATCTCGTACTTTCTTGTCATATTGTGATACAGAATTCCCCAATGCCTTGCCGACCCGGGTCCCTGGTGCTTCCTTTCTTCGTCAAAGAGCTCATA
Organism: Houttuynia cordata; assembly: GCA_039654745.1. Lineage (NCBI taxonomy): Eukaryota > Viridiplantae > Streptophyta > Magnoliopsida > Piperales > Saururaceae > Houttuynia > Houttuynia cordata. Next base: position 24,734,378 of record CM077506.1, read on the forward strand.
TATGTAAGCCTCTGCTACGCCTTCCCTCCTCAATGGCGTCCCAAGACCCGACTTCAGATGACTCACCAGCCCGCTGTTGTAGGTCCAGGCATTCAGAGCATTTGCTTCAGGCTCATTCATGTCTCCATGACTAGGCCAACCCGTCTCTGTAACTACGACAGAAATACTCTTGTGACCCAGACCGCCCATGGCGCTTATCACCGCGTCGACCATCACGTCGAAAACATTCCGGTACCGGAGTCCGGTGAGAAGATCATCCCGATAATTGAAGGGCTGGTGATCTTGGAACAGAGCAAAGCCCACAGGAATGTCGACGGAGGATCGGTAGAGGTGGTAGGGGTAAAGATTGACGAGAAAGGACGAGTTGGTGGTAGAGAGGAAGTGAAGGAGCGGTTTGATTATCGACCCAGGCACTGATTCATAGAATTGGGCGCCGGAGGGAGGGAACAGGTTCTTGATGATGTCGAAAGAGTGGGTGGTGGAGACTGAAATCCCGTAAATGCCAAGCTGCCGGAGGGAGGCGTGGAGATTCTCAATGGCGGGCAGGAGGCACCTGGAGAGGCCGGGATCGGAGGAAGACAAGACCTCGTAACCAACGGAGATGGCCGAGATGCGTGCCCGAGGGTAGAAAGGGACGACGTGCACTGAGAGCCACCGGACGGTGTTGGACTGGTTGGCGGCGAAGGCGGGGAGGAGGGCGTTGGGGACGGAGAGGAGGAGCGAAATGCCGGAGTAGGAGAATGCGCGGATGGTGTCTGGGTGGGGGTCGGTGAGGCGGACGCGGGTGAGGCCGGGGAAGGTCTTGAGCAGGAAGGAGACGGCCCGGTCAGGCCTCGCCGGACCAGAGCCCCCTGCGAGCGTCACGCCAACGGACGAGGAGGAGAAGACGCCAGAAACAAGGGCGGGGAGAAGGAGCAAGAAGAAGACAAGGAGGAGGTTCTTGGAGCAGAAGAGCAACATGCTTCTTGCCTGAATTGGGTCTCGTTGGAGGAGAAAGAAAGAGGACGAAATGGCGGGGTTCAGGTTTCCCTCCAGTATTTAAAAAAGGCGGGCGTTTGACACAACGTAGTACATAGTGCCGATAAGACCATATTAGCCTTTGATCATCTTCGTCGAGTGGATGGAGCAGCAAGACGACAATGGTCTGGTCGGTCTCTTGGCCATGTCCACTGTGGCTTTGAGCCAAAGACCAAACCGCCCACCCTTACGGCCTTACCTTTTACAAATTCAACAGCTGCAAAAACTAGACTTTTGGGTCTATACAAGCTTCCTTTTGTAGAAAAATATATATGGCAATGAGTGGGTTTTTGCTTTCAGGCTGGATTATGTGAAAAGCAGAGACTACTTTTAGCTTGCACTTCTTCCAGATTCGGTTGTATTCTTCCCCGATCGTCCTCCTTACCTTTGGGGTTTCTGAAGACCCATGGAGGATTCTTCTTTCGTCTTGTTGTTCAAAAGGGAGAGGCCCCTTCATCAGATCCTGGGCGGTGGGGTTGGTGAGATAGTTTCAACCCGATTTTGTTTCTTTTATAGTTTGTTGAATTTGGGAACTGATTCGTCTTAGTGTGTGAAACAGTGGCGGATGTGATTCTGTGGAGGCGAAGGAACATCACGTTAGGGATCCTGGTAATGGCACTTGCTGCCTGGGCGTTGTTTGAGAAATCTGGTTATACGCTCCTCTCGCTTGTTGCTAATGTTCTCCTGCTCTTAATAGTTATTCTTTTCCTTTGGGCAAAATCTGCAGCTATTTTGAACAGGTGATCATGTTATTGTTTTCTCAATCTACAAATCAGCATAATTTTGACTCAGCTCATAAGCATTGAAATTTTATTAATGATCGAACTGCACGATGTGGATTGGGGACAATTGAAGTATTGAAGTAATACACTGGTGGTTTCCACTGTACATTTTCATCCGATGGTTCTTGGCTAGTTAATCTAGTATCAAAGGTCTGCTCTAGGCCATCGAATTTTGTTCTTTTGGAAATGATTCATGGCATGAGTCTCTACGACTGCCCATGCTCTCTTTGATGCAAACATTGCCCTCGACATGAATGACCCATGACGCTAAGTTCAATTTCATGTCAGAAATTAGTTTCTTTTTCTCTTTCTGTTGTTTTTTGGCTGATTATCTTGCATTGAAGAAACAACTTTGCCGGAATACCAATGAATAGCTGTTAATAGAGTCAGCTAATTGGGAAAATCAGGAAAATGAGGTGCGTAGAAGAGATGGACTGATATGCAGCATGGGGAGATGAACTTGCTAGTTATAGTGATGGTCCATATGTGAGAATGGCAAAGCAGTACTTACCAGTCTTATAAAAGCCAAAAGCTGTTTACAAATGATGTTTATATCTTCCTATTATATTGTCTTTGTATAGTTCTTTTAATACTCAGGTTTTAAATTTTGATGTTCATGTACTATTCTAATTATACTTAGTATCTTACGTTCTATGTGTTAATGTTGGATGCAGACCACCACCGCCTTTACCGAAATTGCAACTCTCAGAGGATATAGTGTATGAAGTTGCTACATATGTCAGTTCTCGTGTCAATTATTTGTTGTCAGCCTCCTATGACATAGCTCTTGCAAAATATCCAAGGCTTTTCTTTAAAATAGCCTTGCTTTTATGGTTGATTTCAATTATCGGCAGATGGACTGATTTTTTCACGTTGACTTGCACTAGTAAGTGTCTTTCTTGATCTGTTATGTTAGTAGAGTAGATTATGTAGCGACCAAGAATTAAATTGTGTTCTTATTTGGAAACAATTTAGCAGCCAGCATTAGCTATGAAAGATATTAGGAGCAAGAGCATTCTAACAACAATGGATGAAAGCATGGACTTAAACACATAGATTTATGTCATATGTCGCTATACTCCCTCCGTCCTATATTAGTAGTCTTGAATGGAAATTCAAAATGTATATAACACAATCAAGGCAATTACTTTCTAACCGAGGGAGTGTACTGTAATAGATACCCATAATGTACAATTTCCTACTCGAGATGAATCGCATCGCTCTTAATCTATCAGGCCCAAGCCCTATTGTTGATTGAAGTTAATAATTTGTTTTCGTGAAATTGAGTTTTTTCTCAGTAAACATGTCTACTCGATCAGAAGTACTTTTTTCTGTTGAAAGGAATCATCAATTTATGTTTTCTTTCAATTGCGAAATTCTCACTGACAGTGTACATTTACTTTCCTGGCAGCCCTTTTTGTCTCATTGACTGTTCCTGCATTGTTGGAGAAATACGAAGGTCACATTGACAAGTACTTGGTGATGGCTTATACAGTGATGAGACATCTGTATGTGCGATTAGATAAGAAGTGTTTCAGTGTCGTTAGAAAGTTGATTTTGGAGAAGAGAAAACTGAGCTGATCGTGTTTGTTTCCCATGAATTTTGTTTTGTAATTGTAATGGGAATTATATTTCATACTTGCTCCTGATTATGTTCGGCAGTTTTCAGACTTATCCATAGCTGCTCGAGGTGTGATTTCCCTGGTGACGAAACTTAAAGAGAGAAAATTTGACAAGGCCTCCATTTTAGTGTTATCTTGTGTTGCTACAGAAGAGTCATTGGACAATTCCTGGTTGTGAAAGAGGTTCGATGATTGTTATTTTGAGAGGATTGACGGCAGTAAATCAGGTAATGCGTTTAGTGAGGAGATGTTCCCGATCAATTTGTAAGAGGGAGTTTAATGAGTGTTTTTCGGGCAACAGGGACATTTTATGAGTTGATAATGAAAAGCCATTTTTGATATGAAACATGTAAATATTGATCAAAATCGGTGCAGAAAGGAACGGAGAACATTTAAAGAAATGGGAAAAGCTATGCTTGATGCATTTGGTAGACTTAAGCTTATGGTGAAATCATTTTACATATTCTGACAGATTTGCACTGAAGGTGGGCGACCCAATGCGAACTAAATTTCACCATAACAGATGTCAATACACGAAAAATGACATTCTAAACGTATAGGTGAGCCGCTTGCATATTCAAACACAATCGTGTTGACAAGCGATGCCAATTTTATCAGCCATTGCTCGTAAATCAGCTGTCCCTTATGTAAGGAATAGAAAGAAGTAAAGGGAGGTCAAAGACTGAACCTACATAGCCGGAGTGAAAGGTGGCTGGCAACGGCACGGTGACTAAAGTGGTAGCCTTGTTTAGATCTTTATTAACCTGTGAGAATACATGCCACTTTCATTGGCCATCCACAACAGACATTTATATTTTGATTCTGCACACCATTAGGCCACTACAAACCCCATCTGTCATAATTGCTCCTTTACAATTAAAAAATGCAGTGGAACAGATTTAACCACAAGGGCAAAATGTTTGAATAAAATAATCCTGTAAAAGTTCACAGATCATGTATGACTGTGATTTTGTTATTTAAATTACATCTCTGCTGCAAATTCAGTCGACAGAGGAATTTTAATCACGAAAAAAATGCTCGATCAATCAGAAACTTATTAGTCTCCAGTAGGAAAAGCTCCCAGAGAAAGCCTTTTGCCCGCCCATCTACTCACCCTGGGAATGGCTGAAACCAAGTTAATAAGCAGGATCTCTTCTGAAAAATTTCTTGGCCTATTCACATGAAAAGGAACAGTGTCAGAATTTCTTTTCCCACATTCAGATTAGATCAATTCTAATTGCCCCGGTCATATTCAACATGTTGGAACAGTTTCGGCAAAAAAAAATTCAGAGAAATATTATAAACTACTCCAATTTGAGCATATTGACTGAAAATGTTTCATTCAGTACTGGAGTTATTGGATTTGTTTGAAACTAACTGAAAGAAACAAATAAATAAAGAAAAAAGAAATGAGAGAGAGAGAGAGAGCGCTTCAACTTTACCTGCTCCAAGGTCAGAAACATGATCACATTCCATGATCCGAGCCGACCAAAATTAGGGATGAATCCTTTGTAGAATGCCAAAGGTCCCTGTAGAAACAGCAAGACAGCTACAGGTTACAAATTTCTCATCCTATTCAAGTTCATAATACAGATAAAAGTACCAACTAAATAGATTTGAAGATGTGAAGCTATCTCATAATAGATACATCATTTTTCAAAGTCTTGATGAAGCAGTCTAGTGTGTTTTTGTATGTTGAGTCTCCCATCATTCTCGATTTCACCTGCATACGAAACACCATAAATTACAAACTAGGATAGTTATATCCAAATAGTTTATCTGCAGTTCTTGTTTTGAGTTTGCCCAAAAACATATTTATGTCAACATATTTGCTCAAAAAGTATGACCGGGGCTTTACATTGACTATGCTTCTCGAACTTGAGAGACGAAAGTAAAAACAGTGTATTTCACCAAAGAGAAACTTTTGTTTTGAAAATAAAATTCAGAATTCAATTATGTATTATCAGCGAGTGCCATGGTTCTACATTCAATTGATATATCATCTCAATACTTGTAAAATTAAAGGTGAAATCATTAAAACCTAAATGGTTGAAATTATTAAACATGAAACAAGCGCCAATCACTAAATTTTTTATTTATACAGCTAAAGGTCAACATACAAACGTAAAATAGACAACATATAATCTTAAAATATGCAAAAAGAATGAATAAAAGTGACACTCAGTCGAAAATGTTACCACATCAACAGGGGAACCAATACACACTGCAAAGAATCCTGCACCTAGACCAGCCAATAGGTGAGTAAAAATATTATCTGAAAAACCTGGAATTTTCAGAATTGTCTGCATTGAAAAAAAAAAGATTAGATTGATGTCATAAATTGCAGAATGCAGGAATATATTAGGCTAAAGCCGAGTAAGGATCACATGCTGTATAAGGTATACCTCTTTCACTTGATCATAACTAGCAAGCTCAGCAGCATTAATAATGGCATTTCGGGCAATATTGGGTCCAATTCCAGTCCATAAGGCTCCAAATCCTTCCTAAAATTTGGATCATTTATTAGTATTGTTATTACTTGTTAAGATATGATTAGGTTGCAAGAGTTAGTACCTGTTTGATAATTGTTGAATAAGCACTTAATGCACCAGAATAACGCCTAGGTACACCAGGAGGAAGCTTTCCCTCAGCCTGAAGGCGAACCTTCACAAGATCTGTTGGATTGGCCACGGTGATTGCTATAGCACCTGTTTAACATTAGAAATGAGAAGCACAATGAACCATGAGTTTACATCTTCACAAACTTGATATAAGATTGATGCCATAGACATTTATGGATTTTGTTTTTGCTGCTCCAAATCATGGACTAAAACATTGCTAGTTCTTGTAACTCACCAGTTGTAAGTGCAGCAAGTATCTTTTTTGTTAATGGAACATCACCAACAAAATCGTTACCAACATAAAGGGATTTAACCTGCACAATATTCCAGCATAATATCAAAAACCTAATATATAAAAATGGCAGTATTATTGTTGACTGTGTAGCCAATTATCTGGAGAAAGGTCTCAAAACATACTGGTTCATATAACCCAATCCGTAGCCCTCCATAAATACACTGACGATGCAACCCTGGTACAATGCCCTTCCATAGAGATGCTAAACCTTCTTCGCGTGCTATTGTTGCAACAGTGCCCAACATTCCCTTGTATTTTGGTACATTAATATCTCCTGAAACAGCTTTTTTTTGAAGCTGCAATCTGACTTTTGCAGTATCCAAAGGGATTGTGCAAATCTGTACAACGGCCACAGCAATGCATTCACAAAATGTGGAAAAGAAGATTAAAAGGGAGAACAGAAGATAGCCAAACCATAATGACTGCCTCATTTGATGAAGTTTCCAATATTAGATGAGAATGACAAGAAGATAAAACAGCAACGAGTTGGATTTTAGATTCATTCTAATAGACTTACCTTTTTCTGGCTCAGCCAGGTACCAAGAGTAGTAAGCTTGAACTAATTCATGATTTGCTTGTTTTGGCAATATGGCCCTTATCCAGGCTCAGAAACTCAGAAATGTATTTTGCATTCTGGCCCTTATCCAGGTTTGTCATTTTAATCAAGATCTTGTCTAGAACACAAATAATGCCAATTGTATTCAAGGTCTTTTTGTGTAAGTATACAAACGAAGGGTATATAGAGCCTGTGCTAATATTAGTGTCTATAATATTGACCTCACTGAAAGTCACTGGACACTTTAACCAAGAAACAAATCAATCACACAATAAAGCTTGAAATTCCTGAATACATGTTATGATTTCTACGAAATTCAGGGTCAATTTGACTATGCTTGAGAGTTCTTTCTGGTAAACAACTATGTTTAAGAATTCGTTCTTGTTATGCATCTCAACTAAAGGGTTACTCCAACAAAATCTCCAACGCATGAAAGTTCTACTCAGTGACGTGGAAAATGTGAAGCCTGGGATCGAAAATCGAAATCTCTATTCAATATAGTGCCCACAGACTTATTCAATAATGCTACCAGAAGCTGATTCTTAGGCCAAGAATTAACTTGACAAGTAGATCATCTTCCGAGCTTTGTATTTTTCCTTTTTTTTTTTGGTTTCTACCGAGCATCGTATAATTACTAGCCAATTCGGGAGATCAGACTAAATTAGAAGCGGAGACAGCAGTAATAACCTTTTTGTTAATCGGTACAGCAGAAATACATTAGCTAATCTGTAAACTCGACCAGCCCGTCTAATCGATAGAAAGAGAGAGTTCATTAAACCAAAACGCAATAGCAGGTATCATGAAAAATGTACGGATCGGCAAAAGCAAAAGGCTCAATGGTTAACGTAGAACAGACGAAACGAAGCGTACAAAACAAAGGAAAGGAGCAGATCACTGAAATCAAATTACCACAAGGAAAGGAAAAGGAGAAGAAGAAGAAGAAGAAGAGAGACCTCAGCAAAACAGGCAGCAAAGGCACTGCTGGCAAACGTGCCGGCGAAGGAAATGTCGGAGCTGGACTGACTCCCCACCATCGTATTCTGCTCAATGCGATCCTGCTCGGCGGCAAGGCAAAGGCGGCCTTTTTTACTTTAATAACTATCACGCGATCTCCGCTGCCGGAATCTCAGATAGGCCGGATCGTCACTCGTCAGCAGCCAACTGGGAGTAACGCTGCCACTGCGAATCCTCGTCAGACGTACATATTCGAGCACATGGCCAAATGGAGCAACAAGAATATGATTCCTATTTTCCAACTCGGTCTAATTAGAGAAAAATTATTAGATATGCCCCGCGCAGGGGGGACAGTGTGACGGTTAGGGCTGGGAATCGGGTCGGGTCGGGTAAAATAGGGTCGGGTCGCCCTTTACCCTAGCTAAATAGGGTCGGGTAATTACCCGACCCTATTCATGAGTAGGGTCAAGAATGCCCGACCCTAACCCTACTTCGATCGGGTCGGGTCGGGTAATGACCCGACCCTACTTTTAAAAAATAAAATAAAAATAAATAATTTTATTTGCTAATCTAGTATTTAAAAAGTCAAAATTGACCTTTATTTGACTAAATTTTAATATAGGTATGGTTAATATAAAGTTTTTAGCGATTTAAAAATAAAATTATATTTAAAAATTAGATTATTCAATATTAAATGTATATTATAATATTTTATAATATGTACATCGGGTAAAATAGGGTTGTGCGGGTAATTCGGGTAATTACCCTACCCGACCCTATTTTAAATAGGGTAAAATTTTCAAACCCGCACAATAGGGTCGGGTCGGGTCGGGTAATTTTAGGGTCGGGTCGGGTAATAGGGTCGGGTAGGATTTTCCCAGCCCTAGTGACGGTCGTCCCCATCACCCATGGGTGATGAGCACACTGTTCCCATACGAACCGCGCAGCATAATTGGGTCCACTTGGGCAAAATGTGCAAATTATTTGGTATTATGGCCTTACCATGTCACTTTTGTGTTGGGGCGTCGAAATCCGTCGATCTCCAAGATCGATAGCACATGCGCTTTATGTGTGCGGACGTAAAATGTATGTGCTGTCAATGTTGGAGATCGAAAGATCGACAACTCTCCGGTGCCATGGAGTAGTGTGCCGTGGACATCCAATAATTTCTCTTGGAGCGCAGGTGGCCGAGTCGCTTGCGGCCGGTCATGCTGACTAGTGCGTTGCGTGCGTGGATTGGGAGTTTAGGATGTGGGTCACTTTGACCTCCAACTAGTATTGTGCGTCCAGAGTCTCTAGCCCCAGTGGCTCACCGGTCCTTCAGGCCCACGGGACCTTTGCAGCACAATGGGCCTAGGGACTGGGAAGAGTCGCAGATGCGATGACGGAGGCAACGGTGGAGTCCACTTTTTCGACCAGAAAAAGTTTGGTGTGTGCGTACATCACTATTGCGTGTCCTTCCAAATTGCGACAGAATGCAGCACTCCCGTCTGGGCTTAGGTGGCCCACACAGAACCACAATTTCTTTTACAAATACTCAGAAGGACACCTAAAAATTAATTGGCAAAAAAGTAAAGAATGGAAATGGCTTTCAGGTTGCATAAAGACAAGGCTGCAGGTCCCCATTCTCGTGGCCCTCACCATCCTCTATTTGTTTTATCCATCTTTTTGCTACCCACTCCCACAAAAGCTCTCCCTTTTTTTTTTTTTTTCTGGTGATAACCTCTCCCTCTCCTTTCTTTTCTTATTGTATTTTTTTAAGACAACATACCCCTCAGGAATTTTTCCGTACAATCAAATCGCAGGTTGTTTACCGTAAAGAAAAAAATGCAGCAACGTGATTGGCCACTGCAGCGCGGGACCCGACTCTTGGCGCCAACCAAAGCACTCGCTTCCATTCCAACGCGACCAAAAAATGCGGAAATCAGGAAAGTGACCAAATGCTTTTTGGCTGCTTTCCTTCTCAAACTCCACTTCTCCATTTCTTCCTAATCATTAATATCTCCCACGCTAATTGTCCGACTCGCTTCCCTCTTTCCTGCTTTTTCGCAAATCATCGATCTGCCGCCTGCTTACATCGCACGCTCTGCGATTCTCTCGAGTGCTTTAGCAGTTTGGAAGACGTCCAGGAGTTGGATATCGGGATCTTTGTGAGCTCTCTACGATTTTTTGGGCTTTGCTTGGATCTGGGAGGGAGCCATGGCATTCTTTGGGACTCAGCAGAAATGCAAGGTTTGCGAAAAAACGGTTTACGTGATGGATCAATTGAACGCCGATGGCGTGGCTTACCACAAGGCCTGCTTCAAGTGCAACCACTGCAAAGGAACCTTAAAAGTAATGTCTTTACGCTCTTTTCCTCGTAAAGATTTGATTTTTCTTTCTTCTTCCCAGGTTTATCAGATTCAACTGTGCAGGAAATTGGAATGCGCTTTGGTTAGTTGTTAGTTGTCTGTTTAGGATGAATGGAAGGAAAATCTGGAAATCTCATGCTTCTGTTTTTGTTTGTTTTGTTCAGAGCAATCTGTAGTGCTGGAGGCGTTGTGTTTTGGGATGTTTTTACTGAATTGTGGAAATTGTCTTTTGTTTTTAGCTGAGCAACTACTCTTCGCTGGAAGGTGTTCTATACTGCAAGCCTCATTTTGAGCAGCTGTTCAAGGAGACTGGCAGTTTCAATAAAAGCTTTCAGTCGCGTTAGCCCTTTCCCTTTGTTTGCATTACTTTCCTATGTGGTACATTATGCTGTCATTGGTGTTTCATTGTGATTTGGCTCACAATGTATGCATGTTTTGCAGCTGCTAAGTCAGTTGAGAAGTTGACTCCAGAACTGGTATTTCCATTTTCGATCTTTTCTTTATTCTTCTTTGTTGGTGATAGATAATAGATGTTTTTTTTTGTGCCTTTTCATTTTTGTATACTATGTTGATGTGCGTGAAAGCGTAGACTGATTGCTGTAGTGGCATGTTGATTTCAGACAAGGTCTCCCAGCAAAGCAGCTAGCATGTTCTCTGGAACTCAAGAAAAGTGTGCTACTTGTGGTAAAACCGCATATCCTTTAGAGAAGGTTAGCTTCAGTTGGAATATTGGGCCATACATTTTGTATGTTATAGAATATACTGATCACGTGATGTTTCTGTTTAAATGGTTAAGTAGCTTAAGCTATTATGATGATTTCCTGTTGCCATACATTGTCATTATTCTGGGGTTGTTGACCTGTGTTTGTTGATTAGTTGCACATTTCATCTTCAAATGGTGTGTAATAAACGATGTTATTGTAGAATATACCAATGCAATATCTGATGCTTCTGTTCTATAGTCACTTGGTGAAGACTGATGCATTGCTAACTGACTTTTGAATGGAAGAATAAATGGAATTAGAAACCTTGCACAAAGCTGACTCTGTTCACTTCCAAATACAACTAGAATTGAACCATTTTGTTATTAAACGGGATTTTAACATGTAACAAAATACATACAACCCCAATTTTTGTTGGTTATGAACAGTTACCAATGATAAATCTCAAAATAGCGGTCTATATGTGCTGCATGAGATAACAACAAAGAGTTCTTTTTTTGTCTCTTTCGATTTGAAGAAGAAAAGGGATGTAATTAGAAGTAGAGGCTTTAACAATAATGAAGAGGTTAAGGCTAGTGGAAAGAAACTGCTTGAATTGAATACCAGTTCAAGTGGTGGCTATGATAATTAAAAATCTGTTTTCTTCTTGACGGATCAATATTTACTTGTTTTTTTTTATCTGATTTGGGTAGGTAACTGTTGAGGGTCAAGCTTATCACAAATCATGTTTCAAATGCTCTCATGGTGGTTGCGCCATTTCTCCCTCCAACTATGCTGCTTTGGAAGGCATACTGTACTGCAAGCATCATTTTTCACAGCTTTTTAAGGAGAAAGGAAGCTACAATCATCTAATCAAATCTGCTTCGATCAAACGCTCAGCAGCCCCTGTTCCAGAGGCCTGATCAGTATGACAGTGCCCCTGATGGGTACGTCTTATGATTTATTTCCTTTTGTTCGGGAGGGCTTGGCAAACTTCCTTTTATACGCTCTTTGCTGTTTATTGTTGTGTGTGAAACTGTGTGCTTGTGACTTGGATACTATTGCAGTACTTCAATTTGTCAGCAAAATTTGGTTGCAACTTGGGTTATAGGATCGCAATTAGTCCTTCTCAATCCCAACCATGGAATATATGATACTGAAGTCGACCACTGGACCTGGGCAGTGGTTTTTTATCAATTTAGATTTGTCAGATCGCTTTGTATCACTTGTTATAAACATCCAAACTTAGCGTAAAAAAAGAAACATCCAGATTTTTCATGAGAAATTAAGGACCTTACTTTACTGCTTGGTTTTATCTTCCTGTTAGCGCGGCCACTTTCATTTTGAAAAATTAACAGCGTACCTTACCTTAGTGCTTGGTTTGTATTTTAAGGTTGGAGTGGTCACATTAACTTTGAAAAATAACTCACCATCTATTTGATCCTGAAGAAGAATAGAATGTACTGATGGCGCAGAGCATTTTCATTTTCCTAGTTGTAGATATCATAAATTTCAAACAGCTAGTGGACAAAAAAAAAAGCAGCTAGTAGACAGGGGGCTTTGTTTGGCTCGAGCCAAATTAAAGTCTCGGCTTTCTACTACTAATTAGCCACAAGCTCATTCAGGAGTGCATAGAAGTATGAGTAATTTGTCTGTTATTGTTCCCTTCATTGCTGACAAATGAATTCTTACAGAAGCACTATTGAGGAGTTCTGCATAGCTAAAGCAATGCTGTTAGTCCTTATGTGATTCGGTACATTAATTGAAGAACCTTTGGACCTAATGAGTTCCGTCGCCAATCGAAGACTGGCAAGGAAAATGAGTGTTCGGTCAATGGTCACGGCGTTGATAGCATGGTTTTAAAAACTGGACCTCACCGGCTGGTCTGACTGGAGCCGAGACCTTTTTCGGTCCGGGTCGATCGGGTTGGTTGACTAGCCGGGTCAATACAACCCGGCCGACCAGTCTGGGTTTTACCCCCCCAGCGGCAGCCCCGCGTCGAATCAGAGCCTACGGCGGGGGCTTTGTCTCGACACGGCGGCCCCGCCTTGAACCAGAGCCCCCGGCGGGGAGCTCTGCCTCGACGGGGCAGCCCCGCCTCCAACCAGTCGAGGCAGAGCCCCCCCCCCCTCTACCCCTCTTTTTTTTCTTTTATTTTTTTAATTAACCAAGTCAACCCGGGTTGACCCCCGGTTGGACCTATTTGACAAGAATTTTGGGTCGGTCCGATTTTTTAAACCTTGGTTGATAGAGCTAGGCAAGCATGGCGAACATGATATATAATTTTAATCCAGCCCTAGTAGGGCAATTTCTGCAACTCTACAAGCCAAAGTCATCCTTTAAGTGGCGCACATTACAAATTAACCATATGCCCTACTAATCTGAGGGATGGTGTAAACGGGCTGAGCTGTCTCACGAGCTGATCCGGCTCGGCTTGGCTCATGTTGGGCTCGAGCTTGGCTTAGACTCATCCCATTGCGAACTGAACTCAAGCTCAATGATACTCGGGTGGGCTCAGCTTGTTCAAACTCGGCTCGAACAAAGTCCCGAGTTGGCTCGCGAGCTTGCTCGAGCTCGGCTCATTATTATATACATATATATACAAATATGCTATTTTTTATATAAATCTTCTTCCATAAAAATATTTAAGGAGCTGAGCTCGAGCCTGGGCCAAGCTTTAACTCAAGCTCGAGTTCGAGTCGACGTCCATAATTTTTAATAAGCCGAGCTTGAGCCGGGAGAATATGAGCCATAAACAAGGCGAGCAGAGCTCGAGCTTAGCCATGCCTAAGCTCGGCTCGTTTAGTTATCATATATAACAGCTTTACAGAGGTTGTCCGCGTCCACAAGAAGTTGTCCAACAAGATGATGTCCGTGTCTGTGTCCGGTTGTCCGACGGATGTGGACGCGGACACGGACAACCACACCTTTTTTTTTATTCTGCCCCTCCTCCCCTCTTTCCTTTTCCTCCACCCCCACCGGCCGCCCCCCTTCTTCCTCTTCCTTCTTCGCCGTCCACCGCCCTCCTCGCTCCTCCCCGAGGCCCTCCTCCTTCCTCTACCCCCGCGGCCATGGCCGCCGCCCCTCCTTCCTCTCTCTTCTCCATAAAAATCTATACTTTTCTTCTCCTCCACCTCCGCCGCCCGCCCCCTTCTTCCTCCTCCTCCTTCCTCACCGGCCACCGCCCTCCTCGCTCCTCCTCCCCGCGGCCCTAATCCTTCCACTACCCCCGCGGCCATGGCCGCCGCCCCTCCTTCCTCCCTCTTCTTCTCCTTAAAAATCTAAATTTTTCTTCTCCTCCACCCCCGCCGCCCCCCCCCCTTCTTCCTCCTCCTCCTTCCTCGCCGGCCGCCGCCCTCCTCGCTCCTCCTCCCCGCGGCCCTCCTCCTTCCCCTACCCCCGCGGACATGGCCGCCGCCCCTCCTTCCTCCCTCCTCTTCTTCTACTTAAAAATCTTAGCTTTTCTCCTCCTCCACCCCCGCCGGCCGTTCCCCTTCTTCCTGCTCCTCCTTCCTCACTGGCCGCCGCCCTCTCTCCACCCCCACCGCCAACGCTGGATTCCGCTGCTGAAATCCAAGCCCCGTGACGAAAACCGGGCTCCGCCGCCATCTTCTCCACCGTCGACCGCCGACGAAATCCGGGCTCCGCCGCCATCCTCTTCGCCCACCGCGATTCATGAGGCGGCCGCCACAGCAAGGGTTAGTCCTCCTCTCCTCTCCGCCACCCTCTTCTTCTCCTCTTCGCCCCCGCTACCCGGCCGCCCTCCTCGGACCTCGGACAGATGACTGTCCGAGGAGCCTTGGCCGTAGCCGTGGCCGTGGTCCTCGGACATCTCCTCCTCGGCGCGGACACGGCCACGGACACCTTGGACACAGCCGGCCCTGTGGACATGGCTGTCCGAGAACAGCCCTATTTGTTTATTTGGGCCATTCCTTGTTTTTTTTTCCCTTTGCTTTTGATATAAACGTTTTTTCTTGAAAAAACCGGACATGATGCCTGTCCGGTTTGCCTCTCACCTCTTTCTTCCCAATGCCTAGGGCGGGAAAGGCAAACATCCCTCCTTCCCGCTACCGTTTCCCGCCAGCACTCCCAAAATCTGCACAAGCCACAAATAAATGCGAATTTGAACCATCATCTCTGCCTCCGCTCTCCCTCGCCCCCCTCTCTTGTCTCCCCTGATGTCGGAAGGGAAGAAGTTCTCCGCTTTCAATCTTGTTGCAGACGACAGGATGTTGGAGCTTAGGCTAGTCCAGGGCAGCCTCCTGAAGAAGGTTTTGGAGGCCATCAAGGACCTGGTGACTGAGGCAAACTTCGACTGCTCTGCCACCGGCTTCTCCTCCTCCTTTCCGAGGGTTTCGAGCACTATCGCTGGATCGCAACCTCTCCATGGGGATGAACCTCAACAACATGGCCAAGATGCTCAGGTGTGCCGGCAACGATGATATCATCACTATCAAGGCTGACGATGTCGGTGATACTGTTACCTTCTTGTTTGAAAGCCCCAGTAAGCTTTCCTTCGACAGTACTCTTTCTGCTCATTGTATCAAAAAATCTTATTGACATTCATTTATTATTCACAGCTTTTTGATTTGTCTATCAAGTGACAGTAGAAATTCCACTCAGACATCAGTGTTCTTTTTTTAATTTTATGATCTTCTGATGGCTTAATCTGATATATTTATTTGTTCTTCCAATTGTTTTTTCTTGAAGACCAAGATAAGATTGTGGATTTTAGATGAAGCTTACGGGCATTGACAGCTAGCACTTGGGGATTCCGGAGGCGGAGTATCATTCCCTTTGCAAGGATTTTGTTACGATCCTATTCTAATTAGGATTATGATTAGTTTCCTTCATTAGTTGGATTCCTAGGACTGGGTCAATTAGGATTAATACTCCTATGTCAATTAGGACTATAGTTTAAAGTCTATCCTATGTCAGTTAGGATTATCGCTTAAGAGCCTATAAATATGTAAAAAGATCTTCCCTAATCCATCATTAAAGATCAATGAAATATTTATTTTCTAGTTTAGTTAATGTTAGTTTTTTTTAGCTCTAATCTTACTCTTTATTCCCTTTCTCCAACGATGGAATTACCCGTAGATCCTTTCTAGTTTAGTTATTGACAGATTTGCAAGGATCTCAGCTCCATTGGTGACACCATTTGTTTATTCTGTCCCTTATATCATTGTATTTGTCCTTCCCCTTGGCCTTCCTCTGTTAGTTTACAATCCTCCAGCAAATGTCTTTCTGAAAAACAGTTATACAATAGGAGATTTTGGATTTGATATTTAAGGGCTGTTTGGTTAGTGAATTTAATAAATGCGAAGCTTAATTAAGAGAGAATTCATTCATGTTGAATTAATGTAAAACGGGAATGTCATTTGGTTGTTGCATTGAAAATTCACAATTCAGTCCTCTGCTCACTCTTATCTCTATTTTACCTGATCAGTAGAAAGCTATAATGCAACTGATTCTGCATTTGTTCCAGCACAGACTAGCTAATTTCTGCTGTTAGTCAGTCCTGTTGATAAATACCATGTTCCATAGTTATATGCTTTGTATTTTTAAAGCTTTAATTTGCCTTCAGGAAACTTGAATAATGCTTGTGAGTCCATTAAAATAAGCTCGTAATCAAACTTTTTAATCATTGCTTAAACAGCCTGAAAATGTACGGTTATAGAGATGCGTGAGCCAGTTTCCTTGACCTTTGCTCTGAGGTACATGAATTCTTTCACCAAGGCAACCAGGTTCTACGCTCCCGCTCCCAAAATTGAAGTTTTACTTAGGCTTCTAAAATTGAAGACGATGAAGAAGAAGTGAGAGACACAAAGCATAAGGTTGAGTCTGACGATGACTAGGTCCGGCTAAGGGTGCTCACGAGCTGACTCAGCTCGCGAGTTTTTCCGGCTTGACTCGAATTTTAGCTCGACTCGAGCTCGACTCGACTCGACTTTACTCGAGCTCGAGCTCGAGCCACTCCGTAATTCGATTTGGCTCGACTCGAGAAAGCTCGATTCGATCGACTCGAGAATGAGCTTAAAAAATAGCTCGAGCTCGACTCGAGACTCAGCTCGAAAAAAAAAATCAAAACTTTTCCATACCTCGCCGTCGTTCTCGCCTCGCCGTTAGCTCGAGTTTCGAGCCCATGGCTGCCATCGCCGTCGCCTTGCCTCGCCGTGAGCTCGAGCCCCGGCGATCGTGAGCCCGTCGCCTCGCCTCGCCGTCGCCCCGGAGCCCGTCGCCTAGAGCCCGTCGATTCGCCGTGAGCCCAGAGCCCATCGAGCCCCGCCGTCGCCGTCGTCGTCGCCCGTCGAGCCCCGCCGCTTGTCGCCTCGCCGTCGTCAGTACCCAGAGGCCAGAGTCCAGAAGCTTCTGGCCTCTGGTAAAACACCCGAGCCGAAAAGCTCGGGTTTTGTTTTTTTTTTATTTGGTCAAGTCACCCGTTGTATCAACTTCATCCGCCAGATCTAATCTGAACGACTCTTCATTTAAAATAAAAACCCATAGTTTTCTCGGATGTAAATCAGCGACTTAAATCTATTTAGCGCGTAATCTCAATATTTTAAATAAATTAGGCTCTTTAAAACCTGTTTGCGTATTCAAATGAGTTATTAGATTTCCCCTTGTGTATTTTTGTATATTTTTTTATTATTATATTATGTTGTAAGGAAAATATTTAGGTTACCGATTTTCAATACCAGATTAAATGACATCAGCCCACGTGGGTTTGGGACCTACCAAATTAGCCCAGTTATTTAATCTGATATTGAAAATTGGTCACGTTAGACAAGTTCATGTTGTAAATGCAGAGTTCCCTGGGAACTGGATTGACTCGGGGTTTGATATTATGAGGCAACATTAGTGAAGTTAATCAACGGGGTGTTTGTGTGATTAATAGAACACGTTTCCCTTGAGCGGAGGTTGCCCAATTACAGGGCCCCATGCCCACGTGGGCTGAGGTCATTTAATCTGGTATTAAAAATCGTTCACGTTAGACGAACTCATGTTGTAAATGTGGAGATCCTCGAGAACCGGTTTGACCTGAGGTTTGATATTAAGAGAAAATATTAGTAAAGTTGATCAATGAGGTGTTTGTGTGATGAATAGAACATGTTTCCTTTGAGCGGAGGTTACCCAATTGCTGGGCCCCATGCCCACGTGGGTTGAGGTCATTTAATATGGTATTGAAAATCGGTCACGTTAGATGAGCTCATGTTGTAAATGTGGAGGTCCCCGATAACTGATTTGACCCGGGGTTTGATATTAAAAGGCGACATTAGTGAAGTTGATCAATGAGGTGTTTGTGTGATGAATAGAACACGCTTCCTGATTTACTCGATGCGTATGATGGGTGAGCTTTATATGTACCCAAGGGGATTGGCGGGGGGATATAGTACTCTAAGAGATCAATTTCTTTGCCCCTTCTAGTCGGGTCTTATTGGATACCCGTCGTTATAAAAAAAATATATCAAAAAAGCCCACTTCGAATATGTAATAAATATTTGTTTTGTACATAAAAGGTATAAAAAAATTGTAGCCCAATTGGTTAAGGCGTGTGGTGTGGTGTGGTTGTGTTTGGGTTCGAATCACCCCAAAGGCAAATGTATTGTTTTTGCCACGAGCTCGAGCCGAGCCCGAGCTCAAGCTGTCAAACTCGAGAACGAGCTCGAGTCGAGCTGCCGAATCGAGGGCTCGACTCGAGTCGAGCCGAGCTCGAGCCCAAATTATATGCATCGAGCTCGAGCCCAAATTATATACATCGAGCTCGAGTCGAGCTGAGCCAAAACTCGACTCGACTCGGCTCGTGAGCAGCCCTAGGTCCGGCCTTGTGAAGTTGTCATAGCTGTTCACATCATGGTTTTAAAAATTGGACCGGACCGGTCCAATTTTTAAAACCATGATGTGAACAGCTATGACAACTTCACAAGGCCGGACCTAGTTATCGTCTGGCCGGTCCGACCGGAGCCGGACCTATTTTCGGTCCAAGTCGGCTGGGTCGTATTGACCCGGCCGGTCGAACCGGAAATCCGGCCGGCCGATCCGGTCCGAGTTTCATCCCCACCCTCCCTTCTCCCCCCTTTTGGCGGCCCCTCTTCCCTCCGGCGACCCCTCTCCTCTCCTCCCCGACCAGAGGGGGACGGGGACGACTCCCTCTGGCTGTCGCTAGAGGGGGGCCCTCGCCTCTCTGCCTCAAGACGAGGTGGGGCAGCCCAGCCTTGCTCTCGAGGCAAATTCGAGATGAACTAGAGCCCCGTCGGGGGCTCTTGATCGTTTAAAATTAAACCCTTGCAAGTATACAAAGTAATTGTACTACGACGAGTATAAATAAGGTTGTCAAACCTCAGGGATTGATTAATATTTTATTAAATTCAAGAAAAAGTAGCAGTGTTGATTCAAGAAAAAGTAGCAATAAAATTTATATACCAACTAGAGTAACAACATAAGATAAGAAAAAAGAAACTACATAGCCAGATTATTGGGCTTCATCTACGCCTTGGAAAAGTGTTTAACCTCGCATTGGAAGAGAAATTACTATTGTGTTTTTCATGTTTTTCATCTTCTTCTCTCCTTTGCTCTAGCCTCCAATTTAGCTCTAGTTCTCGAAGGGTTCTTTCAAGATTGATTGCCCAAAACGTTCTTCCATAAAGCCTATTTATAAGTTTGAAGAGAAACCATGAGTTCCCTTCCAAATCTGAGTCGAAATAGGTCTTATTTTCGGTTGTCTGCATATGGCGATCGATTGCTCCGTATTACTGATCGTTCGCTACTTGATTGATCGTTATTCTTTCGTTATTTTCTTTTGATCGATCGCTTTGGCGATTGACGCCGTTTAATACCGATCGATTGTAGTTACTGTCTTGCGCAGATCAACAATTCCAGTAGATACAATTGATCTTTTTGAGGTCCGATCGATCGTTTCTTTCAATACACTGCTTTTGCGGTTGGCGCGATCGACCGCATTAATATCCAATCGATTGTGGTTACTGTTCATAAATTTCAAATGGCTATAACTTTCTGTTTCGAACTTCGAATTGCGCATAGTTGGTGGCGTTGGAAAGCTGACTTATTGAACTTTAACATGAAGCTTGAATCAGTCTAATCCGACATTTGTACACGAAGTTATGATAATTTAACCATTTGAGATAATTTTCACCTCATTTTTGTGTATTATTTTTATTTCCTACAAAAACTAAAAACTATATTAAAGAAGTAAAAATTCTAATCAAATACTAGCATAAAGATAAGTTTATGAGATAAAAAAATACATAATTCATGTGTAGATCAGCTCTGACTCAAGATGAACTAGAGCCCCGCCGGGGGCTCTGGCTCGAGGCAGAGCCGCGACGGGGGCTCTGCCTTGAGATGAACCAGAGCCCCGCCTCATCTCGAGGCTCTGCCTCGAGATGAACCAGAGCCCCGGCCGGGGGCTCTGGTTTGAGGCAAGGCAGCCCCGCCTCGTCACTGGGCAACCCCCGGTTGGACCTACTCGGCAAAAATTTTGGGTCGGTCCCCGGTCCGGTTTATAAAACCTTGGTTCACATTCTAGGTTTTGAGCCATTGAACGTGCACTTGCTTGCTTTTGAGTTCGTCTTGCATCACCATTGGTTACCAGCTTTCCATCACTACCAACAGGAATGCACCACGTCAATGGAGGAGAGGGAAGAGCAAACCGGGAAATCGGAACTACTTTTCCACGTCTTCTTTTGGGTATTGCGTATTGCGTCTTCCTTCTCCCCCTCCAAAACTGGATCGAGTGCTCTTCACCCCTCCCTTCCTCTCATGCCTGATTGATTGTTTGTAACCTATCTCATAGGTTTGATCCTCTTCAAATTGTCATCAACTTCTTTCATTCTTCCTGCCCGCAGCCTTGTAATCGAGCGAGCAATCGTGGGTGTCCGAATACCGGTGCATCCCGCAGAAGAGACTTTTGTACCGGCACCGGAATCCGGTCAGGCCAACCCTCCTCTGGCAGCTTGAGCACCAGTTCGTGAACTGGACTGGCTTTGACAATTCCTCCTTGGTCATTCGTCAGCAAGCTCCGGCGGAAGACGGCGACTGTAGGAGCTCTTAGTCGGTCTCATCAAGTTTCCAACAAACCGAATCCAAAAAGCTCGTAAATATCACAATTTCAACAAGAATTTGATCAGATCTTCACATAGACCTTTTGCAGCTGAATTAACACAAGGGGAGCAAAAAGATGCAATTTTTATCTCTTTTTGGGAAGAACCAAAGGTGGGTTCTTGCCAAAAAACCAGCTAGATACAATAAATGCTCAGAACTGAGCAAATCAAAGGAAGATATAAAAAAATTAAAATTTTACACAAATATGGTCGTGAAAATAAGGACCCAGAATTAGAAGCAATCACAAAATCGTAACAGAGAAAAAAACTGAAACAAATTCAGAGAAATGGAAGAGTCCATGATAAATATGCCTAAAAAAAGTAGGATAATTACGAGCTTAGGAAATTCATAGAAAGAATATGAAGCGGTGGAAAAAATAAGAAAGAACAGGTGGTCCAGATGAACGGGAGCTCAATTGGAGGGGAGGAGGGCAGGCGAGATGAAGAAGGAATGGAGGTGGAAGAACAGATGACCAGACCAAATGGAGCAGAAACAGTAGTCGGAAGGGAGACGGGCGGGGAAGAAGAAAGAGTCGAGAACTGGCCATAAAAAAGGGAAAAATTACAAGTTTGTCCAAGATGGTAGCAACCGGGTGAAGCAATTTCCACGTTCTCCCCCTCCACGTGTTAGAATATCCTCCATGGTGATGGTTGGTGGTAATGCAATGTGGTGAGGAAAATATTTTTCCTTGCTTTTTGGCTATTAGTTTTTTCATCACGACTGTTTGTAATTTAGAAAAAGCTAGTATGTACATCGTACTTAGACCATGGAAAGTTGCATCGGCGATATATCGATATAGGTCTTCAACCTATAAAATAATATGGTGTAATCTTGTTTTTTGATTTTTTTAAATATTATTAATATATTGCCAATACATAATATATCGGTATTTTAAAAAAAAATTATGATAAAAAATTGAAAAATTAGTAATGTAATTTTTTTTAAAAAAAGAAAAAAAATAATTTCCTTGTTTGTTTCACATCCAAGGAATTCTGTATCGGATATTAGTAAAATATTGGTTGACTTAAGAGACAAAATATTGGAGATATATCGGAGATATTTGTAAAAAAATATCGGTGGTTGAAAACTAGTTTTTATTATATATTTTTACAATCTAATTTCTAAAATGAGTTATACTAATTTAGACAAAGTATAGATTTCAAAATATGCATTAAAATGCATATTAGGTTGGGAAACAAACTAGAAAGTTATTTTTTAAAAAAAAAAATTTAAAAAAATTCTCAATTTTTTTTTGAAACCATGTTTTTTAAATGGTGATATATCAGTCCGAAACCGATATATTGGTGATATTATAAAAAAATAAAAAATTGATATTATGCCGTATCATTTTATTGGGTGGGGCCCGATATTGATATGTTGTTGATACGGAATTCCTTGTTCTTATCCTATGCCAAATGGCAGGATACGGGTTCAAAATGCGTACACATATTTTGAATTATATATGCATTTTTATGCATATTTTGAAATCTATACTGTCTAAATTAGTATCACACATTTTAGAAGTTATACTGTGAAAATATATGGTAAAAATTAGTTTTCGACCATCGATATTTTTTTACAAAATATCTCTTATATTTTGTCTCTTTGGTTCAAGGAATTCCATATATATCGCCGATATATTGGTATCGGGCCCCACCCGATAAAACAAGACTGGTAAATATCATTTTTTCAAATATCGCCGATATATTTAGTTTCGGATCGATATATCGCCTTTTAAACAAAAAACGTTTCTAAAAAAAAAAATTGGGAAAAAAAAATTTTAAAAAAGAAAAAAAAAACTTTTCCGTTTGTTTCCCATCTTAATATACATTTTTATGCATATTTTGAAATCTATGCTTTGTCTAAATTAGTATAACTCATTTTAGAAGTTAAATTATGAAAATATATGGTAAAAATTAATTTTCGACCACCGATATTTTATTACAAATATCTCCGATATATCTTCGATATTTTATCTATTAAGCCGACCGATATCCGATATGAAATTCCTGCTTTGGTTGACTGATATTTTACTGATATCCGATACGGTATTCCTTGACTTAGACTTGAACCTTAAATCAGGAACTTAATTGTAGATGTTGCTATAATTTCAGATCTCGTGCATTCCCTAAGCAGTTTTCTTTTTTATGATATCCCTGTAAGTAGAGGCCCGTAAAATCCTTTATTTGCCCTATAGCAGGATATTTTTTAGTTCACTCAAACAAACGAATAACCAGTGTTCACATCTGCTTGTTACTGAAGGATGAATGAGGTCTGTTCATTTGTTCTTGGCTGGTTTAATCAGTAAACGAGACTGATGCAGGGGCCTGGTTCCGTGTGTTTCGATTCATTTAAATTACCCATAGGCTATATTTCTCTTCCCAGAAAAGGTTTTTCATTTTTGGATAATAGCAAATAAAAAGTAACAAACAGTTAATTTCTCTCAAAATTTCTCATATTTCCCTTCTTGGCTTGTAAGAAAATAACATCCAGTGTAAACGAAAAAAATAGAAAAAGAAACCAATATATCTTCTAACCAGAGCTTGCGCCTCTCTGGATTTTCTGACTTTTGCTTTGCCTTCGCTCTGAGGTGAATACCAATGCACAATTGCATAGAAATTTGCAAGGAAAAAATCAGGAGAGGATCATGGAAGCCTCCAGGTGTCTCCAGCATACACTGCATTATCTCCAAGCTCTTCCTCTATTCGCAACAACTGGACAGAATTAATCATATATCAGCACATTTACATATAAACCATATTTCTGGAAATTTCATATGCACCCGTCAGACATTATTTTTTACAAAGAAGAAGCCTATGCCATGTAGGAGAAAAATATGAATGACATCTATTGCCATAACATATAGCAATTCGCAATTAGCATCACTCATTCGTTCAAAATCAGCAGAGAAAAAGAAAACCTGCAATGAAAATTTCTAGGCTCATGATTAATAAGCGATGTAATCTAACCATATAAACTAAGAAGTATATGCCAGATGCTGACATGAACTTAGACGGTGGCCAAAGTTTTGTCCAAGCTAAATAACAGGTAAAAAGGAAGAGGAGGTGATGATGAAGATGTATTATGCTCAATTGTGCCGAAACAAAATATATGTGGTCAGCATATATGTTCCGAAGGTTTATACCACTAGAACTATCCTGCAGCATTCTCCGCTTCTATTAAGAAGGAAAAAAACCAAGCCGCATGAAAAAAATATAGCCCCGGCTTTTTCCCATTTAAACAGTGTAAAGGAAAAATGGGCGAAGCTTGAGTTGTATGAATGGTGATAATATATACAGTTCTCAATGCTAATACTAAATCCACAAATAATTCATTGCCAAAGCCTTGCCACAAAGTTACTTTACCTACAGCACATTAATGAGAAGAGATAAATGTTACACCTGATTATATTTAGCAAGCCGCTCTCCTCTGCAAGGTGCACCTGCTTTGATCTGACCCGTTGCTAACCCAACAGCTAAATCTGCAATGAAGGAATCTTCAGTCTCTCCACACCTATGAGAAATTACTACTCCCCAGTTGGCATCCTTAGCCAACTTCACTGCTTCAATAGCTTCCGTGACAGTCCCTAGGTGATTAACCTGAATTTTGCGAGCCACATTTGTCAATTTAAGAAAAATAAATGGTTGCATCCTTTGACTGTCGTCAAGGAAGAGTAGAAGTTTGAAGAATTACTAGAAAGGGACTAAATACCTTCAAGAGAAGAGCGTTGCAGGTAAATTCACGTATTGCTCTCTCAATGTGTTTTGTATTTGACATTAACAGTGAGTCTCCTACAACCTGCACAGATGGAATAATGAAAATTCCATAATCCATGAAGCTGCTTGAAAAAACCGCTCTAATATACAACTGTATGAGACCCAACTCGATCTCAGCCAATTCTAAACAATCAAAGGTAAGGAGTGTAAAATGATTGGATGTATAAATCAGCTCAGGAAGGGGTGAGCACTTTATTATTAAACTAGCCCTTTTAACTTTAAGTAGATCCTTTGCCTAGAATTTAGTTTAAGTAAACCCTTTTGTATAATTGATGTGTAATTCAAGATACCTGACAAATCTCAAGGGCAGAAAATCGCTTTGTGTGTTCCCAGTCATCCTTGTCGAACGGCTCCTCAATTGATACAATGGGATATTCTGGTAGATTCAGAATATTATTATGCGGCAGAAAATAGTAAATAAATAACATGGAAGACAAAGGTGAAAAAGAAACAGAAGAGGAGAGTTTCATAAAATACCTGTACAGAGTCGAGTATACATCTCAATCATATCCTCCCCTGTCTTGAAGTTTTGTCCGGACCCATTGGCAGACTTAAAGTCCAGATCGTATTTCTTTCCTATAGTAAGCAAGTGAAATAAATTTCTTTGTGTCACTAAGTCTGCTGCCTATGGCCAATTGTTATGTAAGGTACATAGCTACAGCTTACATGCTTATTGTCTATTTAAACCAAAATTGTCCCCTGGAAAGATTTGTTAATGAGTTTTATCATCACCTATGCAAAAATCAGTAGCAGAAACGTCCAAAGCCAACTTAATCTTGTCATTGTATCCTGCCCTATCAATTGCCTCTTTAACAAGATCCAGCGCCTCGGTGACACTGATGACAAGGGAGAAAAGAAAACATTTAAAGTACTACATAAACTGGACAAACATCAGAACAAAGGAATAAGCGCACTAGAAGATTATGGCAAAAAAAATCACACAAGCATACTCTATGGAATCTAAATTAGCCATAAAGAAAACAAAGTTGTCATCAGGTGTATTGGTATCAAAATAAAGACATGCCTAGATATATTAGGAGCAAGCCCGCCATCCTCCCCAACATTGCATCCAGTAGAGTCATACTTCTCTGTAATTATAGACTGATTTCAAATAAACAAAAAGGAAAAAATTAATGATTGATAAAACGTAGATCAGAAGTTTTATTCTTCTTTATCAACAGTAAAATGTTAAAAAAATTGCAGCAATCATGCTAAAGATTAGGTTAGCCGGCTATAAAGCACATTCGAGTTGGTTGTTCTATGTTAGCTCACTCAACTTTTTTCATTCAAAACATTATGAAACTAGGGCAAGCTGACCAGAAAGCAAGCAGCACACTTCTAGTTCCCAGAAACATATATTACACATGAATACGGAATATTTAAGCATATTTTTGTTGCTCATTTCAGATCTATTTATTAAGATATAGACCTTATCGCTATACGCAATGTACTTTTAAAGTGAGATGGAAAAAAAGTAATTCACAATCAGATAAGTGAGACCTATGATAAACTCTAACCATCACACAAAGAGTATCCTGTCACTTGAACTTCTAGTTCCCAGAAACATATATTACACATGAATACTGAATATTTAAGCATATTTTCGTTGATCATTTCAGATTGATTTATTAAAATATAGACCTTATCGCTATACGCAATGTACTTTCAAAGTGAGATGGAAAAAAATAATTCACAATCAGATAAGTGAGACCTATGATAAACTCTAACCATCACACAAAGAGTATCCTGCCACTTGAAAAAGACTTTTATCATGAAACTGGAGGAAACAGTTATCAAATCTCTAATAAGAAAGTGTGCTAAAAAACTTAGCAAGTAGAACAACATACATGCACATCTGCAGCAATGTAGTATGTTTCAATCCAGTACTATTAGTCGACTCCCAATAGCAATCACAACTTTAAAGAACAAATTGAAACAATTTCACATAAGTTACCTTCAGGTGGTGATAAGTCTCAGAACCCATTTGCATTGCCTCCTCAAATGTATTAGCACCAATTGGAAGTATCATAATTTCCTGGCATTCAAAATGTTGGGACAACTTAAATATAAATGTATTCACAGAAACCTTGATGCCATGGAAAACAGAATATAATTCAGAATAATTTCCAGCTGCATAAAAACTAAAAGAAAAGGAGTACATGTTTAATAGTAACAATCATTCTCTTCCTAGAGTTATATATGGATCTAGTGTTTCAAGTTTTTTCTTTGCTATCACTCAATTACAGATTGGACCTAATAACAAGAAAATTCATCGTTTAAGAAAGAACACAAGATGATAGGTCGTTTGAAAGTAACAAACAATGTCACTTATTTTAAGCAAAGCCATTTAACAGAAGGTTTGTCTACGTGTTAGGTAATGATCATGGTGTATATCAAACAATGTAAACCCAGGGCCATAGCAGAATCAGCACTCAGACTCGCCCCACTTGCAGTTGGCTGCCTTGACTCTTTCTTTTTTATAGATGTCAGGCACACCACTAATTGCTAAGGGGAAAGCCAGTTCCAAATAAAAACATGAACATTCTCAATTAGTAACCTGGATATTATAGGGCGTACTTGGACAGCCAAATTATTTCCAGCATGTTTGCCACCACTGATTACAGTTATAGCTGGGACAGGAAGAACAGGTCCAGTTTGACCCGAAAGATCAGCTATGTGCTTGTAAAGTGAAACCTGCAAGAAATACCAAAAGAAAACATCGGCATGACTCTTAAAAGAAAACCTGTTATATTAAATAACCAAATAACGAGCATGCAGTAAACTTGCCTCCTTTTCAGCAGCACCAGCTTTGCAAGCAGCAATTGATACAGCTAGGATAGCATTTGCACCAAGTTCACCCTACATGCTAATTGTCTTCAGTCAATCAGAAAGCTTATTATTTCTACAAAAGTCCGATAAAACGGAAAAAAGTGGTTTCATAACGACTATTAACTAATAAAGAGCGCTTTAATCAAAATCTTGCCTTGCTCTCAGTTTTGTCCAAATCTATCATGGCTTGATCAATTTGAGACTGAAGTGTTGGATCCATACCAATCAAGGCTTCAGATATCTTTTCGTTTATATTCTTTACGGCTTTAGATACACCTTTTCCCAGAAATCTACTCTTGTCACCGTCACGCAATTCCACAGCCTCGTAGCTACATATTAAAAAGAGATGACAGTTAGCAGGCAACATTTTGAAAGCACTGGTTACGTCACCTCAAATCGCTCTCAATTAATGTTAAGTCAAACCACAAAGAGAATACGAAAGAGTAACAAAGATGTGGCTTGATATACGCAGAAACTTATCCTACATTGCAAGCCTCCGGTCGTCCTCACACAAACTTCATTCTATAATACTCTCTGTATCTATCTGCATTTATCTATGTATCTATCTAATTTGAAGAGTTCTACAACATTCTAAAAAAGGTTAAATTCTATTTACGTCTCCTCACTTCACAAAGGCCACATGAAATACTAACCCGCTGAAATAAATGGGAAAACAATTTCATCAACCTACAGAAAGTGGGGTTTTGACACTAAAGAGACAAACTTTTCAATTATGTTCTACTTCTGAAAAATGAAATACTGTGATTAATCAAATACACCTACGTGCCGGGTGCAGCACCGCTGGGAGCAGCAGCTCTGAACATCCCCTTGTTCGTGTAGAGATCGACCTCTACGGTAGGGATACCCCTACTATCAAAGATCTGTCGAGCTTTGATCCTTGTAATTGCAGCAGGAACTGATTTCTTCATATGATTCGACTGCAAAATAAGATATAAAACCTTAAGCGCATCTGATTTTGTCAGAAATTTGACTACTTTTTACAGATCTGTCGGGGGGAGGAAATTGGAAGCGTACGATGAAGAGGACCGGATCGGTGGCCTTAGCCCTAACGGCGGCATTGACGGCATCCTCGATCCGGCGAGACAGCATGTGCTTGTCCAAGTACCCCTGCACCGACATTCTTCTGCAAATGTATAATCACGGTAATTTGGAGGAATGGAAGGAATCGGGATGCTTTTCCTGGCTCCGGCAATTCTCTGGTTTCTCGATTGAGCGATTTCTCGGAGGGGAGGAAGCTCGGTTGGCCTCGCCGAGGGTTCTCGTCGGGAATGGAGATGGACAAATGGGCCACCAATGGCACTAGCACGAGCCGGTTATGATTTTCAAGTATGAACTTAATACGTTTTAGATTTTCCATGGGCTAGACTCTACAGTCCGGGCTCATGTACCTGGCCCAAGAATAGATCATAAGCATGTGTTCATGTTGCAGAATCGCGACTCAGAATGATTGGGCGAATATGCATTTTCCAAACATCTTTGGCAGAGGTTCAATATTGGTCAAATGTTAGATGGTGGCGGTAAGATTTTTGTGGAAAATTATCTTGGACTTATATTCTGCCTCCATCATCAAAGTAACAGTCGAGTTTAAGGTTGGCACTGGTGGGAAAATAACTACTCCCTCTAATCACTTTTAATTGAGATAATTAGCAAAAATAGAGTACCAAAATTATATGATACTGTTCTCCAATTATTCTTCGGCCGGGCAGCCAAAGGCGGCAACAACAATCACTTGGGAGTGACCCTAGATCAAGGTCAAGGGGCCTCCACGATAAAAGGTGACGCGCTTGCTTGGAAAGTCTAAGCTTTTATTGTGGACCTCACATCTCAATAAAATTGACCAATTATGTGACGATCTCAAGTACTCCCTCCCCCCACTTCTAATAAATACGATTTTTTTAGATGAAGTAATATGAGGGAGTATGTTTAAATGTGGTCCAAAAAATAATATTCATATTTTCCCTCCTAACGCACTTATTTATTGCCTGGTTTCTTCTGAAGGAAACACTCCCTCCATCCCATAGTAGATGTCCTATATGTTTTTTTTCAAAATGTACCGATTTTAACTCCCTCTTGTCACTTTTAATAGATACAATCATTTTTTAAATGAACTATTTTTTCAAAAATAACTGTATCTATTAAAAGTAACCAAAGGGAGTAGGAAATATTGGAAAACCAAACAGGACATACGAAAGGGCGGGGAAAATGCGACCTGACCAGACCGTGCAGGTTTAAAATTTTTATGTAATTAAAAATAGGGTTGGCTAGAATAATTACATGATTTACCCGCACAGCCTGATTTACCTCTTATAAAATGTTATGATATGCCTTTAATATTGAATAAACTAATTTTCAAAGATAATGTTATTTCTAGATCGCCAAAAAACTTAAGATTAACCTTATTTATTGTGAAATTTAGTCAAATAAAAATCAATTTTGGCTTCTTAAAATACTAAATTAGCAAAAGAAAACTAAAAGTTTGGAAAAAAATAAGGCAAAAAAAAATGAAAAAAAAAGTAGGGTAACCCACATTAACCCAACCCGACCCAAGTAGGGTTAGGGCCGGTGTTTTCAACCCTATTCATTAATAGGGTCATGCCATGACCCGACCCAAATTTCATGAAGGTCACGGTCGACCTGACCCAATTTTACGCAACCCGGCCCGATTCCCAACCCTACGAAGAATGAGACAATCGCCAGGTTAATAATCGCATCCACCGTCCACGAGTTACATTGGCCAACAGCAAGTGCTTTCTATGCTTGTTTGGTCGATTATTGTTATCGGTGGTTGCTTCTCCTCGTATACAATGATACCGTCATCATTCTAGCGACATCATATAGCACACTCAGGATTAAATACTAGTATATGCACGCGAGAGCAGGAAAGACCCAGTACTTTTCTTTTTTTTGGGTAAATCCCTGTACTTTTCTTAAAGACGGTAATTGATCAAAACATATATAACGAGCTCTAATTGAAGAGAGTGCATTTTACACCACAACGAAGGCACGAGAAGCACCAGTGAAATGGCTAATGGACCCGAACAAACTCTTTGATGCACCAAAATGCCTCAACCTGTATACACCTGACTTCGCCGTTCCAGGGATTCTCCACTCAATATTTGCATGACTATGGGTACTCAATTTCCAGGGTCTCGACCACTTGAATCTCAAACAAAAATCATCATCATCATAAGCCGGCATCCATTGCTGTGTACTCTGATCATACAACTCCACCAGAGTGAAGGTGCCTTCTGTCATTAGATCGTTTCTTGGGCAAGCGGACCAGAAAGTCACAGAAACCATGTTGCCTCTTTTAAATGTGGAATTTTCTGGTACATCAGCACTCACGTCGCCAAACTTGACGCCAATTGGTGTTCCATCTGCAACAACTGGTGGAAGCAACTCAATCTGTTTGCTGAGTAGATCTGGAGGCTGTGGCCCTGGTTGAACTGCTTTATCTTTGAGGAGAGAGGTTGCCAGCTTCTTAAACTCCTGAATATAGGCGCTCAGTGTGTGGGGACCATACAATGTGGATGCTCCCTGACATAAATTCAGAAGGAACAAAAAACTAAGAAAGACAACATTTGAAAAAAAAAAAGCATAGAAAAAGAGCATGCAATGCTCCATATGTCTCAGCATCTCATTTTATCTATATGCAGCATTTCTTTCTGAAATAAATAAGAGAAAGAAATTAGGGCCCCAATATCATATAGCGTTATCACATACCTCATATCTTTGAATTTGGTATTCCTCAAAAGTGGTCACATATTGTGAGTATGTATTGGTTAGCCCTGAAATGACAACATGTACATTGTTGTCAAATTCTCCCTTACCATCTTGTACTAGTACTGTCCTCACAGCATCACGAAGACGTCTTCCAGCCATGGTCGTAAATTCTGACCATCAAAGAAAACGATAATCAATGCTTAAACATAAAGAACTAGACAAAAACCTAAAAAAATATTAGAAATCAAACCATCTCATTTTAAAGCATACTGATTATAGGATTACTAATGTAACGAGCAATTTGAAAACACAAAAAAAGGACAGGAATTACCTCCTGGTACGCATAATATGACCATCTGTCCAATTCGAAGCATCTGGATGGGAAGTATTGACGGCTGCGGAAAATGCAAGGGCAAATAACAAGAAGAGACTAAAGAACATTCTTACTTTAATAGGTCAAAACAAAGGACTAGACAGTTTTTTTTTTTTGAGGGGGGGGGGGGGGAGGTAAAGAGGACTACACATTTAGAGACATATGCAGGCCAAGGTGAAGGAAGAAACTGGTTCTCATGAGCATGCACTCCAAACCAAAAAAAATGCTCTCACAAAACAAAGAGTATCAAAGTCCAAATATGAAAATATGAGAACTAAAAAAAGCAGATAAGAAACGTATTAGCATATATCAATGTTGTTTTAAACATGTAAAGATGTCACATACTTAAGGCATCAAGATGCGGAAACAGCCCAACTGTGGGAAAAAATATGCAACTTACTGCCCAATCATATGGTTGCTTCATCTCTCCTGTATCAAGTAAAATTGGCTTTGGATGGTGGCACTCAACTTGCTCTTTACTAGGCGTTTTCAATAAGTTCCTCACCAATCTCCAGAAAGGATTACCCTGAATCGGATAAAGTAAATAAGTTTAACAGGCAGCTCAAGAATGACTTCGTTCTCAAATAATTTTGGAAATATTCTAATAAACGTAGGTTCACAAGAATTAAAAAACAGCCCTATTTTAAACCAAAGCTCACTTTTAGAGGTACAGGTGACTGCATAAACCATAAAAAATGCCATATATATCCACCTACCTTATTATCTCCTTGCTTGAAATCAAAAGCTCCTGGCCCATCAGTAGTTCCCGCAGCAAAAGAAAATCCCATAGCAGCTGGACATATTTTGACAACCTCCCCAGAAGAAAGGGTGACCTCAAGCTTGGAAAAGTTCAAATAAGTATGACGGTAATCAACCTTTCCTTTTAGTTGCTCTGATGCTTTGTTAAACAGATCCACAGCTTTACTAAAATGTTTATCACCAATTATCCGTGTACTTTCAAATTCATCAGGGTATCTGAAAATTAACACGCTCGATTTTATTAACACTTTTTACAGGCATGGAGAATTTTAAGTTATATACAAACACTGCAGAAACAATTACCCTGGGCCACGGCCATAGCACAGCTCATTTTTGCCATTGCAGGTACTATGATTGAAATCACATGGTAGCCCAGTGTCGATGCAAAATGTACCAAGAACATTTGGGCTAACATCTCCACAATTTGTTTGGCAAAATGCAGATACAAACTTCGGTTTTCCATCCTGCCCAAGAAAACGTCGTACTCTTCGCCTGCCACTTAATGACCTTGTTGCTGGCTTTCCACCAGAATTTTGGAATGACGATGCAAGCTCCTTCAACTCATCATCTAAAAAAAACGCTCTTAGTCATGATTAAATAAGCATAATATAGAGCACACCACCACAATAACTAATAAACCTACGATTCCTATGAAGGTCGGGAATTATGTTTGAAACTCGTCGTGGAATTCCGTGCAGTTCAAATAAGGTACTATCAGAATCAGAAAACGAATTGCTAGATCTTCCTGCAAGACCATTTTGTTTAGCCCAATCCTCCATAAAGCGTGCAGCAGCTCCTTTATTGTCACCACTTATCAATGAGTTTGTCCGACTCATGGAAGTTCCATGAGTTGCAAACCAGTTAAAACTTCCCACCGGGCCCCACCCATCATCAACAAACTTCAAGAGAGTCATTTCCTTATCCACATTATACTTGTAATGATTTTGTTCCTCTGGAGGATTGTTGAGGTAAGCACTAGGACTACGATTTACACCAGCGTCCAGGATTTCACCTGCAGCAATATAATAAGAATAAGCCAAGTCAAAGCCAAAACCAAAAATTGACTTAATAATGATAATAGGGAAGATATAACAAAAAGAAGATACACAGACAACTTGCATGTATTCTGTGTTACCTTTATTTACAAAAACTGATCCTGGGCTGAGATTTTCATGAGCTTGAATAATGCTTTTCTCAATGCCATCAACAATTACATTGAAGGACTGACGTACAAATCCTAAAGAAGTTACAATATATACAACATACTGAAGGTAGCCACCAGGCCCTGCGTGTGTGTGAATGCCGCTAATAGCAACATTTTGATCAGTATACAGGTTTCCATACCTGACAAAACAAAAACAGTCAGAGTTCAAGCTAACAGAAACCGTTTCTATGAAAAATTAGTCAATACAATAATGACATTTAAACATCAGCACACAGCGATGTTTATAAATTGTTCATGTTAAAGCAACCAAATAACTTATCAATTAACATTTCTTTTTCGTCAATCCTAGAAGGGGATTGTCTAAGATGGTGGGCATCAAATTTGGATTCAGTCCTACATCTGGTCCTCTATCTAACCATGTAAAGTTTCAATTTCTAGGTGTGGAGACTTAAAAATCAAAGAGAATAAACTATAATAGAGAGGAAATCAACCTTGCTTTGAGTCTTTCGAGAACTTTGATTGTAATCAGCTGCGAAGCCATGCAAGCATCCAGATTAACATACACAACTCTCTTGCCCTGTGGCTCAGCCACAATAAAAGCGCGAGCCCGCAACCTGAAGTGAACTCCAGATGCGGTTTGTTCCGCATTAGCATAACCCATCATGTTGATATCAGCTGCAGGTCCTGTAATGTCGTAGCTTCCCATACCGATCAAATAAGGGGAATCCGAGAATGCTCTCAGTGCACATTGCAGAACGAGCAGAATCAACACCAAAATCCGCCAACTAAAACATGGTCTATGTACACAGTTATACAAACACGCAGCAGAACCCATCGACGCAGTGATACAGCAGACTTCACTGGAAGCAAAACATATTAGCACCAACTGCTTGACAAAATGCCAAAAGCATCACAATTAGACTACGATGATCAACAAAGCAATCCAATATAAAGAAAAAAAATTCAGCGTTGCTCAATCTCTTGTATTTACCAAACTAAATGCGATCTTAGCTCAATACCTAAATTTCTAAATTTAATGAAATCTTACAAAAATTGAACTCCAACAAGGAGTCTGGCCTAAATTATAAGCAGCAATTGGCAAAAAGGCCTACTCGGAATTTTGCGGGAGGCGAAATTGTGGAAGAAGCAAGGCTTGATTCTTATAGTACATGAATTGAGGGGCGATCGGGGCAGCTTGCACGCAATGTACTTTTGCTGAAATGGCTGACTCCGTGGAGGGAAGGATGGACTGATTAGGACGGACAATGGGGATTACCTGCTAATCCTACTCAACTGCCGATCATTCCAACTGAAAAATATTCCGAAGTGTCATTAACTTACTTTTCGAATTCACATATGCGCTAGGCTTACTTGAGCTTGTGTGTGCGGCAAGTCCTCAAATGGAGATCTAACACTCGCTGTGGGATTAAAATCCGACGGCAGACAGCACCGTGGCGCATACATACGAGTATGAGCTAAGCCGCATACTTACGTGACTGAAAAGGTCCAAGTTCTGATTATATGTCTGAGAGATAGCACATGACAATGGGAGAGCAACTTGTGGCGATTCGTGAGTTACGAGGGATATACATGGAAGGATTCGACCAGTGGGACAAATTTTGTGCTTTCAACTTGTGGAGTGATGGACACCTTTGCTTGGAAGCTAAGGTGATCTGACCCCATCAGGCAATGACAACCCATTTTAAGTGCATCCTCGAAGTACAAGTGTTTTGCTTTCGACGATTGCTGTCATTAGCCAAAATGGATAGGTGGACAAGTTTACTCTTGTTTAGTTCATTGTTTGTGAAAGCTACTGGCATTGCCCAGCATTCGGTTCCACGATTTGATGCCGAAGATTTTAATTTCAGTTTCTGTACAATGTGCTCGGTAGCTCATTTAACAAAACCCATTCGGACAAGAGGCGTCAGAACTTTGTTTCTAAAACTTCGCTGCCTGCTCTTCATCAAAAGTTAAATTTAACTTGTGCACCAATGTACTTGGCAGCTAACCTTCAGATGATGGATTCGATTGATGATGATTTTTCTAGGGCGTGTATTTTGTACAAAAAGACGATATTCTGCAAAAAAGAAGAAGCTGTTTTTAGTGTGTTTCATGAGAAAAGTGTATTGCATTGAGTATATGCAATAAATGAATTCTAAGAAAAAGTTAATGCAATCGAAATAGACGTGAGAGTATGAAATCAAGGTAACAGTGGTCAGTAACTTTTCAATTTCATTCGTAGTTTCACGAGGTGAATATACATAGGTAACAGTTTAATAATCTGGACGTGGAAACCATGTACCTAACAGTTCAACACGGACACATTCGCACAAGTTCTCTTCTGTCCCAACTCCCAACTCCCAACTCCCAACCACCCACCCTGCAGGAAAGGCCAAATCTACCATAGTTAGTGAACCTTGTTGATTTTCATGAACTCTGATTCGGCAATTGTTGGAATCCACTCCGGTCCCATGACAATGAAGTATCGTAAAAGCTACTTACTCGTTATGAAGTGATATTAGTCTAACTCCTTAACGCATACTTCCATGAGCTCCGGAGTCCTGAGCATCTTGCCAACGTAGAAGAATTTGTCCTAGTGGACCAAGTGTCCTCAATGCTGCTTATAAACAGCAATATTTCACCATGAGCCCGTTTCAAGATATTTTATACTCCTCGAATATGCTTTTCTTATTTCCCAACGAACACAAAAATTGAATATCTAAGATATATCTACTTGACTATGAACATCTTATTTACATCATTAAGTTAGTTGAATTTGCTGTCACGACCGCCCATACGAAAGCACAGCATATCCTGCATTCATCCACAAGACACGTTAGTTAAGTTACTATCTCATAGTAACATTTTAACTTTTTAAGCAAAGAAAAGCATTACCGAGAGAAACATTCAATTGCAACCAAAGGCTCCAGACTTCTCACTGTAGAATATTTGCCTACACAGTGATGATTATAATTCCATCCCACAAAAATAAATTTATTGCTCCGTCCGTCTATTATAAATGTCCAATATTAGCGTAGCCATTTGAATGGCTTGGGTAGAAAAAGAAGTGATTCACAACCTTGTATTGAATGACGAGCCCTACAAATTAATGATTCAATGCTTCTATATTGATATAAATCCCGTATGCAGCTTAACGTCAGTGTATCACCGATTTGTGTTTATATGGAGCGAAGGGTGTAATTTTTATTGAGCATACCCTACATCAAGGAGAGCTGTTCGTAATGGAGTTATTATCAAGAACACGCCAATGGTTATTGTCTTGCGGTTACACACTTCTTAAGTTTATGCTCCGCATGCCCTAATGCGCTGAAGCTGAGGCATGTTTACAAGATTTATTACTGGCAAAATACCTACAGGTCCAGCACATCGAACTCCAGGGGACTCTCTCACACTCATTTAATCCCCAAACATAGCTCTCAAGTTCCATGGAGAATTGCAAATCAAGTCATTGCCATTGAGGAACTCATCACACACTACCAAACCGTGTAGATTGGTCATATTTTTCGACAGGAAAATCAAGTAGCTGATGGACTGGAAAATTTTGCCACCAATGCCCATCCTTGTACATTCCTTCCAAATTATCCGGCAAAGTTTGCAGAGTTACTAAGGGGCCGTTGGAGCGTGAAAAATAAAAAACATCCACTCCTAAAAATCCACTGAAACACCTCACGGTGGATTTTTGGGATTTTTCACTATCCAAATGGCCCCCAAGTGCGGGCTGTAATGCTTGTATTTTCCCGCGTCTGTGTACTCTCGGAGTCTAACTTCGACTCCTGTTGCCTAAAAAAAAGTAGGCATTTGATCTAATACTGAATAAATCCATCGCTTTTGCAACCCTGGACATAAACTGGATGCCACGGGCTGAGCCTCGTGCATTCTTACTAGTATTAAAAAAGTACATTGACAAGTAGTAACCCATTAGGTGGCAACCATACCCACAAGTGACTGACACATTTATCTAACTTTCATTCAAAAATGAAAGCAGCCAAACATGATAAAATACCATTCAGTGATAAACCATAACCAGCAACAATCTCGGTTACAAATTTAATGATGAATTTTGGAAAAGACTAAATCCTTCTAACAAAATATCATATCTTGGTTTCAAAGATCAACCTGCAAAACGAAAGTATAAAAATAAGTACGCCTGCAATCTATACTATGTGGAAGACTAAAAAGCACATAACATGCGGGAAAAAAAGAAATATCAATCTGAACGCAACAACGTTGGGAACATTAGCCAATAATAAGCTAGGTCAAATACTTAAAAGTTCTGATAAGAGAAGGCAAGCTGATCTAGTAACCATCTTAGTCAATGAAACTTAGCCGAAAAAATGAAATCCCATGAAAGAGGAAGAACTCTTATTTGTTACAAAAAATAAGCGCTCACAGTAAGTGAAAAGGGATATAACAAACATACTTTGACAAGCACAAATTAGAAGTCCTCATTATAAGTGCGTGGTTCCTAACCCCCCAGCTATTACTGACTATCATATTTTGAAGATCAAGACACAAGTTCTTATCCTTTGTACAGAACATTGTATGATAATAGATCATATTTAGTACACAGTGTGTTCGTTTATGGAACTAAAGTTGTAGCAAAAGTTGTGCAAGAAAATTTAAGATAAGCAATTACCATTGAAGACACCGTGAAGATAATACTCCCCCCTGTTCCATTTTAGTAGTCCTATTTGTTCTTTTCTAAATATATTTAGTTTCATTTTGATGAACCAAACGAAACTATTATATAACACGGAGGAGGTAATTAGCAATCAGGCAGCCTTATCCCAGCTATTTGGGGTCCGCGGCATAGATTATATACCGCATTTGACTCTTATCAGACTCAAAATGGTACAAAATTCATACAAAGAAACATAGTGGCAAGTTTTTACGCCGGATGCCCTTCCTGACGCAACCCTCCGAAGAGGGGACAATGATAAGGAGATTCAACATCATCATATTCATCATACACCTTCCCAAATATGTGGATTGGCTTCATGACATGATGGTTACATATGAAATATTAATATAGTCATCTTCCATCAGAAAGCTGGTAACAATGAAAACCAGTCTGCTTTTACATGGGAAAAGAACTATATTAATAAATTGCATTTGTTAGAGATACCAACCCTCTATATGAAATGTTTTAATAGAGTTACCAAAAGCGGATAAATAAATGTAGAAGTTTAGCAATGAAAAAATTCACATTTTTCCGTGCATTGATCAGTAAAATAAATCATTTAAAGTTACCTTATATGTTGCTTGGGTACATGAAAACTCGGACTCTATTTCCCTGCACAATCACAACCCAACAATCACATAAAGGAAATCATGTAGCAAAAGAACAATCTTTCGACTACAATCGAACCCTACGTACCATAGACTTGGGTGGCAAATTGGATTTGAACTTGGCGCGCACAACCCCACTGTTGCCATGGGGCCTGGACACCTTCCCCCAAATGCAGCGGTAGTGGGAGCCGTTCTTCTTCACCTTGGCCTTGTAGATGTAGGCCATGCGCTTTCCCTGGTACCACGCCACCTCCTCCTTGGTGTTCACCCCTTCGATCTGGATCAGCGACGTATTCGGATACTGGTTCGACTTCGACCTTCACATTCCCCACAAATCCAAACCATCAAATCTCCAAACAACACCAAAACCACGCAAAAAACAACAAAAAGAGAGAGAGAAAGGCTACCTCTTGTATCCCAAAATGGTTCCCCGGACGTAGAGCCGGACGCGCTCCCCTTGCCTTCCCTTCATCTTCGCCGGCGAGAGACGAAACTCGAACCAGTTACCAGACGCCTCCAAGCTCTATGAAGGGAAACGAAACCCTAATAGGCCGACCTTGCTCATCTATTACACGAAAGCCCATCTGAGGTGTGGGCTATATCGTGAGTTCGGCCCAGTAAGATTAATCAAGCCCAAGTTTGATGGCGACAGCAACGGGGCCCGCAATTCTTCCTTCGCCGCTAAGCCACGGGCCCAGCCCATCCTACAAATGCGCAAATCGTCTTCAGGATTTCAACGTGCAGCTCTGAGCTGTGAGACCGAAGAGAGCTCGATCAATGGAGGAAGCTCTCCTGGGAGAGAAAGAGGAGAAATGGAGTTCGCGTTCTTCGTACGAGTACGTTGGGAGGACGGGGTCGGCTGCTTATCGGAACGCTCCGGCGGTGGAGACGGAGGTTAGCGTGGAGGAGATTCGATCGGCTGCGGCCTTCTCCGATCGATACCCGCCCTCTATTCATGGCGCTTTGGTTACCT
The DNA here is from genome assembly GCA_039654745.1 of Houttuynia cordata. Lineage (NCBI taxonomy): Eukaryota > Viridiplantae > Streptophyta > Magnoliopsida > Piperales > Saururaceae > Houttuynia > Houttuynia cordata. The sequence continues at coordinate 24,774,328 of CM077506.1, forward strand.
CCCCTGAGTCCTCTGACGTCCACGGTGGTATTTGATTCTACTCGTTTGTCCGTCTTTTCAATTTCGTTCTTCTCAGGCCATTTTCATGATGATCGGCAGTGTGATGCTGATTTAAGAAATAGAGGATCTTCATGTGAATTTCATTATTTGTAGAGGTTTAACAGTGAGACGTTTTGCTTAAGCTTGCGGCATTTAGCTTGATCTGTAGCAGGCGTGACTAGGAGATTGCTGTTTGTCTATCCTTTAGTTTATCACATTTCCAACTTATGAACTATGGAAAAGTCAAAGTATAAAGAGCTCACTGTGTACAAAACATTTCTCCTTCAGCTTTTTATCTGACATAAGTGTTATATGTCCAGTGGTGAGGTATTATTTTCTAATATTAGCGAGGGAAATTCATCTATAGCTAAGATATGGTACTCGCATTTTCGTCTTTGAAGGGAAATATATTGGAGATTTTGAACATATATGTTCCAAACCAAAATTGCTTCAGATGGTATTTCTTGTCTACCATGTGTCACATAGTGTCTGTTGTTAGCTGCAGGATCAGGGGCTCTTTATCACGGTGGATATGGAGGAAGCATAGATGACAAATCCATGAAGGAGTTCGGGAGGTAAGGATAGGTCATATGTGGCCTTAGTACGATACTAGATAATACTCATTTGTGTTTTCATCCCGTTCCTGCGGTATATATTGGATAAGAAATATTTCCTTTTGAATTCTATTCATGTCACTTTGATGAAACTTATCAGTTCAATTTCTATTGATAGACAGATATTGGATGAAGTGGAGATACGGGAGTTGCTCATTGACTGTGTGGGGCATAGATGTTGTTGGGGCAGCCGTCCAGCTCGCACATGGAAAATTTCTGCAGTGGAGGATTGCAATGTGTATGTGGGGACTTTGGAAACCTTCATTGAAGAGAGAGAAGTGGTTAAACAGACAGAGCCTTATTTAGGTGGGAAAATTGATGGGAAGGATAATGGACCTGAGCTTGGAGCCTGGGAATTGGATCTCCGGTCCGAATTTCCGCTCTTATTTGTACCATATAAAGAATCAAGGACCAAAATTCCTCATTCCGAATTAATTGAGAAGTGTTCAGGTGAGAATCACCAACTCACGATACTTTTATTCCACAACCATATTCTAATTTTAAGATAACTGGTAGGTTGTGAGGGACGGGGAAAAATTGTTTGCCAGACTTGCAATGCTGGTCAGGAGCCTGGGTTTTACAAGGAAAATCAGATGACCCCTTGCAGTGTCTGTTATGGGAGGGGACTGATTGCTCATAAAGATGGTTCTGATACCATGTAAGTCAATATATTCATCTGGTCAGCATAAGATACCACAAAACAACTCGAGTAATGACAAGGACAGACTATTAGTTATTTGGTGCTTTTTTGCATTGCAGATGTGCAACATGCAAGGGCAAGGGAACACTTACATGTGAAACTTGTGAATCTCGTGGACTGATAACTTGTGAAACGTGTAAAGGAGAGGGTTCTCTTCTTACATGCAGCATTGCTGTTGTTAGATGGTATGTGTAATATTGTTTATGTTGTAGCAATTTTTTACTTTTATGGTAGGAGAAACCTTCTACTTTTACCTATCATATGCTAATAATTATAGTGGAGTAAAACTATTCATGTCTGCCATATTATTGGCATATGATAGCGGAGTAAAATCATCCCTCTGTTTTACATGCTTTTGCTTTTTGGTTTGAATGGTCTAGCTACTTGTGCCCTAGATTTCTAGATACAAGACATTTATGGCGGGCGTAATGTTGCATGTGTGTATAGTGTATTGATGACTATGGCATTTTATTATTTAGAAGTCAAGAAATGTTCTCTGTTTTGTAAACCTATAAATTGTTTATTATGTAACATGTGCATGACACTGCTATTATGCACATTACTACTACAGAATACAAGTATTATATTATTACATTGGATGGAGTAGTATTATACAGTTGGTATAATATATGTTGTGCTATGATGTGTTATTACATGATTGTGTTGCTATCACACTGCAAATGGAAATCATGATCGTAAAGTGCCTTTTCATGGAGCTTGCATGCATATTTTGCTCCAACTTTTTGTTAAGAAATAGCATAGCATCTCACAGTAAATTGGGGTATGACTCGATATTTTGACTCCTGGAATTCAGGAAACTATCAGCATGCTTATTTGAAAAATAGTAAGCCTACATGATAAGCTAAAGCTCTTTGTTCAGAAAAATTCTGACCATGTTTTCAAATGTGGGCACCACAGATCAATAGTTGTGCAGAATCACATAGGTTCATCCTGTAGGAAACATAACATTTTCAATGGGTTTATTCGGGAACATATGAATTAAGGTTCTGGAGACTCTTCGATCGTTTCTTGGCATCCTCTTGATATTTTTACAACATGGTGGTGCATGGTGCCATTCGTTAGCAGTGAGTCAATTCTACAAAGCTCCATGCTGTATACAGCAAGCCTAAGTAGCTAATCTGTCAGACTAGCATCTCGATAATGCTAGGGAAACCTTGTTAAGTCTTGATACCCTATAGTGTTATTGGACAAATGGATGAAATGTTGTGCGATGTATATGTAAATAGCCAAGGTAATTGCTTCATAAACATTAGCCTGCGTTAAAATGTTTTCTCTACTTTTATCTTGTATGCTTATGGAAATCTTTTTTAACCATGAAGGAGAACTCTTTCCACTCGAAAGGTTAGCGCTACTACGGGGGCTGCATCAGTACCAGACCGGGTGTTCCACAGAGCCAAAGGTGTACAGCTGTGCAATACACAAGCTTACCAATGCACCCCTGCCTTCTTTGCAGACTCCTTCCTCCTGAACAAGTTTTCTTCAGATGTAATTGCAGATAGGCCGTCTGTTCCACCTAGAGCAAGGGTAATATGTGAGCGCCACATGATTTCTGTTGTTCCTGTCACGCGGGTTACCATGGTTCATCGGAACCGATCCTTTAGTTTTTACATTGTTGGATTGAGCAGAGAGGTATATCTAACAGACTACCCAGCTCGGTTTTGTTGGGGCCTCTGCCCTTGCTTGGAGTGGCTCAAGGCGTGGTAGGTGTCTCTCAGCTGTGATGTGAAATATGTGGTCATCATATTACAATTTTCGATGTATATGTATTGTGTTCGGCTTTGTTCTTCTCTTTTCTCCCTATGGACTCTGTATCATTGTTATCACAACTGGAGTGTGCTTTGTGGAAACATTTCTTTCATGAATTATAAAAAAAATAAATTTATTATCTGTGAGGTGGCTTCTTCTGTTAGCACTTGTCTTATCCTGCCACTCTTGCTGCCAATTGATCACTCTAGAAATGATAGGTTAGGCGGTGGTACTCCATTCCTTTCATTTTGCCTTGGTTTGGATTGATGGTACAGCATCTTAGAAGAGCTATTCAAATATTTTGGCAATGAAAGATAAATGACTATGGAGAGCAGTTGTGAAAGACCCAGTGATTAGTTGCGTGTTTTGAAGTTTTGAATAGCGTAATGTTGGGTGACAAAGAAGAAAGAAGAGCAGTTTTAAGAAGGTAAGCGCAAAGGAGGTGAGCTGTTGGGTTTCCTGGCCGGGCTCTGGCTGCCCCTTACTGTTCTTGTTGCCGTTTCCACCTCTTCTTTGTCCACTCTCTGTTTGTTCTGTTGATCTTCTCTTCCCCTTCCCCTCAACCTCCCTCCTGCATTATCTATCCCCATCCACCATTCCTTCAGCATCCCCCTCTTTTAAGCATCCGAAACACAATCCTCTTTCCCTAGCTATGCTTCCTCTTTCCAAACCTGTGTTGAACAATATGTAATCGGGAGGGATTGTACTTTACCCGATTGTGTTGAATAATATCGCAATTGAATCTGAAAGAGTAGATCAATCAAAATTGTCCAAAGCACAGTTTGCATTGCTGACTTCAAAACAGATATTGCTGCCCTTTGCGTGCACAAGCTATCCCCAATATACAATGGATTGTTGGTCGATAAGTGGTGCTCCAATAAGTTTAACCCTGGACTCAAAAAAAAGTAAGCTTTTGGTTTTTAGGAAAAAAAAATAAAGAATAAAAAGGAGGAAAGTTTCAGAACAAACTGTTTTCTGTGTATTTTCTTTTTGGTGTCAGGCAGTTATTTATATAACTAAACCCAACAGAAACCTTTTCTAAAAAAGAGACGAATAGGAACCCTTTCACAAAGGGAGATGAACGGACACCTTTTTATAAATGAAAATAAACGACTATAGCAGTCTATTGTCCACCCGTCTCACACGTTTGATCATAATCAACGGCCCCTAAGTTCTAAAAATAATTTGCCGTTAGATAAAAAATCAAAAGCTCTAGATGCAAAGTACTAAGTGCGCCACTAAAGTGCCACAATGTGCCCACGCCACACGCGTGTACATGTGTGCACCTTCGGTGCACCCGCAAATGTGTACACTTTTGTTTGCTAAGAGTCTCCACATTAATAATATATACAATGAGAAAGAAGGTTTCCTTTATATATATATATATATATATATATATATATATATATATATATATATTCTAAAAATAATTTGCCGTTAGATAAAAAATCAAAAGCTCTAGATGCAAAGTACTAAGTGCGCCACTAAAGTGCCACAATGTGCCCACGCCACACGCGTGTACATGTGTGCACCTTCGGTGCACCCGCAAATGTGTACACTTTTGTTTGCTAAGAGTCTCCACATTAATAATATATACAATGAGAAAGAAGGTTTCCTTTATATATATATATATATATATATATATATATATATATATATATATCTTATCACACTAATGTGTCTTTCCTACGTAGGATTAACTTTTTATTTTCCTTCCAAACTTAGTAAAAGATAAAAATAACATCAAAATAAAATTCCCTTCAATTTATAGTTCAATCAAATAATTAATGTGGATCTAAGATTAGATTTCTATTAGTAGACTTTACACTACTATTAAAATTTGAACCAACTACCCAAAACCCAATACTAAGTGCTATGCCCTTTCCTCTCCCCGCATTTAGTTGTCCCCAGTGGCGGACACATGATTTTTAGGAATGGGGTCAAGTCATTTTGAGATGGGGTCAAGGGAATTAAGTCAATTTATAAGAAAATATATGAAATATATATGTAATATCAGTGAAATGGATGAAACCCACGGGGGTCATATACATTACACGTAGGTCCGCCCCTGCCAACTCCGAAGTGGCGGTATACGGCGGAGACTGATGTTGAAATATTGGTTAATGTAATTAGCAAGCACATTAGCAACCCAAGATGAAAATAAGGAGGCATAAGTCATTTGTATGTCATCATGACGAAGCACAACTTCATGAGGAAGAGAGCCTAACACCATGAAGCAGCTCTCACTGACCCACTAACAAAGTGGCTGTTAGTGGCGATCTGCAATTCATTTCCTTCCCAATGAAAGCCTGTGAACCACATGAATTGGATGTAGTCACCAATTTCATTATCACTTGATAAAACACTAAAACGCACCCAAATAGATTTATAATATACACGTCGAGGTTGCCCCGCGTGACTAAGAAGGTGAGTCATATACACGCCGAGTTGCGGTTGGGCGGAAGTCTGAAAGTGGAAAGACTGGAGACTCAGTCCATCCATCTTCCATTTACTTAGTGACCAATGACCCTCAATGTCTAAACTTAATTAATTTTCACAACTAAAGCTGTTAGAAACAAGCATCCAAGTCACAAGTCGCAATAAGGTCGACGGTCATTAGAAAACAAATAGAAATGTTGATGGCGTACATGTAAGATTCATGGTATTCTGAATATGAAAGGCGAAGGAGATCATAGAGAAAAGCAGGGAGAGAACACGTCCTGGCCACACCAAGTGGAGACCCATCACAACCACTTCCACACGGCTTTCACGTTCGCGTCGATAACGACCCCTTTTCCTCCTAGCAGGTGGCACCTTCTGCTATTATTCTTCCAAATCCCAAGCTGTTCCAAGTCTGGTCTTCTACACATGATAAAGGTCTAGGTTGAAAGAATCACAAATAGGCTCGGGCTATGTCGAGATCAAAGTGTTTGGTCAAATACTGGCCCATGACTTGCTTCTCTTCTCCCCGTAGACAAAAAACTGGACGCCACACGTCGGCCTGGTGGCGGCTTGCTGACTGATGGACTTAGAACTTAATAAGGAGTCGAGCCGGGTCCATATATTGACCAAGTCTCCATGTTCCTTCCTGCTTAAGGAAGCTACTCCCTCTGTTTCAACTTTCAAGGAGTATAATCTGACGTTGTTAGTTATCAGAACAGAGATTATGGATAGCAAATGTAAATATTAGCGTGTTGATACGCATTCGTCATAGTTGGAGTCTTGGAAATGGATGTTTGGAAGCATGCAAGGACAGACGGATTTAAAGAGAGGTTCACCATGGCACAAGCTTGGTCATTAGGATTCTCCCAAGCTAGCTTATCTGGCAGAGGCCTGGCTTGTATTGCTACCAGTACCACCGTCACAAAATTACTCTTAATCATACTGTATTATTCTGGCTAACAGAAGGAATATCGGCAACTTCAGAAAAAGGATATAGCAATGAAAAGCCCTGCCACACTTGTATGGAATCATAGCAAATAAACAAACAAATGATGATGAAATGGCACAAGAAAAACTTAGGCAGCCCTGAATCTTTTGTAGGCATTCTCCTTGCACATAACGAATATCTCGAACGTAACAAAGCTTTCTAAAAATCCAATCATCCAATCATGAGGTCGGCGCCACCTGACTACCATGGTCCCATACAATCTTCTACATCCATTCGTGGGTCCCAATGGAATCTGATTAATACGTACAATTTTTACGTGGAAGTCAGAGTCCCAGTCCAATACAACTTTTCATTTTTTTGTTTGTCCGAGTTCAAGGAAGTACTTAATCCTAATTAAGCCCAAACTCGCGTGGAAATCAAATGCCAACGTGAACCAATCGTCAGTAACCCAGAATTAAAAACGTAATCAGAGAAACCATTTGGCCTTAAATTGCGGTTATAACAAGAGATCCCGGACAGCCCAAACTCCTCAAATCAGCCAACTAAAAACAATTAGTATAAAAATACTACTAATTAAAATTAACAAAAGGACGGTTCTCCAGCGCCATCACCAACAAGAGAACTCCCTTCGCGGGCTTCTTGGCCTCTCTCTCTCTCTCTCTCTCTCTCTCTCTCTCCTTCATTGGAGCTTCTATGACGACCGGCGTGCCCAGCGCTGGCACAGGGACGAGCACCAGCAGCCCCATACTGTCCGTGGCGACGACGCGCCGCCGGGTGGCCGACCTCATGGACGCGGAGAAGTTCGACTTACGCGACGACGACGAGTCCCACCACCCGCTCGCACGATACTTGGGACTCCGCCGCAGGCTTCTCTGCCTGCCCAAGAGGATGCTGGTGTGGCTGGATGGTTTTGTTATGGCCTCAGTTGCGTCGATGCAGGCGTTGCAATCGGGACGGAACGCGTGGCGGCGGCTCTTCCTGTTCATGTTCGTCCTCGTGGGATTCTTCCTCTTCTTAAAATGTTCGTCCGTGATCAACAATGTCGACCATAATGCCAAGTTGTCTAATGAGGGAATTGTCATCATACAGCAGTTTGAAGAGGCCTGGATGGTGCAAAACGCCGTGGTCGAGAACGAGGCCATCGTGGCCAAAGAGATTACGAATCAACCGGTGGGAAAATCCTTTTATTTTTTATCATGAGTTAATAATTTTACGTAATTCTATTATTATCAGTGCTTTAAATTCCCTGTTCTATATTTCTAGGCTCTTTAATCATAATCACATGAATTAAAGTGCATTTAGTTCACATGTTTAATTATTAATCTTGTTATTTTACCATTAATAATATCTGTACTCAAGGTTTTTTCTAGTTTTATATTGTCTTCTTTTGGAAGTATCGTTGTTTTAGGAAATGAATATTACGTTAATATCAGGTACCCCCACGTCCGGACTGGACTTGTTTTCTAATGTAAACTTTCCTTGGTGTTCCCATGTCAACTCCTGCTTTTTTTCCAACGTTTTGGAGGCGATTTCGATCTGTTCTATAATTAGTATTATTCCCTCCATTGATTTAGCACTTTCTAGGCTTCTTCTTAATTTGTCTCTGTTTTTGCACTTTTAGTTGCAGCAGTGATCTGGGTTGGTTTTTTCAGTTTTGGGAAAGAAAGCGTGCATTGGCGAACAATGAACATGTTCTTAAAAATTGACAGGCTTAGCCACATGAGATTCTCGAGTTTCTTAATACTTAAGCCAAATTAACTGTTTTCTTTATCTCCGAGTATCCGATCCTTTGTTCAAAAACACAGAGTAAACATTGTTCGGATTATCTTTTGATTGGTGGGTGGCCTTAATATATTGATTAGTTGGCGCGAGACAAGTGCTTGATGAAGCTGCTAACGTTTTTTTGGGTTTGGCCCAATTCAGGTTCCAGAGATATGGATGAAACCAAATAGTGATGACTACTATCAATGCATCACTCGCCCCAGGGATAAAATAAGTATGATGCACTATATTGTCTCAATGCCTCTGTTTTTGTCATGAATGCAACGTAGATAGAATGCTGATAGGGAGGCTTTTATCTTCTTGATGCTCAGGGAAGGAAGGCAAAACAAATGGTTATCTGTTAGTCCATGCCAATGGCGGATTGAATCAGATGAGGACAGGAGTATGTACTACTAATTAATCAGATAATTACTTAAGTATGCAACTAATTAAACCTTTTTCTCAATATATTAAACTAAAATAAATCTCATTTTGGATCAATTCTCTTTGCAGATTTGTGATATGGTTGCGATAGCAAAGATTATGAATGCTACTCTGGTTCTTCCGGCTCTGGATCACAGTTCCTTTTGGACGGACCCAAGGCAACGATCCTTTTCCTCTGCTCTGATAGACACTATTGATCAACTCTGTTTTAGCCGGTTTTGACTGGGATTAATTAAACTCTTGCAGTGGATTTAAAGACATTTTTGACTGGAAGCATTTCATAGATGTCCTGAGAGAAGACATTGAAATCGTAGAATCTCTTCCACCTGAATACGCTAAGATAAAGCCTTACGAGAAGGCTCCCATTTCCTGGTCGAAGGTTATCTACACTTCCCATCACTCTCAATTAATGAAGTTTGATTGCCTGTTAAAGCCTTTTAATAACAGAGTTTCTTTCATTAAGAATGCAGGCTAGTTATTACAGAGTGGAGATGGCTAACTTATTGAAGAAGCACAAAGTACTGCTATTTACCCACACCGACTCCAGGCTCGCTAACAATGCTCTCGCTGGTTCGATCCAACGGCTTCGCTGTCGTGCGAATTATGTCGCACTCCGCTACACAGACGAGATCGAAGCTCTTGGAAAAGTTTTAGTTGATAGGCTTAGGAACAACAGCAATCCATACATTGCTCTCCATTTAAGGTATAGCTAAATTATAAACATCACGTTCACCAGACTTGAGGCGGTCTCCGTCAAATTTGTAACTAATGCATTGCATATGATTGCAGGTACGAGAAGGACATGCTGGCATTCACTGGTTGCAGCCACAACCTGACTGCAGAGGAGGCAGAGGAGCTCCGACAGATGAGGTACAGCGTTAAGCACTGGAAGGAGAAGGAGATCGACAGCGAGGACAGAAGAGCTCATGGTGGCTGCCCAATGACTCCCCGCGAGTCTGCACTCTTTCTCAAAGCCATGGGCTATCCTTCTTCGACAAACATCTACATTGTTGCTGGGGAGACGTACGGGAAAGGCAGTTTGGATGCGCTCAGAGCAGAGTACCCAAATGTGTACTCACATTCGACTTTAGCAACAGAGGAGGAACTGGAGCCTTTTCAATCGTTTCAGAACCGGCTGGCTGCCCTGGATTACATTCTCGCATTAGAGAGTGATGTTTTTGTGTACACCTACGATGGCAACATGGCCAAGGCCGTGCAGGGCCATAGGAGGTTCGAAGGATTCAGAAAGACCATCAATCCTGAAAGGTTTGTGGTTTAGCTTTATCAGTACATTCATTGTTTATATGGTCTTTGACAGTGTCGCTTGAAGTGATGCAGCTTGGACTGAGGTTTGTTGACTATTTTTTTAAGGCAAAGCTTTGTGAAATTGGTGGACAAATTGGACGCGGGGACAATAACGTGGGAGAAATTTTCGTCCAAAGTGAAGAGCTCTCATGAAAACCGAGATGGAGCGCCATACTTGAGACTGCCAGGAGAGACTCCAAGACTGGAGGAGAACTTCTATGCAAACCCACTTCCAGGTTGCATGTGTCAAAGAAGTCCGGAGGCCGTCAAAGAGCAGCAGCAGCCGCAGGTTATATCACAAAAGTTTAGGAAGATGATTCCGCGATGAGGATAGGAATCTCGTCGGTGAAACTGTGTAGAAAGTTGTAATATACGAAAGGAAGAGGACGTCATATATATACACAACCCATGCAAGCAAAGCTGGACAAAGAGGGACCTGTGGAAAAGGATCAGCCACGAGGATCAGCAAGGGGTTGTTTAACTTTTGGGAGGGTAAGTCGCAGATTTGAAGACAAAATCTGTGATGATGAGTACTCACAATTTTGCATCATTAATTTGAGCTGTGGGAGCAATGGAGACTGGAGCGAGGTCAGCGAGATTTAACAGTATGAACACCAGAAGGAGCAGGCTTCCAGACGTCCTCTTGCACGTTCTTTTTGTTTTCTTTTTCTTCGGTTAGATCCTTAGGAATTAAGTTCTAGTTTATTTTTAAAATTATTTAAATTCATATTCAATATACAAAGCCGAATTGGGCTTATGCTCAATCAGAGGTTAAATAGAATCATTCTAGTACATAAACTGTTTTTTGCTCCTAGCACGTCTTGAGTTGAAAATCTCATTTTTAATACAAGCAAAAGTATAGGGCCACACGTAAGGGTTGCTTACTTGCTCAACAGTCAACTGTAACCATACTGTTACAATCTCTAGTCCATGCTTCTCTCTCCCTCATCGAACCTGGACGGAGCCATTATCCCATGTTCCCTGGTTTATAGCTCGATGTTCAACTGCATTAGCTAGAAAGGGGGAAGGAGAATCAGAAATGGGCTCTCCTCCAGTTTGAGAAGCTTGTTATTTGTGCCATGGGCCGCGGCCTCAGTTTTGATCTCCCTTGTCCCTAGTGGTTTCAACATAGGGGCCGTTTGGGGCGTGATTATTGCAAAAATATCCACACTGGATATTGGATATCTAATGTAGCATCCATGTGGATATATAAAATATCCAGATGCTACAGTGTAGCAAAACATCCCATCTGGATGTTTTACTTTTAATCACGCCCCAAACGGCCCCATAGTAGTGTGCTACTGAACGATCCCCTGCATAAGAGTTGTTCTTCACTAAGATTTTGTGTCGTGCATACTTTTTATGCTTTAGGCTTCAGATATTTGCCTGAAACTTCACACTTCATAGGATGTGCTGGAAAACGTAACATGACAAGATGACAGAACCCTGCAGGTTCCAAAATGGAATGCATTGAGTTCCTGGACTTGGAAGAGTTTACATTAGCAGATGTCCACGAAAATTCATAGATACAGCTTCGAAGGGGCTTGACATATTTCGATGGCCAACACTTTGCAAAGTTTAGTGCCCCAAAAAACTCTGCACAAATTTTTTAAGGAGCCCTGTAAAGGGCTGCGTCCATAGATTGTGATAATAGAACCTCAGAATTGAAATAAAATATCCTAGCCTGCATATATCATCAAAAAAAGAATTATAGGCAGTCGAAGTCATTGAATTGCAACAACAATTATTTGGATGTAAGAAATTTAGAACAGAAACAAATACTAATATTGATTTACTTAGGCCCTGTTTGGATCCTTAGAAATTTCTAAGGATCCAGCTTCTTTTTGGGCAACCAAACGGACCCTTATCAACAAAAGGGATGAAAAATTCATAATCACAATCAAGTAGCGGCTTTCCACAACATTTTTGGATCTGCCATGTGGATTTACGTCTCCACCCTAGCCTGTTTTGTGCCAAGTGCCAACTCATTATAAGCGAAAGCATAGATATATACTTTTTGTACTTCATCCTGGTTCTCTTAGCCCTCTTCTACTTAATCATTTCCATTTTCCAGCCTTTTAACATTACTTCAAGGAATCTACAGTGCCTAAGCTTCTTCTCCAAAGGTGCTACTCCTAGTTCTAAAAAATATGCTCATCCATTGTGCCTTACTCCCATGACAAATGCTCTACACTAATTGAACCAGTTTCAGTTGCACACAACTCTGGCCAAACTGATTTCAGTGATATCATGCTCATTCAATGGCCAGCAAAGTAAATGAGGGTGCATTCAAAAGCATGAAAAATGCCCCTCAGTTGATATTCAAATATCCATCCTCTAATTAGTATAAATTGAAAAAACTTAGTAAAAGCTTACTTCCTACAACACTGCGAGATTAATCTCTGATCTGAGTAGTGAATCCTCTGCACTCTCTTTCCTCGTCTCCACTTTTAGCTTCCCGCTGTCAAATCCAATCTTCATATAGGAAGTAGCAGTCTTCGCTGATTTGTCAATTTTCATAGCCCTGGACTGAACCCTCTCCTTGTTCATCACCAAAACCAGGTCGTTACCAAAATCATCGTCGCCCACCTTCCCCATGAAGGCCGCCCGGCCGCCAAGCCTGACGTGTGAGATGGCCACATTCGAAGGTGGGCATCCGGGGGCCCTCACAAACTCCGGAGGATCCCACTGAAGCCACTTCCACGACGAGTACTTGTCCGGGTCCATCTGCCGGTCCGAGACCCTCACCGTCGGGACAAACTCCCGCTGCGCCTCGCCGAAACAGCAAATCAACGGAGGAAACTCATAAGGAAAATCCACTCCGTCATCGTACTCCTCTTCCTCTTCCTCATCCACTTCTTCTCCTTCATTTACCCGTCTCGCCGCCACATTTCCACTTTCCCCTTGTTCGTTTTCGCTGTCTGTCCCTTCCGCCGCCTTCTTCGACCGCCCGGTTCTTCTCTTAGGAGGGCTAGAGGAGGGTAAAGCATCAGTCTTTTTCCTACCTCGGCGGGTGTTTTTCAGAACTGCGGGGTCAGCCGCATTGTCACCATTGATGGCAGCTGGAGCTACCACCTCAGCTCTTCTCCATCTTTGTGGTAACAAAATACAACATACGAAATCCGACTTGGAAATTGAATTCAAAAGAGCAGGGGGAGCAAGGACCTTGCAAGATTGAAACTTTCCCCGGCTGAAACGATTTGATAGTCTAGCCGTTGTCCCAAGTAGGGCTGGTAAACGGACGGGCTCGGGCCGGGCCCGCAACTGTCCACTAAGAGCCCGAGCCCGTTAAGCCTTACCAGTCACAGCCCGCCAGAAAATAAACGGTAATGGGCTGTTCAACGGGCCGTTATTGGGCTATTGGGGTTTTGTACTGGTTTAAGTCTTTAAGATCGATCACCGGAATCCGGTCAGGCCCACCGTCCTCTGGCAGCTCGAGCAATGGTTTGTGAGCTTGCAGTCGGCTTCGTCTTCCTCAATTTTCCAACTTTCTTGTGACATTTTTTACCTAAAACAGAACCATTCAAAGGTCTCGGCAGATCTTCACAAGACCAAAAAGAGAAAAAGAAAAATAAGAGAAGTTCCCTAACTGTAGCAACACAAGGGGGAGAAAAAAAGGTGCAATTTTTATCGTTTTTGGGTAGGATTGAAGGTGGGTTCTTGCCCAAAAAAACTAGATACAGTAAATGTTCAGAACAGAACAAATCAAAAGAAGATATATGTTTGGAAAAAATTAAAATTTTAAACAAATATGGTAGAGAAATTCAGAACCCAAAATTAGAAGCAATCAGAACGTGGAAACATAGCTCTTTTGACGATATCAACGAGCTTAAGAAATCCATAAAAGATTAAAAAGGGGTACAAAAAAAAGGGAAAAAGGAGGAAGAAGATGGGAGGAGCTCTTTTGATCGTCAAAGCCGTTCGGTATACGAACCGGTGCTCGAGCTCTCAGAGGAGAAGTCGATCGTCGCTGGGGAGAAGAAGCTTGCACTGAAGGAAGGAAGGAGAAGGTTGGAGCTGGAAAGTGGCAGTGGGGAAGAGGCGGATCCCGGTCGAATGCAAACGGCGGCGACGGAGCGAGAGGAAGAAGGACACAATCGATAACGATACGAGGGAGAGTTGAGATGGAAGCTAATAATAAAAGCTCAACAATAGCCCGGCGGAGTAAACGGTGGAGCCCGAGCCCAGCCCGCTATTAGTCTGTTCACTAATAGCGTCGGGTTGATAGATTGCAAACGAGGGGAAGGAGTGCCCTTTCCAATGTCGGCGAGTTCTAAGTGTCACTATCTGCCTCTCCAAATTGACTCCTACAAAGACAAGAAAATAAAGTATCAAAATCCTACAAGAAAAATATGAACAAAATAGAATTAAGTCAAACCGTTACCAAGTCCCCGGCAACGGCGCCAATTGATTGATTGATTTTTCTACTTTTTTACTCGCAATCGCACGAGACTCAGTATAGTCTAGTGGTAACGAGGTCGAACCCAAAGGACTTGGACTGATTCAACTTAATTCTAATGAAAGATTTGATTTTTTATGAAACTAGTTATAACAGAATGAAAAGTTCTAATTTAACAAAGCAATGAAATTTTTGTGAAAATAATATGATGAGAAATATACTAAGACTTCGAATCCACCCAAACCAAATAGCTATCCTCTCCGTTAAACCCGTACAATTCCAAGTGGTCAATTACCCGTACCCCTCTCGAAGTCACGAATAATCGTAATGTGTGCAGCTCTCTCGAACATGCAACTAAACAATTAAATCTATCTTAATTAATCTCCCTCTCTCGAGCAAAGACCAATCATAAAAATGCAATTTTTATTCAAATAACACCTTGGAATTCGCTAAGATCTCTCGAACATTAACAAACCCTTAACTAACAATTACTCTACCCTCTCTCGAGCAACAGAATAATCATAGCAAAATAATAAGCATAGGGAATAAAAATCACAATTACTCTACCCTTCTTGCTCATTTCCTGCACTGTATCCAACCTCATTTTCAAATTGCTGTGCACTCCGAAGGGTTGTACCATTTTGAACATGGTCAGGGGAAAAACATATCCCCTCTTCAACAAATTGGCCCATCGGGTATTGTGGTCGGATAGGTAAAGTGTTTACTTCATTACTAACGCCCCATGCACTACTATAAATCCCAATTAGAGTATCTAACATTGACAAGATATTATCTTCAAAGCTAGGATTCCATGTGGGTTGGGCATATTGGAGTTGGGGTTGTGGTGGTGGTGGAACAGGGCATGACATACCTTGTAATGGTGGAGTAGTGATTGGTTCAAACATTGCCCTTTCATTGAGTGTGTGCCAAGAAAAATTAGATTGATCATCCCACCTATGAAGACCTTGGGCCGCACGTACATGATCGCGCACCAATTCCGGATACTCATGGGCCGAAGGGCATTCCACTAGGGTATGGGTAGGGCTTAAGCAAATGGCACATGGTTCCAAAATAAAAGGGGTCGTGGGTTGTAGGGAAGATATGCTACTCCCAAAGTTGGATTGATTTTCCCACCCATTGTTATAAGTATCAAGATATGAGTGACATGGAGGGAATGATACTTCAAAGAGAGGGGAAGTAGCTGTGTGTGAGGAATAATAATTATTAAAGTACATGTATGGGTTATTATGGCTAAATCCATATGAAGGTGAAGTCATTTTTTCTTTCTTTCACCAAACAATCACCAACACCATAATCACACCATCACATATCCCAATACAAAACAACCCTAGATATCCACGACTAGCAATCAAGAGTCCTAAATATTGACAACAAGCAAACTTAGCTATTGACAACTAGCACTGCATGCATTCACAGAAAATAAAAAGAAAAATATTAAAAACACCTAAATCTACTTAAAAAGAAAGGTTGATAGATTGCAAACGAGGGGAAGGAGTGCCCTTTCCAACGTCGGCGAGTTCCAAGTGTCACTATCTGCCTCTCCAAATTGACTCCTACAAAGACAAGAAAATAAAGTATCAAAATCCTACAAGAAAAATATGAACAAAATAGAATTAAGTCAAACCGTTACCAAGTCCCCGGCAACGGCGCCAATTGATTGATTGATTTTTCTACTTTTTTACTCGCAATCGCACGAGACTCAGTATAGTCTAGTGGTAACGAGGTCGAACCCAAAGGACTTGGACTGATTCAACTTAATTCTAATGAAAGATTTGATTTTTTATGAAACTAGTTATAACAGAATGAAAAGTTCTAATTTAACAAAGCAATGAAATTTTTGTGAAAATAATATGATGAGAAATATACTAAGACTTCGAATCCACCCAAACCAAATAGCTATCCTCTCCGTTAAACCCGTACAATTCCAAGTGGTCAATTACCCGTACCCCTCTCGAAGTCACGAATAATCGTAATGTGTGCAGCTCTCTCGAACATGCAACTAAACAATTAAATCTATCTTAATTAATCTCCCTCTCTCGAGCAAAGACCAATCATAAAAATGCAATTTTTATTCAAATAACACCTTGGAATTCGCTAAGATCTCTCGAACATTAACAAACCCTTAACTAACAATTACTCTACCCTCTCTCGAGCAACAGAATAATCATAGCAAAATAATAAGCATAGGGAATAAAAATCACAACTTTAGAATTGCAAATAAGTATTGAGAGTCAAACAATCAGCAGGGCTTCATCTAATCTTAGTACAATGAAATTTAGCTAAACATGAAAATAAGGGAAGAAAAAGCCAGATTCATCGTCGGATTATCGAAAATACTGTTCACTATTCACCCGGCACTGTTCAGTAGCACTGTAGCACTATTCATCGTCTTCTCCGGCGGAACGCGGTTACTGTAGCAATTCGAACAGCACTGTAGCAGATCCAAATCCTCCCAAAATCAGTCCTTTTGCTCCCGGCGTTCGACTCCTCTTGCTCCGGCGAAGACCCACCTCTTCTTCTGGCCAAAGACCTGCCGGATTCCGGCCAAAATCCCGACGGAAAAGGCTCTGTTTTTTCTCTGTCGGCGGCTCTGTTTTCGCTCCTTCTGTCCGCTGTTTTGCTCTGTGTTTTCTGTCCGCTCTTCGCACAGCCGGCTTGGGTTTTTTATAGGCGATTCCAACCCCAATCGGACACACCTCTTTCCTTTCCAAATCGAGTTCAAAAATCCCCCGTTTCCAATTCGAGCAGAACTACCTTTGTTTCCTGATTTAGCACGGCTCTGTTCCGTGGGACGCTCCTCCCATTTCCACCGTATTCTGCCGACTAGGACCAACCGCCGTCGTCGTTCAGTTCCTCACTGCCAGTCGCCGTCGTCCACCGCCGTTCTTCATCGGACCTATCTTCTCCGGCGCAGAGCTTCTCCTCAAAACAGAGCGTCGCTCTGTAACAGCCGAAAGCCCTCGTCGACGGCCACCTCACTGCTGTTGAACCGCCGGTGGTATCCACCGTCGTCGTCATCGAGACCAGCCGCCTCCGCCGCAAGACCCACCGTCCGCCGCCCCAGGCTTTTCCGGCGATCTCATCCAAAACAGAGCACCGGCTCTGTTCTGAAACAGACGACGCCCGAGCGCCCGAGCTTCGGCTCGGGCCGGGTTTTTTTTATTTTTTTTTATTTTTTTATTTTAACTGAACCGGCACTGAACCAACCGGTTCAGCGCTCATTTTCATTTCTTTTTTTTTCTTTTTCTTCTTTATAACCCGTTGTATTGATCTCAGCCGCCGGATATAATCTGAACGGATCTTCTCTTTAATTGTGTCTCTTTCGCGCGCGATATTTCAAATGATCATAACTTTTTGCTTCGAACTCCGAATTGCGAACAGTCAGTGGCGTTGGAAAGCTGACTTCGTGTACTTTAACATGAAGCTTAAATCAGTCCCATCAGAGATATGCAATCGAAGTTGTAAATATTCAATCATTAGAGTCGCGTTTTATCCCATTTCTGCGTTTTACTCTCGTTTCCTACAAAAACCAAAAACTATATTAAAGTAGCAATAATTCTAAACAAACACTAGCAGAAACATAAGTTTAGGAGATATTTCATGTACAGATCACCAGCTCAAAGTGCGGTAATTGGTTTCGGGCTGGTTTTGTTCGACGGGCTCAGGGCTCACTTACCACCCCTAGTCCCAAGGGCAGGCAACAATGTTATTAAATTTACTTCACTGTTACTGTATTAAGGATGAACTGTGTGTACCTTTTGCAAAGATGATAATAAAGGAGAAGAGTTTATGATCGAATCAAGCGAAAGACTTTGTCCTTAAGACAGAATTCGCCCTCCCTACGGTGCTTAGGACTCTTGGGCGTGTGCCTCCCAGGATAAGACGATCAACCACGCGCTGTAGGAGCACTCCAAACAGCACGCGCAGCGAACCACAGTGTGCAATACTTTCACAGAAAGAAGAGAGGAGGAAGAAGAAGATGCAGGAAAAAATCCGTACAGAAAACCCCATTTTTGCAAGCTTTATAGAAATCCCGTTAAAGCCCGTTGAAAACACACCATTTCCCGTTAAAGCCCGTTGAAACCCTTTCCCGTTAAACGGACGCGTCCGTCCGTTAACGGTCATAATAAAACGGACCCGTTTTGGTTGAACCAAAATAAATTAGAAAAACCAAACCATTGAATTTGTCCCAAAATAATATTTTCTTGTTGACCCAACCCAACCCAACCCGACCCGACCCGGCCCGGCCACGCGTGCGAACCGAACCGAGCCGAGCCAAGCCGGCCGGCCGGACGGCGGCGGCGCGCGTGCGCGCGTGTGGGTTAGCCCACCTAGGTGCATGGGTCCAATATCTCTCTCCCCCACAAAAGTAGGGTGGCCCTTGGGCCTAACTTATAAGGCCAACCTTGGTCCTTATATACCATCCACAACCCATCCTTGGTGTGGATGTGGGACTATTCATTCTTCACCCAATTCACTCATTCATCTCATAGTAAGTGGGTTTTAAACATGGGTTAGTTTACCCACTTCTAATAATCCCCCACATGAATGAGAATTGGCTGGATAACGTATGCAAAAACTATGCAAAAAACTTGTGAAAGCAAATATTGAGAAGATCATGCATGGGGGAGAGGTAGCTTTCGGCTTTGAACCTTCCCTTGTGAAGACTATCGGGTTTACTGGCTAATCAGTGAACGTGATGTCTTGAACTGTTCAGCCGTTTGTGTAAACTAAGATAATAGAAATTACACAATCACTTCTCAGACATATTGTGGTTCTCATGACTTTGTTCATTTTGGCCCCGAACAAACCTGGTTTTCATGAGTGCTCTAGAAGATTTAGCCTTAAAATCCTCATAGAAGTGGCCCCTTCACACTCATATAGGTGATTCTCATTAGGAGCATCCTGCAATACCCCACTCGAACTAAGTCAAGCTATGAGAACCATTAAAAGCAAAGCTTATCCTGATTCATTCAGCAGGCATCACTATCTCATCATAGGAATGGGAATGGGATTTTATCTCCATAGTGATTCCCCTTGAATCCCCCACAATTCGGTTGTCCCTTTTGAACCTAGATCTTGGGATCTCCAGTCAACTAGGTTGGGTTGCCATTATGGTGATTCTTAATGTATAGGCTTCAAGCCCATTCCCCTCGATGAATTGCTCACTTGTTCTTTGGTCAAACCCTTTGTAAGCGGATCCGCAATATTTTCTTTTGACCGAACATACTCAATGAAAATTATTCCACTAGAGAGCAATTGTTTTATGGTATTATGCCTCCGACGTATATGTCGAGACTTACCATTATACAAGTTACTTTGTGCTCTACCTATAGCAGAATGACTATCACAATAGATACATATAGGTGGCACAGGTTTCCCCCACATTGGAATATCTTCTAAAAAATGATGAAGCCACTCAGCTTCTTCGCCTGCTTTATCAAGTGCAATGAATTCTGATTCCATTATGGATCTTGCAATGCACGTTTGTTTAGAAGATTTCCAAGACACTGCTGCACCTCCAATAGTAAAGACATATCCACTTGTGGATTTTGAGTCTCTTGTATCAGATATCCAATTTGCATCACAGTACCCCTCTAGTACTGCTGGATACCTTGTATAGTGCAGTCCATAGTCCAAGGTATATCTTAGATATCTAAGAACCCTGACTAGAGCCTTCCAGTGGTTTTCCCCTGGATTGCTATTATATCTACTCAGTTTACTGACTGAGTATGCAATGTCCGGTCTCGTACAATTCATGAGGTACATGAGACTTCCAATAATTTGAGAATATTGGAGTTGTGATATGCTCTCACCCGTGTTTTTGCTTAAATGCAATGTCACATCTACAGGTGTTCTCGCTGGACGATTATCATTCTCATTAAATTTGTCTAGGATTTTTGTTATGTAATGAGATTGAGATAATACATATCCATCAGATGTTCTAATGATTTTCATCCCTAGTATAACATCTGCAACACCCATATCCTTCATGTCAAACTGTTTGTTTAACATCCTCTTAGTAGCTTTAATGATATTATCATTGCTACCAATAATGAGCATATCATCCACATATAGGCATACAATCACATAGCCTTCAGGTCTAGCTTTTACATAAACACATTTATCACATTCATTAATTTTGAATCCATTTGACATCATCATTTTGTCAAATTTTTCATGCCATTGCTTAGGTGCTTGTTTAAGCCCATAGAGAGACTTAACAAGTTTGCACACTTTGTTTTCTTGACCCGGTACAACAAACCCTTCAGGTTGTTCCATATATATTTCCTCATTCAAATCACCATTCAAGAATGCTGTTTTTACATCCATTTGATGTATTTCAAGATTATACAAAGCAGCCATAGCAATTAACATCCTAATGGAAGTTATTCTTGTGACTGGTGAGTATGTATCAAAATAATTTTGACCTTCTTTTTGCTTGTATCCTTTGATAACAAGTCTTGCTTTATATTTGTCAATTGATCCATCAGCCTTCATCTTCCTCTTGAAGATCCACTTGTATCCGAGAGGTTTACTACCTGGTGGTAGATCTACCAACTCCCAAGTGTGATTTTGCATAATGGATTCAATTTCACTATTTACAGCCTCCTTCTAATATTGTGCTTCAGGAGAGGACATGGCTTCCTTAAAGCTTTGAGGCTCATTTTCTAACAAATAAGTTAAAAAATCTGGACCAAAGGATTTTGATGTTCTAGCACGTTTACTACGTCTAGGTTCATCATCTTCTCCCTCTTGGTCTTCACTGGTGTCTCTTGCAACATCCAAAGTTCTTTTAAGAGAACTTTCAATTTCTGTAGAATTCGAAGGAAAAATATGTTCAAAAAATGAAGCATTCCTTGATTCAATCACTGTATTGACATGTATATCAGGAATATCCGATTTATGAACAAGAAAACGATATGCACTACTATTATTGGCATAACCAATGAATACGCAATCAATGGTCTTTGGTCCAATTTTAATACTTTTGGGATTAGGGACCACCACTTTTGCTAGACACCCCCAAACTTTTAAGAAGTTGTAGGAAGGCTTTCGACCTTTCCATAACTCATATGGTGTCTGCAAGGTTTTCTTATGAGGTATTTTGTTGAGAATATTATTGGCTGAAAGCAAAGCTTCCCCCCACATGTTCTGAGGTAACCCAGAACTTATTAACATGGCATTCATCATTTCTTTTAAAGTTCTATTTTTCCGTTCAGCAACTCCATTTTGCTGTGGTGAATAAGGTGCTGTGGTTTGGTGTATAATACCATGTTGTGAACAGAATTCACCAAAAGGTGATTCGTATTCCCCACCTCTATCACTTCTTAGAACTTTTATTTTCTTGCCAAGTTGATTCTCAACCTCTGTATTATATGATATAAACATGTTTATAGCCTCATCTTTACTTCTCAGCAAGTATACATAACAATAACGAGTGCAATCGTCAATAAACGTAATAAAGTACTTTTTACCTCCTCTTGTTTGAACAAGTTTTAAGTCACAGACATCGCTGTGAATTAACTCAAGAGGTTCAGTACATCTTTCAATACTTTGGAATGATTTCCTTGTTAATTTAGATTCTACACAAGTTTCACATTTATGATTAAAGTCAATATTAAATTTAGGCAGATATTCCATATTAATCAATCTACGTAAAGCATCATAATTAAAATGTCCTAATCTACCATGCCACACATCACATGACTCAATCATATAAGAGGAAGAAGCATTCTCATTCATAACATTAAAAACAGATACATTAGGTAATACATTGAGCTTGAAAAGCCCTTCATTTAGATACCCTTTTCCCACATACATCCCACCCTTAGTCAAAACAAATTTGTCTGACTCAAACACCAACTTGAAGCCATTCTTGCTCAGCAATGATCCAGACACTAAATTCTTTCGAATTTCTGGCACATGCATCACATTGTTGAGCGTAAGTTCTTTGCCCGAAGTCATCTTGAGCACCACCTTTCCAATTCCTTCAACCTTGGCAGTAGAAGAGTTGCCCATACCCATAAACAGTTCACCATTTTTCACAGAGTGATAAGTGGAGAACATCCTCCTGTTTGAGCACACATGACGGGTAGCCCCAGTATCCACCCACCATTCTCTATCGTTAGTGATCATATTCACTTCCGAAATCACAGCAGAAAGGTTGATGTCATGCACATTGGTGGAGAGATTCTCCACTTCGGTCATGTGGGCTTGTGCCTTCTTCTTCTTGAAACCATCTTGTTTCTTCCGTTTGTAACAATCCTTAGCCTTATGGCCCATCTTGTCACACACATAGCACTTGCCCTTGAACTTGTTATTGTTGGAGTTATTGTTTGACTGACCCCCAGGATGCTTCCTCCTTTTGTTAGTAAAGCCATTGCTTTTATGCCCTTGTTCCACAACATTAACTTTGGCCTCCATGCCATGACCCCCTGTTTTCTTTTCAGAAGAACGGTTGTCCTCTTCAATCCTTAACCTCACAATCAGATCTTCCAAGTTCATCTCCTTCCGCTTATGCTTTAAGTAGTTCTTGAAATCCTTCCAGGAAGGTGACAATTTTTCAATTATTGCTGCCACTTGGAAAGACTCACTTAAAGTCATATCTTCTGCATGAATTTCATGAAGGATAACTTGTAGATCTTGAACTTGATTGATCACAGTCTTAGAATCCACCATTTTGAAGTCCAAAAATTTGCCGACCACGAATTTCTTCGTTCCAGCATCTTCTGTTTTGTACTTCTTGTCTAAAGACTCCCACAGTGCCTTAGCACTTGTCATCGAACTGTACACATTATATAATGTGTTGTCCAATCCGTTAAGGATATAATTTCGGCATAAGAAATCTGCATGTTTCCATGCATCTACTGCCGCAACAGCCGTTTTATCTTCCAGTTTCTCCTCAGTGAGAACGGGTACTTCCTCTTTAAGGAATCGGGCCAAATTCAGCGTGGTAAGATAGAACAACATTTTCTGTTGCCATCTCTTGAAATCCACACCACTGAACTTTTCTGGTTTCTCCCCTTTAACTTGAACAGGAGCATTCACCGGAGTGGGAATAAGTATGGTACCATCAGTAGCCATTTCTGTAACTTTTGCAAATCACAGAAGATTATCTCAGTAAAATACACAGTAATTATAGTACAAATGACAGTATATTACAATACAGCACAGTAATCATAAATAACAGTAAAAATTCTGTCTTAAGATTGTTATTATAAATTACTTCATTGCTACTGTATTAAGGATGAACTGTGTGTACCTTTTGCAAAGATGATAATAAAGGAGAAGAGTTTATGATCGAATCAAGCGAAAGACTTTGTCCTTAAGACAGAATTTGCCCTCCCTACGGTGCTTAGGACTCTTGGGCGTGTGCCTCCCAGGATAAGACGATCAACCACGCGCTGTAGGAGCACTCCAAACAGCACGCGCAGCGAACCACAGTGTGCAATACTTTCACAGAAAGAAGAGAGGAGGAAGAAGAAGATGCAGGAAAAAATCCGTACAGAAAACCCCATTTTTACAAGCTTTATAGAAATCCCGTTAAAGCCCGTTGAAAACACACCGTTTCCCGTTAAAGCCCGTTGAAACCCTTTCCCGTTAAACGGACGCGTCCGTCCGTTAACGGTCATAATAAAACGGACCCGTTTTGGTTGAACCAAAATAAATTAGAAAAACCAAACCATTGAATTTGTCCCAAAATAATATTTTCTTGTTGACCCAACCCAACCCAACCCAACCTGACCCGGCCCGGCCACGCGTGCGAACCGAACCGAACCGAGCCAAGCCGGCCGGACGGCGGCGCGCGCGCGTGTGGGTTAGCCCACCTAGGTGCATGGGTCCAACATCTCTCTCCCCCACAAAAGTGGGGTGGCCCTTGGGCCTAACTTATAAGGCCAACTTTGGACCTTATATACCATCCACAACCCATCCTTGGTGTGGATGTGGGACTATTCATCCTTCACCCAATTCACTCATTCATCTCATAGTAAGTGCGTTTTAAACAATACATGGAGAGATGATGCCATGGAGGGAGGGAAGATTTAGATTCGTTTCTTCATCACTTACATGTCCCCTGCGCTGCACCTCCTCAGTCTCTCAGCTTCAGGGACTTCCGGTGCGGCCCGGCCGGCGGTGTCTTTTGGCGGCTTATCGACTCGATATCGGTTCGATTCTCGTTTGTCGACCCAGGCCCATAAAATAGCTCCTACATGCGAAGGTCATAGCCTCCGGGCCAATTTTCAGCCCGCTGGGGATATTCCTACAAAAAGACTTTGCCGCGCGGCTTGTTTCATGGAATCTATTTGATTCTTTTTCAAGGTTTCAATGGATAAACCAAGATCATGCTAGATATATGTGGACTTTGGTAGGGTTTGCCTGGAACGGAATGGTGTCAAATTCATATGCTATAGTTTGGGAACAGATACAAATATTATCATCTATTGTTATCTAAAGCTTGAAATCGCAAAACAACGGATTAATTTCACCATTTCTGCAGCTATGGCCGAAATCATTCAACAGGCAACATGACTTCGTTTGTTCTAAAAACCGGCACCGTCCAAGGAGGATTGTATCTGGCCAGCAAATGCTCCCCGGTCGCCTTATACCCGTCCCTCACCAAGCTCTGCCGCAGCTTCTCCACCTTCTCCTCCACCACCTTATCCGTCACCGCTCCATTAAACCTCACCACTCCATACTTCCTCTCAGCTACCTCTCGTATGATCACCCTCTCGTCTATTGGGGCCGGCGCCTCGTCGGCCCTGGTGTACTTGGATGGCAAGATGAACTGCATCGTCACCATGCCACTGGCTTTCGTGATGACCGGCGCAGTCATGGCAATTTTCTCACCAGTATGATGATCATCTGGAGTTTTGGTTATAACAGGTGCAGTCATTGCAATCTTCTCGGGCTTCTTGTTCTGCGGGTTGCCGAGAGCTCCTATGTAGTTGGCAAGGATGGTGAAGCCACCATCTCGGTTGCCACGGAGCTGAGCCGGATCATAGGTGACTTCTGCCACAACAGAGGGCGGGTACTTGCGAATTTCGTAATCTGGGGATGATGCTTGGAGGAGTTCGAACTTGGGTGTCTCCACCTCAATCTTCCCGAAGACGATGCCCATTTCCCAAGCTATAGAGTGAAGGATGTGTGAGAGACTCTCTTTCTATATATAGAGAAGAGAAGGTCGATGGCCAAGATAGAGATTACAGAGGACGACACTGTTTCTATGAACCTTCCGGTCGTTTGTCCTTGCATTTTAGTGGCAAAATGCATGGAGGGAGTTGTTTGACAGCTTTGTGGCCGCTGTCACTCCACGATTACTGGTATAACTTGCAAGAGAAGAAATGATCTCTTCTTCATTTGACTAGTAAAAGATTTCTGGTAAAAAATAAGGAACCAAATGATCTTACGAAAGTAGTCCACAGTCATTTTAACAACCACTGGATGATAAAACTGGGAAAACGAGTCTTCTCGACAACTTGTTCTTATAAAATTTACGTAGACTTCTTGACATGATGCCCATGTAATGTTTTATGCTGCGGCCCGAGCCTGTCCAATGAATTCCTTCAGTATTGCCACAGTACTTTTTTTCTCAAAAAAATAACTATTGTAATAACATTAGCAATGATAAAATATAATGATAAAAAGGGTCAATTCTGCAAAGATCTAAAATCAGAAGCCCGACAGGTATGAAGCACGTCCATGATATAATTGATTGCAGACACCTTTTCACTGTCCCATGGTTTCCCGCGACAATGTACACCAAGCTTAGAGAATTTTGTAAAGATGGGCAGCATGGTACGTATAAGCACCCTAAGGAATAACGAGCCCAATTGGAGGATAAAGCAGATCGACCCTAAAGATCAGCAAAAAGATGATACGTCTTCGAATCCATAACGATGAGCCGAACCGCTGCCACAGCTGCTGCAACAGCTACACAACTGAAACCCCAGACATTTAACCAATGCCAACCTTTCTGCAAGGCTGATAACTTGTTCTTCTTCACAGTTAAGTACATATGATTTGCAAGAACAAACGTAAGTGGGAAAGTGCTCAAGGCCCCGGTTAGACTCATGAAATCTCCAAGGAAAGGCAAAAGAGCAGCGATAAATGTTGTCCCTGCAAGATAACCTCCTCTAACAAAGATCCTAAATGAGAGATTGTGAAAAGAAAAAGGATTTCCTTTGCCCCTTCCATACTTGGTATCCAAATATTCGTACATAGGACTTGCAAATATCTGCAATTTTAAGAGGCATGTATTAGTAAACTGGATAATATCCAAGAAAGTTATTCTGTCGATATTAGAACTATATAATTCACAAATTCCTGCTGAATGCAAAAGGCAAAGAATCTCAGAAAGATGGAATACATGTAAAGCGATGACTGTGTTCAGGAATGCAGCCAAGTTGGCAACTGTTTTCACCCAGAGAGGACCTGTAACACTGTTAAGAAGATATGATGAAGCCGAGGAGCCATACGCCCAGTAACCGACGAAGGTGACGGCATATAACGGTAAAAGTCCTGCTGTGAACTGGAAAAAGAGTGCTTTTTCCATATTCTTTACTACAGGAGGTTTTACTGTTGCCTGTGGAAAGAAGCTCCCAAAATCAGCATCACATTAGAAAGCAAAATTCTGGCTCTCAGGAATCCAGAGTATAGAAGAATTTTTCTCAATTATAAAAAAATGAGAAGGAAAGAAATCTTCAGTTCCTATGCTTGAATTTTGGAAATTTTGGCCATTTGGCCCGCAAATTGTGGAAGGCATTTTTACTAAACATTTTATTTTCACCGTTCACCACACAAATGCAGAATTAAGTTCAAAGCTCCCTAAGACTTCATCTTTCCAACAAAAAAAGTCCTCAGTATGCAATTCAACACTTTTTGTTAATCTTGACTACAACTAGAATCATTTCAGTGAAATCAACCTGTCCAAATGAAAATGACAATTGTCACCTACCTGGATTTCTGGTAGCATTCCTGTGTTATAAGCAAAAACGAGTGTCGCAGCAGCACCAATAGTGCTGAAAGTCTTGGATGACTTTGTGCCATGCGTACCATAATCGCGCTCAGGAGCATGCAACCCTGACATAAAGGTTGCAGAAAAACACATTAAATAGAAGCCTCTTTTGTGCATACCCAAAAGCCAAATGAAAAATTGCGTCAATTAGCATTAAAGATAAAATACATTAAATCAGATGCACTCAATATAATGCGAGGAAGATCACATTTTAACAATTGCGAAAGGCCTTTATACACTTACAGCCACATTTCTGAGGAACCTAACAAATCAGTGCAGTTTAATAAAAAAAATTGCCAATAAAACACACATGATGCTATTACTAAAATCTTAAACAAGAAACTGATTATCTAATATAGTAATATGTCATGCAATCCTTGTGACTGCTTATTAATCGGTTATAAGTCCCCCGTTTTACAACAGTCGACATCTTCTGGCAGGTGAAAGTTCACTTGAGTGAACTTCTGTATGATTTTTTTGAGTATACACTTCTATATATTATATGCTGTTCATAGCTCAAATAGCTTATAAACCAAAGAACTGAAGTTTCAACTGTCACATCCTAGAAGTTGAGTCACAACAAGCCCTGAACAGGCAACATTGAGAACCCGTGGAGAATGTCTAGTTGTTTCCACTCACACCAAAAGACGTGTTTTAAATGCATGTCCTATAAATATGCTCAAAGTAATAGCGCACACTGTTAGCAATCTATAGTAAACAATATTGGACTCATCAAAATGATTATTTATAAAAATCATGTACAGCTTGTCTAGTTGGAAAAAAAAAATGCAAACAGAGATTCATAATAGAGTTGAAAGAATAGATACCATCTCTGAGTGACAGAACGAAAACTGCAATAATGTACACAAGGCTAAGGGCGGTAGAGAAACCAAGCCAAATCCTCAAAGCTGACAAATGAGGAATGCCAAAAGCAAATAATGCACAAACTAGCCCAGCTATTGTAATACAGTAGGGAAGTTTCAAGACATCCGCATCATTGTAGAGAAGATATATTGCCTACAATCAGCCAGCTGAACAGATAAGTATTTGCAAATTACTTATACAGACCAAAAGGAAGCAAATATTACCCGCATATATGATTGATTTGTGGCCTCTCTCTATGCGAATGACTTTTAAAATTTTAGTTTTGTGCCTCTTGAGACTTATTCTAAATATATGATAATTTGGTCATGTCTAGGGTGAAACAAAAAAATCTCACTCGCCAAAACAGATAGATGAGTTGATTATGAGCAAGCAGTTTTTAGTAAACCCACCTTTAAAGCCTGTCCAGCCAATATAATATATCCTATGTTAATCATAAACAGGTTTACATACTGCAGCGCCCATGTTAATTTGTACATCTTCAGGCCTGCAATGAACATCAGACTTAAAAGGTAATTTGTGTACACATAAATAAAGCTTTAATGTGCAACGAAAAGAATGAAGTAAAAAAGAAAAAGGTTAATTACTGTTATTTCATAGGAAGGGTTTAGCTGTCAAAAAGGATAAATGTTGTGAGTAAATGCTGGGGGTTGGGGACACTTGAGTTGTCCAACCATAACCGCAAAGAGAAATACCACTAGACTTACTGATTTAATTTTTTTTTAGAAATACCACTAGACAATGGAAGAACTTAGCACAGGTTGATTCGTAGAAGAAGATAGTTAAAGAAAGTTATACATGGTGAGAGAGGGGAAGAAATTCTGATGCAATACCATATATATGACCGGCAAGATCTCTGTATCTGATCTGGCGCTTTCCCCCAACTTCATGAAGGCGCGCAAGAAGAATACTTGCATATAGAGATATTGCTGCAGCTAAAAGCAAGCCCACAACACCACCGATCCATCCTAGAGGAACCATAACAGTGCCAGAATATCCCAAAACATAAGCACTGTTCACGCCAGTTGTAAGCACAAAAGCCACTTGATACCAGGGATCTGAAGAACAAGTAAAACAGGAAAAGAGTGAGTACTATTTTGCATCGGATAACTATCAAACAATCGACAAATACAAAAGCAATGAATCAGAGCTTATAGTCCTGTGTTAACTTCCAACAATTAATCAGACTACTCACAACCATTCTCCTAACTTGATATACAATAGAATTGTGCAAGATATTTTGAACTTGTCATGGGTACTGACGACTTATAACAGAAGCCCGTGGTTCATTCTAATTGTTAAAAGCCTTGGGACAATAGATATTTTCCAGTTAACAAAGGCAAGAGCATAAATTTGTTGCAGTCTAACATGAAGTATCCAATACTTCCAAAGCTGTGATCCTCTAATTTAACAGTCGCATGCATAACAAATTACAAAGGTCGGAGAGTAGCCTTCACATAATCATAACCCAAGGTGCAAACATATATTAATAGATAATCAATTATCAGCATAAGGTGATAGATTTTAATTTCTCACGAGTCAATGGTGGGAACTTAAGCTACCAACAAATTAAGGAACTTAAATAGAATTCATTTGTTTCGACTAGAAACAATGGAGCAAGAGTTAGGAACAGAACATAGGCATGAAAATAACGATTTAAACAGTTGCTGAGACGGAAAGGAGTCATCTTTTGCTAAAACAAAACAATGAATGAAAGGCAGAAGAAAAGGTAACCGTGGCTAATCTGGTGGGCGGTGTCATTGGAGGCATCAACAGCAAGCTTCTCATCGGCATAAATCTTGTCGGCCGACGAAGCTGACTCGAGCTCGTCGTAGTTGGCCATGGCTGCTTCGGCCGCCCCAAGAAGCGGCCAAGCAGAGGACGAGGAAGAAGACAACGACGACGTTTGGTCGTGCTGCGGTAGCCTCCAGCGTAGAATGGCGAGGCGCCGGACTGGCTCCCTACTTGTTCCAAACGTCGCCCCTTCCTCGGATTCTGCCCCCCGTCTTTTGCGGGGGAGCAATCAAATAAATAGAGAGCCCTTCTCCACCGCGATTCCCTTCCCTTCCTTTTCCGGCCAACTAACTACCGATACTGCGCGCCAATCCCTCCCTGACAATGCCAAACGAATTCCGTATCGGAATAGGGACAAAATATAGAAGATATGTCGGAGATATTTGTAAAAAAATATCGATATTCAAAAATTAATTTTTTATTATATATTTTCATAATTTAACTTCTAAAATAAGTTATATTAATTTAAACAAGGATAGGAAACAACTGAAAAAGTTATTTTTTTTTTGAAAATATTTTTTTTAAAATAGCAATATATCAGTCCGAAACTGATATTTGAAAAAAATGGGAAAAATAATATTTACCTGTCTTGTTTTATTAGGTGGGGCCCGATATTAATAATCGATATGGAAAGTCCATATTATTAAGAAAAATATTTTATACTTTTATTATTATAATTATAATAATAATTATTTTATTAATATTAAGAATAATTTTTTTTATAAAAAGGGGTATCTGAGCCCTTGAACCCTACTCGAAGTGGACCAGGCAACTTAACATCTTAGAGTACCGTATGGCTCACGTTGGCATCTCTGCGGCATAGTCTACAAGCAGACGAGCCTTGCCACATTGTAAACGTGTTTGAGATTTTGGGCTACTTCTACAAGAGGTTAATAAGCAACCCATGGGATGTTCTGTAGGTGATAAGAAGTAGCGATAGGGAATAAGGAAAAGAGCAGGTAAGCCAAGTGGACATTTGGACTCATTTTTCTGCTAATCCGGAAAATCGACTGAGAGAATGCGGACTTCGGCAAAAATCTGCTCTAATTGTCTTTTGACAAGAAAAATATCACAATTAGAATAGAAAGGGATAATTAGTGGGGTTTTACTCAAAATGGTAGCGAGAATATACGATAAAACTATAAAGAGTTACAAAAAAAAAAAACAAAAAAGAATCCAGTAATGCTGGCGTGACATGTATGGAGGCGTATGTGTCTGATGGTTATTAGGGGAACTGGGGAAGGAACACACTAATATAGTTGTGACGGTTTATGTGCTCATGCAAGAGGGATGATACGATATGAGGAGTCGTCAAGGTTCCAAATTCTCTGTCGGAAGCAAATGAATGCCCAAAAATTTGTCGCGTCACACATCTTTGGTCGAGTGTGGGGGGCATCAGGTATGCACACAAGCGCACCAACCAGTGGGCAAGCCTGTTGGATGCTCATTCCACTCCACTTTGAAGATAGCTGGATTTCTCTGTCCTCTTTATACTCTTGTTAGAATTTGTTCCACAGAATTTATCATTCCACACCCCAATATCTGATTAACTTCGTATGGATGTCAAAGCCTGTTTCATCAACCATCAGGAATAAACAGAGAAGATGAGAGGGCCACTTTAAGAGAGGATGTATAACACTGAACATATGTAATTGCAGGCTAGTTAGGGGATGAAGGAAAAGAGACAGGTAGAATCTGTCTATTAACCTCCTTCATCATCATATGCATTCTGATAAGAAACCGATACCTCTACATGACTACATCCATCAATAATGATTGTCAAGTCATTGTCTTCTGCGAACTTCAGTTATTTGTTGCTACTCCTCCCAGAGAGAAAAAAAAGTGGAAGTCATTTTATAGCATCACAAAGTCTCAGAGCTAGAATTCAGTCTTGGAGCTACACAGAATTTTTACAATGCTGTAGAATTGAGTACTTCTTGCCCACAGACATTGTGGCTAGGGCAGGCAATTGCTTGTCCCGAATTAACATCCTGAATGGCATAAACTTAGGTATCAGTTTGAACAATGAAATACTGGTTGAAAGGTCTGTTGACACTCCTCACTTAGATTCACATTTCATGCAAAATGAGATGATTAAAGAGAGCAGTTTTAGATTGATAGAACAAAGAGTCTGAACATAAATCTCGAACCGCTAGCTTCAATTAACAAAAAATGCGGAAAGGCAGAGAGGTACCCAAAAGATTGTCAATTTGGGAATCCCGAACAGCAGAATTTGCAAAAACAAAAAAAAAAAAATCTACAATTACCACAAAATTGAAGACACAGAAGGCACAGTAGAGTCGTGTCCAAGGTTCATGATATGAAGGGACTTCACTGGTACAAGATTACAAATCAAAACTACAGCAACTATATAAACAAGGGGGCATAAATACACCATAGACATCAAACTTTCCCGCCTGAGACACAATCAAGACCTCCATCATTCTCAAATTTCTTACCATCAACACCATTCTTGTCGCTGTTCTTCACTACAATTTCCTCATACACTACCTCCACCGGATACGCAGGATACACCTGCGGTGCCACTCTGCGCCTCCTGTCCAAGAAGGCCGACCAGATGACAAGCACAAGAACGGCCACCACCACCCCGCATCCGGCCCCAAATATCATCCCTCCAAGGACACGAAGGAGATGATCACTCTGAGAGTGGACAATTGCAGGCTTTGAAATTTCTGATTTGGCCAGAGGGTCCAAGGGTTCAGAATGCATCGAACTTGGGATACGCCTCAGTTTGAAGCTCCACGAGTAGACTGAGGTGGCACCGGTAGCATTCCTGCTGGAGGAGCTCAGACCCACATAGAACCCATCTCTGAATATCTCCGGCAGGTCGAAATGGTAAGAGATAAGAGGCTCATAATGCCTGAAAGCTTCGAACTTGCTCACCCTCACCTGGAGCTCCTTCGAGTTCAAGTCATAGCTGACCGACGCGTACAGCCTCTCCCCACCATTGAGGACCAACTCAGCCATGGAGGCGTCTCTAGCACTGACTGAAACAAGACTGCCGATGTCGATTCCAACGTGGTTGGCATTGGGGTCCCTGTACTCGGGGTCAAGCCAGGTATCAAATTCGACGGCGACGACGCCGGGAAACACCCCGAGGGAGGGCGACCCACTGAGCGATTTCCGTCGGAGGCATTTGGGGACGAGCAGGAAAGCAAGACCGTCACTGTGGCCTGGGGAGATGGAAAAGGAGAAGTGGGCAGTGAAAGCAACAATCTTTTTGGGATTTTTGCCGGACAAATCAAGCAGCCTGTTGTACAAGATTCGACCGGAGCTGGAGGCCATGGGGCGGGTGATTCTCACCGAGGATTCACCGTCCACGACCTCAGCATCGCCCAAGAGCGATATTTGAGAGGCAAAAACAGGGTCGTCTTTGTCAAACTTAGAGAAGGAGAAGGAGAAGGAGAAAACAGGGCGAGTTGCAGACATGGCTATCAAACAAAATGCGAGGCAGCAGCAGACGGAGGAAAGGGAGTACCTTGAGCCGAAGAAGATGGCCATTGTGACTGAGCAATTAGACCTTGATGGCGTAGCTGGTCAAGATGAGATCCACAATTCCTCCTCCTGCTCCTCCAGGGCTAGGCTAGGGCGAGGAAGGGGGACGAGAGTAAAGTCGTTTGTTAATTCTTTCATCTGCCCAACCCAAGCCTGCAAACTGTAGCCCACTTTCACTTTTCAGTGCAAGTGTGCGTGTGTGGACTGCTGTAAAACAGGAGTATTTAAAGCAAGGAGATAAAAGGGGTGCTGTGAAGGGGACGGCTCGGATAAGACAGGGAGGAGTGTCTTGGCCTCTTGGGTCTTGCAACTCTGGCTGCATTTGTGAGTTTGTGACTGGTGAGTGGGTGTGTGGTCCGAAGCTTGGCTGTCTTTCTGTCGCATTGGGCTTGATTGAACAGCGAAGGGCCTCTCTCCTCTTTAATGTAAGTTGTTTGTTGCACTTTGGCTTTGCACCGGGGCCAATGCACGCGCCTGCAAGGGTGGTGCGAACCCCAACCGAACTCGACCAGATGAAGAATTAAAGACGAAGCGTGATCAACGAGAAAGGCAAATGCGGATAAGGGATGTGAATGCGAAATGGCGAGGTCCCCATTGAGGGCCTGGCGTCGTCGAATCACCCAACACAACCACCTCTTGGTTGTGCTCCTAGCAGGCATGAGTGTGGATGAGGACATGGAGTCTGGACTCTGGACTCTGGACACATTTGAATGAACATGTTGTGCTATCTTGTCACCCTTGAGGAGATATGACATTTTCCATACCTTCGTTACGAGGTGGCTAAGGTCCAATCATTTTTAACAAAAATTCACTTTTTTCCAAAGAAAACAATCTCTCTCTTTTCTTTTTCACATGAAAAGACACTTTTTCACATAAAGAGACTTTTTTCCGAGTGGTGATGGATATGAAAATCTGAAGTTGGCGCGCGGCTTGGTCATGCAGATGCTCGAGCGGTTTGGGCTGAGTATTAGAGTACATATATAAAATTATATTTCCAAACAACTCGAAAATTTGGTTATCTTACAGCGGACTCGTTAGCTTATAATGAGGAAGTTCAATAGTTCCCGCTAAGGGTGTCATAAGAAAATACTCCCTCTGTTCTAAAATACTGTGTATATTTAAGAAAATTCTCATTTCTATTTGACCATGAAGTCCACAAGGAAGTCACATGACCTATTCTCCCTTATATCCCGTCCAACTTGCTTGTTCACGAACCAAGTTCAAGTCAATCATTCCAAGGCTCCTCCATATACAATATTTTGAAACGTTAAATATTACCAAATATATATAATATTTTGGAACGGACGGAATAACATACTTAGATCTTGGTTGCTGGTGTTCCAGCCGCCTCACTACAGATTATTTGGGCAGGATTGAATTGAGCCCACTACCATGCAGAGCATTTAGCTGTGTGCTATGATTATTCACTAGGAGAAGCGCACTATCTTCAGTTCAAGCCTTTTAATAAATCCCACGGGTAACAATAAGAAGCAAAGAACTTTTAAAAAATCACACACTAATGGAGCGATAGCATATTCAAGTGGAGATTATATAAAATAATCAATTGGAGTCGAAACAAATTGAGGAAGAGCTATGAAAACCAGCAAACATCAGAGACTGGGTCACTGGGGGGCCAATATAATGTGGTGGGTCAACTCCACACAAAACAAATTCCACTTAATCAAGAACAAGTTACAAAGTGGAACCCAAATGCTAGACTACAATAGTATTGACGAGTATACAAAGTGCTACAAGATAAATCAGAACCCCCACTATCCGACTAAAGGCCTACGAAGAAAAAACAAACCAAGATATGCCCAAGTTTAGCAATTTCTGAGCTAAGAATCAAGCCATGTGAATATGGTGGGCGAACCGACCTGATTGCACATTCTCAAACCCAGATTCAAGTGTATGATTAGACGAAGAAACAACGATCTAATGAACATGCACAAACATGAGCAATGTGACAGGAACAAACCTGACCGATCCGAAGGTTGATAAGTCGACTCCCAAGCTCAATAAATTCCCACAGTTGATTTTTGTATCCTCACACGGGATGGATCCAACCACTATCAATGCTGCCTGGTTGCTATTCCATTCATATGCCCCTCCAATCTCTTTCTAAGGTCTTCAAAGCATGGAGAAATTAGAGACCTAGACATACTGTGGATCCTCGTATTACTGCTTCGGCCAGTTTAGATTGAGAGTTTCTTATATCTGGTTGAAATGTTAGAAAAGGATATCCAGACCCCTTCTGTATAGCAAAAAATAGCATCCACAGCATCCACTCCTCTTATAAGCACATGGAGAGCATTCCTGCCACTTGGGGCACTCAAGTTTAGATTTCTATACTAAACAGAGGAAGCCGCGCGTGAAGGTTGTATGTAATGAATTTGGCATATACAACAACATTAAGGTGCTAAGTAAGTAAAACTAAATTCAGAATCGTTCATGTTTGAGGAGGCAATTATGTCTAATAGCGAGTGTGCACATCTTCAGCATCTATTGTCAAGACAAGTAAAAGAAGAAGGTATTGCTTCTATATAGATTATTTTTCAGTCGGCTCAACCTTATAATGACATGGAATGAATATGACATTACAATACCTCAGAATCAAATTAATTACAATTGTCCGCCATGTGTATATTTCAAGCCAGATACTTCTCAAGTCTTTCCACTTCCTCCACGCTTCCAATGAAGAGCGGGACACGTTGATGAATCTGCCAGGAACACAAGCTAGTTAATCTCGCAGCAAATATGACCAAGCTGGTTCTACATTTCTATGTAATCTAATTTGATTATGAACAAATGTAGATTAAGTTCCTAACCTCCTGGGGTATGATATCAAGTATTCTCCCGTAGCCGTCAGAGCCCTTCCCTCCAGCTTGCTCCACCAAGTAGCTCATGGAGCACATTCGTACAGGAGCCTCAGTTTCCCATTCTTGCTCTTCTTGTCTCTTGGGTACCCGTATATGCCTCCATAGAGCAACGTCCGGTGAAAATCCCCAACCAAACTGCCAATGTATCGAGCCGAGTAAGGCTTACCGGTCGGCCCCGGGTCCTTGAGATCGTTCCATGTACTTCTTCAGCTTGTCGTCCCACATCTGGTAGTTGCCCTCGTTGAACGCGTAGATTTTTCCAGACTTGGGAATCTGGATGTTCTCTTGGGTTAGAACGAACTCACCGTACATGGGATCCAGCGTAAATGCGAATACGCCTTTTCCTATCGAGAGCACGAAGATGATGGAGCTCGAGTACATGCAGTATCCTGCGGCTAGCAGATTGCTCCCAGGCTGACACACGCTGACCACACACCTCTGCTCGGCTTGATCAAGCTGCACCCACCCAAGTTCAAATTGAAGATTGACTTCACAAGCAATCAGAATGAAAGCTGAAAGATCATAAAGAGATGAAGAGAAATAAGACTTACTGCACCACCCTCATCCCCGGCGTCAGCAAGGCATTCATCGTTGGGGCTATATATTCCGAAGATGGAGCCCGTTGAAACAGCGGCGTCAATGTTAGAGGAACCATCTAGTGGGTCGAACACCACTATATAGTTTCCCGAGTAACTTTCTTCCACTGCAACAGGCACGTCTTCTTCCTCAGAGGCAATAATCCCTGTCCGCCCACTTGATCTCAGGCAATTAGAGAAGACCTGCAAATGTAGTTATTATGCCTAGCTGCTTACTCTCTTGGTTGCAACAACTAGTTTCATGTTAGCCAGTGGACCTTGAGAGTCTGAGACCCCTCCCCCCCCCCCACCCCAAATGACCGGACCATAGTGATGCATATTGAGACTCAAGATAAGTACATTATTCATATGGAGGTGGTCCCAGGATACTGACCTCGTTAGAGACAACGTCTAGCTTCTTTTGATCCTCCCCTTGCACGTTGACGGCGCCCTGAATGCCGGTGAGGTTGGAAATGCCGGCCCTCTGCACCAGGGAAGCAATCTGCTTGCAGGCCATGGAGATGCTAGAAAGAACTATAGTCAACTCGGCATCGATACTCCCGGCCTGTTCCTGCTTGAGCAGCCAGCTGGTTAGAGTTTGGAGCTCGTACCCACTCCTCTTCTTGGTCTCTGCCGCCGCAGCTGTGCCCACCGCCGCGCACTGGATGGTGGTGGCCGCACTAGAACCGCCAGCATAGTGACTGTTGTATCTCTTAACTCTAGGGGTTGTAGTGGAGAAGACGCAGTGCTGGAGAGGGGATAGGCGGGAGGTGGAGCGAGTGGCGGAGAGGAGGAGCTGGGAGGGAGTGGGAACGGCGGCCACCATCTCTGCACTGCTCTGGTTGGCTGCGCGCTGAGTGTGGGGAGGGGATGCATGTCGATATTTTTCCTGGCTGCTCGTTATTGGGTGGACTCGGATTGTGCTCTTGGGATTGTAAGGCTGGTAGGTGTTGAGGCCCCCCCCCCCCCCCCCCCCCCCCGCTTATCCTTGTTTGTCTGCTTGCTCGTCTTGTGGTCGATCTCTATGCAGTAGCTTCCACTTACTATTCAATAAGCATATCTACTGATGCAGTAAGAAGATGTGAATTGAGGCAAAAAATAAAGATATAGAAGGAAGCTCGAAGTATTCCTCCTCGAAATGGTGGGGTAATGTGATACAGTGATGCACCAATAATAATCAGCAGTCCCATTGTCTGTCCGGCCCGAGCTCCCTTCTCGCTCCTAAATGAAACTCAAATCATTTTATTCACAGAGAGATTCACGTACATCTTCCCACGGTCGATATGGGAAGAATGGTGATCATATATCCATTATAGAAGTATAATGAATGCCAAATATTTGCAATCTGATGATTTTTTCATTTTG
Source organism: Houttuynia cordata (assembly GCA_039654745.1). Taxonomy (NCBI): domain Eukaryota; kingdom Viridiplantae; phylum Streptophyta; class Magnoliopsida; order Piperales; family Saururaceae; genus Houttuynia; species Houttuynia cordata. The sequence goes on from CM077506.1 coordinate 24,812,798, forward strand.
CTTTTTATAACATCAATTCAAGTTTTCGAAAAGATTGATCAATGTAACAGCCCCTCAAGTTGATGGTGAAGTTTATGAACTTTGGCCAACAATGTTATATCTAAGAAACTTTAATTTATGGCAGATTAAATACTTTCCCGAAAGGAAATAGTGGAATTGCTAATGTTACTTAGCAGAGCTGTTTAATGGGGCTATTTGACAAAAAGTTCAACTATTGTCTATTGGTTATAAAAGCCTTATCTTTCAGATAGACAACTAGGGTCCAGTGATGCAACTATTTAGATCTACATGGAAGGGTGCAATTGATCACACCCGAACTAATTTTAAATTACATAAGAAGTAAGAACACCTGAATTCTGCTCTAAACAGTATCCCAATTTTATAACAGCTAGCTATCTTGGCTCACAAATTACAAACACACATCCTGCAACTAGATCTTAATTTCTGCAATGAGAAATATTACAAGGTATGTAATCACATTTGATACTCCTCCATTAAGCCGTTGGGACGACACTGAATTACGCCCTGTTGGGTCAAAGACAACAGGTGGTGGACTGGTAACACTAGTCAGATTTGGAGGTGGTACCGGAGGCCGAGCTGTTGGTTGTGACATGGATGGAGCAACTCCGGAGCAAACATTATTATTAGTCCGATTTACGCAAGGTGGTGATGGAGTGGATGTGTTTCCTGCCGGTGGAGGCTCTTCTAGTACTCCATCTATGCCATGGCATTTGATTGAAGATCCACTGAAGCAGATATTAGGACTCATAAGACGTACATTGTTGAAGTAATACCGTTGTCTTCCTCCATTTAAAACTGTGAGCATATAATCTGGTTTGCGAGTTGGAATGATGGATCCATTCGGGATATGGATCAGGTTATCAAAGACAAGAGGTGAAGGGATAGAATGCCTCAAGAGGAAGTCCGGAATTGCGCTTGTCGGTAGAGAAACTGATGAAAGTGTGCGGTCATTCGGCATGAGGAAGGTGATGTTTGGTGGAACTTGGTCCTTCAGCATTTTGATCAGAGTCACGAATGTGAAATAGTTGGCTGTCTGCATCTGTGTAATGGCGACTGTGAGATCTGCATCTGCCGTCGGTCCTTTGGTTGCTGAGGCTGGTAAGATTAGCGTGGCTAATAGGATGAAGGTCAGGAAAACAGCCATGGACTACGACTAGAAGAATAGTACACTAATGGACTTGCTTGTTAGGTTGTTATCAAAAGCCATATGTATGTATATTATGGAGACTTATAGTCATTTGACATGCTTCTTTGCTGCTTCAACAGCTAGATTCATGCTTTGTTCGTGATCAGATTTTTCTTCATATTTAAATCTTTTTCTTAATAGCTTCGTTGTTAGAGCTCGGTTTAAGTTAATTGAGAAGAAGCAAACCATATTCCACAGTTCTCGTCGGTGCATGCGTTCAATTTTTTGGTCCATGATGTGAAGCTGATTTGGTTTAGTATGATCCGAGTAAGAGCAATATTATGTAGTACGAAGTAAATTATCTCTTATACATGTTTAATGGCCTTGCGTTTCCATGTGTGGACAACCTGATCTTTTAGAGTTAGGTATGACATGTTCTATCCATGGCACTTCGCAACTCCTTATGCATGTACGTGTGAGGTTTGAGAGAGAGGAATTATGTGCTGTGCACAAGTTTCAACAATTAAGCAACCAATGCCTCGTAGGGTTACTAATGCATACGTCGAATGGCAAATCCATAGAATAACCATTGCCTCTTTGTTCACGTAATTCTAAAGTTCTATGTAACATGTTGGAGAATGGAAAAAAAGTTATACGTAAGATATATTCCCTTTTGACACCGCTTCCAGACGGACCACAAGAGCGTATCAGGCTCATGAGATTAACTTTTAGGGGAAAACATCTGAAGTACCTTATTTTTACTTTTGTTTATCGTATCTAAATCATATTGTTCTATTAACCATGCCTATATACAATAAGCTGAAACGTAGTATCAGAAACTTCTTACCAAAAGAAAAAAATTTCTATTACCCCTCTGTCCCCTTTGATTTTTTTTTCTCAATCAAAGTAAGAAACATCGTACTAAGAAATATTGTATAAAAAACTTCTATTAGCCCTCTGAGGGCAAGGATGCTTATCTTTTGTCCCTCTGCCCAGTGCAGGGGCACGGAAAGGAAAATTACGTATAGATTACGATTTAGTCTTCTTCAGCAAAGAAATTACGTATAACTAGTGTTCCAAAAGTCCCTTCATAAAACTGTTATACTCCTTTATCTAAATTTACTTGCTTACATTAGAAAACCAAAATGAACTAAAGTCAGTTCATTAATTGGTTTTCTAATACAGACAGGTAACATTGAAACACTTCAAAATTACAGAAACCGTCACATATAGAATCCCACTCTCATGGGGAATAAGAAAGAAATAATGGCCCCGATATTGGAATGCCCGACTCACAAAAAAAAGGACCCACTCTATCCTCTTTTTAATCTCATGAATAATAGGGCTGGGAAAGTGCTACCCGATCGGACCCGTAAATAGGGTTGGGTGCGGGTTTGAAATTTTTGCCCAATTTAAAATAGGGTCGTGTAGTGTACTTACCAGAATTTTCCACTATCCAACCCCAACCCGATTTACCTATTATAAAATATTATAATATGTATTTGATATTAAATAATTTAATTTTTTTTAAATATAATCTTATTTCAAGATGACAAAAAACTTAGATTAATTTTATTTATATTCAAATTTAGTTAAATAAAAGTCAATTTTGACTTCTTAAAATACTAGATTAGAAAAAACAATTAAAAATTTGGAAAAAATGAGGCAAAAAAAAGTAAAGTAACCCGACCCGGCCCACCAAGTAGGGTTAGGGTTAGCATCTTCGACACTATTCCTTAATAGGGTGGGGTCATGACCGACCCGATTTCATGTAAAGTCAAGGTCTACCCGACCCAATTCCCAGCCCTACATGAATACAAGAGCTGAAATGGTCCCCTCCTAATCACCCCCTAACAAATGTTACTACCATCATTGTTGCTAGAAGCAAGTGTCTAACCAACATCAAAAGTTTCATAAAAAAAACATCAAGAGTAGAACCTTCCGTTATCACCTACGGACGTACTTAATTGGGCCTCGCCGACCCTTTGGTGATAAATTAAACTTAAAGGCATCGGTGGACGCCGTCACACCAGCCAAGGCTGCCATTGAAACCTTCTTTGGAAGTTTTCGTCCTGATTCTCCTTTCCCCCACGTTAATCCCCCCACCAAGAAACGCATCCCGGCCTTGAAGCTATGACTAGCGGCCTCCTTCGCGCTACGTTCCTTTCCTTTGATTGCAGTCTACAACCAAACAACTCAAACACTATTCAAGCTTAATACAATACTAACGGAGAAGTACACTATTGCATTAATTGATGTAAACAAGAAATCGCACAAGTCGACTTTGATTTTTCAACTTCCAACCGTTCTCTTGACGAACCCGGCCCACCTTGCTTCCTCGAGTCTTGACTTCCTACGTTTCAACTGTTGTTTTGTGCTCGCTTTTATGCCTCAAACTTCCGTATAATACAGGCTAGATAGTGACAGAATTCCGCACATCTTATTTAATTATCATCAGCTACAGCTTACTCCCTTATGAAACATGTGAATGGCTCATCGTTGCAGTGACGGAGAGTCTAATGACATCTCACATAATAATGCCTCTCTATATTGCTAATCTTTTCTTTTAATATTTTGACGGTTTGACCCCTCCTTTTGCATGGACGCATTCAAAGCTATTTTTAGACAATGATTTTGTGTGGAGTACGAGCTATTGTAGTTGGTGTGTTCCTAGGAAGCGTAAACCCTCGAACAAGTATTTCTAAAATCTGGCATAAACCCTTAGAGCCGGAAAAAAAATATCTGGCATAAACCCCCGATAAACTCTTCTCCATGCAAATGCGAAAAAAACCACAAAATAAGGAACACGTACAGGACGCAGAGGAAATGATGGAGCCGAATGGACGAGAAGAGCCAACCACGCCTCCGACTTTGGACTGCGACCCCCCTTGCAATAGACAAAGGCTCTAAAAATAGGCATCTTAGTCGTTGTGTCACTTCATATAGCTAGGACCTCTCTCTTCTATATAAGCCCCTGACCTCCTCCTCAAATCAGCCTGAGCTCCTCTTCTGTATTCACCAAGCACAAAGCTCAGCACCCAACAAGACAAAACAATCCAAAACCCCACATCTGCCTCCATCATGTCTTCCTCTGCAACTTCCAAATTGGCCGTGGCCCTTCTCCTCTGTCTCTCCATCCTCTTCCCTGCTGCGTTAGGTAGAATACAAACCACCTCTTGTTTTCTACTATTAGAGCCTGTAGCTCATTTTCTGCTAGTTTCATAATTAAGACACTCAAGAGACTAACTTAACTTGTATTGGTTGTTGGTGATCAGGTGAGATAATATGCGAGGAGTTGCCGAAGGAGATGTGCGCCTTCTCGATAGCTTCGTCCGGAAAGAGGTGTCTGCTGGAGAACTTCGCAACCAAGGATGGGGAGACGGAGTACCAGTGCCGGACGTCGGAGGTGGTGGTGGAAAAGATGTCGGAATGGATTGAGACCGACGAATGCATCCAGGCCTGTGGAGTTGATAGGAACGTCGTGGGCATTTCCTCAGACTCCCTTCTTGAGCCTCAGTTCACTGCCAAGCTCTGCTCCCGTGCATGCTACGCGAACTGCCCCAACATTGTCAATCTATACTTCAATCTTGCCGCCGGTGAAGGTATAATAATTGACCTCATCTGATCAACAATCGTTTTCATCTTGCAATAATTCGATATTCATTACTTAGATTGCTTACAAGACTATACTCTATAAATTATGGGTACGTGAATTTTCATGTGCTATACTTTTACTAGTAATCTTGAGTTAAATGATCAATAAGGACATGACTAAATGGCCGTTCCCTGAAAAACTAGAACAAATGTGTTTCTTCTATTAGAAGTTGGAAGCTTCTACTCTGTAGTTTGTTCTTTTCTGCTTCCTCACGTTCAAGCAAGGTATAAGGTTCTCTATGAAATTACTTGTGCCACGTTGCTCATGTATCTCCTTCTTTACGGGTTAAGTCATTCTCTAACCACAGCTGGAATTTTCTAATCAAATGAAATTTATCCACTATTGATCGATCAAATATTAGGTAACTCCATTCCTGACCATTTGATTTGTCTTTGTGCTATTGTGCAGGAGTGTTCTTGCCTGACCTATGCAAGGTTCAACGCGCAAACCCACACCGAGCAATGGCTGAGCTTTTGAGCTCTGGAGTGGCTTCTGAACCAGTGTCTGCCCAACCCTCGAGCCTCTCTGCAGCTGCCCCCATGTCAGCTTTTGCCGCTGCTCCAACATCATCTTAAATCATGCATACTAGAGATTATCTACCGGGATTATGCTATAGTTTTTTGGCACCTAGCATGGTGAAAGAACAATCACATCGATCTGAATGAATTGGTTTGCTTTTGGCTGAGAGCCACATAAGCATTGTACTAGTTCTTCTTATGGAGTAGTTTATAGTCTCAATTTATTGTATCAACGAGCCTCATTATAGTAACTTTAAAATTTCTGAATCTCTCTCGTATTACAATGGCCGGAGAATGATTGGGTCGTTCAACTCTCAACGTGATGGACATTTCCAATTTAAAATGCATCACGTCTCCAATATGTAAATTAACCATGGCTTTGAAGGAGTAAGCACACACCTGCCCTGTTGCTTACAAAGGTTGTAAGCCTTTAGCTTGGACCAAGTTAGGTTTCGGGTTCCCACCTCGACCTAACTTCCAGAAAGCACTAGAAGATTCTTTTGTTTTTTTGCCCAATTCAAAGCAACTCAGATATTTATATCACACAAAAAAACCAACTCAGTCATCAGAGATGCTGTGGCATGCATGAATGCTAAAAACAACTCATTAATTATTTTTTGGGAACAAATTATCAGAGAAATGGTACTCGTATTCATATAAATAAAGAGAGTCTTGCCAGCGCTGCAGTGTGCTGTAGGGTTGACAACCGTTAGATCATGCATGGCCCACTAATCCTACAGTGGCTGGGCTGGGCTACATAAAAATACATAAAAACTACATAAAAATATCGAAGACATCAGAGAGAATATACGAGAAGACAAAAAAAAAAAGAGTTTCTGAGCTGGGCTGGGCTTTCGTTGATGACCGTGAGACCTGCCGAGGCCCAAGAGGACACAATCGGCATTTCGGAGCACTCCTCCGCCGAGCCGAACATGACCAAATGAAGACAGAAGACGGCGGAGCCGACATTCCTCCCGCTGAGGCGGAGCCGGCGGCGGAAGGTGGAGGCAACGGGTGGACGGCGGAGGACCGTGTGAAGGGCCCATGGTCCCTGGAGGAAGACTCAATTCTCAGTTGCCTCGTCGGCAAATTCGGTACCATGAACTGGTGCCTCATCGCCCGCGGTATCCCCGGCCGCTCCGGCAAGTCCTGCCGCCTCCGCTGGTGTAATCAGCTTGATCCTTCTGTCAAGCGCAAGCCTATTACCGGTTTGTTTGTTTCTTTGTTTTTTTTCCTATCTCTGCCTCATTTCGCTTTATATACACTCTGTTGAATATACTCTATGAAGTATGAAACCTTTTTGGCAGCTTTTGCGTGCCTATTCTTTCGCAGTCGTTTGTTGTTGTTCATGTTTCCCGCAGCTGTGTCATAGTGGAATGGTGAATTACTGATCGAAGTGTTCGTTTTCTGTGTTTGGTTTTCACCATTTTTTTGTATTGTCACTCAAAAATGTCGCTTGTAAAGCTTTTTTATCCCTCGAGTTTAGTTTTGCAGTAGTTGTGTACTGACTCTATTTGTTGAGATATTCATAAATCATGTCCTTGTTCCTTTACGTGCTGAGAGGTGGGGAATTATATTTTTTCTGCATATGCATGGTTTATGTTGTGCTATGGGCATTTTTTGTTAAGAACCACATATTTATGGAAGCTATGCCATATATATTCTTTACCCCATTGTAAGCATGAGGGAACTTGTTACTGGTTATGATTGCTATAATTTTGTGTGAGATTTCTCTGTATAGGGTAATTTAGCAGCTTCATGCATATAAATGCCCTTGTGCCTACTTTAGTCTTTTCTGCAATCTGTTGCATGTAATCGTGAAATTTATGATTTTTCCCGGAGCTGGGACGACTATGTTTCCATCTCGATTTTGCCTATGTCAATGTTACACTATGTTATGTGTATTTCTTACCAAAAAAAACTACGTTATGTGTGCCATATGATGTTATGGTTAATTTGAAGAAATGGTAACTTTGTTGCAGAGGAGGAAGACCGGATAATAATTGCTGCATATGCAATACATGGGAATAAATGGGCGTCAATTGCAAGGCTTTTACATGGGCGAACTGATAACGCAATAAAGAATCATTGGAACTCCACGTTGAGGCGCCGGGGCATTGGGGTTGACAAATCAAACGTTGATTTTTACGAAATGGTTGAAGATGCTAGCACAGAGAAAACTCGAGCACCTTCTGAAGAAACCCTTTCAAATGGGGATGTCAGTTCCTTGAAGGCTGTTGAAGGAAAAAATGTTTCTAGTCCACCATTGAACATTTCAGAGCAGTTTGTCGACAGGGTCTATCAACCTCAGTTTGTTCATTGTATGCCAGAAGTGAAAGCATCGCATAACCTATTCCGTCCTGTTCCAAGGATAAGTGCTTTTAGCCTATACAATCTATCGGATATTCACACACACCGCTCTTTTTTGCCAAGGCCATGTCCAACACATCTTTGTTTTTCCCAAACTTTCAGACCTGATATTGGGATCTGCAAAACATCTGGCGCTGCCTACAATGATGCTCGAGTGCCTGCCCAATGTGGACATGGATGTTGTGGGACCAATGCTGGAGAGTCGTCCAAGAGGAGCTCCATACTGGGGCCTGAATTTGTTGATTTTGTTGAGACTCCACCAATTGCCAGTCATGAATTGACTTCAATAGCTGCTGAATTAAGTAATATTGCATGGCTTAGCAGTGGATTAGAATGGGGTGGTGCCAAAATGTTGAATGATTTCTCAAGCAACACCACCTCACAAGAAATGATGACATAGGAAGAGCTTAATGCAGAGGCAGCATTTAAGCACTGGTGAACAGCGGGAACGTCATTTTGGTGTGGGTCGACTTATACCTGGAGCAGAATTTTGTTTGTGTAACTATGCGGTTAATCTTTCTTTTATCACCCTAAGGTCGATGGGCAGCAAAAATCCATCCGTCTCATGGTCTTTGGAGAACGATTACCATCATATTGGTGGTGTAGTTTGTCTAAGAACATTACAGGGACTTTTATCAACAACAACGTTGTTTCAGAGGGCTGCTGCTATGGACTTTGATACTACTATCCAATTGCCTTATATGAGATTGACTCTTACCTTTTGCACTTTTGCCATTTGCTAAAAAGGATGAAGCTAATACAACAACGTCATATTTATAAGCATAAATAAGACACATATTTTATACATTCATAAATGCTGTCCTTGTCATTAATTAGGGGCAATAGTGTGAAAAAATTGTATAGTACCGTGGACCAAAGCCCTTTCCCAATAAAGTACGTTAGGAGGTCCTTTGACAAACGGGTGAATTGATCAGAAATGGGCCATAAATGCTCCTAGGTGGGAAAGAGTCCGGAACTGTTGGTGAAACTTTACAGCGAAGCCTTTACTAGCCCTTGATCGTATGGAATCGATGGGGCACACACGGAAAAAGTGTGCGCTCAAAATCGCATCGTTTGACCGATCCATGTGCACCATCAATTCTGAGATGGGATCGGCTAGTGGAGCTTCACCAGCGGCCTCGGACAAGTGGGAAAATGTTCATGTTCTTGTCATTAATGAGGGGCAATAGTGTTAAAAAATGCATAGTACTATAGGCCAAGACCATTTCCCTATAAAAATGTTTGATATCCACCGTCTGAAAATACACGAACGGTGGATATTGACGATATAAACAGACAGTCTTGCTAAGGCGAACTAGTCATCGTTTTGTTGCCCAATATTGTCAATCGAATCCAAGACAAATGTAAGCACAAGAGTATTAGATGTTATATCACTCATGGCCTGACATTTCCAAAAGAAATAGTATTGCTATTTTAGGACGGCGCCGGTGGTAATTTGAACTGCGATGATTGATGGACCTTCGTCGGAATGTTTTCTTCCCTAACTGGATGCTCTAGTAAATCGCTAATTTTGGGAAGAATGAAGTTTTTTCTATATTACCTAGCACCCATTTGGGAAGAAGGGTATTTTGAATAATTTCTAGGTCATATGGAAGAAAAGAAGAGATTCTGAGTAATATAAAAAAACGGAAGTTGGTGCCAAGTAATATGTAAAGAGCTCGTTCGTGGGTAAAATTGTGGGGTCGTAACGTAGGTGAAGCATATTTTTTGTACAAGAGGCCGTTTGGGGTGTGATTAAAAGCAAAACATCTACTCTAGATATTTTGCTACACTGTAGCATTCATATTTTTTCCATATCCAACGTGAAAATGGAAAAAAAAGTGGACATCTAAAATCCACGGATATTTGGTTATAATCACGGTCCCTAACAGTGAGTTCGAAAGAGGACCACGACCCCACTTTCATAAGTGGTGGGCAGTGAGCCACGATAAAAACCTAGTCAATTGCCACATGATCGACTCGAACTCCGGCCTCCGGTCCAACATGCCAGTTGCTGGATTCTGGCTTCAAAAAACAAACAAAAAAAGCCAAGCTAAAGTTGAGCGTATTTACGCGCGACGGCGAGGGCGAAAGAGAAAGAGAAACCCTTTTGCAAAACCCTCTCTCTCTTTCTGATTTTCTCCTCCAACCAAGTGAGGAGCTGCGACGCCGACGCCAAATTCTAAGTCTATCTCTGCTTGCGCCCGAGGTACTCTCTCTCTCTCTCAGGCCTTTGTGTTTAGAGTGCGCCCCGCACCTCCTTTTTACATTTTTCTGGTTTTGAGCGCGGAAAACAGGTGTCTTGTGCAAGTCATGCCATTGATTGTTCAAACTTCGGACCTTAGGCGTCAAATTTTCTTCTAGCATTTGACCATATGGATTTTGTTAATGTTACTCCCACCGTCCAATGAAGCTCATCTGGATTTGAGAAAGTACGGATCCTACATTACATGGCTGGATTTGCTCTCTCAAGACCAAAACCACGGGAATAGGGAACAAAATTCTGTTTTTTTTGTTGTTACGGGCCCTGGAGTCCAATAAATTTCACTCATTTTGCAATTCGGACGAGCTTCTTTGAGGAGGGACTATTGTAGTGTGTTTTTTCTCTCTGATTTGTGTCATTTTTGACACTTCGGTTGGTGTTCTGCGAAATGTTAGTTATCTTCTGGATGATTCATGAGTTTAGTATGTTGTGTTTTTTCTAATCTTAATGTTTGAATTTCAGGTGAATTGTTCCAGATGGCCAGCAACGATGGAGCAGGAGCTACGACAGAACAGGTCTTCTAGTGGCTGTTTCTTTACCTGTTAATCATGTGTTGTCAGCGTTTCTACTTTTGCAAGACTAGAAACGAACTTCTCTGTGACATAATGTATAACTCCTGTTTCAATTTATGCTTTTTCCAGTTTACACTTAAATCATCAGAATTATTTTAGTTTTTTCCCAAATCTTATACCTATTTGGAGAACTGTCTGGGTTGGTCTTCGATATGAATCACCATTGGGCTCGGTGTTGGTTTCTGATGCCCGAATGATAGTGCTTCACCTCCAGTCAATTGGTCTCTTTTTCTAGCACAGGTGTATTGTTTTTGCCGTCAAAATTGGGCTTTTGGAGTAAGTGTCCTCATTTGTTTTATAAAGATTACATGTCCTTATTGAACTACCTGAAACAACGCTAAAAACTCTGTAGTTGAGGATGCACATATTAAGTGTTTGCGTCTGAATTGGTGAAGTACACCAAATGGCCTAATAAAATGAAGTTATAAAGCAGCAGACAATTAGCAGGTTGTACCCTCTAAATCTTATGTGTTTTTAAGAATTGATTTTGTGGATTCTGGAAGTGTGGCGCTACCCATAGTGATGATACTGTTTTGATTAAAGTTTGCAGTTTGGCCAGTTTAGTTGTTTTGCAAAGGTGAAGTGGTAATGCCTTTGGTATTTGTTCGTTTCTACAAATGTTGTTTTTTTACTGTTATGTTTAAGCATTGCCCTCTACTCTCTTTCCAAAAATGTGAAAGTGTATATGGAGTATCTACTGCTTGGACTCTTTATAGATTTAAATCCTCCAATATGTGTAAACTAAAATGCATATCTAACTTTAAAATGATGAATATGTGTCAAGTATCAAAATTTGGAATGCTATCCTTAATGTCTTCGAGTTTGGGGTTTTGATTTGAGTCAATTAGAATACTATTGTGTCATATTTTTTGTCCCTGTCAGTTCTTAGAACCACTGAACTGGTCGTGCAGATATTAGGTCTGGCTTTGACAGAGATGGAATATAAAGTTGAAATGTTCAACAAGTAGGTGACTGTTGCCTTTTCATTTCTGCCACTTTTAAAATAATAACAAGACGACTAATCAACTATAAAAAAGACTATAAAGAAGATGCAGTTGGAAGTTGTCCAGTAGACGATTATTAATCATGGTAAGCTTCTTCTTATGTTGGCTTTCTCCTTATTGTGCGCGTCGCATGATGCAGGTTGACTCAGACTTGTTTTGACAAATGTATTGAGAAAAGGTACATATGCGCTACTTTGTGTTCTTGATGTTCCTTTCTCTCACATGTTAGAATGGTGATAAACATGTCCTGCAGCTCAATGAGTGGGGCTTTGATTTCGATATCCTGTTTCTTGCAAAGTTCATACCTTTTTAAGACAGTACATACCTTTTTAACATGTTTCCAGGTATAAGGAATCGGAGCTAAACATGGGCGAAAATAGTTGTATTGACCGCTGTGTCTCAAAGTACTTTCAGGTAGGTTCTATGGTACTTTGGCTACATTTGACTGTTATGGTTAGGGTATATGAAATTATTCCGGAACGGATGTGGTTGGCTCTGCTTTGTTTGTGCCATATTGAAAGTTATTTATGCATGTGATATTTTCAGGTTACAAATCTTGTTGGGCAGCTTCTTGGTGCCAATCGACCACCAATGTGAAGTGATGTGTTTCAACTGGCACATTGTCCTAGGAATATACGGAGTTTTTTAATATGAATATTCTGGTAGCAGAAATAGTTGTCGGCGCGATTTTCCATTAGTGTTCGACCTGAGTTAGAATCAATACTGAGATCTTCTACTTTCTATTTTTTTCTCTTTGGGTGTTGCAATAAAAAGAGATTTATTGTCGATGTGAGCGTGGTAACTGCCGCGCTATACATTTTCATTATGGCAATTCCAAAATTGTTTGTTCCTTTCAATAATTTGAAATTGTTTTATCATAGATAAATAAAGACATAATCAGCCTTTCTGCCTATGTTCCTGATTTTAGTCTTGGTCTTCAAAGTAGGTCGGGTAATGCAGTGACATTAGAAACAGGATGTCGCCTAGGCTCTAAATTAGAACTTTTTTGTAATTTCAAACCAGATTGATTCGAATAAGGGGTGTTTGAGTTCTTTACAGACTGGTTATTCCCCAGTTTGTGTACTTCTGAATACACGATTGTGATGGCTTGATGGACCATATCACATAGGGATTCGCGTGAATGGATGGTAGGAGTTTTGTCAATGTTCATCCCATTTTACTTGAGCACGGAAACCTTATAAAAAAATCCTTTACATTTTAGTGTTTGACATTCTTTTTAGCTTCGAAGGCTGACCCATCCTTGAGGGTGTCTCTTGCATCATTGTCCATTCCAAGGCTGAAAAGCGCAGCTGCTTGAAGATAAAAAGCGGTAGGCCAATCAGGAGAGATAACCTGGGCCTGCATTGCATCACCTAAAGCTTCTCGAGGCATATCATTCATCAAATAGCACAAGCAGCGCCGGGCAAAGACAGTGGGTGACACCATGGTCCTGCCCTCGATGAACTGCCAAAAATTAGGAAAATATTTATGAATACTTACAAACTAACGAGTGATACATGAAAATAATAGGCCTGTGAAGCAATGTACGCTTCCCGCGAATAACAATCAATAGCAGTCCCAAAATCCTTTGCTCTGAAAGCTGTCTCCATGTTTCTTAGAATCCAAAGTCTCCTGCATTTGGTTGGCCCACATTTGAAATGAAAGCTGCAAGATCATACCATACAATCAGAGATAAATGCATAAAATCTGTTTGCGGCTTATTGAGCGCCACTAGAAAGTGTGCTCATATTCTAACCAGACCAACGCGTGTCTGATTGGATCAATCACAAATTTATCAAATCGAGTAAACATAATAAAGAGACGATATGCTGGCCACTATACACAATCAATCGAAGACAACTAATACACCACGTTGGACTATCAAACATCATGTCAATATATTTTAAATAATGGAGATTACGATGTATGCCTAATTTGTCAGTGTTTTTTTTTTGTTTTTGCTAATCCCAGATGCATTCGTAGTTATTGATTAAATTATATATATATATATATATATTAGCATACGTACGAGGGTCCTTTTAGATAATGGACCGAGCAAGTGAAAACTACAACAACAAATACGTTATGAACACTGGTAGGCCTTGCATATATTAATCAAAGCTTGAATTTGAAACTCTTTACAGACCTCGTTGGCTACTCCTTCGTCATCTCTGTATCCAACTTTCTCAAGCATTTCATGTATAGCTGTAAGATCCAACCTGGAACAAGCTTCACCCAGTGGTGTCAATGTCAATTGCTCATTTGTGGAAGCAACTCCGTGAGGAATCACCATTAGATCATATGAAGGCACCTGCATAACATAAGCTACTAAACTTATACAAAAGGAAAATCCAATACCGGGTGTTTTTTGCAGACAGTAAGGGCTGACATCTGTTACTTTTTTAAGGGAAGTAAGACCAGTTACTAATGATTTTGCATTTGGTCTCTCTCGCGGCTCATATTGGAACATCGAGATGCTAATCCCACTAATTCAGTCCCATCGTCATTTGAGAAATGACCCTCCAAACAAGAATCCATTAGCATCAAAAAATTCTTCCCACGAATCAGGTCAAGTGCCTGAAAAAGGTAAAAAGCTACAAAATAGGTCCTATCTGGCAGGGAAAAAATGCATGCAAGAACTGAATTTGAACAGAAAATCGAAGTTCTAAAAGGGAAACAACAAGTTCAACAGGTAACAATACAAAGCTTAAGGAAAGTCCTTCAAACTGTACTAGATGCATTAAGCAGAAGGGTTTATAAACTAAGATAGAACAAGACAAAATATGGAAACCACATGTAACATCCGAAAAATTAGTAAGTATCTTAAAACTGAAATTTGACCCTCTTAATGATTGATTTGACTGTGTGGTGCTTTGTTTAAATTAAAGTTGGTGAGAAGAGCTTTCCAACGACACCAATTTTGTGTGATTTGGAGTTCGGAGTAAAAAGATATGGGAAATTGAATAAAAACGATCGATCGCGCTAAAAACGATCGATCGGCTTATGGAACACGATCGATCGGCTTCGATCGGCTACGATCGGCGCCATCTCGCAGTTTGTAAACAGCGCAGGACGATTGATCGCCGTATTGCACGATCGATCGCCAGTTGCGGTTTGGCGAATTCTAACCTAATTTTGAGGCGGATTTGATTGGGAAAGATGTCATATCCTAACTAGACTTGTATTGCACGTTCCTAGGGTGATTTAGGGACTCTCCCATTGGTGGAAAGTGCCCAAGATATGGTAGAATTGATTGGGCAAAGATCTTCTAAAAACTCTATATAAACCCATAGAGTCTAGGCTTGTGCTTTTGAAAACTAAACCCTAGAACGTCCAGAGGCTTTCCCCTCTCCTTCCCACGTTCATCCCTCTCTTAGAAGACCTCTTCTAGTGGGAATTGCTCAAGAGCTTGGATCGGGAGCTTTGAAGGAAGCGGAGGAGACGAACATCGCGTAGAAAGGCGACGTCTTTTGGTGATAAAGTGTAGGATGGTTTTTCCCTCTTGTCTTCTTCTTTTCTCACATTATATGATGAGTGTTCTTACTGATTACCTTGGAGTATTGCTTTGAATCTTGCGAGATTAATGATTTACCTTGGAGTATACATGCATATATGCCTTCATGCTTCATGTCTAGATGGTAAATCAGATCAAAGTTGGATGCTTTATTAATTTTACAGAAGATAAAAGTTCTGATATTGCTTTGATTATGATGTCTAATGATTGAGTCTTATGCCTTAATGATCGTTTTGCTTAAATTGACTTAATTGAAAGATTTATGGTCTAAGATTGTGTTATATGGGGAGAAACATGATAAAAAGGGAATCTTTTGGTAATTCTAGTTAATTCCAGGATCTATAATTGATCTAGGAGGGGAGTACTATCATCTATCATGAGTATATTATCATCTATAAGTGGTTCGGAATAAGAATATTAAAGTTTAATCATGTGTTTCACTTTCGGCCAGAACTGTTTCTGCACGGACAGTCGACAGTAAATAATTCATAACTAATTCATATGATATCAGAAAAATATAAAACGGGTGGGGTTAGAAACTAGACTCACAAGGGTATTCTCAGTAAAAATTTCAGAAGATAAACTTAACTGTACAGTGTCTGGGAGCCGACGGAAGGGGACTGTTGTGCATAAGACAGTGAGCAGAATCTAAGTGAAAATACTAAGTACTTAAGTAAAACCACTTAATAAGATGTGAAGATGGTATGACGTGCTAGTAACTAATACTAGACTATATCCTTATGATTATCACAGTAAGGTTGGGTTATGGTTAATATGATAAATGGGGTAATACCTATGTTAAGAAAACCGTAATCGTGTATTTGAAGATAAAGCGTTTGTGTCGGTTTGAGGTTCAATTTGGAATCCAAATCATCTGGAATTCATTAATACCTTGTCTCTGATTTATATATTTCAATAAGACCTATATGAACTTCCATCTAGGGCTGAGCATGAACGTATGTATGGATTGTGTTATTCTCTTTGTGTGACATTTCTACTTATACTCTGTATGAGAGTCTATCCCGGTGATGATACCTTATGGGGTTAGAGTGTTGCGGCCTCTATTTCTTTGAAATATTATTCATCATGATTATTTGATTGATTCCTCCACTAGAGGTCTTGCGGGACTCTCTCCGGAAGTGGATTCATAGTATGCTCAAATTATGCCATTGCTTGATCTTGCGGGGTCACTAATATTTGTGGTACTGCGGTTCCATGCTGCCCAAAAAGAGGCAACATACGTACGTTAGATTGTTGACATTACCGAAGGTCTTCAGTCTCCGCCCATCGTGTCCGTAAGCACTGGTGGGGCCAGCATCCTAGACGCATGGCAGGGTTCCAAAAAGAGGACCCCTAGGGTGGTTCTGGTATAGTCACTTGCGGGTGATCGGTTCAGCGAGCAGAAATTGTACTCCTTTCACTTTTAATGTCTGGAGCTTTTTAATATGATTATCATTCCCTCCTTACTCATATGTGTAGTAGGAACCTTATTGTTGTTTTCCCTACTTGCGGGTTGGAATTATTATTGACTAACCTTTCAGGTGCATAAATCCTTGGTTCAGTCCAGATGTTGCGACATATTCATAAACCTTTGTTATTCTTATCCTATTCATATTGTTTGTCCTAATTCAGTGGGTTTTTACATCCTACTGAGTGTTTCTATGAAATACTCATGCATCCTCTGATGCAGGCGCAAATGGAATTTGAGATCAGGAAGTTGCAGTAGTGAAGCGGTCGCAGGAGCCGTGAAGACTTAGAGTTTATATTATTTGCTTTGCTTATTTGATGCTTATGACATTTAATGGCAATTGTGTGCCATAGATTTATAGGTTTATTTGATTTGACTTTCTTAAATGGATTATTATCAGTATTATTAAGTAAATTTCCATTCCATAGTATTCATTAATGTTTGTATTTGTATTGCACTGATTATGGGCATGACCGATTACACATCCTTTTGAGATGATCGTAATTGGTGGTGAAATCGACTGTTCGGTCTCGCGCCCGAGATTCTCTACCTCCAAATGTATATCATTGATTGGCTTCCGCACTCCGATCGAGGTATGGGATTTCGGGGCGTGACACCACATGTGACTGAACTTTGTCCACAAATCTCGGCCGGAACAGCCCGAGATCTCGGTTAGATTAACTATTTTTTTAAATTATTTTTCTCTTCTTTTTTACTTTTCCGTAATTTTAAACGAATTTATTTTCAAAAAATTATTTATTTCTATAAATCTCGGCCTGATCTATCCGAGATAAGCCCGAGATTTTGTCTAGATTATGTATTTTTTTATTTTTTTCAGATTTTTTTATTATTTTTGTAATTCACAACGATTTTATTTTTACAAAGAAATAAAAAAATTCTCTAAATCTCGGCCAGATCTCGCCGAGATCAGCATGAGAACTCGGCGAGATTATTTTTTTATTATTTATTTCTGATTTTGTTTTTATTTTTTAATCAATATTCATCGCATTTATTTTACAAAAAAATATAAAATTTCTATAAATATCTACCTGATCCCGCCGAGATCAACCCCAGATCTTGGCGAGATTAAATAATTTTTATATTTTTTGGATTTTTAAAATATTTTCCGTAATTTCAACTAATTTGTTTTTGCCAAAAAATATAAAATATTTTTAAATCTCTACCGGATCCCGCCGAGATTAGCCCAAGATCTCGGCAAGATTAAATATTTTTTTATATTTTCGGAATTTTTTATTATTTTCTTGCAATTTTAAACGAATTTATTTTAAAAAAATTTGAATACATCTCGTTCTGATCTCGCCGAGATCAGCCCTCGAACTCGGCTAACTTTTTTTATTATTTTTTTGAATTTTTATTATTCTTAGGTAATTTTCAACAAATTATTTTTATAAACAATAAAAAAATTCAATAAATCTACCGGATTACCGAGATCTCGGCGAGATTCAATAGTGTTTATTATTTTTCCATAATTTTCAGCGAATTTATTTTTAAAGAAATAAAAAAATCTACAAATCTCGGACGGATCTCGCGGAGAACAGCCCGACATCTCGTTGAGATTAACTATTTGTTATTATTTTTTTTCTGATTTTTATTATTATTTTCTGTAATTTTAAACGAATTTATTTTCAAAAAAATTATTTTTTCTGTAAATCTCGGTCCGATCGCGCCGAGATAAGCCCGAGATCTCGTCGAGATTAATTTTTTTGTATTTTTTTGCTTTTTTATTATTTCTTCGTAATTCTCAGCAATTTTGTTTTTAGAAAAAAAAATTATATAATAAGACCTTGAAGCTGTATTCTTCCGGGAGCATGCCAAAGAGATCACTCCCTTTACAAATGATCCTCTGAATCCGGTCAAGATTTAGAAACTGTTTGTTCCTCACCCGGTCTGCATGGCTGTAACCCGTCATCTTGAACACAATCTCTTCTATCCTCCCAAAGCAGAAGCTGCAGTGCCACCCGGCGTCCGCCAACATCACGTCCTACTGCCGGGAGTGCCGGTACCTGGTCTGGGAGCCCACGACATGGGCCGTGGCACGCCAGCTCCCTGAGTCCACATAGAACTCAAACGAGTACATCAGTACATGTACTGTCTCAATTGCAGGTGAAGCACTGGCGGGATTCCGTCGCACCTGCGCAGGATCTCTGCGCGCTTGGTATCTCGTCGGTGTCTGACATGATGAGGATATCTCCGGCGGCGAGGCCGGACTTCCGGAGCATCGAGTTGACGGCCATCCGTTGATCCGGCTCGAGGGCGAACGAATCCCTGCTGGCGCTGCCAGCGGAGCCCGGCCTACCGGGGAACATTCCGTAAATTGTCTTCACAGCGGCAAAGTCGAAGCGATGCCTGTTGTTGGCGAAGAAGAGGGGCTTGGGGATGCCGGTGAATGTAGTATTGGACTCATGGAGGATGAACTTGTGGACGTGAGGGAGGAGGACTCGCCACCGGATCTCGAGGAGGTCGAGCTCATGGCTGAAGAGGGTGGCCTCGAACACGCGGCGAGGCTCAGTGCGTAGGTGCCAGCCGTGGAGGCGGAAGAGGTGGGACATGGAGACGTTGTGAGCGTAGTAGTGGGGGAGAATGGTGAAGGGTGGGGGTGTAGTGTCCCAGAGCGGGCGGAAGAAGTAGGAAATGTTGCGAGCATGGGTGAGGATGAGGAGGAGGGAGATTGGGGTGACGAGGAGGAGGTCTCTGGGTAACAAAGCTTTTTTTTTAATTATAATTCATTAGGTCACAGAGCTCACTTTTTATTTTATTTTCTTTTCACAAGCCCACTAGCACACAAATATACCATAAAACTACATAAAATTATCAAAGACATCAGACAGAATATACGAGAAGAAAAAAAAAAGATTTATACGAGCAGTCGGTGAAGGATTTATAGAACTACAACACCCAATTCAATTGGGACAATGAGGGAGGCTATTGTAGAAGATGGATTATGTACCAAACAATAATAATCAAAAGTAACTAAGAAACGTTTGGACTTTACAGGTCTTTTGTAGAACTGGCGAATAGCGATGCTTTCACTTTATAAATGTGTCCATTTCTACCCTGCAAATCTATCAGTTACCCCAATGGTCATATTGCCCTATAGATGGACATGGACCCAGACGGGTACGTTGTTTGATTAAAGAACACAGTTCGCATCCTTCATCTTCCTCGTGACACATACATAGGAGTATTTGTTAAGGAACCACTCTAGGCACCCAGTGATAAGGGCTTGCTGGCATTTTTTTTTGGCAATAGTTATGAGCCTTATAACTTCTTTATGACTGCCATATGTTGCTATCAGCAAAAGCGGCCAACAGAAGTGCAGAGGAACTTCAATTGGATGTTCCTTGTATGGTACAAGACTTGAGTGGACTTGAATATCATAAACCTTTATTGAACTCACACCAAAACAATCTCATTTATAGACTTTGAGGGCCTAGTAGCAGTCCACATTTATTACTTGATCATTAATCATTATACCTCAACAACTGAAGTTATATTTTTACTACAGCAGTTAGTTGAGAGATAAAAGGGATAGAAAATAAAACCTTTTTATGACCTTCATTGATTTGAAAAAATCCTACGATAGAGTGCCAAGAGAGCTTATTTGGAGTGTTTTGAAGAAAAATAGGGTCATAAGAGGTTACATAGATATCATAAAGGATATGTACGAGAGGGTTGTGACTAGTGTGCAGACTATTGGGGGGGAGGGTAACTAAGGAGTTTTCGATTACGGTAGGTCTTCATTAAGGGTCAGCCTTAAGGACTAGTCATTTGCAAGAAAATGTATCTTGGTGTATGCTTTTTGCAGATGATGTAGTTTTAATTGATGAGATTAAAGTAGCTTTAAATAAGAAACTGGAATTGTGGAGGGATGCTCTAGAATCAAAAGGTTTTAAAATAAGTAGGACTAAGATAGAGTGCATGGAATTTAATTTTAAGAAAGGTAGAACTATAGATAGAGCCTTAGTTGAAATAAATGGGCAAGAAGTGTCAAGGTGTGATTAATTCCGTTACTTAGGATCCATTATCCATAAAGAATGAGATATTGATAGTGATGTGGTGCATAGAATTA
The DNA here is from genome assembly GCA_039654745.1 of Houttuynia cordata. Taxonomy (NCBI): domain Eukaryota; kingdom Viridiplantae; phylum Streptophyta; class Magnoliopsida; order Piperales; family Saururaceae; genus Houttuynia; species Houttuynia cordata. The sequence continues at coordinate 24,833,399 of CM077506.1, forward strand.
ATGCGGGGTGGGTAAAGTAGAGGGCAGCCTCAGGAGTGTTGTGTGATAGGCGGGTTCCAAAAAGACTTAAAGGCAAGTTCTATAGGACGGCCATTAGGCCTGTAATACTCTATGGAGCGGAGTGCTGGGCACCAAATAGGAGTCATATAGATAAATTGAATGTAGCTGAAATGAGAATGTTAAGGTGGATGAGTGGGATAATTAGGAGAGATATGATTATAAATTAATATATTCGTGAGAGCTTAAGAGTAGCTCATTTAGGAGAGAAGCTGAGGGAATGTAGGTTGGGTTGGTATGAACATATGAAAAGAAGACCTTTAGATGCCCATGTGAGAAGATTATAAGAGATACATGTAAACGATGATAAAAAAGGGAGATGGAGATTTAAGAGAACTTGGATAAAGGTAATAAGAAAGTATTTGACTTTACTATCTCTTACAAAAGAGGTAGCCCAAAAGAGGCTTGAATGGAGGAGTAAGATTCATGTCGCCGACCCCAAATAGTTGGGAAAAAGCGCTACTTGATTATGATTATGATTAATCATTATACCCTCCCATTATCAAGAAAGTAAAAATAATGTTCCTCACGTGAAATTGTTGACAAGGCAGAAATAATTTAGCCAGGGCAATGATCCATAAAAAAAAAGAGGAAAATAATTGGCCGGGGCAAAGATTCATGTATGAGTCAATGTGACATCAGCGCACCGATGGTGCTCAGCTCCTATCCTCCTACTGGGAACATAGTAATCTCTTCAGTCATATGGGTCACTTCATTTTTCTTATTGAACGATAAAGGTATAAAAGTGCAAAGTTTAGTCTGATCTTGACATGATTTACATAATTATGGTTTCCTCTTGTTTCAAAAGCAGAGGGGAGGCAGCATACATGGGCCTTGCTGGGCTTGTTCTGTTGAATAATAAAGGTTCAATTGACGAGCCTCAAAGCAAAACTTTTAGTTCAGTGATTAACGTCTTAAATGTATTCCCAGCCCAATCAAATGGTGGTTCCTTTTAATTTCAAGTATGGTCAAGGTGGTGATATGCGCAGAGGAAAATTTGCAACAAAGGAAAATTTGCTATAAATTAACTTTCATGGGCATAGTAGTAGCCCCTCGAATCCTCGAGAGATCCACTATTCAGGTAGGTATCTGATGGGGTTTTTCCATATTATTTAGCTAATGAGCTCGGATTGCCATATTACCTTGTTTTTTCGGTCTCAAGGCATATAACTTGGTTTTGACATCTGATCTTCCCATTTTACCCTCTTGAACTTTAACCCTAATTTTTTTTTTATTTCTAGTCCATTTTTTGCCCTTTTTTTCGTTATATCTTATTTTTACTGTTCTTTCTTATAATAATGATGTCATAAAGATATTAAGATAATTTTTAAAAAAACATAGTAAAATCTACGATAAATAGCATGCGGTGTCCTAACATAGTTAGGCTATCATCATGACAAGAAAGAAAAACGCAAAATAAATAAAGAAACTTTGCCACCAAGTACTAGGTATTATATTGTTGTGGAAAACCTTCATACTCTCTCCATTCTAAGGGGCCGTTTGGGGCGTGATAAAAAGCAAATATCCACAGTGGATATTTAGTTTTTATCACGCCCCAAACGGCCCCTAAATCATAACTAGAAAGTGATTTTTTTTCAATAATTAGGACCCACAATAATAAAAGTTTTATGTGCTAGAGTCTCTTTGATATCTCTTTTATATATACACTTCATGCACAATATTTTTATGATAACAACCCAAGCCTGAGCCAAGCGGCAAGCTTTGTTTGAACTGAGCCTAAACAAGACGAGCCAATCCAGTACTATTGTGCTCGTGCTCGGCTTCTCAATCCAAGCCCGGGCATTACATTAGCCGAGTGGCTTGGCCTGTTAACATCCTTAGTTACAAGGGGACAAACCCCTCAGTCGTCTTGCACATTCATACATACTCTGATTCGTGAATCAACACAGCAGGAAAAAATTATTTCGAGTGCATCTTATGATTTTTTTTGGGTATAGATTTCCAGCCCTCAACAGGTTAATGCAAATGAACCCTTTTTTTTTGTGACCATCCTTGCTCACGTATTGCAGTTCAATGGCTTTCGGTAAAACAGTGGCAGTTTGAATTGACTATATTCTTGACCTTCATTTTGTCGGCCAGGGCGAAACAAGCAAACATTATGTAGACAGATTGAAAAGCCAAAATTCCTATTTCATTTTCATACTTTCGAAATTACAGAAAGTGAGTGAATCAGCATGGAGACGTGGTAGAGCGGGTAATACAGAAAAGTGTTCATATAGAACCCCATAAGAATTGGGAGAGCAGCAATATCAGGCATCCAAATAATCTATGTCCCGTTCAATAGGCCATCAGAATGAACTCCATTCCCATTCTCTAGAAGCTTCCCATTAATGGGCAGTCTCTGTCTCTGAAAGCCATATAACAAAAGTCACAATGTTGGTGCAAACATAATAAAAAATATATTTTAGCTAAAAAATCAAATGTGATTATCCTAGACAAGTAACACAAGTTTAACGGTACAGGTTCAGTGCTGACCCAGTCTACAGTATCTCCTATGTTTCCATTCAAGAGTTTAAGATTCTCTTCTTTAAGTTTGCCGTCTCTATCTTTGGAAGTCAAAGGCAGCACCGGAGACAAAGGTCCACTGGTACGATCTGGCATTTCTGCATTACCAACAGTCCGTCATTGTCAAAATCTAAATATAAATAGACAACAAAAAAGGGTAAAAGCTATGAGCCCACAGAAATTAAGACCTGGCAATTTCTTATCGACAAAGAAGACCACCAGATTCACGGTATACCTAAAGAAGCCATTGAGCAATCAGATTAATGCAGAGAGGAAGGGAGAAAAAACAAACAGGTTTAAAAAACCACTTACCAGGCCACAACAACATCGACAGTGTAGTGCTTTCGAGAAGCTACAATCAGGAGGCTTTGAATAACAGCAATTAACCATGCAATCTGCTTAAAAAATCTGGTAGCAAAATGAAAATCAAAACATGAACACCGATCCAAAAAAAAACATGAGCTAAAACTATTCCCCATCAAATAGAAATGAAAAGCAGGGATACAGCATTTTTGGCTGTCTAATCAAAGATCCTTTCAAAACTAAAGGCAGCCTTCATGATATGCTATCATTCATGGATCATTGCACTGTTGTAGACAACAATTCACCCCTTCATTGATGAGTGCTAGTGGAATACTTGGTAAATGCATCGTAAAACTAAACTACCTGCGAGCGCCATACTTCTGATAAGTGCGGACGAAAACAAGTGTAAATATCATGTGAGACGAAAAAATCAGATCTCCACATCCATATATTACGCCACGAGGAACTGCACTAACAAATGCTAAAATAAATGCAAGGGCTAAAAGCTAAGCATAACGCAGTTCAATCAAGCATTGAAAAGAGCCCACTTACAATTAATCAAAAGAACTTCCCAAACACTATCTGGATGGGGCAATGTAGCTAGCTTTGATCCCTGTAAATATTAAACAAACTTCAAGTGATAAGCTTAAGAGAAAGCACGTGCAAATTGATAAAAACACATATGCTCCATGCCATTCAAACTTGAATCAGAAAACTGTACCTCACGACAATGATAATTGGGACCCGGAAGCTGAGTAGAATAAAATGTTATAATTCGGAGAGTTTGAGAAGCCTGGAGAACCAAAAATCAGCCTTAGTATATTTCAAGATTACGCTTATGTTCAACATGCAGTAAGTCTAAACTTCCTTCATTTTTTCCATTAACTACCTGGCACATGGCATCCAAAGGAGAGTAGATCAAACGTGGAAAACTAACTTATGCAGAGCGCTTTAAAAACAGGCCCACTCGTGGATTGACAGTAAACGAATTAAAAAGAACATGCTCATAAACACCTTAACAACTTTAATGAACAATCGGTTTACTCAGCCTACGTCCCACCATATGGTGTTTGCACAGTCAAAATTCTTATATATTGGATACATAGTTTCTTTTCAAACTTTTTATACTTACAACAAGGAATGCGAGAACCCTGCGCCACAAAAGAACAGTGTAGAATTTCTTGCTCTGAACAAAGAAAGGATGAAACGTCCACTGCACATCAATTAAAACAAAAACATGAACATGGAAAAAGTACATGGTTATTTGGAAATCTAGAGGCGTAGAAACAAATACATAAAAAAATTGATGATTATATAAAAAAGTACACATAAAAAAGATAAGTTATGAGAATTCATCAGCTGTCTCTTAGCCCAGTCCCGATGTTAAAGAAAAAAATCTGTTTTGAGTAAAAAAACGGGCTAAGAATAAAGTCTTCAGGTCCACAAAAAATCTGTTTTGAGTAAAAAAAAAGGGTTAAGAATAAAGTCTTCAGGTCCACTTAGTTGTTTCTCTTGTACGTAACACAAGAAGAAAATGCTTAGGCTAATAGAACTAATTCAATATTGCACCAAAAAGGTAACATGAAGGCAACTATAATCCAACAAAAACGTACTTAGTAAGAATATGAGAATGTTAACCTTACCAAGACAAACAAAACAAACACAATGGTGAACAATGACTCACTCATGTAGGCTCTCTCTTGTCCAAGTTCCTAATTTAGTCAAAGTAAGACAAAAGATTCAGTCGTAGAAAGAGGAAACTTCGAGTTACAAAATGAACAAATATGATTGATCAAGTAACTTTCATAGCATTAACAATTTAACAAAGTTAAATCATCGTATTACAAAGTTACACATGAAGACACGTCATTCTCAGTATTAGTGAAGATAAACCACGATAAAGATAAAGATATTAACCTCTAGACAATGGAGATGAAACAGCTTCCGACTCAGATGTAGTTTTCATATTTGTCAGTTAAGTAGACTAAAGGGAAATGGGGCTTACCTAATTATCAAAAGAACTAAGTAGCTCTAGAAACAAAAATGTAATACACATGTGAACATCCTCAGAAGGTGATAATGGTAAAAAAACACTTAGACAACATGAGGCGTACACAGGAGGACCATGAGTATAATGCGACTGCTAAATTAGAACATCCAGGATGGCGATAGTTCGTCAACCATATATTAATTGTCATCCTCCTTTGTTACTCCTAAATTTACTCCAACATGGTTGTTTCCAATCTGATACATTTAGATCTTCTTATTCACGATACCATTTAGCATTCTATAAACAGCAAAATTCATAAAAAAGGAAGCAAAAAGAAGAAAAAGGAAAACCATGCTGGTAAAAAGAAGCATACATACCGGCAAAAGGATGAATCCAAGATCCTGAAGTATCGGTCCAGGTCGGTGCAGATAGTGCACTCCTCGTGCAGCCAGTCCATGAATGTACTATAAACAGATTGACACATCAGAGTGCAGGTTTTCAACATAAATGAGGCAGAAGGCATATAAAGTGGTCTGAGAAGCACACCATAGGAGAATCCTATGGCATCATGGAAACAAGTCATTCACTCTTTTCCTTATTACTCCCTCCATTCCACATTAATAGCTCCATCCAGAAAAATCATGATTTTTTATTGAATGACAACTTCTAATTAAGGGAGGCAGAAGAGGAGGCTTTGAGGGAGAAGGAGGTGGTCTGGAACTATTGATATGGGACAAACTTTAATTTCAAATCGAGCTATAAATATGGGACGTTGGGATTATACAACAGCATAATCATAATCATATCATAATCAAGTAGCGCCTTTTCCCAACTATTTGGGGTCGGCGACACGGATCTTACTCCTTTTCCATTCACGCCTGTTTTGGGCTACCTCTTTTGTAAGAGATAGAGATAGTAAAGTCAAATCCTTTTTTATTAACTCCATCCAAGTTCTCTTAGGTCTCCCTCTTTTAATATCGTTTACATGTATCCCTTCTAATCTTCTCATAAGGGGCATCTAAAGGTCTTATTTGCATAATAGCTTCATAAATTTATTTACTCCCTCCGTCCAAATATATATGTCCACGTTAGAAAACCGAAATGAACTTGATGAAAATGGTTCAGCAACTTATCCAGTTTTTGCCTCCCGAAGTCCTAAAAAATTAATTTATTGAGAACTCTAAGGACCCTAAAAGTATATTATGAATCTACGTTCTACCCTAAAAACACAAGTAGCAGTCCTCCTAAGAAATTAGATCTACACTCCAATCCCTCAAACCTCAAGCATTTCAAAATCTCTTCAAGCCAGATTCAATACCAACAATGGCCGCATGCCGTATATTTGTTCAAAGAAAATATATATAACAATAAAAAAGCACAAGTCTAAACAACAGAAGAGAAGCGCTCAAAACATCCAAATTTCAGTTAAAAGCACCCAAAAAAAAAACTTTTTTGTTAAAGCAGATCAGAAAGAAGGAAAGGAAACCAACCTGAAAGACTATTCCCGCCAAAAGAAGCTTCCATTTCTCTATCAACAGCTGAAGCTCTACTGATGTTTCCGTGCACACCCTCTTCCACAGCTTCATTCAAAAGATCGAAATTGAGTCAACAAAAAAACCCAAAAGCCAATAAAAAAAGAAAACAAAGAATAAAAACATCAAAAGAAAGAGAGAAGATGATTGATAAAAGGGAAAAAAAACTGACCTTGGAAGGTTCGCGACCAATGTTAAGCATCATCTCTGTCTATAGCAATCACTGCCATATGACATCATAACCCAACTTTTAAATCCAGCATCGCTCAAAACACAAATTACACACAACTGTCTTGAGGAAAACGAATAAAGAGATCGCTTTAGAATCCAACCGCAAGGATCACACAATCTTTCAAAAAAAATGAACAAACTTTCGAGTTAGAGACTCCAAAGAGGAAATTGTGGCGAGGGATGATGGCGGGCGTTGTGGAAGTAAGGAGAAGATACGCGAATTGGACGCGGACGAGAGGATCCTCAAGACAGTTTTAAGGAAAAAACGAATGAAAATGAAAGGGGAGATTTTTAGGCCTCTCTGCAAGGAAAGGGCGAAAGAGGAAGGGTCAAAACTTACTACTTAAATAAAAAAAACTATATTAAGCATAATTACCTAATAAACGTTGATTATTTGATTGAAAACTTATATATTCATTGAATATCATAGAAAAAAGTACTCCTATATCATATGGTTGTCACTTGTCAGCAGGGTTGTTTATTTATAAATAGGTTTTATGCAGCGTGACTTGCGTAAAAGAAGAGATTTAGGGGCTGTTTGGATAGTGAAAGAGGGCTGAATTCACTGTCAATTCAGCCCTCTTTCAGGTGAAAGAGTGTGAAACAGGTTTGTGTGGTGAATTTCAGGTGAATTGAAAAATTCACCTGAAAGAACAAATTCAGGTGAAAGAGCACTTTCAGGTGAAAGTCCTCATGAGGACTTTCACCTGAAAGTGAATTCAATTCATCTACGAAAATACAATTCTGCCCTCATCATGATTTATGAACAGTATTCCCTCCATCCCAAATTTGTACCAAGATTTAGTTTTCCAAATTAAACTAAAATTAATCCATTTTGGAAAATTATATGGTATTACTAATGTCGGACGGAGTGTAGAAAAGAGGTCATGCAGGGGTAAAATGGTCAAAATGTAAAAAATTACTTACTGTATCACATTCACTATCCAAACACATGACCAATTATATTCATCTTAAAAATTCCACTATCCAAACGAATTTCACATTCATCATGAAAGCCAATGAATTTTTTCACCTGAATTTGATTTCACATTCATGACTCTTTCACTATCCAAACAGCCCCTTAATTACATATGATTTACTTGATTAAAAAAATTAAAATTTAGAGTTAGTTTTGAGGCCTGCCCTGCAAGCAGAGATGGAACAAAACCATATAAAAGCGCTCCAATTTATGGAATCTGCTGTATTAATAAACTCCTAATTCTATGACCTTTAACTATTTGAATCGGAATAGGAGTCTGGAATCTCCCACCAAGCAGCTTTCCTGTTGGGGTTGGACACTTGGGAATTGGTTCGAACTCAGAACTCTCCTGTCACGCAGTTGTACTCTGGGCCCTACTCCATAGAAGCGTTTGAATTTGAAGTGACTATTTGGTTGAGCAAATCACTCTTTATGTATCCAGTAAATTCGGATGAGGCTATGTTAGCTCACGTTACTTATCAATTGGCTGGTTATCACGATGGTTATCCCAGGTTGCAGCCTTGCTTTGTGGAACCTTGTGGGGGCCTCTCCCCTATGGAAGGGGTTATCACGATGTGCATAGCCGTTTGGGGGGTGATTATAAGTAAATATCTACAGTAGATTTTCTAGATCCACTGTAGCATCCGTGTTTTTTCTATATCCAACGTGAAACATGACCTGTTTCAGTTGGATATGAAAAAAACATGGATGCTGCAGAGTAGCAAAAGATGTTTTGCTTTTAATCACACTCCAAACGGCGATGGAGCCAACCCCGCAAAGGGGAAGTCGACAAGGCGGTTGAACTCCTGAGAGCTTGAGGCAGCATGGTTACCGATGCGCAGGGCAATGTTAAAACTTGGAAGTTGAAACTTGTACTCTTTAATTGAGCATTGGCATTGGCCCCCGGCTGACATTTGTTTCAAAAGAATGGTTGCAAGTTGCAGCCTCGATGGCGGAGTCAGACCTCAGAAGGAGTCCATAAAGTCAAATACTGCAGTTACCGAATTCCCTTGTAGTATCTATAAAGAATATCCAAAAGCCTACATAGAGTACATTTCAATTCCCACACATCAGTACTGAACAGTGTTGCCAAAAAAAACATCAGTACATAACGGCATCCGTCAATGAGCCAAACGTGTAAAGACTATGAGCCAAACGAGTATCTAAGCATGCGTTTCATTGATGATTGAACTGAAATAGCATTTCGCCCTCATTAACTGCTTATCATACTTCATATGCCAAGGCCCATATAAACACCTTCGATTAATTCCCTTCCATCTATTTTTTTATAGATATTTAGATCAAAAAGATGTGACAAAATATATAAAAAAAAGTAAAGAGGGCCAAATGGGAGTATGGGGTCAGGTCAATGGTCCAGGCTGCTGACCGGAAGACTCGTCTCCGTTGGTGGGCGATTCATCGTACAGGACTTGGTACAAGGAACGGTAGTGGCGGCTGCTTCTCATTTGGGAAGAGGGAAAAATCACTGGATGGGCTCGCCAAAGCCTAATGGAACCAGCACTGAGAGGGTTGGGTTTGTCCAGCTTCAAAGCCTAATGGTTTGACGTAGAAGTTTGGGAAGTGGGATGATTTTCAGCTGTGGCAATTAGAGGTGATGTTGACCATTAATTATTTGCTGGTTGTTGTAATTGCAAATCCCCCCTCACAGAGAAAAGAGAGGAAAAGGCATGCCTTGTAAGTTAAGCGTATATATAAATATGAAGTATGGTGACAGGCTGCGAAGGAGTGGGAAGAACGAGGCGGTTTTTATCACTAGCACAAGGAATTTTAGCAATCGGACTTGGATGAAAGAATAACAAAACAAAAGCTAGGGACAAGGACAAGAGTTACAGTGTAATTTGAGGCGGAATTAGGAACAAACAAAGGATGCACTCAGTAAAGATGTGGTTGAAAGAATCTCTGATACTAGTGTGGGCTGTTGTGAGAATCTAATCCTTTGAAGATGGGGGCATAAAGTTTGGTTGTGCCCTCGATATGGGAATCGCTAGCTTAGGAGATTGCATGTCGCGCTGATATTTGGTCCCCAGTCCTCGGTTCAGAGTCTCCAGAGAGATACGGCTTTCTGAATATAATTCCTCTTAGCAAGAAAACAAAAGAGAAGATAATTCCCAGTTTCTAAGTCGATAGGCATTTGAAGCGTAACATTCTTTATAGAATTATGCATCACGAGCATTTAGTAGTCCTACCAGAAAAAAAAGCATTACAATAGTATTCGGCTCTACAGTACCTTGTAAAAAAAAGAAATTCTAAGTTTTACTGAGGGGAGATATACTTGCAAAGATGGAAGGAATTTCAGGCATGACAGAGGTTAGAGGCCATTTATTTGGATAATGACAGAGGTTAGAGGCCACGCCTCACGTGGCCTATGGTCATACAGTTATGCACACGGCTTGTTTCTTGTGGTACTGTCATGTGGCAAGCAATGAGGCAACACATGAAATGCCGAAAGTTTGCATTGGTCATCTCAATAATGTGATCCACGTAGGGATTAAAGATAATGAAGGAAGACAAATCCTATTGGACCACGAGCGATTGAATTATAGTTATGCATTAATAATTCTCGACAGATCAAAATGGGACTATTCATCTGTAAATTAAACAGGTTTGCTCACTTGTATAAAAACATAAACAGGTCTGCTGTCTGGTACATTTTGATTTAAAACTCTAATATTTTGACATTAGGCGCAGGCACTAGCAGATGATATGACTTACAGTAGTGAACAGTGTACACCAATTAAACAAAACGAAAACCAATCTAGTGAAGTATCAAGTGTAAACTTTGGAGTCAAACATAAACCAATCTAGTGTAATGTAAATCCTTGGGGTTAAAACATAAAACCAGACAGCTTGCGTGGGTGCACCTGAACAGACAGACTTTCAGTACCTCAGGTTTCCATGTTTTGTTTGATTTTTCCAGTTTCCAAATTTGAAAAAGTTGAAGTTACCAAAAAAAATATTTGAACAAGTTAAATTTGTTTTAAAAGAAAGACTTACTAATATTTTATCCATAAGAATGGGGGCCACAACCAAGAAGCCTCTTGGACGACTGGCTTCTTTTTCAAAGTTCGAATAGATCGAAAGCAACAGCATGTGCGCCAAGTGATTCTGAAGTCGGACACTGGGAGATGGAAGCCCGCCTCCCAGTTGTCACTTGTCACCATCTTTTCCTTTGACCCACCTCAGAATGAGCATCCTAGGACCTAGATCCACACAATAAATGTTTTCTTTTCATTATGTCATAATTAAGCAAGACTTCCTTTACGGCCGCTTGAGGCGTGAAAAAGCCAAAATATCCGGAATGGATTTTGGACGTAGCATTCATGTTTTTTTGATATATTCAGCGTGAAACACGACCTCAGGTGTTTCAGCTGGAAAAAATATGAATGTTACAGTGTAGCAAAACATCTATAATCACGCCCCAAACGGCCCCTAAAACAAAAAAGTTTCGAACTCGTCTTCTTAGCAGTGGATACAATACCTGTTCATCAGTAATCACTTCTCTTAGTTTCCACTTTTCTCGCTCGGGAGGACGAGTTGATAACCATTTTTCAGAAATTGATTGCTTGCTATGTATAAAAAAAAAGAAATTGATTGCTTGTCAAGTATTGTAACAATATTGTTCAATACTTTCGCGCACTATCAGAACTGGGGCCTCCTTATTTTCACTGTATAGGCCTTTCTCCGGTAGAATCAGCTTGTGGAATTTGGGCTTCTGAAGGAGTGACGTTAGAGATATTACGTTTTGGTTGATGACAGTTGAGGTTCTTGGTACAAAGTAAGGAGGATTGGCAAAGCCGAACAAAATCTATCAATTTAAGATGGTCCATTTAAGATGATTAATATGATAATGCGTCTAGCCTGACAGGGCTCCATGACAAGAGCCTATGACCATGTTAGCCTTCTATGTACTACCATGTTAGTTCTTGATGTACTATTTTACGACATGTGCCATGGCCATGGACTTTGGACAAGAACTTCCTAAATATTCAAGCTGCCACAATGGTCTAATCCAACAAAAAAGGAAAGAAAGAAAGAAAATTATTGGTGCAACCTAGGTCTCAATTCAATTTTCCTGCACATATACAGGGCCATTGAACCAGTACCCAACGTCAAATTGGAATCATATATACTACCAAAAAGTCGGTGCAAACTGCAAACTGTAATGTAAGGTACATTTATTACCGTAAAAGATAAATCCCATCCAACTTCTGTTTTTTGGCACAATCTATTGCAACTTGTTATAGCATGACCTAAACCACGATCAGCTAGCGGCCAAATATCATGTCATCAGAAACTAGTTATGCGCTTGATCAGTAGAAACCGTAATCTGAACAGTTTTGAGAGTCAGTTGATCTGTCTGGCATCTAAAAAGGCCACTCCTGTCAATTATGATCCAAGCAGCTAGCGGTATTTTGTTCTTTTGTTTTATGACAAAAGATAATTTTAGTGATAAACAAAACTTGTTGCACAATGGTCTGTTCATCTTTCACTTACACACATTGTTGGGGAGGTACAACACATGTATTTCAGGATGAGGTTACATTTGAATTCAGCTTATTTTGATACTATTGACCGCATGGTCTTCCGTGCAGAATATTAACCTTGATATCTGGAGTAATTATGCAGGTGTTAATTGAACCAACTCAAGGTAAAAAGATTGAACATAATGGCGTGAAAATTGAGCTTCTTGGCCAGATAGGTGTGCTTCCATGTGTCTTCTTTGTAAAAATTCATGTTCTTTATAAAATTGCAGTTTGCCTTCTTTGTACTTCATTTTGAGTAGAATATGGTCCTTCCAATCCGTAGACAACCTTAGACAATGGTTTCTTTGTGTTCTTATTTTGAATACTGAATCAATGCTGCAATGTCAGCAGAAGTATTATTGATAATTTACATTCATGTAAACACTCCAATATTCTTATGACATGTTTATGATTTTTCAAGTTCAAAACTATTTATGGCCAAGTTCATCAGAACCTTCTCTTTTTAGGAATGTAGAATGTCTTGGTTTCATCTTCTGTATTCGTCTACGATCTTCGAAAACATCTCATAAAAATTACTGTTTCTCTGGTCTCACTCTCTTCCAGGAGCTTGTTACTGGGAAAGGACTTTGTGTGAGAAAAACCGTACCAAAATCTCTTGGTAATAGATTTACATAGACGTGACTTATAAATCATTCGTGTCTGGCCTCATTGCTTTAATTTATTTCCTCGTTTGCGACTTTCCAATCTTTTTTACAGTTCATTTGATGAATTGCTTGTTCCATGTTGACTGAAAAGGTGCTATCAAGTATTACTTCTGTACAATTTTATTGAATGAACAGCTGTTAACATGTGGAGACTGCTATTTTACCACTTTACCTGATCGCTAAAGCTGTTAGGGATGGGAGTGATTTTTTAGTTTTACACCGATACTACTCAACTTGTGCAAACACCGCTAAGTATTGCATTCGACACGCGCAAGAGTCACAAAGAGCAATCAACAACACTGTTTTGTAGGACTTGAAACCATGTCAGTTAAGCATTTTCTAAAAAAGTTTTTGTTGTTATAGAAGGGATCAGTTATTATGTTGACCACCCAGCAAAAGAAAAAGTTAATTTGTTAACCGAACTTTAAAAGAAATTGGAGCCTATATTGGAAAAAACTTCCTTGGGTCCTTAACTGGATATTTTGCTGGTGACTCTGGTCATTAGTTGGTTACTAATGATAGTGCCCTTTTCTTAGTTTTGGCGTAAAGGTGGGAGATACCTCTACGGGGCTTCACCAAATAAAATGAAGGAGAATCAATTTACGCACAACAGATCGAACAAAACATCAATCTCAAGAACAAATTGTTGCGTTATTAATACAGGATGGGTTGGGAACACGTTCATGTCAATCATTAGCCATTGATGCAGGGCCGTGTTGGTTCCTTCCCTCTGTCTTCAATCTAAAACTTCAATTTGGTGTGAGTGATGCTACCCCTACGTTAAGTCACCCACAATTTCACCCACGGGATGAAATTTCCAAGGGAAAATGGGGGATGTGACATCAGCCCCGTTGGTGAAATTGTGAGTGACTTAACGTAGGAGAAGCATTTTTCGTTTGGTTGTGCTAGTGAGATCACAACTCCACCATGCATGACTGATGAGAAATTGAGAATAGACCAAACTACTTTTGTCATTTTAGGTCTTCCATTTCGGGTGCTCAAATTCGGATGTCGGCAACAGCTTTGATAAACTGCAGCTCTGGAATACTATCACATGGGGGCGTCATGGATGCTGGCAGAAGCACTTGGCAGGTCTCAATAATCTCATTCTAGCACTATCATAAGGGGCTAATGTCTTCAATATTTCTGACACCTCACCTGAAAGCCAACTCTGAACTTCTCCTTCTTGTAATTTTCAAGACAAAAATATCGAACGGATTCTCAACGGCAGTTGGCTGATAAGATGGCTGATTGGCTCTCAACTTTTATATATCTATATATATATATATATATGGGAAAAGTTTAAATGAGATCGCTCTCATATTACTTATATGAGGTCACTTTGAATCGTAGCCATTGGATCTTGATCTGACGGCTACAAATATCCATAATCATCTCACCCACTCCCTGATGTGACACACTCACCTACCCACTGATTTGATATCTACCCTCCGATCGGAATCTAACGGCAATAAAGATTGGCCTCATGCTCCTTATATATATATATAGATGAGTTTACATGAGATCGTTCTCATATAAGGAGCATGAGGCCAATCTTTATTGCCGTTAGATTCCGATCGGAGGGTAGATATCAAATCAGTGGGTAGGTGAGTGTGTCACATCAGGGAGTGGGTGAGATGATTATGGATATTTGTAGCCGTCAGATCAAGATCCAATGGCTACGATTCAAAGTGGCCTCATATAAGCAATATGAGAGCGATCTCATGTAAACTTTTCCCTATATATATATAGTGGGTAGGTGAGTGTGTCACATCAATATAGGAAAAAGTTTACATGAGATCGCTCTCATATTGCTTATATGAGGCCACTTTGAATCGTAGCCATTGGATCTTGATCTGACGGCTACAAATATCCATAATCATCTCACCCACTCCTTGATGTGACACACTCACCTACCCATTGATTTGATATCCACCCTCCGATCGGAATCTAATGGCAATAAAGATTGGCCTCATGCTCCTTATATGAGAACGATCTCATGTAAACTTATCTCATGAGGACAATCTTTATTACCATTAGATTCCGATCGGAGGGTAAATATCAAATCAGTGGGTAGGTGAGTGTGTCACATCAAAGAGTGGGTGAGATCATTATGGATATTTGTAGCCGTCAGATCAAGATCCAACGGCTACGATTCAAAGTGGCCTCATATAAGCAGTATGAGAGCGATCTCATATAAACTTTTTCCATATATATATTGTGTGTTTCCCTCCCCTCCTTAGTTTTGCGTTCGTCACGGCGAGAATTGCAGCGGTTTCACCGCTGACAGACATATGCCCACTGGTGGGGGCCAAGTCTCCTGCCTCCTAAAGAATGGAAATGCTTAGTGCCCCACGTTTCATTTCCTTTCACAACACTAACACTGTAAATTGGCCGTGATAAAAAAGCGGGAGGAATAGCACTACTACCTGCTTAAAGGAGGATGCAAGCAAGCGAAAGGACGGCGCCAGAGTTGTCACTCTTGGCCGCCAGCTCCTATCCACACCGTGATCTTGAAGATACTGTACACTATGTCTACGGTGTGAAATATAGTAACTGAGTATTTCGTTCTCTACCCATTCAAGTTTTTGGGAAAATCAATTATTTAACATGGTATCGGAGCCCATGATTTTAAACCCCGCTAGAAGCAGTTTCCTCCCATAAAAAATATTGTCCGAGTTCGTCACGTCTTGTTGGAAAATCCCGCAATTTCTAGCACTAGGGCACATTGTCTTCCCCTCAAATTTATGTCCTCACGTGCTGCGAGTCTCATAAGTGCGTGGATAGTGTTCAAATATATCAACTTAATATTCTTTTTTCTATCGGTTCTCGAACTTTTAGGAAAACCGGTTATTTACACATGGCAGACAATATAGATTGCAGTCAACATGTCCAGTAGCTTCTGGCCCCGCCATTTAATGTGGAAGTTTACTTGCACATGGTTGAATGGTCCCGAATGCTGATCTCGTTCAATGTGTCCGCAAGCATAGCTAGGCACCAATGATGCAAAAACGAACTGTATACAAAAAAAATTCCATTCAACCGTTCTCTGTCGTAGTTTATAGTGTTCTTCTTTGGTAGAATTCGTTGTTGTAATTGAGGTTGGCTTGCTTCGACCTTTATTATTTTGAAAAAAACACTCATGCTTTGATGCCATGTGTTAACTTTTTCTCTGCTTATGCGAAGATTGAGTTCAGCCATTTTTGGAGAACATGCAAGACTGATGGCACGGTTCATTATAGTAGAATCATCGGTGTTTCTAAAGGCCTTTTGTGCGAGTCTAAAGCTCTGTGAATTGTGGGTGTTTCCTTAACTAATTCACTGGCGGTGCCGGCCAAATGCTCCTAATACACATAATAGCACCATACGCAAAATCGATGAGAAGGTACATATACATCTACTATGGGTCATGTCAAATTTTGTACGTTTAGAACGTGGGTCGCATCTTTAGCAACGAATTTCGAGCTTTTTCTTGGTTGGTCTAGAATGTTTTTGTTGTTAATGAGGCATACAAATGCCACCATATATTACAAGGAAAAGGAGGACGACCATTTGATTAATTAGCGGCTGTTTGGAATTTGACTTAGCATTTCTAGTTTCTACCTTAATCACAATGTTTTGGTTGTAACAGATTAGAATGGACAAATTTCAATTGAAACTACAAAATTAGCCATTGTACCCACGTCGTGGAATCAGCTCATGAAAGGCCTTTCTTTAGCTGGCCGCTCTAATGTGGAAACGGCGCGATAGAGGTCTCATTAGGGAGTCTACTTGGGCAGCTTCAAACCAACAGCGGAATGCCGATCTTTCAAATAAAGAGAAAACGGATAAAGCAAGTATCTTAAAGTAAAAGGACAAAGTCGTAAAGTACGAAGAACAGGAAGAAACTGAACACAAATAATCTAACAGAGAGAGAGAGAGAGCGTGCAAACACGACGAAGGCATCGTAGAAAAAAGAGTATACCCTAATATCACATTGGTCTGAACCATTGACTCTTAACGTGCAGGAAGTCACCAACTACCGCCCTGAGTTCTGACCTTTAGAGTTCGTGACCTGTACATGAGACGTCTAACGCTGAGAAAGAGGAAGATAGGAAACCTTCAGCTCTCCCTGCGTTTCCTCCCTTCTCTTGCTCATCTTTCTCTCACATGAGGAAGCTGTGCCCGAACTTTGACAGAGAAGATGGGCTGGAAACCGTCCTGGAAGTGCCCATTCCAGAAGAGATGTTCTCCTCAAACAGCGGTCATTCCAATGGAAGATCATGGCAAAGCATGAAGGCATGGATGAGATCACAGATGGAGAAATCTCCAGCTCCACAATTGTCCAAGTTCGGGGGCCGTAACACAGAGTTGCAACTTATGCTCGGCGTCATCGGAGCTCCGCTCGTCCCCCTTCCCATTTGCAATATTTACTCTCTTCATCATGACATCAAGCACCAACCCATTGTAAGTTTTAAGTTATAGTCTTCTTATTTCTTACTTGATCAGATCGTATATTACGTAGTTATCAATTGTAGGTATCATGAGAACGATGAGCTATTAAATTTGGTTTCGTACAATTATGATATGATAGGAAGCATCAATGGCAAAGTATATCGTGCAACAATACATAGCTGCAACAGGCGGCGAAAGGCTTTTGAACTCGATCGATAGCATGTACGCTATGGGGAAAGTGACAATGGGAGGATCAGAGCTTCAGGAGGGTACTGCACACAAAAGTAACGGCAAATCTAAGGGGGGCAAGGACAGGAGGTGGCAGGATGGAGGAGAGGTAGGAAGCTTTGTGCTATGGCAAAAGAGACCCGAATTGTGGTGCTTGGAGCTGGTGGTTTCAGGATGCAAGATCAGTGCCGGGAGTGACGGCAAGGTCGCATGGAGACAGACCCCTTGGCATCAATCACACGCTTCCAGAGGACCTCCGAGGCCCCTCCGCCGTTTACTGCAGGTAAATTTTTTTACTACTCTCCTTTCCTTCAAAATTCCATTTAGGGGCCGTTTGGGGCGTGATTATTGCAAAAATATCCAGACTGGATATTGGATATATACTGTAGCATCCATGTGGATTTTTACATCCAGCTGAAATACCTCAGGAGGAGTTTCAGCTGGATATATAAAATATCCAGATGCTACAGTGTAGCAAAACATCCCATCTGGATGTTTTGCTTTTAATCACGCCCCAAACGGCCCCTTAATTAGTCTGGTCCCTAACACATCAACCATGTCAAATAAAGCGTGCAATTTGAGTGCTTGAAATCTTTAGCTCTCTCTTTAGCATCAAATGATGACTTCTGCACTGATTTTCATGGTCATTGAACAAGAATATTCTGGCATAGCAAACTCTTTTTAAGAATTAATTAATGTTTTATCTTTTTCGATACAATAATGAATGTCTAATCTCCATTTTTGGTTGTATCAATGGCCTTCAATCTCTACCCATTTCTCAACTTCTCCCACGTCGATCCGTCTTGTTTAGCTATTTTTTTTGTATGAATAAAGGACAGGTACGATTTTCTCATGTGAAACTTTGACTTTAACACGTTGCTCAAAGACAAAAAGTCACAAAAGCCAGATCCTTCTGTTTTTTGGTGCATACACAAAAGGCAGCTCCTTAGGTTCTCTGGGTTTGTTGACATGGAATTCAAATTTAAATTTATTTTCATGGTGAAAGAATTCAATATAGGAGTATTGAATATGAGAGCCTTGATGGGTTGTAACAGGGTCTTGATCCAAAGTCCACGGCCAACTTATTCTCGAGCGCCACTTGCATTGGTGAAAAGACGATCAACGACGAGGATTGCTTCTTGCTCAAGTTGGAAGCTGAACCTTCAACACTGAGGGCCAGAAGTGGGAACAATGTGGAGATACTTCGCCACACCGTCTGGGGCTACTTCAGCCAGAGGACCGGCCTACTCGCCCAATTTGAAGACTCTCATCTCCTACGCATCATGGCGTCCGGTGGCTCCGGTGTCTACTGGGAGACCACAATGACGTCGTCGATCCAAGACTACAGGACAGTTGATGGCGTCAATATTGCACATTCGGGCAAAACTGTCGTCTCTCTCTTCCGCTTTGGAGAGGACTCTGAGAGCCACAACACAACATGCATGGAGGAAACTTGGACGATCGAAGAGGTGGATTTTAACATATGGGGCTTGTCCATGGACTGTTTCTTACCCCCGGGAGACCTGAAGAAAGAGCAAGACGAGTGTGAGCTTGCTGAAGTCAAAAGAAAACATAACATACCCCTCTTGCTTCAACCACGATTGACGAAGATTGGTTCGACTAAGATTAGTTCTTCTAAGGTGGCTGCTGTAAACATAGAGGACTCGAATTCTATGGAAGATGAAGAAGAAGATAGTTGTAATTGTTAATTTGTTGTAAATATAAGGTTTATACGATTTGCATTTTTGCAATATTAGATTCATGGCTGAGTTACATTCTACTCTAATGAGAAGAAAAACTAAGGCTATTGAGCCTCTCCCCATTGTCACTGGCAACTGTAAAATTTATACGTAATCCTGTGAGGACAATTTTCGGATTTTTAGAATGATAAGTTCCATGTAAACGTAAATTTCCTCTCCCTTTGGTTAAAACATTAATCGAGATAAAAGAATGTCAGAACTTGTAACCATTTATTTCTGTTCAATGAAAATTAAGACCTTTTCTTGAGAATTAATTTTTGTTACAAAATTTAGTTTCTTGTTTATCTTAGCCTGCATCATCAACAAGACTACGCATTAATTGACTTAACTACCTGTCAATCAGTTAGTAGGTCAAGCAGCTATGACCATGCTGAAAATCTATGAGCATGCGTGAATCCTGTTTCTCCTTCTATATTGATCTCCAAAATGTATAACATGTCTACAAAGTCCTCTACTAAAGAACAAGGTTTCTTCCATTTGAATTGAATTATATATTTAAGAATGTGCAGAAATAGCTTTTATGTTAACCTTAGAAAAAGTACTTATACGACATTTGGATGGTGTTACGAAGGTCAGCTAAGATCGATGTATCATGAGTAACTCTCTCCCCCCGTCCCATATTAGTAAGTTCCATTTGGGAAAATAGTGAATATGGATGGTAAAATCCAGAACTTTAAAGCCGAATGAAGCTGTTTGGCAACGTTTGGATGGTATCAACAAGGTCAGCTAAGATCGATGGGTCATAACTCGCCTCCGTCCCATATTTATAAGTTCCATTTGGGAAAATAGTGATTTTGGATGGTGGAACCCACAACTTTAAAGCCGAATGAAGCTATTAATACTAGAAGAGAAACAAAATCAAACTACGGACTAGTTGGCCATTGGGCTTTCCTCTTGTTTTGGCCTTCTTTATGGAAGGAAACTGCCCACACTTCCTCTTCCTCCTCTTGTGAGCTTTCTTCCGGGCTCACCCATTTGTCTCTTCTCCGATATTTAGCGGTCTTTTCTCCCACGCGACCATGGCGGCCTCAGAAACGACAAGAATTATACGAAGTGTTCTAATTAAACAAGGACTCCTCAACTAATCACGCAGAAAGGGTTCTTCCGTGCTCAATTGCTGCTCCACGACTCAAGTTTCGGCCATGCTATATAAGAAAGCACAAGTTTGGCATAGTAGAAGGAAGAGATGATTTGCCATGGAAATCGGTCTAGCTAATGAAGAAGAGATGCCCAGTCCTCATGTACTAGTGTTCCCTTTTCCAGGTCAGGGGCACGTCAACTCCATGTTCAAGCTCGCCCAACTCCTCTCCATGTCCGGCCTTCGCGTCACCTTCCTCAACTTCGACTACAATCACGACCGTCTTCTCCAGAACGCCGACTTGCACCACCGCTTCCCCTGCTTGCAGTTCCGCTCCATCTCCGATGGCCTCTCGCCCGATCATCCCCGCACCGCGGATTTCCTAATGGAACTCTTAGACTCTATGAAGACTCACACCAAACACCAGTTCAAAGACCTGCTTGTTTCCTCCCGCCAGCAGTCCGATGATATTACCTGCATAATCGCCGACGGAATCATGATCTCCTTCACGACTGACGTAGCAGCAGAGCTGAGAATTCCGATCATCGCATTTCGTACCATAAGTGCCTGCTGCTTCTGGGCATACTTCTGCATTCCGAATCTCGTTGAAGCCGGCGAGCTTCCATTTCCAGGTAGTTTAATACTTTGATTGCCTGCAAATTTGACCATATGCATGAATACTATGTATTAACATAAACGATTGGTTCATTGGTTGTGCTAGATGAGGCGGATATGGATATGGGAATACAAAGCGTGCCTGGGATGGAGACTTTTCTGCGTCGGAGAGACCTTCCGAGCTTCTGCAGGGCCAGAGAATTGGACGCGCCGGGCATTCGGAACGTACTCACCGAGACTCGAAACACCACTCGAGCCTCTGCCCTCATCCTCAACACCTTCGAGGACCTTGAGAGCCCTGTTCTCGCCCACATCCGGGACTACTGCCCCATCACCCACACGCTCGGTCCCCTGCACGCCCATCTCCGCTCCAAGCTCGAACACTCGCTCCCCTCCGACTCCCCTCCGTCCTCCTTTGCCACCGTCAACACCAGCCTGAGGAAAGAAGACAGAAGTTGCATAACGTGGCTCGACGCCCAGCTGCCGAAATCCGTCGTCTACGTCAGCTTCGGAAGCTACACGATCGTCACGCGGGATGAGCTCATGGAATTCTGGCACGGGTTGATAAACAGCAAGAGGAGGTTCTTGTGGGTCATACGGCCCGACTTGGTGGCGGGGGAGGAGAAGCTGGGTCAGCAGGTTCCGACTGAGCTGGCGGAGGCAACTATGGAGAGAGGGTGTCTGGTTGACTGGGCGCCGCAAGAGGAGGTGCTCAACCACCGGGCGGTGGGCGGGTTTCTGACGCACAGCGGGTGGAACTCGACGCTGGAGAGCGTAGTGGCGGGAGTGCCGATGCTGTGCTGGTCCTTCTTCGCGGACCAGCAGATGAACAGCCGGTTTGTAAGTGACGTGTGGAGGCTGGGGTTGGACATGAAGGACAGGTGCGATAGGGAGACGGTGGAGATGATGATAGTCGAGCTGATGGAAGGTAAGAAGGCCATGCAGCTGCAGGAATCTGCTGTCTGCATGGCTGGGCTTGCGGCCAGGGCTGTTGGCCCGGGTGGGTCGTCCGTCGCCAACTTGACCAGGCTAATTGAGGATATTAAATCCATGAACCTTCATCCACCTCTCGAGTCGATCAAAAGCTAATTTGTCTCTAATTTAGCTTGTTAACCAAAGTCTGCTGCATTTAGATATAAATTGGTAGTATTCCTTGGGATACTAATGTTTCATGTATTTTGACCAAAAAAATATTTCCTACATGTATAGAATTCAGATAATTATCTTATACTAGTATGTTATAAATAAAATTATCTTTCAATAGATAAAGAAAGAAAACATTGCATGATATTGTCCTAGAAACCAATGACATAGTCCTAGTCTGAAATGAGGATGCTATACTATCACCTGCCTTCCACCTCCCGATTTACCCTTGTATACAATAAGACAAGCACAACATATGGGGGGAGACTACTTAGAGCGATAGCATGTAATCTGCCAATCTATTCAAAGACTCACAAGAAGATCCTCCTCCTCTAAGACAACTCCTAGCGTTTTCCATGAGAATTTTGATTCTTGCACTTATCTCGTCTCCTTCTTTATCGACCATCAATCTTCTCATGGTCTTTTCAATTGCTGTCCGCTCTAGCCCATTCTCGAGCTGCACTCCCACCTTCCAAACGTGGCTCACAAACCTTGCGTTCACCCTTTGGTCCCCGAAGCATGGCCAACAGATCATGGGCACACCCTCATATATGCTCTCCAATACTGAATTCCAACCACTATGGGTCCAGAAGCCGCCCACTGCTGGATGGGCCAGCACCTCCTGCTGCGGAGCCCACACCACAACTCGACCCCTTTCGCTTGTCACCTCCTCGAACCCTTCCGGCAATTCGATCTGAGCCATGCCACGCACTGAATTTGGCCTGACCACCCACAGGAATGGTAGCTTGGAGTTGGCCAGGCCCCAGGCTGTCTCAATAAATTGGCTTCTGTCGATGGAAGCCAAGCTGCCGAAGCTGACATAAGTTACTGAGTTGGGTGCCTGTTTGTCTAGCCAGACCATGCAGCTTCGGTCCTCAACTAGCATGCTACTGGAAGAGGTTGACGGCGCGTGCTTGTGGAGTGGGCCAATGGTGAAAACGGGAATTTGGAAATCTTCCTGAATCTTGGTAAGAGCAGAGTGTTCTAGATAGTCCAAGGAATTCCATATCTGACCTGACGAGTGCTTCGAATCCATGTAAGTGCGATAAACCAACTTATACAAGGCGTCTCGGTCCTTCGTTTCAAATTCGGGAAGGTCCTTCACTCTGAGGGGTGGAAGGTCAAGCACAGGCTCTTCCAACTGTGAATCTGGCAATTTGAGAAGAATTAAAATTATTCAAATCTGGAGAGAGGAAGGGCAAGCAACATCTGACATGATGTGATATTCTAACGATAATAGAACTTCTCGAAGAAGCTTTGAGAAACAGTGGCAGAGGCCATACCTTTCATTGGAAGATAACCCTTCTCCATCAGAATTGGGAAGGCCATGAAGGCGAGAACAGAATTAGCACTACTGCTCCTTAGGATGAGCCTTGGAAGCTTGAATTCATCAGCTGCAGCTTGCGTGAAGTGAGCGAGGGAATCAGAAATGATACATACGATTTTGTTCTCATGCACCATTTGGGCCACGTAGTTCCTGAATGGTACTTCAGATTTGGTGTTGAAGGCGGAGACAAAATCAAGAACATCATGATTAGATTCTTGCACGTCCTCTAAGCCATCAACCATTGGCTTTAAGTCGAAGTGAGGATAGTCGGCAGCGTGGGGAGAGTTGAAGAGGGTATGAATTATGGTGATGGAGAAGCCCTTGGTGTAGAGGAGCGAAGCTATTTGAAGCATGGGATTAATGTGACCCTGTAAAGGGCATGGGACAAGCACTACTCGATTGCTATCTCCATTCCCTTGTCCCTGCATTTTCACTTTAAGGTGGAACTGGAACACTTCCTTTTATGGGATTCGGAACGGAACTATAATTGGTATATATAAACCTATGTTATCAAAATTCACATAGAACCTCTTCTGGGTAAGAATCACACTAAAGGTCATCGGCTAAACGTCAAGTTGAAGCAATAAGCTAATGTTCTGAACTTTTCTGTAATGTGCATTGGACAAGTAGCCAAGCCGGCCTTTTTTCTCCTTTGCCTTGTATTTACCACAGACATGTCGTAATGTTCCACGGGAATGGGAGGGCTACACTGTACTTTGAAACAGAAGTTATTGATCATTTCACGTGCCATTGCTGCGATCACTTCTACAACCTAGTCAAGGGGTTAGTGAGTATGGGCCGTTTGGGGCGTGATTAAAAGCAAAACATCCAAATGGGATGTTTTGCTATACTGTAGCATCTGAATATTTTATATATCCAGCTGAAACACCTCTCAGCTGGATGTAAAAATCCACATAGATGCTACAGTAGATATCCAAAATCCAAACAGGATATTTTTGCAATAATCACGCCCCAAATGGCCCCGCGCAATATCCAGTAGCCAGGTTATGAGAAACGTTTTTGTTGTAGGGCAGGGCTAGTAAGTTGGAAGCATCGACACAAGAAGAACAACCAACTGCCGCGGGTAGATGGGCCCAGAGTGCAGACATTTGTGAGAAGAATTGATCAGAACTTGTGGACGAGGACGGATCAACGAGTGGAAAATGGCTGAATTTCCACTGATATTCTTTGTACTGTTGTATTGAAATCTGGACTATACCAGCCTGCATGCCTTATCCTATATAAAGTCTTGTTCCCTTTATCGATTAAACCAATGTGAAGAGTTATGGATGTCTTCAAATATCACATCAATCTTTTTCCTATCAGACGAATAACTTCTACATGTCAATCGAAAGACAGAAAGGAACAACCTCTACATGAGCCCAACATCGGTTCTTATTTGTCAATACATGAGAAGAAGAATGTTTCACAATACACTTTTTTAAAAGAAGTTTCGCAATTCGTTTGTGGGTAAGAAGTGCACACAGGATAAGAAGAGCGAATAATCCCCATATTTTCAAGATAACACCAATTACCAGACGAGTCCGAGATCCGCTGGTGAAGCTCACCAGCCGATCCGGTCTCTTACCAGACTAGAGAGCCGCTATAAAATGCACAAGCCTATTCAAGTACTGATAAGAGGAGCCCCCTTCTCTTAAATTCTGTTCTGCAGTATCTTTGATACCCATAACCCTCTTCCTGATCTCCTCCTTCCCTTTTTCAACCATCAACTTTCTGACTTCCCCTTCAGTCTCCCCCCTTTCTAGTCCATTCTCGAGTTGGACACCAATCCCCCCAAACATAGCTGGCATTTCTAGCACTCAGCTTTTGATCCCCAAAACAATGGCAACAAAGCAGTGGTACCCCGTCACATATGACCTCTAATGTAGAATTCCAACCGCAGTGGCTCCAAAAGCCTCCTACCTCATGGTGTGCTAGAACTTCCTGCTGGGGTGCCCAGTCAACTAACATTCCTCTGTCCTTGATTTCTTCTTCAAATTCCCCTGGCAATTCGACTAGTCCAGATCCAACCAAGCCTGGTCGGACCACCCACAGGAAGGGCTGCTTGCTGTTAGCTAGAGACCCCATGCTGCCTCCGCCAGTTCTATTTTCCCAAGTGAAACAAGGTTTCCAAAGCTCAAGTAGATGACAGACTTGGGCCAGCCATCCCATGCAATTACGGTCTTGGACTAAGTGGCTAGGCTAGTTACGGAGTTGCACGAGTTCTTGTGGACAGGCTCCATGGTGAAGACTGTGTATTAAATTCTTCTCGAAATCTTGCTAATGAATCCTTTAAAAGCTCCTCAAGGTGTTCCAGATGATTGATGTACAAACTTTCGTTTGGCACGTCATAATGTCTACCAGTTCATGCAGATCATCTGAGTTGGCCGTCCCTATGTACGGAATGTCCTTTTCCCTGAATAGTTGAAGTTCCACATACGAACCATCCCCTGACTCATATTCTAATGGCGATGTTAATGTAATATTCATGGCTAGGGAAACAAACCATTGCTCGTGAAGGGAAAGAATATATCCAGAACAAAGTACAATAGCTCTTGTAGTAAAAAAATCAATCTACAAAGAGAAGGAATGTATTTGCCGTTATGCCACAACTAGCAGCTTCTACCACTATACATTCTTCGATCTGTCTCTTGTATACAAGGTTTTTCTTTTTCGTACATTACATCGCTACAATTTTGATAGGTAGATGTAAGATCAAATTACGTATAGAATTCTATGTTGTGCCAGAAAAAGTAACCTACAGAAAATATAGCCAAACATTCTAGAGTTGGCACACTGCCTCAAAACAGGAGAAATTTTCCGCATTCGGTCTTCAACCTGTTGTCAAATTTTGTGATACGGAGGAACCCGTGAATGCTACGTACACGTTTGCAACATACTCTTAACATTATTGATTAAGATAGCCCCAAAGAGGTCTGAGGAAAACTGCAGGGGTCGAATCCCCGTCTCTATGTTCTCTTTAATCTAATCTCTTCTTGTATGATAGAGCTATGTAATAAATTTTCGAATAAAAACGATTTGGTTAGTCATAGCAGAACAAACCTTTGATTGGATGACGACGGTGGAGGATGAAGTATGAAAAAGCCAGAAAACTCGTAGCGCCAGTGGCTCTTAAGGCCAGGCGAGGGAGCTTCAACTGAGAAGCAACTCCCTGAGTGAAGTGCATTACAACGTCACTGATGATACAGCGGATTGGACTCCTCCTCCTCTCCCTCAGCAACTTCTCCACGCAATCCCGAAATGGCGCTTCGCAGTTGACATTTACAGCCTTGATAAGAGCTAGGACATTGTCTGTGGAAGCTTGCTCCAGTCTCAGGCCATCGTCGATGGGTTCAAAGTCGAAGTCCAGGTACTTGGAGGCGATGGGCGAGTTGAAGCGCTTGTGAATGATCGTGATGGAGAAGCCCCTGGAGGGTAGAACCGTGGCAAGTTGAAGCATGGGAGTAATGTGGCCTTGGAAAGGCAATGGGACAAGCAGTAAGCGTCTGCCTTGTTTCATTCTTTCCTTCCCTGACATTGAGCTGACTCCTTCTACCTTTACTGAGTTGAAAAGACAGTTCCGTTCTTGTAATGGTCTGTTAGGTTTCTACTTTTGTCTATGCAGGCTGGTAAGAGGCTAGTACTAGTAGTCCAAATCAGCTTTAATTTTCGTTGGGTGTATTTCATGGCTGAGACCTAGTGGTTGGTATTTTCTAATGAATATGAAGTGTGGGTTCAGAATTTGCTCTACCAACTTGAAAACAGGACCGCCCTGTTTCGACACGTAAATGTTGACGACAATTTACACAGTGCCCACTAATATGGCAGTCATGAGCTTTAGAGTTTAGAGCAAACAACGCAATTTGAAAATTCTAACCCAACCCACCCGAAATCATGAAAAGGTTCACAAATTTTGGGTTGGGTTTATAGATGCCGGTCTGAATCCACCACGAGTTGTCGCGCCAGCAGTACCTGGAAGACACACGGGTCGAAAGCAATAGAAGCCAGTAGAACTTTCCAGCTCTGTCCTTATTTTAACTCATCGCCGTCTCCATGTAGTGCATATCTGATATCCCTCTGGAAAGATCATGGATAGCCTCTCTTCCCTATATATAACTCTCCTCCCAGCTCGTTGTAAGCTAAGCGAAAAGCCAGTGTACTGTCTCTACATCCGTCAAGCTAAGTTTGTTCTGTGATCTGACCATGGCACTCATTCCGAGCTTCTTTGGTGGCCGACGCTCTAATGTGTTCGACCCCTTCTCTGTAGATATTTGGGACCCTTTTGAGGGGTTCGGCGCTCTGGCAAGCCGCCCCGCCTCTTCAGACGAAGCCGCCCAGTTAGCCAGAGTCAAGGTCGATTGGAAGGAGACCCCAGAGGCCCACATCTTCAAGGTCGACATCCCGGGTCTCAAGAAGGAGGAAGTGAAAGTGGAGGTGGAGGAGGGCAGAATTCTCCGGATCAGCGGAGAGAGGACCCGCGAGGAGGAAGAGAAGGCTGACAAATGGCACCGTGTCGAGAGGAGCGTCGGCAAGTTCGTCCGTCGGTTCCGCCTTCCGGAGAATGCCAAGATGGACGAGGTGAAGGCGACGATGGAGAATGGAGTCGTCACCATCATCGTGCCCAAGGAAGAAGAGAAGAAGCCTGAAGTGAAGGCGGTCGAGGTCTCCGGCCAAAACTCTTGACGTCTCGCTGCTAAATCTCCATGTCATGTCAGGAGGTAGTATGTGAAGTGTGAACGGCCAGCGTGTTAGTGTATGTGTTATGCTTAAAATAAAGTGGCTCTGTAAAATGAGGCTTTGATGTTGTAATCAGAAAGTCTCGGTTTCTGTTCGGTGATTTTGTCAAAAGTTCAATGTGAATAAGCGCTTTTCTAAATCTCCGGCTACTTGTAATTATAGAGATTAAATAGCTTTTTACAATGAAATACCACCAAGACTCTTGCCTTATAAAGCTGGTAATGTTTAAAGGGAAAATGAACATTTAGCATGGTGGATTCTTATGCTTTGATAGCAATTAATCCCGAATATTTTTACTCCACCGTATTTTTGAAACCAAACTAAAATGGCTCTGCTTTGTATATTTCCCCGACTTGGAATTGTGAGTGAAAAGGGGAAAGTTTTTTCGGCTGAAGGTAGATCCTAAGGGCGACGTGTCGAGGGACTTCTGAGCAGACCTCGCCTGCTTACGGGCACGTGTTGGGCCTGTTGTGGGCACGGACACAATGCAATTTACACTTCGGTTCGAATTTAGCTTAAGCGATCTGATTCCAGACCCACATTAAGTTGGATACTAATTGAAATCAGGAGCATTGAATTTGTCACTTTTCACATTCACTAAGTTGTTTACAATTTGGTCAGGCTGGAAGGTCACTCTGATTATCACCCAACGAGTTCTCACTCGATACTTCCGGTAGCAGCCAGGGGACAAAAGGCTCATGCGCGCTGTTTAAGCCATAGTAATGAGTTCTCAAATCCCTTGTAATACTTGTACCCTGGCAAGGATGGTGGAAAGAGTGTGGATGTGGAGATTAGCCTGGATCCCAAGGTGTTGCAGGAAGAAAATGAACTAAGGATGATAATGAGCAGTTGAGAACAATCCGCAGGGATTTTTTGTAACTTCATCTGGATTCAGTTGGTTAAATCAGTTGGCAAGATATTTCAGTAATTTCACAGAGAAATAAGTCAGTTAAGACAGTTAGCAGGATCAATTCTATTTTAACGATCTCTTTTCCCGCCTTTAATTCGATTTAAAATTCGAATCTTATGCTGCTAACAGCCTATAAATAGCTCAGCTGAGTTTTTGGAGTTCAGTTAGTGGTTTGGAAGAAATATGAGGTGTAATGCTGCTGAATTTAGAGCTGGATTGCTCTGTTCTAGCTATTTCTAGTTGTGATCATTCCAGGAAATTGGTTTGATCTTTCTTTTCTCCTCTGTTGTTTCAGTTTTTCTGTATTTTAGTCGATTTTTGTACTAGTTTGTTCACAAAGAGGAAAAGCAGAGGAATTGTTCATCATTTCTGTAATTACTGCAAATGATAATACAAAGTTACAATTTCTCAACCGAAGCTGTTACAATTTACATCAAATAATTTACAGCTGACAGATCTTCTCAAAGTTTTTAAATCAACAAGCTCTAGACATTTCTTCATTTTTAGTTCCTGTCACTGTTGTATTGAAATTCTGTTGTGGCAGAACATCTCCTCTGCTTCAAAAATAGATTGTGAATTTCCTGCTACGTCAACTGGTATCAGAGCAGGTTGCAGAGTCTTCTAATGGCTTCTGCAAATACATCGGAAAATGGAGATACACAGCAGCTTATGTTGCAA
This sequence comes from Houttuynia cordata, assembly GCA_039654745.1. Taxonomy (NCBI): domain Eukaryota; kingdom Viridiplantae; phylum Streptophyta; class Magnoliopsida; order Piperales; family Saururaceae; genus Houttuynia; species Houttuynia cordata. The sequence goes on from CM077506.1 coordinate 24,863,136, forward strand.
CTTATGCAACAATTACTTGTGGAAATTCGACAGCTAAGCAGTCGAATTCTGCTTCAAATGCCAGAGTGTGATTCTGCAGTAGATCCACAAAATCCGGAAGTTGGGGTTAGAAGAAATAGTTCAGCTAGAGTTCATCTTGAACAACGAACTACTGAAAACAGAGCATAAAGTGGTCCAAACATTTCAGTATCCAGGTCTGAAGATGTCACACCCTAAAATTCCTGACCTCGATCGGAGTGCGGAAGCCTTCATCAATACCATCTTTGGTGAGGTAGGAACCCTGGGACGCAACTTCGGATAGTCGAATCAACTGGTCAATTACATCATCTCAAAAGAATGTGCAATCGACAATACCAGGATCACTCAAGAATGTGGGAACTCATCATCAAATCAAAATAAAACATTGTATATGTATTTAATGAATCCTACATAGTCTTTATTACATCAATTCTCATAAATTGTCAATCAAAATAAAACATCAAAGCTATGGCACACAACGGCCAGAAATATCAAACTAAGTAAATAACTGAAAATTCTTTATTCATCTTCAAGTCTTCTATGCCTCCTTCCTGTCCTGCAATCATCTTGAATCACTGATCTTTCACACCTGCATCAGAGGATGCATGAGTATTCCGCAGAAATACTCAGTAGGATGCAAAAACCTACCGGAGACACAATAATAATGTGAAGAAAGGTTTACTCAATAGAAACAGGAAAATATAATATCCGAAGGACTGATCATAAGGTTTACTTCACCTGAACAGAAAGTTAGTTAACAACAACAATCCCAACACGCAAGTATAGGGAAAACATCAATAAGACTCCAAACAATCACATGTGTAAGGAGAGAATAACAATATATTCAAGGGCTCTAGACATCTACAGTGTCACGCCCCAAATTTCAAGACCTCAAATAAAGCACGGAAGCACTAGCTCAATTAAGATTATGAGGCTGAAACACGGGACGCGACCGAATACTCGATCACACCAAGTTCTCATTCCAGAATGCTTAACCAATGCCTGTTTACAAAAATCTTAAATAATAAAACTACGCTAGTACAATAATTCAATTATCACAATTCATCAAACATAAATACAATTCAGCACGCAGGCTGATTAGTTCTCCATGAATAAGAAATTAAAAACGATAAATAAATCCACTTCTATCAACTTTCCACCATCGAGCTCCTTCGCACGTACCTTGTTAGTTCCTTTCCACTTTGAGTCCTGCATCGAGAGATGCATGAGTATTTTGAAAGAAATACCCAGTAGGAGCCAAGAAAAACCCACAACATAATAATAATAAAGGAAATGCTGACAACATGGTATAAAGACACGTTTAGAAAGATCAGGTTGAGCAAATACGGAGTTCACTTACCTGGACAATACTCATCATCAAAGACCATCAACGGTCGTGAATAAATTAACGTACAGAGCGTCGAGAAGAAATAATAATGAATACTGACTCCAAACATACAGAGTGTCGGAGATAACAATTTATGCACTCTGTTCAGTCCACTTCTCCTATGGACATCAATACCAGATCATCCTAGAGGTTCTACAGAGGAACCCGGCCATACGTCTAGGGATGCTGGCCCCATCGGTGCTTATGGGCACAATGGGCTGAGACTATAGACCTTCCGTAATATCATACAGTCTAAAGTGCACGCGTTGCCGTCATCGACTGAACTACAAAGGTTCAATAATATAATCTGAGATCTCGCAAGATCTAGCAATGGCTCATGAGTATACTATGATTCCAATCTAAGAGTGTTCATCAAAACTCTTAGTGGAGAAACAGTTTACATAGAACTGAATCAATCTAGAAATATCAAGAGCTCTCTCATCTAGAGACTCGAACATCAATCTTCCAAAATCTGACTCACAGAGGAGTAAAGTAACAATCTCATTAATACAATCTGAATTGACTCACATAGGAATACTCAAGAAATACAGTCTGAATTGATTCACATAGGAGTAACCAAAGAATTCTCAATGTTCAATCACAGGATGACTCAAGACTGAGACTCATCAGAAATAACTCATTAAACACCTTCACTATGCATAGCTCCAATCAAGACATCATCGATTTTGACAATATTGAGGATTATATGACGTTGGTACAAGATAGTAGGGTCTAGGAAACTAAACCCTAACTGAGAATCTAAGATTTCAAGTTTGATGTCAAAGATAGTATATTGGTAGAACAATGCCCCACGAAGGAATGACTCGGTCCGACATGACTCACTCTCTGGATTGGATCAATTACTAGATGTTACTAACTTCATCTCTCTGGATTTTATATAGTTACTACAATTTATCATTAGGTATATTACATAGTTTTAATATAAGGTATAGTTCAAACAACCCGGAAATATACTATTATCTGCACAACAGCTCTATTCTCTAGCTCACCACGGTCTGCACAGAACATATTCTTGTCTGAGATTTTTATGACAGACAGCTCCATGTCTCTAGTTTCTAACCCAATTAACGGCATAATTTTCTGAGTTTTCTACATTTAATTATAATTTTTCTATCACAGTCTGTCGGCGCAGGACCAGTTCTAGCCGAGGTCATTAATTATAAACTTACTTAATCAATACAGTCTATTACTCAATTAATCACTTATTAATGCATTCTAGACTTATTACATTATTCTCCTGGGCATTTACTAACTCCCAATTGTTCTGCAATTAATTAGATTCTTAACTACATTGTTAATCCCAAAACTGATTGTACATATTCATACGGTTTAGACATGTAGACTGCAATTAGGACTATTACTTCAGGACATACCCCATACTGAATCATGAGATAATTAGGGTACAGTAAATCTCGAACTCCAGTAACTCTTTTTCACAAAAATTGTTACTTTAATAATTAGTATCATAAGGTATGTATCATTATGCCAAAATAGTTTTGTAGAAGTACTTCCCTTTATCGGCTGATATGACCCAAAATGGACAATTAACGTGAGATAGGAAAACTGATGACCCAAAGCTAATCTTGGAGGCTGAAACATCTGAATACCAATACGCATTAACCACAAGTTTCAAACTTTAAGGATTAATCACAGCATATGATTGAAATCTGGAATCCGGTATGACACCACATGATCATCGATGACATATAACAACGAAACTAAGGAATGAAGACATCCATATAAGGACATACAATTGTACAACGTCCAACAGAATGTACTCATCTCGACCAAAGCAGCAAGCATATGGTGAGAACTAAGTGGAACCATCCATGAGAAGTATTTAATTTACTAGGATCTGGTGCAATAGTCATCATGTTCAAAATAACAAATGGTAAACCATTGAATTGAATGACACCAATATCAAACGAATCATCATTCATATAGGTATTCACATCAGTGCTCAAGTATCATATTCATCACGAAATATCACAATTTATAGTATGGAATTGTGGGAAAAAGAGCACCTACCTCACAAGACAAAAAATCCGATTTTTCTTTTACGCGAGTTGTCTCCTTCGAATCACTTCTCTTTCTTTCGTGATCCAAGCACTACGGCTCGCACTACCACCCCTTAGGTCACTGTAGAAGGCTGAAAAGAGAATGGACAAGACCCCCTTTGCTGGTTTGCACGTCTCTCAAAGTCTCAAAGGGATGGCGATCTCTCACTTAGTGAGTTTAAATAGCAAGTGTCCTATTCACCTAGGACACATCTCCACCGTCGATTTTCTCCTAATCCAAAGGCTACAAATAAGCCTTCCAGTTGCCCAAGACGTGTCCCCAAATTAACTCCTCATTTAGTTAGGATTTTCTTTAATTAAGGGGTTTCAAAACTCTAATTCGGTTACACATATTTAAGACAATTTTTCCCAAATTGGATTCAACCTTCCACCATTGATTGCTACCTAATATAAGGCCATGATCTGCCCCAAATCAAGGCACGATCTCCCTCTTGAATGTGGTCAATCCATTATCTCAATCGATTACAAATTCCCTTTAATTAGGGAATTAAGTGAATTTAAATTGGTTCCCAAAACTACTTCAATAACCTCCTTTAAATTGATTTCAAAGCACGATCATTGCTCTTTGCCACATGGCAACTCTAAATTAGATTGGTAACTGATTCCATCACGTCCTTAAACCTCTCTTTGATTGCTTTAACTTCCTTTAATTAGGGATTCCCCAAAAACAGTCCAATTCAAACCGGATTTGCAATTAATTCAAAATTCTCTCTCCTCCTTGATTCTCTCTCCATTACGACTAACCAAACCTTATCATGCCAACCACGTGCACAGTGCCCAGGGCGCGGTGTCCAAATGGCTCTGGTTCTCAGCTGCTCCTGCGTCTGGGGCGTGACACACAGATGGACGGCTCGATGTCCTGCGAATGGAGTGTGTCGTATTGCACTGCACAACTCTAGTACCACATCACTAACTCAATTTAATAACTCAAAATACTCAAATGAATCTCTACACACTAGTCTCATGCCCTGGCGCCTGGCCCCCCACTCCTGGCGTCAGGTGCACTCAGCCTAATCTGATTTATCAACTCCACTCTTCTATATGCATCACAAAACTAAATCAACACACCAGATTATAAGGTTTCAAAACAAGCAGCAAAACTTTCCTATTTTAGAACAGTTTCCTAAAATAGCATTTTTGGTAAACTTACAGAATTTTCGGGTGTTACATACAGTGCAAAGAGTTACAATTTCTGCTCACTGAACTTATTACTCGCAAGTGACTAAAACATACCAGAACCACCCTAGGGGTTCTCTCTTTGGAACCTTGCCATGCGTCTAGGATGCTGGCCCCACAAGTGCTTACGGACACGATGGGCGAAGACTGAAGACCTTCCGTAATATCAACAGTCTAACGTACATATAATGCCTCCCTTCGGGAATAAATAATCGGAGACCTCGCAAGATCTAACAATGGCTTTATTGAGCATACTATGAATCCACTTCGGAGAGAGCTTCGCAAGGTCTCTAGTGAAAAAAAACAATCATATAACAATATAAGCAATATTTCAAAGGAATAAAGGTCGCAACACTCTAAGATCATAAGGTAACATTTACTGGAATAGACTCACTCTTTGGAGTATAATTAAATCATCAATAGGAATAGACTCACTCTCTGGAGTATAATTAAATCATCAATATCTCAATAGAATAGGGTTTCTCGCAAGAACACAGCTAAGACTCCAATGTCTTGATTAATAGGTAAGTCGCCAAAAGAGTAATAATATATCACAATCATAATTCAAACAACATGCTTCATGTCTAGCATTAGATAGGAACATCTCTAGAATTTAGATTCTACTATTTATGGTGCTGAATTCAAGATAGAAGAATGATCGCCGGTTGCGGTTTTGCGATTTCTAGCCTATTTTAGGGTGGATTTGCATGAGAAAGATGTCATATCCTAACTAGATTTAGATTGCACATCCCTAAGGAGATCTTGGGACTTTTCTATTGGTATAAAGAGTCCATGATATAGGAGGATTGTTTTAAGAAAAATTTTTCTCAAACTCTATATAAACCCTTGTGGAGTTGGTTTGTGCTATTGAAACCCTAGCCTTAGAACGTCCAGAGCATTATTCTTCTCCTTCCCACGTTCATTCACCTTTTATATGGCTTCTTCTTGTGGGAGTTTTGCAAGAACTTGGAGCGGGAGCTTTGGAGGAAACGGAGGAGACGAGCAACGAGTAAAAAGACAGAATTTTCGGTGAATTAAGAGTAGGATGGTTTTTCCCTTTCTTCTCTTCTGTCATATGATGTTTATAAGTGTTTTGATTCAGTACCTTAGAGTATTGATTTGATTCATGTGAGATGAATGAATTATGTTCTTATTTTCCATGCTTATTGCAACATAGTCATATATGCTTTCATGCTACGTGTCTAGATGGGAATTCACACCCAAAGTTGGTTGCTTTAATCATTATACAGAGATTAGAAGTTCTGATATTACTTTGTTGATCATAATCCACGTTGAGTCTTGTATCTTAATGATTGTCTTGTATTAATAACTAAAATTGTGTTATATGTAAAGAGACATGATAAAAGGGTGTACTTTGGTAATTCCAGACAATCTGTAATTGATCTAGGAGGGTAGTATTATTGTCTGTTGATAATATATTATCATCTATAATGTGTTATTAAGTGAGATCATCAAGTTTAATTAATAGTCTTAATCTCGGTTAGAACTATTTTTGTGCTGAAAGTCTGTAGTAAATAATTCATAACTAATTTAAATAAAATCAGAAAAATATAAAATCAGTGGGGTTAGAAACTAGACTCATAAGGGTATTAGCAGTAAAAAATTTAGAAGTTAAGTCTTACTATACAGAGTCCGACAGTCGTCGAAAGAGGATTTTGTGCAGGAGGCAGTGAGCTGAATCTGAGAGAAAATATTAAGTATCGAAATAACATTATGTAATATGGACTATATGTTTATGGAATATCACAGTAAGGTTGGGTTAGAGTTAATCCAATTAGGAAGGACAATCCCTTGATCAAGAGGATCATAGCTATCTATTTTAGAGCGTTGATGTCGGTTTGAGGTTCCAATTGGAATTCAAATCATCTAAGACTTTTTGGTATTCTTATCTCTGATATTTGTATTATAAAATTCTAATGTGTATAAGAAATTCCTATCTATGGCTGAGCATGAAAAGTATGTATTGATTGTATTGTACTCCTTGGGTAAGTTGTCATTATTCGAAGTATTTGGATTTCCTTTTTATTCCAAGAGATAATTGTATGCTTTTTGAGAAGCTTTATTGTTCTACGCTACTCCAGTAAGTGAGTTATATGTTGTCCAAAGACTTTGACGTTTCTATTTATACTCCATGAGAGAGTCTATTCTGGTAAAAGATATCTTATGATCTTAGAGTATTGCGATCTCTATTCTTTTGAAATATTACCTATATTATCACATGACTGTTTCCTCCACTAGAGATCTCGCGAGGTTCTCTCCGAAGTGGATTCATAGTATGCTCAATCAAACCACTGCTAGATCTTACGAGGTCTTCGATTATTTATGCCCGAAGGGAGGCACTATACGTACGTTAGACTGTTGACATTATGGAAGGTCTTCAGTCTCTGCCTATCGTGTCCGTAAGCACTGGTGGGGCCAGCATCCTAGATGCATGGCAGGGTTCCAAAGAGAGGACCCCTAGGGTGGTTCTGGTATATTATTTTAGTCACTTGCGAGCGACCAATTCAGCGAGCAGAAATTGTAACTCCTTTCACTATAGATGTCTGGAACCTTTGATATAATTGTTATTCTCTCGTTACTCATATGTTTGGTAGGAACCTTATTGATGTTTTTCCTAAGCTTGCGAGTTGAAATTGTTGTTGACTAACCTTTCAGGTGTATAGACCTTAGTTCAGTCCAGATGTTGTGGAATGTCCATAACCCTTTGTTGTCCTTATATCTCTTCATACTGCTTGTTTTAATTCAATGGGTTTTTACATCCTACTGAATGTTTCTATGAAATACTCATGTATCCTCTGATGCAGGCGCAAAAGAAAGCTGAGTTCAGGAAGTTGCAATAGAGGAAAGGCGGTTTGAGGATCCGTGAAGAGATCGGAAGTTACTTAGTTATTTGCTTTGCTTATTTGATGCTTTTGACATTGCTGGCCGTTGTGTGTCATAGATTCATAGGTTTATTTTATTTGTTTCCTTAATGGATTATTACTGAAAGATAAGAAATTTATTTTATATTATTTAAAGATGTCTACTATTGTATTACATTGACTGCGAGCATAACCGGTTACACGTCCTTCTGAGAGGATTGTAATCGGTGGTGAGATCGACTGTTCGGTCGCGTGCCGGGATCTCTACTTCGAAATGTATATTTGTTGGCTTCCACACTTCGATCGAGGTATGGGATTTCGGGGCGTAACGCTTTTAAACCAACTAGTCTTATAGTAATAGTTCATATCATATCGTACATCATATATTAGTGATACTTTATTCAGATTAAGTTATATCATTAAGTATTAGTATGTTCTAGTGACTTAGACCTTAATTACAGTAAACTGTTTTGTTGATAATAGCCCTCTTCCGATTTTCCTCACAGTCAGCACAGTAGAAAATTAAGCCTAAAATTTTAACAGTAGATAGCTCTATGTGTCTAGTTTCCAACCCAATAAATGGTATATTTTTTGATTTTTTTGTAATTAGTTATGAATTTTATATTGCAGGTCATTAGCGCCAGGAACAGTTTTGGCCGAGACCATAAGTCTTAATCATACTTACTAATTTCGTATTAGTAACCTTTAATTATGATAATAGAACATTATTAACATTGAATACTCCCCTCTTAGGACTATTATAGGTCATTATATGTTCTGGGATATAAGTATTACGAGCTTTTATACACCTTTCATTACATAACCCATCTGGTAAGAGGCATAAATCTTGTCTCTTGCTGCAAAACATTGGCAAAGAAGTCAAAAAGGCTGCAACTATATATCTGTTGATTCCTGCATTATCTCAAACTGTATCAACCTTACAAATTGAAAAACTGCATCCTTCCATTCATCAATTGCTTGAGGAATTTCAGTGTTTATTACCAGAGAACTTCGATTCTCTTCCTCCTATAAGAGACATACAACATGCTATAGATTTTGTTCCTGGTTCTGTCATTCCTAACTTACCACATTATCGTCTGAGTCCCAAAGAGCACAACATACTTCAAGAATAGGTGGAGGAACTTTTGTCATAAGGCTTGATCAGAGAGAGCCTAAGCCCATGTGCTGTTCCTTCACTTCTTAAAAAAGATGGAAGCTGACGTATGTGTATCGACAGTAGAGCTGTCAATAAAATTACGATTAAATACAAGTTTCCTATTCCTAGATTGGATGACATGTTGGACAATTTGGAAGGTTCGAATATCTTTTCTAAGTTAGATCTCAAGAGTGTATATCACCAAATCAGAATTCGTCCTAGAGATGAATGGAAGACATCATTTAAAACTAAAGAAGGGCTATATGAATGGCTTGTTATGCCATTTGGACTTTCCAATGCACCTAGCACATTCATGAGGCTTATGAAACATATTTTTAAACCTTTCCTAGGCAAATTTGTTGTTGTCTAGCTCAATTATATTTTCAAGAAGTTGTGAAACATCATGGACTACCTCTTTCCATTACCTCTGAACGAGATTCAAGATTTCTCAGCAATTTCTGGAAAACCCTATGGTCTAGATTACATACGTCTCTTCATTTCAGTACTACTTGTCATCCTCAAATCGATGGCCAAACTGAAGTCACTAACAGAACCTTCGGTAATTTACTCAGATGTTTAGCTATGGGTAATCCCCAACAATGGGATACTATTTTGTGTCAGGCTGAGTTTCCGTATAATTCAACTCCTCATAGATCCACTGGTTTTTCCCCATTTGAAGTTCTGTTTGGCAAAAATCCCAAACAAGCTTTGGATATACCTCTGGTTCACAGTAAGCTTCAATAGTCTAATCCTGCTACTAGAATTCTTTCTAAACTTACAGACATTCATCAACAGGTTCACAACAATTTACAGAGAGCCATTTCCTATTATAAAACAGCAACAGATCAGTTTCGAAGACACCAAGAATTTGTTCCAGGTGATTTAGTCATGGTTTATCTTCGCAAAGAGAGGCTTCCTACTAGCACTTATAATAAGCTTCAGTCGAGGAAAATTGGACCATTTCAACTACTTAAGAGAATTGGATCAAATGCTTATGTTCTGGATTTACCAGATTCCTACAATATTTCTCATACATTTAACATTGCAGATCTTACAGCTTATCATCCTCCATTTTCTTTAGAGGAACCTCGAGACGATGTCTTCTTTTCAAGAGGGAGAGAATTGATGCAGGAAGAAAATGAACTAAGGATGATAATGAGCATTTGAGAACCATCCGCAGGGATATTTTTGTAACTTCATCCGGATTCAGTTGGTTAAATCAGTTGGTAGAATTTCAGTAATTTCATAGAGAAATCAGTCAGTTAAGATAGTTAGCAGGATCAGTTCTATTCTAACAATTTCTTTTCCTGCCTTCAATTCGATTTGAAATTCGAATCTTATGTTGCTAACAGCCTATAAATAGCTCAGCTGAGTTTATGGAGTTCAGTTAGTGGTTTGGAAGAAATATGAGGCGTAATGCTACTGAATTTGGAGCTGGATTGCTCTGTTCTAGCTATTTCTAGCTGTGATCATTCCAGGAAGTTGATTTGATCTTTCTTTTCTCCTCTATTGTTTCAGTTTTTTTGTGTCTTAGTTGATTTTTGTACTAGTTTGTTCACAAAGAGGAAAAACAGAGGAATTGTTCATCATTTCTATAATTACTTCAAATGATAATACAAAGTTACAATTTCTCAACCGAAGCTGTTACAATTTACATCAAATAATTTTATAGCTGACAGATCTTCTCAAAGTTTTAAATCAACAAGCTCCAGACATTCCTTCATTTTTAGTTCTTGCCACTGTTGTATTGAAATTCTGTTGTGGCAGAACATCTCCTTTGCTTCAGAAATAGATTGTGAATTTCCTGCTGCGTCACAAGGTGTTGGAAATCCTGGAGATGGATAATGGTCTAACTATGACATGGATTACCAAGCAGGGCATTATGTGTGACAATCTATTACCTCTTTATGTTTGTCCTCTTACCATTGTTTATAGGAAGCAATGCATGTATCTTTGTCTTATGGTTGGGATTGGAAGAATTATTTTCTTCTCCTATGATATGGATATGAAAATCATTAATGAATTGCAGTCGCATAACATCTCATTACTATGAGCCATCACCATTGGCCTTCAAATTTTCATGCTTCTCATTAAAGAGTGTGTGATATGCACGTGTATGATGTAAGAACCCTCACCTTAAAAACCGGTTTATTTTTGTTAAACGTGGATTATCGTGTGGTTTAAGCACTTTCAGATTAAATTCGGTTGATTTCGAAAATAAAAATGGTTTTCAAAGGTTTCAATCAAAAACAACTTCACATAAATGAGTTTTAAGTGATTTAGAATCAAATCTTAATTTTTGGAATTTTTTCTAATTTTTACCTATTTTCCCGAAAATTAGGGTTTGACGGGACCCCCGGCGGGCCCCGCCGACGAAATTAGGTTTTTGTGACCAAAAAGCCCCAGAAATTAAACAAAGTCGTTATAAAAATTTTAGAATTTTCTGAGCTTAATTTGGTATTAAAATCGCTAAATTACCCATTTTTAGCCAAAATTGCTCATTTTACCCCAGTTTTTACCTAGGTCTACCCTAAAACTTTCTATAAAAGGAAAGGGTTGCGCCCTCCCCATTTTGGGAAAGGGTTTTGGCTTGGAGCAGCAGCCTCTTTCCCCATTTCCAAAAGAGGAAAGGAGTTAAGGTATGCTAATCTGTGCTTAATCTTTCATTTTCATTTGATTTTCAATAATCTTTACTCAAAACCTTGACTTTCTAAATGATTTCAAAGCATTTGAAGGATAAAAATCTCTGTTTTAATATATATCTTCAAACCCTAAGCTTCAAATTTCGTTTTTATATGATTAAAAGCCCTAGATTTAAGGTCTATTTTAGGTTTTCAAACTTAGTCGCGATTAGTAGAGTATTAACAATGGATTTATATTTTCTTCAAGGTGATTAAGGTGTTGGACTTCGTGGTCATCCAAATCAAGGTAATGGTGTCACGCCCCGAAATCCCATACCTCGATCGAAGTGCGGAAGCCAATCAATGATATACATTTGGAGGTAGAGAATCTCGGGCGCGAGACCGAACAGTCGATTTCACCACCAATTACGATCATCTCAAAAGGATGTGTAATCGGTCATGCCCATAATCAGTGCAATACAAATACAAACATTAATGAATACTATGGAATGGAAATTTACTTAATAATACTGATAATAATCCATTTAAGAAAGTCAAATCAAATAAACCTATAAATCTATGGCACACAATTGCCATTAAATGTCATAAGCATCAAATAAGCAAAGCAAATAATATAAACTCTAAGTCTTCACGGCTCCTGCGACCGCTTCACTACTGCAACTTCCTGATCTCAATTTCCATTTGCGCCTGCATCAGAGGATGCATGAGTATTTCATAGAAACACTCAGTAGGATGTAAAAACCCACTGAATTAGGACAAACAATATGAATAGGATAAGAATAACAAAGGTTTATGAAGATGCCGCAACATCCGGACTAAACCAAGGATTTATACACCTGAAAGGTTAGTCGATAATAATTCCAACCCGCAAGTAGGGAAAACAACAATAAGGCTCCTACTACACATATGAGTAAGGAGGGAATGATAATCATATTAAAAGCTCCAGACATTAAAAGTGAAAGGAGTACAATTTCTGCTCGCTGAACCGATCACCCGCAAGTGACTATACCAGAACCACCCTAGGGGTCCTCTTTTTGGAACCCTGCCATGCGTCTAGGATGCTGGCCCCACCAGTGCTTACGGACACGATGGGCGGAGATTGAAGACCTTCCGTAATGTCAACAATCTAACGTACGTATGTTGCCTCTTTTTGGGCAGTGTGGAACCGCAGTACCACAAATATTAGTGACCCCGCAAGATCAAGCAATGGCATAATGTGAGCATACTATGAATCCACTTCCGGAGAAGTCCCGCAAGACCTCTAGTGGAGGAATCAATCAAATAATCATGATGAATAATAATTCAACGAAATAGAGGCCGCAACGCTCTAACCACATAAGGTATCAACCACCGAAACAGACTCACATACAGAGTATAAGTGGGAATGTCACACAAAGAGAATAACACAATCCATACATACGTTCATGCTCAGCCCTAGATGGAAATTCATATAGGTCTTATTGAAATATATATATATAAATCAGAGACAAGGTGTTAATGAGTCCTAGATGATTTGGATTCCAAATGGAACCTCAAACCGACACGATTACGGTTTTCTTGACATAAGTATTACCCATCTATCATATTAACCATAACCCAACCTTACTGTGATAATCATAAGGATATAATCCAGTAATAGTTACTGACACGTCCTACCGTCTTCACATCATATTAAGTGGTTTTACTTAAGTACTTAGTGTTTTCACTTGGATTCTGCTCACTGTCTTTTGCATAACAGTCCACTTCCGGCGGCTCCCAGACTCTGTACAGTTAATATTATCTTCTGAAATTTTTACTGAGAGTACCTTTATGAGTCTAGTTTCTAACCCCACTGGTTTTATATTTTTCTGATATCATATGAATTAGTTATGAATTATTCACTGTCGACTGTCCGTGCAGAAACAGTTCTGGCCGAAAGTGAGAAACTTGATTAAACTTTAATTAACTTATACCGTACCACTTATAGATGATATTATACTCATGATAGATGATAATACTCCCCTCCTAGATCAATTACAGATCCTGGAATTAACTAGAATTACCAAAAGATTCCCTTTTTATCATGTTTCTTCACATATAACACAATCTTAGACCATAATATCTTTCAACTAAATTGATTTAAGCAAAACGATCATTAAGGTATAAGACTCAATCATTAGACATCATAATCAGAACAATATCAGAACTTTTATCTTCTGTAAAATTAATAAAGCATCCATCTTTGATGTGATTTACCATCTAGACATGAAGCATGAAGGCATATATGCATGTATCGCAATACACATGGAAAGACAAGGCATAAATCATTAATCCCGCAAGATTCAAAGCAATACTCCAAGAAAATCAGTAAGAACACTCATCATATAGTGTGAGAAAAGAATAAGAAGAGAGGGAAAAACCATCCTACTCTTTATCACCAAAAGACGTCGCCTTTCTACGCGATGTTCGTCTCCTCCGCTTCCTTCAAAGCTTCCCGATCCAAGCTCTTGAGCAATTCCCACTAGAAGAGGTCTTCTAAGAGAGGGATGAACGTGGGAAGGAGAGGGGAAAGCCTCTGGACGTTCTAGGGTTTAGTTTTCAAAAGCACAAGCCTAGACTCTATGGGTTTATATAGAGTTTTTAGAAAATCTTTGCCCAATCAATTCTACCATATCTTGGGCACTTTCCACCAATGGGAGAGTCCCTAAATCACCCTAGGAACGTGCAATATAAGTTTAGTTAGGATATGACATCTTTCCCAAACAAATCCGCCTCAAAATTAGGTTAGAATTCGCCAAACCGCAACTGGCGATCGATCGTGCAATACGGCGATCGATCGTCTTGCGCTGTTTACAAACTGCGCGATGGCGCCGATCGTAGCCGATCGAAGCCGATCGATCGTGTTTATTCAATTTCCCATATCTTTTTACTCCGAACTCCAAATCACACAAAATTGGTGTCGTTGGAAAGCTCTTCTCACCAACTTTAATTTAAACAAAGCATCACACAGTCAAATCAATCATTAAGAGGGTCAAATTTCAGTTTTAAGATACTTACTAATTTTCCGGATGTTACAAATGGGTTCTTTAATCTCAGCTTGGGTAGTGTAAATCTTGTTTTAATGAATGTATTTTGAAGGGGTTTATTCATTTTTAGGTCTCTAATGGTAAGATTAGTTTTTCTTAATCTCATGTTTTCTTTTCTTTGGGTTTTGATTTGTGATGGTCTAAATAGGATTTCTGAAAAGTTTGGTGTAATTTGGATATTGTTTGATGCTTCGATTTGATGTTTGAAGTTATGAAAATGGTGTTTCGGTTTAATTTTTGAAATGAGGATATACTGAGTGTTTTGGAATTATTGAACTTTACTGAGGTACATGGAATTGTTCTTTACTGTTCGCAATTACATATAACTTAGTAACTTTCAAAAAATTCCAATAAACTCAGTAATATTCGAAAATTTACAGTTAAATGGGTTTTTGGAAATTTTGCATTTTTTTTCCATGATTTACTTCACTTAATGACATGAAAAGTATATTATGAGTTAATGAGGCCACATGATATGTAGAAATGATGATATAATACCTTATGTATGTTGGATTATAGAAAATAAATGTGAGTATGCTTGTAGGAATGTTGTCGAGTTCATGCAAGTAAAGTTATGTTTTTACGGTGGTTTTCACCATGATTTTGGGATTGTGACCAATACTTAAACGAGTTTTCAACATATGAATATGACACTATGAGTTATGATAAGTATGAATCATGTGATTAGGATATGCATGACTACACACACGCATGGGGATTTACCATGAGATTGTAATTATACCTTGATTATGATGCATGTGGAAATGGGTTGAGAGCATGTTTCATGTGTTGGCACCCACGTAGGATTTGCTCACGTATGTATCCTGAGAGCATGCATCATGAATCGGACTTCATGAATGAGATTTTACCGTGTCTTCATCGGTGTTGATCGATTGTATGCGATGGATGTAATTGCGTGCCGGATTAATCGATCGGAGAATTATCGAACTTGGTTGGTCCGAAAGGACACGTTTTCGATTTGGTCCTTCGTGGATCACGGACACTCCCCGGGTTGAGTTTGATGGATGATATGGGGGGCGTGTTTCGTACTCGCCTTGCGGTTGATACTATTGAGATTAGTCGTACGGGACATGAGTATTCCCGGTGGTAGGCTTGTGCACCCCCTACCACATGTGTTCTAGGGTCCCGCGTAACCGGGATTCGGACTCTCCCCCACCGTAGGAGACTACCCAGGGCGAACACACCTGTTCTAGTTTCGTTGTGTACGATTCGGGCACCCTTGGCCAGGGCTGTCCAGGGCGAACAGACTTTGGGGTACACAACACCCCCTTGTTTCCAGCGAGGAAACCGGACCATGATACGCCTTCTTAGGCTTGATTGTGTCCCAAAGATATTGTGCTTACTCCTTGATGGAGGCATTCACCATTGTATTGATGCACTATTATGAATGCTATGAATGATTGTGTATCATGTTGTATGAGATTTATACCACAAGAATGCATGTTTAGACAGTTTGTGGTTGAGATATTATTATTTGTATCGTCTTATGACGGGTATGCATGTTCAGTAGGTATGTTGATAAAATTCCATGGTATAAGATGTTGTGAGATGGACGTATGATTTAGACGGTATTATCACGTGGATTACGTACATTATTTGATGAACTTTCATGCTTTGATGTTTCTTGTGGATTTCTGATGTGTCTTGAAAACCATTACTGAGTTTTATACTCACCCCTCTTCCTTGTTTTGTTTTGGGGCTGCGTGGTGCGACACGCAGACGCGCAGGATCCTCTCTTCAAGGAGCGACCAGAAGGGGTATGGGATTAGTTTGAGCATGATCATTAGTGTTGTGTTATCGTACTCTCTATTGTCATGAGATTACAGTAGATGTCGTGTTATATTTCAGACTGTTTAGACTTGTTATCCGAGCCGCGTGTATGGCTCCGGACTTTATCTAATTGTGGGTGTAAGACTTGTTGATATTCTAGACTTTATACCTTGTTGAATTTTTACTTGTTTACTCTTACACAAAGCGGCGCGAAACTCCGAAATTATGTTATCGCCCGTATATGGGTGTAAGTCTTCCGCTTTGTCCGACATAACGTCGCCCCCGCACATCATTCGGCCCATGAACCGGGATCGGGTCGGGTCGGGCGGTGCGCGGGGCGTGTCATGATCTTTGATTCAGATAAAAAATATTGTGTTTGATCTAATTGCCCGCAACAACCAGTCACTTCTTCATTTACTAAATAACAAAAAAATTTGAAAGAGACATATATGACCCTTATGATCAATTAATGGCAATTAACTCCTACATCCTGTTAAGTGTTTTTATTGTGGATGACTCTTTACTCATTGTCAATATTAAGTGTGCTTCAATTAGTCGGACTGTTGGACTGCTTGTCAAATATTTCCATTACTGCAAATTAAAAAGTCACTAGCCATCCATACTTTCAGCAATTAGATTTTGCAAATCATACTCTTGACACTGGTTTCTGATGCTATCATCATTAGCCATCCATACTTTCAGCAATTAGATTTTGCAAATCATACTCTTGACACTGGTTTCTGATGCTATCATCATTTTCTAGAGATTAATGGATGATGCCAATGATGTTATAACATTTGTTAGATTCTATTGATCCTATCCATTCTTTCTTGAAACACTTCATATGAAAAAAGAGTATGGTTTATATGAGACTTGTCTCATGCAATTTACATGAGTCAAGTCATCTCGAGTCGTTGAATTTTGGTCCGACATCGGTTATCAAATCAGTGAGCAGGTGAGTGTGATTCATCACCCAACTTCATAGCTATCGGATCAAGATTTGATGGCCTGAGATTACTTGGGCTCATGCAGACAGTAATACTTGCGTGCATGAGACTCGTCTCATTTAAACTTTTCAATGAGATAAGTCTCATTGAAACTTTTCCCATGAAATAAAGAAGAAACTATTTCTGCCACTTTTTTTTACCGGAACAGTTATACTCTATTACAAACTTTTTTTGACACATTACAGTAGGAAAATGATAATGCCACGTCAAATTTGTAAACTGCCCATACATCTGTGTTTTTATTAGAAAGTGTAAGTGGACAAACTAAACCCTACAAAAACATAGGTGTATAGATTTAGAGTACACTTATCAGTCAGTGCTTGCATGTGTGTGATCTTTGATTTTAGCCCAAAAAAAAACGCTACCTGACTGTCCAAAGTTGAAACGCAGTGCCACAAATTCTCCAAAGGCTTCTTGTCTGATGAGTAGTTCACCATCCTACAGTCTAGCCAGCCCAACACCTCCAAGACACATACGGTAGATGCCCACCATCTGCAAAGACATGGACGGTAGAAATCCATTGACCATGTAATGGGGTGGGCTGGCTAAAATATGGGTATATGGGTGGTGAACTATCCATCCCTTCTTGTATAACTTATTGAGGGGCGTTTGGTTCGTGATTAATCCAAAACATCCACAGTGGAAGTCCACTTTCATTATTTATTTCTGGATTTTTCGCTGTTGATGTGTGAAACACGTTCTGATGAATTTCAGCTTAAAGTGAAAAAAACCGAAAATAAATAGTGAAAGTGAAACATACACTGTCAATGTTTTGTTTTTTTATCACGCCCCAAACGGCCCCTCGTGAAACATACACTGTCGATGTTTTGTTTTTTTATCACGCCCCAAACGGCCCCTCGTGAACATGGAATGCCAGCTCGCCGATATATCGGCGATATATCGCCGATATATCGGTATCGGACACAAACCGATACTCCGATACCATTAAGTATCGATTTTTCCATTTTTTCCAAATATATCGGTTTCGGCCTTTTTTGAAAAAAAAAATTATTTTTTTAAAAAAAATTTTTTTTTTTTTTTTTTTTGGGAAAAAAAAACTTTCATGTTTGTTTTCTATCCTTTTATGCATATTTTGAAATCTATTCTTTGTTTAAATTAGTATAACTCATTTTAGAAGTTAGATTTTGAAAATATATGATAAAAACTAGTTTTTGACGACCGATATTTTTTTACGCAATATCTCCGATATATCTCCGATATTTCGTCTCTTAGGCCGACTGATATTTTACCGATATCCGATACGACATTCCATGCTCGTGAAACATACACTGTCGATGTTTTGCTTTTTTATCACGCCCCAAACGGCCCCTCGTGGTTGATTAGGTTTAATTGGCAAATCTAATCAACAAAGCCCGAAGACTTTGCATTTTGAGTGACACCTGCCAGCAAATCGGCATGCGTAATGCCGCTTCCGTCTTTCACCTTCTCAAACCGTTGAATATTTCCAGTTCATGTGTACTACCACCCCTATATTGTACAGTACACGCAATACAAGTTCAAAAACGTACGAACCCTAAGGACAACAAGGTCTCTCTCTCTATCAACAGAAATGGCATAGTAATCTCTCTATTTATGCAGCCCCTGCAGATCTCCAATAGCCTCATAGCAAGCACAGCACAGGATCGACGGTGGTGGAATGCACGATATGGATGTCACCCATGGCGGCATGGCCGGAATGGCATCCCAAAATGCCACTGGCGGCATGCAAATGCACCACAAGGGGATGATGATGATGCACATGACCTTCTTCTGGGGGAGGAAGACCGAGGTCCTCTTCTCAGGATGGCCCGGTGGCAGACTGGGCATGTACATCCTCGCCCTCGTATTCGTCTTCGCGCTCGCGTTGCTGGTGGAATGGCTCTCATCTTGCCGGTTGATCAAGCCCGGGGCGAACCATGTTGCAGCGGGGCTGGCGCAGACGGCCATGCACCTGGTTCGAGTGGGGCTGGCCTACATGCTCATGCTTGCAGTCATGTCGTTCAACGTGGGTGTCTTCCTCGTCGCGGTGGTTGGTCATGCAGTTGGCTTCTTCTTTTTTGGAAGTCGGGTCTTCAGGCGGTCTCAGCAGACGCAAATCGTGGGATCGGACGTGCACGCTACTGATCTTCCACCCTTGAAATGTTAAGTCAATTTGCTCTTTAATTCTGGGGTGTAGGGCTCCAGAGTTGTGCTATGTATCAGATTTGAGATGATCAATGAAGGATGAATTTTGAATTAAAAATGATGTTTTGGAGTTTCTCATGGCAATATACTCCATTAGTGAATCTACGTTCATCTTGCTGGAAGAGAAGACGAGAAAGGGAATGTGTTAGCGGCTATCAAACTGAATATCATATTGTATCAATATATAATAGAATCGTATTAAAAGGGGTATGCAGAATAATATATTCGTTGACTTGTTTTTTAGATTAAACCACGGCGGAGCCAGAATTTCATCTACCGGAGGGGCAAGAAATTTAATGACTTTTTCATATCAACTACGAGTGTTGTCCGTGCAAAAATTATATTATAAGACAATAGATATGAGATAAGGCAAAATTAAAGTCATGTACGGAAACAAAGTTTTTCTTCGTCACTCACCTTTCTAGAGGTGCGAAGATGAGTTGCTGGAGAAGGGGGAAGAAGAAAGGTACTTTTCAGACGTGATCTATGGCATGTTTAGCACACCGTTAGAGTTTAAAAGTATAAGCTAAAACGTTACCTCACTTCTTTCCACGGAAAATCATTTTCCATGGGGAGCCAAACATACCCCTAATATAGGGTGAGAGAAAAGATGGGCTCCTAGAGGGGTATTTAGATATTTATTATTTAGTCATAGGGGGTAGTTGTCCCCTCTTCGGAATGTTGCGTCAAGAAGGACATCCGGTGTAAAAATTTGTCCCTATGTTTCTTTGTATAGATTTTGTATCATTTTAATTTCGATAAGAGTTAAATGCGGTATATAATCCATGCCACAGACCCGAGATAGCTGGGATAAGGCGTATGATGATAATGATGATGAGTCATAGGGGTGGTTATGTACTTATTATTTACTCTGAAGGATTATTTAAATATTTGTCCATTGCTTGTTTTTTTCCTCGTTGGACCAGCTTTTGAAGCGTGCAAGTATCAAGGAATTCCATATCGATAAATCGATATGGGTAAATATCGGTTTTTGAATATTTTTAGAATATCCCTGATATATTGGTTTTGGACCGATATATCGCCATTTTAAAAAAATATTTTAAAAAAAAATTTAAGAAAAAAAATTTTAAGGAAAAAAAACAACTTTTCCCTTTGTTTTTCCTCCTAATATGCATATTTTGAAATCTATGTTTTGTCTAAATTAATATAAATCATTTTAGAAGTTAGATTGTGAAAATATATGACAAAAACTAGTGTTCGACTACCGATATTTTTTTACAAATATCTCCGATATATCTTTGATATTTTATCTCTTAGACCGACCGATATCCGATACAGAATTCCTTAACAAGTTTCTTGAACTCTGACACCGGTAGAAAGGTTTTGAATAAAAAAAGCGAAGAAAAACTTCATTGCATACTACACTTTAATTTTACCTGTTATTTTTTTGGTCAGACCCATATCTCTGTTGAATTTCTAGAAGTACATGTCAAAAAAATTGTTGAGTTCATGACCTCAATTTGCAGGGAAAATTACAGGGGAACTATTAGACTAGTTTTTTTATTATGGAAAATAATATTGCTACACCTAGTTCTTTGCCACTGCTTTCATATTTGTGATGTGTTAAAAGTGCCTCAAAATTGTGCCATTTGGGTTTCTCTTCGGAAGAGACTAGCCACGCCGTGGGCCTTGTATGATCTGACAGCTGCTAACCCTATAATGCACGGCACTGGGCTGCAGTGCTGGCAAGACCGACTCATTTTGTTTTTGCTGGTGGTTGATCTGACCCAGATGTTTGAGTTGGGATTGATTTTGTCTCTGCCCCAATATCTACTGAATTGTATGTTGCAGCTCAGATTTTATTAGCACGCACATTTCATAAATCACCAGCCCATGGATTGATGAACTAATGCTCAAAAAACACGAGTAAACCAAAATTTACTGAATTATTGGCTTCCAATGAAATTTTCGTCCCATATGAAGCTCAATAGATGTAGCGGGTGTAATACTTTGTTCATGGCTATATTTATACATCAACTGTATGCGCCTAATAATGCTTTCCACAGTGTCATTTCTTGTTCCGATCTCTCATTTGTGATTGTGCCTCTCCTTCCTCGTCTTGTTCGAGTCAAAAACAGAAGTAGAAAAAGAAAAAAAGGTAACTCTCTTTTCTTTCTTTTACATACGAATGTAGTTGGGCCCAGTGTTCCTTACGCTTCGATCAAAATTTCTAGTACTAGCTTATAGACATTGGAGCAACATGCTATAAGTATTTTGATCTACCCAACTTTATCTGATCTCGGCTGCACTTTAACGGACTTTTTTAGAATAATACAACAACGTAGCTGATTTCGATTCAGTTAAGTGGAATCAGCACTCGCGATGAGTGATAATTGATTAAATCTGATTGAAAGTGCACATGGCCCATTCTACGTTTAATTAAGGAACTGCCTTACAGTGTCGTGGTGGCTTACACAATTTTAACACGCATGATGTGTGTAAGGTTGTAAGTTGCTTTCAGCTTAAAAGGAGATGTAGAGCATCCTAAGGGTGACCTCTAAGGGTGTATTTGTAAAAGTAAAGCACTTCGCGTGAAGCAGCTTCGAAAAATGCTTCTCTTGCAGCCTGAAGAGATGTTTATGGGCGGTTAGTGAGATATGAAAAGCTTAGTGAGTTGAGAAAGCATTCGTTTTGAATCGTATTTGTGGAATTTTAGGCATGATGAAAAGCAATAGTCCATCAAGGAGAGGCCTTCGATGAATCAGAAGTCTCTAATTCAGGTGCAGCATATATTAATTCTAATATTCTATGGCGTATAGTGGCTCTTATTGCTCATGTTTAAGCCTTCCTACGCTCCTTCCATTCTGTCAAAATAATTCCTGTTTACAAAAGAAGTAAACTTGGCAGCTGATTCTCTTGCCAATTTCACCCTCGATGACCAATCATGTTGTTGGTTGAACAATCTTCCTATGTTTCTCTTGCAAACCTCTGCTGTATACTGATTAGGAGTATGTAGAACTTCACCTAGATTGTCAATACAGTGCCCTCACAGGGGCTATTTTGATGCCAAGAAAAGTACTCCATTGTTCTTTTTTTTGGTTCTACAACCGCCCATGGCAGTGACCCAGACACTCACTCAAATACCCTTTTTCAAATATACCCAGGTCCAGACTCAACCTAGGAACTCCTCTATGCTACTGGAGGCAACTTCCACTTGGGCTATACGTTTCCGGGTAGTGGTCCCTACTACCCTAATACGTCCAGGGTCCAACCATTACAATTTTTCTTCCTTCTTCTTTACGTATGCCCATCGCAATCACTAAGTAAACTCGTTTACTGACGAGACGACCAAGTCGTCCAGATGAACCAGAGACAACTGCAACCGAGAACGCCACATTTTCTGTCAGTCCACGGGATGAACACTGGCTAATGTAGAACCGTTGATCTATCCACATGTTTATGAATAAGATCGCGAAGCATAGCAAGTGGGTTATCCCGTGACAAATACTCGTAGGTGGATGTCGGACAGTGCATTAATTGGCCTTGCTTCCTCTTTGTGCAATGGACTTGTAAATAGAAAGGAAACCACATTTCGCTGCCAGCTCCTTGTCAGCACTCACGCAGTCCAAGTATAGTTATTGGCTAATAACTATACATACACAGCTACAATCAGACCTAGCTGTAATTCTAACAAAAAACACTACAATACAAAGCCAACAGGCTCATGAAAGGCTAGGATCACCAACCAACACCATCAGATCTCAACTCCCAACTCCCAAGATGCTGTCCACGTCGCTGTGCCAGGCTACGTCCGGAAGCATTTTGTTAACTTTGGTCATTGTCCCTTGCGCTCGTGAATCGTGACCGTCCTCTGAGGAATCTTTCCCCGGTATCTCAGAAGTTGCATTTGTCATTTTCCCCTTCTCCAGTCTTCTGGCTTGTTTTTCCTTTCATTTTCACCTTCGCTCACAAGCACAAGATAAAGCCTACCCCGCTTACGCCCCTTCATCGCACGTATCATCAATCTCCACGCCCCTCCTCTCATTCCTCAGCTCAGGCTTTGAGCGCGCGGAGGTTATGGAAGGCATGGGCGGGATGGGCGACATGCCGAAGCCCGGCGATAATCCCATGCCTGACATGGAGCCCATGGTCGCCATGCACTCCGCTTTCTTCTGGGGCAAGAACGTGGAGATTCTCTTCTCCGGATGGCCAGGCCACGGCCGGCTTGGCATGTATTTGCTGGCTCTCTTCTTCGTCTTCGCACTCTCCATGACGGTGGAGTTCCTTTCGGCCACGAAGCTCTTGAAGCCGAAGGGCTCAAACCAGCTTCTGGCAGGTCTTGTGCAGACTGGCGTCCACGCCATTCGTGTAGGCCTCTCCTACTTGGTCATGCTGTCCATTATGTCGTTTAATCTTGGGGTTTTGCTCGTTGCCATCGTTGGGCATGCGCTCGGTTTCCTGGTGTTTAGAAGCCGGGCTTTCCGCCGGCCTGCGCAGCTGCCCCTAATCGATGCTTCAGCCATGCCAAAGTAAGTCTCAAGCTATTATAAAAAAATAAATATTTAGTACTTGAGATTGGGACTTCTATGGTTGAGTGGTCCTTGTTCAATATCTTACTGGCCTGATGTTCCTATGTACCCAGTTTTTCTTTGTAAACGGTGCTGTTTTCTATGTACAATGGTTTTACATTTTTTTAGTAGAACAAAATGGCTTTTTACTTGAGTATATGTAATTTGGGCTGAGCAGATTTCTTGCAATCTCATGATTAAATTTTGATGCATATATATACAAAATAAGCATGTACAGATTGATGTATGATTCCCCAAGTGGGGAGTTTTCGGTGTAGCCTTTGAGGCTTGCTTAGATATCAACAAAAAACGAATGTACAGATTAGCAGTTGGAGGCAAGGAATTCTATATCGGCGAAATTTCGCCGAAATTTCGCCGATATATCGATTTCGGGCCCCACCCGAGAAATCGAAATGGTAAAATATCGTTTTTTAAAAAATTTATAATTTCGGTTTCGGACCGAAATTTCGCTATTTCAAAAAAAAAAAATATTTTCAAAAAAAAAAATTTGGAAATTTTTTTTTTTTTTAAAAAAAGGGAAAAAATAACAACTTTTCCCTTGTTTCTAATCCTAATATGCATTTTTATGCATATTTTGAAATCTATGCTTTATCTAAATTAATATAACTCATTTTTTGTGAAAATATATGATAAAAATTAATTTTTAACTACCGAAATTTTTTTACAAATATCTCCGAAATATCTCCGAAATTTTATCTCTTAGGCCGACCGATATTTTACCGAAATCCGATACAGAATTCCTTGGTTGGAGGATCCCCATCTTAGATTACGAATGTGGTTTCTAGAGATTAATGTTCCGAATAGTCTGGCTCACAAGCATTACTGCATATTGAAAGTGTGTTGCCTGCAGTCTTTAGATGTAGTCATGTGGAGGCCAAAATCAATGTCTCATTTGAGATGGCAAAGGAAAATAGTTGGCCACCAGACTCGCCGGCGGATTAAAGATTTCCAGACATCTAGTCCCAGCTGTCTTATCAATTGATAGAGACTTAAAGTCGTCCTGCATGTGCATGCGTTGAGCGATCTGACCTTGAACATATCGAAAACTTTAAGTGGCATCTTAATCCATGCCAAGGATTGAAGTAAAATACTCCAGGTTCATTGAGTCCGCACACCTCATGAATTGATGAACAAATTCCGCAAAATGACTGTAGGTTCGTATATAAAAGGATTAGCTTTCAGAATAAAACCATATTATGAGATAATGTTACACAACTTCATGAGTCCTACCAGTTGAATTTTATGCGTCCATTCTCCAATTTGGTATATCTTTCTATCTAAAAAACACCAACCCCAGGATGAACGTTTCAGTATACCAATTCTTCCCGCATACCTTTGATAGCCCGGTTCTACTTTTGAACATCTCATTCTCAATTTATGTATTTTATTTAAGTATTTAGTGAAAATTGGCCCGTATTTGATGTAATTTTTAGTGGAGAGATTTGTAGCTATGCATGCCCTTGAGTCACGAGTATGATCATCTTTGTTCATTTTGGTATTCGAAGATAGTTTAGGAAGAAGGAAATTATTTTAATTGAAGTTTAATTAAGACCATAAGTACTCTCCACACATGACCGTCTAATTTAAGTTCCAAATTTGACAAAGTGCGAATACTCCTACATAGAGCATCTCAAATAGGAACAACGTTATACAACATTGAAGATGCAGACATGCCCAGAACAGTGGCCAAGGGTGAATCGTCAGATCATGTTGGTGAGAACGGTTGGATCATGTAGAGCCCGTATGACCTGACGGGTACATCACTTCTAAAACACGTTCATTCTTTTTCCTCCGGTACAGAGTTCAAATTTGAAGTACTAATGCCTTGGTGTCATTTTGACGATATTTTTGTAGGCACCTTGTGAAGACATGTCTCTTAAAAATTGCTCCACTAAATACTTTAAGTTCAGTTCTTTATTGATTTTTGTCTTACATTAATGTAAATTTTTAGAACAAGCGAACGAAAGAAAGTGGAAGGGGCTTCCATGAAATGTGGGTCCAATAAAAATTAAAAGAAATTTTGAATTATTGGGGGTCGGTACTTAAGAATGTAAAGTATCTACCCTCCAACTTCAAATCCCACTCAAATTTAAAGCTTCTGCTGGAGGAGTACCTTAGAGAAGCCTAGAGATGGAATCGCTTGACGATGGGAGTTCAAATGGCCAGTGCAGAGTGTCGACTAATTGGCCGTTTGGGGCGTGATAAAGTCAAAACATCCAGTGTAGATTTTGGATGTCCATTGTAGCATCCATATTTTTTCCAACATCCTGAGGTGTTTCAGCTGGATATGGAAAAAAGTTGGATGCTACAGTGTAGCAAAACATCCACACTGGATGTTTTGTTTTTAATCACCCCCCAAACGGCCCAATGTATATGTCACAGGTGGTTGGCAAATATTTTGCAAACATAGGGACGCAGCATTATGTTTTTGCCTTGATAAAGGACTAGGGATGCACCATGCTGATTGCTGGCCTCAGCAGTGGCGGACCCAGGATTTTTAGGTACGGGGGTTAGGTCATTTTGGGAAGGGGGTCACTTGATGGAGTTAAGCCAACTTATAGCCACTTTGACCCACTTTAAATGTCCCACCTCAGGTAAAGGTACACACCCATGGGGGTCATTTACCTTACACGTAGGTTCGCCCCTGGCGCCTCGGGATGTTGCCTAGTTTGAGGCACTGATTTGTACCACGTCCTTTTAGTGATACACAGAAATGAGAGATAAGAGTAGATCGGCATATGACAATATGTTAATTAATTGATATAGCTGCAAGATGTGAGATTATATGTAGTGGAGCTTTTTACATATTACCTGGCGCCAACTTTCGTTTTCCCATATTATTAGAATCGTTTTCTTTCTTCCATATGACCTGAAAACTACTAAAAATACCCTTCTCCCCAAAATGCTTCGGAGGGCTTCAGAAACTACTAAAAATACCTGGGTAATCTTTATATGTGTTTCTTTACATTTAGATCTTAATTTTTGTAGTTCGGAGGGCTTCTTCGCTGCTCTTACATCAAAATCCCTTCATCATAAATTTGTTCTCGTCTTTTCTGCTGATTTTGCAGTTTTTCGGCATGAAATTTTATTTTTTCTGGGTTGGACGGCACCGGCGATGATTTGAACAGCGATGATGGACGGACCTTTGCCGGAATGTCTTCTTCCCCAACTGGATGCTCCCGTAAATCGCTAATTTTTTGAAGAATAAAGCATTTGGGATACAAAAGGCACGTAAAAAGTAAAAGAAGGGCATTTTCGGTACTCTAGGTGCCGATTCCAGGTCATATGGGATTTCAGGGGAAAAACTAGGTAATATGGGAAAACGAAAGTTGGCGCCAGGTAATATGGAAAAAGCTCTATGTAGTGGATACAAAGGTAGAAGATATATGGATTCCAATTTCTGAAGTCATTAATCGGTATACTTGCATTTCCGAATTAATGAAAGTAAACAATCAAATTTCGCTATCACAATATTGAAAGTGATCATAGCGAGAAATTTCTACGAGTTGGTTCCTTGTCATTAATCGGTATACTTGCCTTTCTGAATTAATGAAAGTAAACAATCAAATTTTCGCTCAGATTATATGTTATCTAGACACCTTCAACGGACAACAATAAAATTTTGTTGTAGAAGAGCATCATGTACGGTGCGAATGATGATGACAGGCATTAATAGACAAGCTTCAACGCCGAGAAGCTTGTGTGTGTAATACCAAAAACAAACCACTAGAAGTTAATTATCCTTGGAATTTGGAACATAAATTTAAGAATAGGCTACTTCCTTGTGAAAGGTAAAATGGTGGTTGTTAAAAAAGCAATCTCCTAACGTCAGCCAGTTGGCCAAATGGCCTGCCTCCCAAAAAATAAGTTGCGCAAGCTTTAGATCACTCGATTAAACAAAACATCTAGATCATGAGATAATAGTATCAGGGAGCAGTGACAGCGACGCGCAAATCTCTCTAATACACTTAACCCACCCAAGATCTGGCCAAAGAACCCTTCGCTCACAATGAAAAATATCACAGAGCACATGCCAGCAGACACGCTAGTGCACAGTCAAGGATCCTTCACGCCTAAGTCATTTTCCTTCTCTTTTTCATTTCATGTACATTCTTTGCATTTGAGTGTTCTTCAGTCGCTTTACTTCGTTATACCTGCACCTTTTCCACTGCAAAGTAGACCATATGACCATTGCCCATATCACCATTATTTTGGCCACTTGCTAGCTGCTACTACAAAGAAGAAAGAAGCGACAATGACATTGCAACCATGGCAGGTATAGGGGCCCGACATTTCGGGCAGTCTACAGGTACTTACAGCAAGATACCACCAGTCTTTTAATGGCAGTTCTCTTTTTTAATAACCAACAAAACCGAATTGAACAGTACCTAGAATCTTACCCAAAAAAAAACCCAAGTGGAATTCCTTATCATAATATCATCAGGTAGCACCTACCTTTATCAAAAATTAATCATAAAGAAAGAAAATTAATATATACCATAAAGTTGTTCATTAATTACGAGACAAAGCTTATGACAAAAACATGCCTTCTCTCTCATTAGCCATTCCATTTTTTTACTTTTCATTCTTTGTCATCCTTGAGCTTACTCTTATTTTTTCACTTACGTAAAGAACTGCCTACAGATACCAAAAACAAATTCTTCTGCATTGGCTGAAACTTTCTGAGGGCTTTGTATGAAGCTGACTCCCATAATTCTTGCGGGAAGTAAAGATTAGTACGTCCATTCTTGTGGGAGGCAAATGTCCTGACTTGTGACCATATGAGGGTGGACAGCATTTCTCCCTCTATGTGCTCCTAAGGCATAGGCATTACTTCTCACCGTGGAGAAACCTTTAACATCATTTAAAGATTCAAAAAATTAGAAGCCAGATAGAGTGAATGAAGAGAACTAATGAAAAATTTCTTTCATTATGAGGATGTAAGAGACATACCTGAATTGCATTTCTGAACACTGCTAGGCCGTGTTTGAGATCGAACAGGACCCATTTCATCCAGATTTAGATTCAGAGCCTGCACAACTCTAGCTGGAACGAGGACAGCTGAACAAGCTGGCATTAAAAGAATCCCAGAATCAGCGAGAGTAAAGACGTGAAACCCAGAAAAGAAGAAATGTGGAGAATGGATGGACACTCACCAGGTCTTTTGCGGAAGTCAGCTGAGCTACCGACTTGGCGAGGTAGGAAAACGCCGGTCCCGCTTGATTCTTTCCTGGCAACAGACCCCTCTAGAAAGACTGCTCGCATACCCGAACCAGCTTCATGCCGCCGTTGTTGCTGCTGGTGATGCTGCAAAGCCGGCCAAGCAGAGGATGACAAACCCATGGGTCGGGAAAAGCTTCCCACTTGGGATCTTCCATTGTTTATAATGTTATTATGCTGCCTAGGCTGCTGCCTTCCCCGCGGCCAAGACCCCTGCTTTTCCAGTAGCTGTTGTTGCTGCTGCTTCAGATTCTCATTCTACAGTTTAACCCGGGAAAGAACAATCAGTACAATGCATAAGGAAAAGGAAGGAAATGGAATTCAGTAACAAACGTTTGAAGAACGAATTACCTGCAAACTTTTTGACAGATACGATGTAAGAGGCTGAACAGGTCTGTAATCAACAGAAGTGGCAGATGATTTGGGAAGGCCTAGAATTCCTTTCAAGCTCCCAGCATGTCTTGCTTCAGTTGGGAGCAAATACAATGCTTCATCTTTCCCAGTGAAAGGCATTAACGGAGGAGAAGGAACCCACGGCGGGCTACTTCCGTTCGAGCCCCTCTGATCCTGAACATACATGCCCCAGATTCCCGACGTGCACAGAGTGGATTGCGGCGAACTGGACATAATTCTCTGGAACAACAAAAGCTTTTGCTTAATGAGTATCGACAACAATGGCATAGAAGAATGCGAAAAAGGAGTGAAGGTTGCTCATAGTCCACTTTCTAATAGTTCCTACTTCTTACCTCCGTTTTGTCTCCGTCCAGATAACGAGGGTCTGGTTTGTTGACCTGAGGGAGCATGGAGTGAGCCATCTGCCATGTCAAACCCGCCAAGATGTCATCCTCGTCACTCTCTGCATCAGTCGAGCCCGCCGTCGACTCGGCGAGGGACCTGTTGGAGCCAGAGCCTGGGGAGGAGGCGTTAGGGAGTAAAGCAGCCCGGTTCTCGCTGTCCTCGTCCATCAAAAGTTGCTCCACTAGAAACTCCGAAGGAAGCCAAAACTCCCCACCATCCAAATTGCTTGCCATCTCTAAGATGAAGAAGAGAAGTGAGGGAACAGAGTGAGCACAGGCTTCTTAATGGCTTCTTGTAGAGACAAAGCAGATATATAATGGAAAAAAGGAAGACAGAGCGTTGGGAAATGTTGGACAGGGTGAGGGGGGCAGGGCAGCAGTCTTTTAAGGTTTTAAAGGGGGGAAGGAGGTTGGGAAGAGGTATCAACTGTTGTCTCACAGAAGTTGGGCCTTTGCTGTGTCTGTTCGTTGACACTATGAATGGTCCACATGCAGCACCAACCGGCTCCCAGGTCTTTGGTTTCGCTAAGTTGTTGGATCAGACATTTGTCCCTCTGTGCAGCCTACCTGCCATGTGGACTAACTACACCAGATCCCCCCTTACCCGTTTCAGTTCGCGGCACTTATTTTAATGCCTAATGTAAATTGGTAAGAGATGCTCTCATCCGTCTTTAATTAGCTTGTATTTTGTGTTATTCCAATGTGGACAACGAATGGTTTGAAACTAGGGTGATGTGAGAGCTTCCGGCATTTTGGTTCTTTGGTAGCTGGGAAACAAATCAGTGTTATGCCTTTTCAAGAACCGAGAAAGGTGAGATATGCAATAGATTGGACTATAAAACCAAAAATATTCTGCGCATGAAGTAATCGTACTGACTTAGCTCAACTGATTAATGACTAATGGCTCGGTTGTAAACCGAACCAAGACAACCTGAAGTGTGTAAAGTCTAACAAATGTGATTAGTATAGTCCGGGCAACTATGAATATGTAGCCCACCCCTGTTCATCAGCTCCTACAACAACTTTGCTTCATAAAAAGAAATAAAAAATTTCACAACTGATTTGAGACTCCTTCTTTAATCTTAAACTTCAATTTAGTTAACATGACTCGGATCCGCATAGGGCTGCACCAAAAAACCCTACTAGACCCCAACTAGATGGAACCGACAAGAGATTGACTCAGGTTAGGTTGAGTTAGGTCCTATCTCGGGTAGGGTTGGTTCCAGCAATTAAAAATCCACTTCAATCTCGAGTAGAGTCGAATTTGGCTATAAAATACCTAAGAACCAACCCGACCTGAAATTTCTTTTATAAATACCTAGTTTCACTAGCCAAACCCATGTATGTGTAATCCAAATTAACTCGTTGTTTGATCTTTTATTGAAGATTATGTTGTTTCTTTTATCTCGAATTCTATAATACCTGAGCCACCCGACGATCAGAAATATAATGTCCGCTCGTTTTGTTCCATCTGCAGCGAGTTGTAGCCAATTGTGTATTCTAGGCATTGGCTGTCCAATCTGTATTAAAAGACACGCAAATGTGGACAGTCGGTACGTATCGGGAGAGAAGATAGTATGACAAATCGTAACGGGCTCACCATCCTCACCCATAAAGCCATGCAGCCCCGAACCTCTAACTAAACCTTTCACATCTCCCGAGCAACGGTGCCGTGGGGTAGTCTCGTCCCGTGAGCTGCACGCCAAACCTCTCTCATCATGGCAATTTTGATGGGCCAGAGGTACTACCGGGGGGGGGGGGGGGGGGCCTTGCTTGTGTTGTCGCATTACAGGATGAAAAAATTTTGAAATTCAGAAAAGGCAGTTGGGGTATTGAAATCTGGGAAGCAATAGTTAAGTGGCAAGAATAGAAAGGCGTTCGTGCCAAAAAAATCCACTATTAATACAGGAAGCTGCCATAAATTTGTCACGTAACTTTCAAATCATTATTGAGCTCCAATTACAAATCTAATACGACAACTTTCGTGTACGTAGAAATTTAACGGTGACGTTAATGTGCATCCAAGTTGACTACTAAAATATTAGGCATCTATTTGTGACTCTTGACTTTTTGAGTGTCTAACTTCTACACGAATCGGATTTGATTCTTAAGTTTTGATGTGTTATATCTTAGAAAGACAAATTTAGCAAAGATAAGAAGCTGCTCAAGTTATGATTGTAGCAATTAGCAATATTGGGTAGTTTGGTAATTTAGAGTGTGTTGTATGAAAAACCCTTCAATATCAACATTACATGTACAAGAGGGGATTTACATTTGGAGTATACATTTTTTTTTGTAGTAAAAGTATAGAGGAGTTTAAATGGGAGAAGGGATTTGAAGACAACTTCCGGCATGGAAAAGAGAGAAACTGGCTTCACGTATGAATGAACGGTTTGGGTTGGGAGAAGAATCTGGTGGGTAAAAAAGTGGAAGTCGAAATGGTGTTGTCTACATTCTACAAGGAACTGTAAAAAGAGTCTCCCTTGTAGAAACCATAACCATTGAGAGCTGGGCTTCATGATCGCAATGAGTCATTGTAGAGCACATTATTAGCTGTGGGCCTACATACGTTCGCAAGAAAAATGTTTTCCTCACCGAAGTTCATCACCAAATTCCATCCCCAACAGCCCATGTGGGGGTGGAATTTGGTGATGAATTTCGGTGACGCTAACGTGATGAACCGATAGCGGCTTATTATGTGTTATTGTTGGGCCTTATGCCGTTAAGGCAATGCTTTGTCAAACACGCTGCTCTGACACATTATGGTTCATTAACATCATAAATAGTACTCTATCTGGTCACTTTTTATGTACAATGTCAAATAATTGATTAATTTTATTAAGAGGTAAAGTATACACTAAAGTCCTCTTTGGTAGCAGCTATATAGTTGGATTTAAGAAAATCTAAATTTTTCACGAGAACTTCTAAAATAATTTAGCTTTCACTTCATTAACTTTTTTTAATAATATTTTTTAATAATTTTATTAAAAAATAAAAATAAATAATAATAATAATAAATATATTTTTAATCATAAAAATATATTAAAAATATATTTTTTAATTATTTATTTATGTCTTTAATGTTTATTTATAAAACATGTAATCAAACCCTAAATTCTTCTTCAAAAATTACTATGATTCTTGAATCCAACTTCTATCTCACTCTTAAAATCTTCTACCAAACAGACTCTAAAAGTCTAACTTCTCTTAATAAACGTCTGGGTGCTTTACATCACATAGACTTTTGACTCCAACCTCGGGTTGGTTTCGGGTGATTGTCGTTGCCGTCTACAAAGAATAATCAGGAAATATTATCGTCTAATATAGAGATAAGTTTACATGAGATCGTTCTCATATAAGGAGCATGAGGCCAATCTTTATTGCCGTTAGATTCCGATCGGAGGGTGGATATCAAATCAGTGGGTAAGTGAGTGTGTCACATCAAGGAGTGGGTGAGATCATTATGGATATTTGTAGCTGTCAGATCAAGATCCAATGGCTATGATTCAAAGTGGCCTCATATAAGCAATATGAGAGCGATCTCATTTAAACTTTTCCCAATTTATTAATTGACTCGAATAAACGTGACTAAAGGGAGTAGTAGCAGTAGGCATAGCGTTTCTAAAATTACACTGGGGACGCAGTTCAGCCGTTGGATTGTTCGAGGCCAATGCCTACCGGAAGCTGCAATTGGTAATATTCACGATTGAGCCTATCCGATGACGTGATTGCCACCTCTCCCGCGCTCGCTCGACGTCAACCCAAAGCAAAGGTCAGCGTGTCATATATACACAAGATCTGGACAAGATATTTGAAGATAAAGTTATTTGCTTTTTGGGAAAAGAGGAGGGAGGAGGAATGACAGGGGATCGAAGAATAGGCGTGGCTGTGGACTTCTCCAAGAGCAGCAAGCTCGCTCTGAAGTGGGCTATCGACAACTTGCTCGACAAGGGCGACACCCTTATTGTCATCCATGTTGAATCTCGCAAGAGCCTCGAGTCCAAGAACCAGCTCTGGGCTGAATCCGGCTCCTGTAAGTAGCTCAACACGACTCTTTTTGTGGTGATTTTTAATTTTGATCACTTGATTTTGTATGTGTCTTCTTGGGGGATTTGCAGCACTGATTCCTTTGATGGAGTTTCGACAACCTGAGGTGATGAAGCAGTATGATCTGGAGCCGGACACGGAGGTTCTGGACATGTTGGACACGGCTTTTGCTCAGAAGCAGGTAGATTTTCTCATCATCGAACTCACAAATTAAACTTGCACCGTTAGGATTCTGATCAATTAGCTATTAGTGTCTTGTCTTGCTTCCCATAGGAATCTCACAGATTTACTGATTTGTTTTGTGAAAAGGCAATAGTTTTGACGAAGCTGTACTGGGGGGATGCGAGGGAAAAGCTGGTGGATGCCACTCAACATTTGGAGCTTCACTCGTTGGTCATGGGAAGCAGGGGGCTCGGCCAGCTTAAGAGGTAAGGAAACTCTTTTCTCATCAATCAATCTTGCCCCTTGCAGCGTGATTCTTGCAAATCGAAACCATGCTTGCTTTTTTAACACGTATCATTGGGCAACTATATTCAACTTAAGCAAGAGGAATATTGTGCCAGTCAACGAAAAAGAAAGATGAATTCCGTGCCAAAGTGAACTTGCACCTGAACAGGTTAAGTTCGTATCGGAGCAAAATATCGGTCGACCGACCGAAGAGATAAAATATCGGAGATATTTAGTAAAAAATAATTAGTTTTTATCGTATATTTTTATAATTTAACTTCTAACTTCTAAAATGAGTTATACTAATTTAGACAAAGCATAGATTTCAAAATATGTTGGATTGGGAAACAAACAAACGGGAAAGATATTTTTTTTTTTTTTTTTTCTAATTTTTTTTTAAAACTGGCGAACCGATATATCAACGATATTTGAAAATTTTCAAAAAAAAACGATATCGGCGAGCCTGCATTCCATCGTTTACATATAGGAAAAGTTTAAAATGAGGTCGTCTCATATAGCTTGAAGCTCGAGTAATCATGAGCCGTATATATATATTATTTCTTGACATGGATACAAATCACTCGACAGAGCACGATAAGTACAAAAATCAATTCTAGTACCTAGTATGTTGGAACTTGGAAGAATATGTCTACGAAATAGCAAGTACAAAAATCTAGCTTAAGTAGAGAAGTCCGAACGACTCCATGTGGTGAACTGGACTGCTGGAATGGTTGGTGATTCGAGCAGCGTGGTCTAACGTGCATGTCCATGTGCCTTTAGTGAGACCCACTCACTGCTTAACTTCTCTACCTAATTAGTCTCCCTGGATTACAGTCTGACTGTAAACGTACCAGGCCGTTGAGGTTGTCTGTCTTTATTAAAGGATAATCTGTGTGGTGTTATTGCGAGTAAGAGCCACCAAGTTGCTAGAAACATTGTTTTTGTGATTAGCAAAAAAAGTACTTGTTACAACTGCAATAGAGTAGTCTTTCTCTTCCTTTTTCTTTTGCCTTATGAGAAGATCAAACACAAGTGAGTGTCTGATATTTTGGTTTTAACAGAATTTTATTGGGGAGCGTCACCAACTATGTTCTGTCGACTGCAACTTGCCCTGTTACAATAGTCAAGGATCCAAGTTTCAAGCAAACACTAAAGGATGTTTAACCGTTGGGCTCCCATCCTTGTCGTGGATGCATGATTGGTCTTTATGTTGTTCAGTAGGCTCAATTTGCATGCAAAATAAGAGTCTTAGACTCTTAGTCAATAAACAATGGGATGTATTGGAAATTTAGAATAAAATACTGATAGATGTTTTATCGTGTTCACATCTATTGTGCTTTTGGTTTGTGCTGTTTGTAATTTTCTGTTCTGCGAGATATCTTAGTGGCTCAGTGGTGTTTGCTTGATTTAGTTGTGATATTTCATTGTTTGATTTAGTTGTGATATTATGAATTGATTTAGTTTTCTAGTAGTTCTGATTACTGGTTTATTTCTCTTACCAAAGGAAAAAAAGATTATTGATTTATGTCTGGATTATTGCGCGTTTGTGCTTATCAACTCCAATGTCCATGTTTTGAAAAAAATCTCCAATATCTATTGCACCTCAGCTACACTCCCGCCCTCTCATTAGTGTCCGATACCATGCTCGAATTTTAGAACGACTATATTATCCGTGAAAATCTATTCATAATGTTATTTGCATCATTCGATGTTATCACTTCTCCACCTAGTAAGTGTATAATTTGCTTGTCTATCTCCTTTATCTGTGAAACAAACACTCATTTTCATATAACCAGAAACTCCATAATCCACAAACATGGGACCTGATTCATAGAGGTTTTCCTATGGCGATTAGTGTCCACTCTAAGCTTTTGGTTATGCACTCCACGTAACCCATGAAATGATGAAAATAAAGAACTTCAAACGAATATGTTTATTCATGCTTTTCTTGCTATCACCATACAAAACCAATTAGTCAGCTGAACCTTCCATAATTTTGCCAAGTTTACTTAACCGATGGAATCTTTCTTCGGTCATTGCTCAAAATGCTATGGTAAAAGAAAGATGACAATCATGGAATGCAATATCGCGATATATCATCGATATATCGGTATTGGGGTTCACCTGATACAACGATATGGACTAATATTGGTTTTTTTAATTTTTTAAAATATCGCCGATATATCGTTATTTAAAAAAAACGTTTTCAAAAAAAAAATTGGGCAAATTTTTTTTAAAAAAAAGGGGAAAAAATTTTCCCATTTGTTTCCCATCCTAATATGCATTTTTATGCATATTTTGAAATCTATGTTTTGTCTAAATTAGTATAATTTATTTTAGAAGTTAGATTGTGAAAATATATAGTAAAAACTAGTTTTCGACCACCGATATTTTTTTACACAATATCTCCGATATTTTGTCTCTTTGGTCGACCGATATTTTACCGATATCCGATATGAAATTCCTTGATGACAATATGTCAGTAGAGGGAGCTCAATTTTGGTGGAAATTACTGAAATTTGCAAAAATTGGTGAAGTCTAGCCAAATTGGTTAAATGTTCAATAGACTATACCCAATCGTAGTTCAAATTTCTCTTATCGTAACTTGAGCTGTAGAGTTCCACTACTGCTGTATTTTTTGCGTCAAACTCCCAAGATCTACAAACATACTAATCCTATTTTAAAATTTACTGTACAGAATATCATGTGCATTTTCATGTAATATTTATGTTGAGAAGAGCACGAGATAAGCTTGGACTATCTCAACAAGTCACATCTTTGTGGCATTCCGTCACAATTATAACGACTGAAAATTTAATGTATGTAGTAAATATTTTTTTGTTTCATTTGATGGTAACTGCCATTTTGCGGAAACAGAGTAATTTTTTCATGCAGCTGATTTTAGAGAAGCATACATCATCAGAAAAAAAGAAATAGCTAATTACAACAAGCGTAACCTGATATTTGATAGTGAATAGCAGTTTACCGCCTGCCCTCCAGCAAAAAAACCCCCACCACTAGGGAGAGATTATCATTAACGGCCTGCTCTCCTGCAAAAACGGCATGGCTGAGCTAAACTGTCGGGGAGTGTTATCCAGTTTTCAGGAGATAACAAAGGCAATCCCATACTATAGTTTCTTAAAAAATCACAATTCGCCTCTACTATAGTTTCCTAAAAATCTGTAGGCTTATTTGTTTTCCATCCTTAAAGAAAATTAGAACAAGACGGACTCAATTTTTGCTATCTCAGATTGGGCAATAGCCTCTATACATAATGTAATGGGACGAGTGACTGCAGCCACCCCACTTCCATAAGATGAAATTATGCTCTTCCACCTGTAAGCAATCGGGATGCCAGTGGTACTTTAAAAAATTGCATTTAAACATAGTGCTGCCCCCAATAGAGCTCAAGTGGATCACACATGTAATCACTTATTTTCCATTTGAAAAATCTCATGCACGAGACTTTTCGAGATGTATAAATTGCAGTCTTGTAGCATAACTCCGTCACATACGAAGAAATGGATACAATTTCCGCAAGGTTCCTCTTCTTCTATGCGCTGGTGGTTGTGCTACTTTTGGGTGTCACCGATGGAGCAGGAGAATGTGGCAAAGCTTCTTCTCCCAACAGGGAGGCGTTTAAGCTGGCTCCTTGCATGTCGGCAGCCCAAGATGAGAATGCTCAAGTCAATAAAAACTGCTGCTTTCAGGTGAAAAGACTTGGACAAAACCC
Organism: Houttuynia cordata; assembly: GCA_039654745.1. NCBI lineage: Eukaryota > Viridiplantae > Streptophyta > Magnoliopsida > Piperales > Saururaceae > Houttuynia > Houttuynia cordata. Next base: position 24,901,337 of record CM077506.1, read on the forward strand.
GAGCTGCCTTTGCGCCGTAATGCTTTCAGACACCGCTAAGAGCGCAGGTATCAATCCAGAGATTGCCATGACAATTCCCAAGCGCTGCAATCTGGCTGACCGTCCCGTCGGCATGAAGTGTGGAGGTACGTACGGTAGAAGACTTCATTCTTCTCTGTTGGGAAACTTAATAGTTGTCTTACATTCTCCTGATGTTGGTAGCTTTTGGTAAAATCTTACAACATTGCTTTTGCAGCTTATACGTTGCCTTGACGCTGGTGCCCAGTTGGAAAGAAGGCTGCAAACAACGCGAGGTCTGCTTTGGTCTCTTCTTGTGATCTTGAATAAGCCTACAAAATTGAAATAACCTCTGTCCAGTTCACCCCCGTACGTGATTTCCTGTACAATCTTGTCTGTTCGGCATGGAATAATTGTAGCCTAATTAGCCAGTGTTGATGTTTGCTTGAGTCAAAGTTATAGACATGGTACTCGTACTTTCTTGGACGCCGAGCAAAATGAACTCAATATTAACCAAGTATAACACTCTTAAGAACCAACATAGAATAGCTGGACTAATCAATTTGTAAATAAGCCATGGAACTTCAAATGAACTTGCTCTGCCACATGTATGACATGAAGGTCTTGCATATCTACTACTATTTTGTTACATTTTACCCAAAGATGAGGATATGAATCTAGATGCACAAGAAATGCCAAGACAAAGATATGTGAGAACTATGATTGTGCCAATTATGCGCGTGGAAGTCTAGACAGTTTCAAACTGCAGGCCACATAATTTTAACTGGTATAAAAACGCCCAACTTCCTCTAGTTCACAATGAAATGTCTTGGGCAAAATGGCAAAAGCTCATTGCCACGGCATGGCCCATTGCTCTTACCAACTTTGAGGTGAAGAAGTACAAATGCTATCAATTGAATTCTTATCACGTAAGAATTTGTTCCATTAAGATGAGGAACAAGAAGAAACCTAATTGGAGTATAAATCATATCTAAAATTGAAGTCATCTTATTTTATTACCGTAATGCCTGATGCATGCAAATCCGGCGATCCAGTAATAACTTTTTAGGTTTACTATGGTGACATCGTCCACTAACTTTGATAATTATATTGTATCAAAAAATTAAAAAGACTTTCAAGATTATAAGGGTGTGTTTGGGAGGCGCTTTTGGGCTCCAAAAGCCGTTTTAGCACACAATCGTGTTTGAGAGACAAATTTTGTACAAAAGCAATGTTACTATAAGAAAAACGGTTTTTTCTTAGAACTTGATCCTGAAGTTGTTGTATAAAGGCAACTTTAGTGTGGGGAATAATGTAGAAATGACTCTACTTACCCGTCTCCCATTAAATGGATGGATGGATGAATTTCATTCTTTTATTTTTCTCATGAAGGGTAAAATCAGCATCATTCAAACAAACAGGCTTTAGGGATTGATTTTTGACAAAATCGCTTAGGGGTGGGCGTTACTGAACCGGTCGCTGGGTCACTTCTAGATCAGTTTCCCAGCGGCTTCCACCTCAGAGCCACTGTCCTAGTTCTAGGCAGACCGGCAGAAAGCTCATCAAAATCAAGCACGGCTTCTCTCTCTCTCTATCTCTCCTGCTGGCCCACTACGGGAAGGCAAGAAGAAGCTTAGGCCTCATGGAAGATGTCACGAAACAGCTACCCGCGTGGCAGCCTCGTTATTCTTGTTCTAGAAGTGGCCTGCCTTGTATGTTGGCTCTAAGTCAAGAAGAACCCAACGCCTCAAATAATTAAACAATGATTTACATACCTGTTCATTTAGCGTCCACATCTCCCATTTGTTTCCATGCTCAAGAGACTCTAGAAGCCGTCCACTGATAGATCGATATATCTAATTGAAGTATTTAAGTAAGCTCTATTGCATATCAGCAACACCCCTCTTTCGAGCCCAGCTGCCAGCACATGGATCCTTCTAAACATCGCCTGCTCTTCCTCTTGCTCTTGGTTCTTTTGAGCGCTCAGATGCCCACAGCAGCGAAATCCAGGCTTCTTCCATCAACGAATTCAGAAGGTAAGATTTACAGAGTACCAGGGTTCAGTCTCTGCTGATTAATGAGATAACGAGTGGAATTTTCTTAATTGAGAGACTTCTTTTCAATTGCAGGGTACCTAAGAGTGTTGTCTTCGCTTGGATTAGTTTGTAAATGTTGCGATGGTGCCGGAGGTGAATGCAAAACTAGTTGGGAGGGCTCTTGTACTAATCTCGACTGCAGTTCGTGGAAATCTCATTACTCCTTTGAGCATTACTAATTCCGTACATATGCAAATATTATATGTCTATCATTCGAAAACCTTATCTGTCTCTCTTATATCTACTCAAATTTACTGCTTCAAGTGAGATGGTAGTCTGGTTTTATCAAATTTATAAGCGAAGAGTTTCAGATGTTTGATAAAAAAGAATTTATAACCATGTCGTCTTCCTGACGTGCATGATTTACTTGGGGGGATCTATAGTACAAATTCTTTACAACGAGGTCAGGAGGGGAGGCAGCTGGTTTACTTAGTGTCAAGGCTAGTTTAAGGGGAGGCATGATTGGATTGGATTACTTGTTGCTTCCAAGTTTCGACTAGAGCAACTAGAAGACTACTCATGTTAACGAAATTCAGAAGTCGCGTGGCATCTGTTTTGCGAAATTCATCCAGACATGGCTAAAAGCGAAGCAGGTTGCAGAGTGGCTAAACGCAATTTATGATGTGTTAACAGTTGTAATATGACAGAGCTTGTACACAGATGATCCTATATCGCTTTTGGCCGTGTGTAGATACGCTTGAAGAATGGATAGCACAACACTCCTGGCCATGAGACCAACTTATCAAAGCTAAGCAGAGGCAGAAGTGACACGTTGACGTTGTCCAATGAGGTATCAAGATAGTGAGTAGATCAGGCAAAGTACTCTTGAAGCGGTTTTGTTTGAACACCAACTCTTCCTATGTAACAAATTCCTGTCAGATTGAACAATTTTTCCGAATTGTGGTACACTAGCTAGTCTAGAACATTTAAAAGGCATCAAAATTACGAGTTATGGATGATAAAATACATTTTCCATGTTGAAGTTTTCAGTAATATATGTTGAAATTTTCAGTAGTATTAGCCTTCTGAAAAAAAAATGGTGTAGATGTGCTTCTAGAAAGTCTAAATGTGACATAACAAAGATTGGTCTACTGGAATTCGTCAGCATGGCTGTGTCTCAGGTAGCTGCTAAATTTTTCGTACAAGGTAGAGCAATCTGCAGAAGAGAGGCTCTCTCTTAAAGTCATTGGCAGATTGATGTTGCACATAATCTACTGGTTGTCTTCTAATAGTAGTTTAAACCCTCAAATTACACCGGTTGGTGGTTTTTAGCAATTGAGCTCATCCAGTTAAACGATAAAATCATATTGGACATCAACGTCAAGACAACTATTTTTACCAAAAGAAAAAACCTCAAGTTAATTATATCACCATCATCATCGTAATACCCGACTTTATCCCAGCTATATCCTATATGGGTCGACATGGATTCTATACTTGTTGATGCAACCCCCGAAACACACGTACATAGTTTACCAAAATGCAATTAGAATCCAAGTTTCCAACATCGATGTCAATTTCTATCTCATGGGCACGAAAGTCCTCTTTCAGTCGATACAAATTATGTACCTAATGAGATGGTTAGGCCACCAGTTGAAAATCCCCACTTTGTTGATCCCTAAGTGGTTGTAAAGCAGCCTCTGCCCCTTGCATTCACGTGCGCCGTGGGTTCGAGTTTGAACGGCTCATGATGCATCCAGCGCATATTAACATGACTGATCAGACAAATTCTCTGGCAATGGATCATTAACCCGGAGCCGCAAATTTAGCTACACCATCCACCCAACTGCCCCCATAGGCCTTTACTGTCCGCCCTTAACCCGCCCCCTAATCCACCCCTAATCCGCCCCCTAATCCCCCACCCCCACATCCGGTCCCCCTACTGCCCGCCCTCCTTTTATTGGCCGCAGATCTCGACCATCCTATCTCCCCTCGGACACGGCGCAGCGCAATCCCTGCGCAGCCCAGACCAGACCCCCTTCTCGTCCCACAGACCGAAACTCGCCAGATTCCGACGCATTGCAAATACCAGGACATCATATCTCGCGAGCATTGCTGAGCTAGAGCTTAGCAGGCAGCATGCAGTCCCTCCAAATCCAGTCCCCCTCGCCCCTCCGCCTCTCCTCCGTCGACCCCCTCCTCCGCCTCCGCTCCGCCGCCTCCCCAGTTTCCGTCCCCCGGCGTGCGTGTTCATTTGTTATTCGCGCCGCCTCCGTGGCCGGGGTGGCGCCCAAGCGCGAGACCGACCCCAAGAAGCGGGTGGTCATCACGGGCATGGGCGTCGTCTCCGTGTTCGGCAATGATGCGGATGCTTACTATGACCGGCTGCTGGAGGGCGAGAGTGGAATCACGCATATTGACAGATTTGACGCCTCCAAGTTCCCCACCCGCTTCGCCGGCCAGATCCGGGGATTCTCTGCCGAGGGCTATATTGATCCCAAGGATGATAGGCGGCTCGACGACTGCATCCGCTACTGTCTTGTCGGCGGCAAGAAGGCCCTCGAGAACGCAGGCCTCACCGGCGCCCACTTCGACCAGGTATGCTTGTCGAGATCTTGTCTCTTTTTAAACGTCCTGTGGATCGGCCATTGCGCTCTTTCTCTCTTCAATTTCAATAATGCTCTCGCATGAGGTTGTAATTGTAGACGATAGGTGAATCCTGGTTGGAGGATAAGTTCAATTTTTCGACTTGGCAGTGCTTTGCATTTCAATGTAATGTGTGGGCAGTAACAAAATAACATTTGGTCGAATTTAAGAGGGATTAAGGAATTTCAAACCAGCATCCTCAAATTGCTTTTGCTTAAGTTGGCACTTGCATGCATTCATTTTTGTCGGTGAATCATCAAATTCGAGTACATGACACTAAAGTGTAGTAAATTGGTTTGGAAACACTTCCCAGAAAGTTCATGAAGCTTTACTTTTGGTGGCTTCAAGTTTTCTTTGGATGAGATCCCGTCACAAATCTTATAACTTTGATGGTCTCTTAGCGCTGGTCGTTTTGACTTACATAATGTTTTGTGAGCTGCATTTCATGGTAAACTTGGACAGCTGCTATTTTGATGAAAATTTTCAAAGCCATTAGCACCTTTAACCGTTAATTGTTGATTAACAATGACCTCAGTTTTTTATTATATTACCTCCCTCTTTTTTCTCTTTTAAATCTCATCATGCGTAGGTTTTATAAGATCTGACTGTTTGAATCTATTAACTGAGTGCAAGTGCTGGTGATCTGGATCTTGTTGGCAAACCATACTTGCCACTCTTTAAATTGTGAACTCATTAAGGACATTCATTTTAAGCTCTAGTTGATATAGCCAACAACTCCATATACTTTGGCACATAATTTGTAGCATAAATATAGAGTTGCTTTTGGAATTTTGGTTTCCAGTAGCTCCTTTCTTTGATGCTTCCTTCAAAGAATCATTCAGTTGACAACAAAGAAATGACCTGAACTGTGTTTATGGCTACTACTCGTGGTGTCTCTTGTTTCAAACAACATCGGACTTGATTTATTTCATTCTTTTATGCGGGCAGATTGACAAGGAGAAAGCTGGCGTGCTTGTTGGGACGGGCATGGGTGGTCTTACTGTATTTTCTGATGGTGTTCAAGCACTTATAGAACGTGGTCACCGGAAAATAACTCCGTTTTTTATCCCTTATGCCATAACAAACATGGGGTCTGCTAAGCTGGCTATGGATCTTGGTTTCATGGGGCCTAACTACTCTATATCTACCGCATGTGCCACCTCCAACTATTGCTTTTATGCTGCTGCTAACCATATCCGGAGGGGTGAGGTCGATTTAATGCTTGCTGGTGGAACTGAAGCGGCAATTATACCCATAGGCTTGGGTGGTTTTGTTGCCTGTAGAGCTCTATCACAAAGAAATGATGATCCCAAAACTGCTTCTAGGCCGTGGGACAAGGGTCGAGATGGCTTTGTCATGGGCGAAGGTGCTGGAGTGTTGGTATGTTTGTTATTACTACCTTTCTGCTAATGTGTCTACTATTAAGCTTTAAGCTGTTCTTTTCTGCGACAAGCGATTACATGTTTCTAACTGCTTTAGTACGATTAACTTAGAGTACCACATATAGGAGAATGCGTACAAACAGATTGAAGGTTCACCATTCCATTGTGTTTAACTATTAGTCATATGATTGATAGGTCATGGAGAGTCTAGAACATGCAATGAAGCGAGACGCACATATAATAGCAGAGTACCTGGGTGGTTCAATAAATTGTGATGCCTATCATATGACGGATCCTCGGGCAGATGGACTTGGGGTTTCTACATGTATTGAAAAAGCCCTTGAAGATGCTGGAGTGGCACATGAAGAGGTATGTTTATCGAGTATTTGTTTATATTAAAAATACAGATACTTATTTCGTTCTTTAGAAAGTCGCAGAAGAGTTGATTTGACTATATTATGTTATGGTAGGTTAATTACATTAATGCACATGCGACATCCACTCTTGCTGGTGACCTTGCTGAGATAAATGCCATTAAAAAGGTTTTTGTAGACACTTCAGAGATAAAGATCAATGCAACCAAGGTAAGTACATTTGAACATGTAAACAGATTAACCGTTCAAGAAAGTTAAAAAGATTTAAAAACTTGGTTATTTTGCCTCTTCTAACCCATACATTTCTCCAGTCAATGATAGGGCACTGCCTTGGAGCAGCTGGAGGACTAGAAGCTGTTGCTGTAGTTAAAGCCATAACTACTGGCTGGCTGCATCCTTCCATAAATCAATTTGTAAGTCTCTCCCTTGTTTTCAAATTATGGGCCAGTAACTGTTTTTTGGAGCTTGATATTATGGGGGTTACCTTTCTAAATATTCCTTCAAAAGGTAACTTCTCATTCTAGTTTGTTCTGCTATTTCATTGGATCTAAAAACAGAATACGGAGCCTTCTGTTGAGTTTGACACAGTAGCTAATACAAAGAAGCAGCACGAAGTGAATGTTGGTAAGATTCAGGGCCATTAGATATTGAGCAACTTATATTGGCAATCAATTTAAAGTGTGAATCTTTTCTTTTTGTTAACTGGGCACAAAAGTAACCTTCATATCTTTTCTTGCCAGCAATTTCGAATTCTTTTGGTTTTGGAGGACATAATTCAGTGGTAGTTTTTGCTCCCTTCAAGCCATGATCCCATAGTGATTTGCCTTTTGTCGATATCAAAGTTCCGGATCAGTGTACTGAGTTCCTTAACTGCAATTTTCCGATCGCACTTTTTCATTTTTTGCTCATTTGGCTGAGGTAAAAAAGAATTTGGGGGATGATGTCTCGAGAATGTACTGGATGCAGATATATGATGGTGAGTACTTTCTGTGGTCGGTAATTTTGCTTGGACTTTTGTTCTATTAATTCTTAGTTACTGCTTGTTTTTATTTTATTTTTTATTAGGAATTAGAGATGCTGTGTTACATGGTATAGCTTGTTTCTTCAGCTAATTATTGTTTGCCTTACCTTCTGAAAACTTTTTCATGATACTGTCTACAGAAAGTGCCAATATGACAAGATAGGGCTCGGATAAAATATAATTAAACATGTTAGATCATGGCTTGTAAGATTGTAGGCAAAAAAATTCATGGCTTGTAAGATCCCTGAAGTGGCAAAAGACAATCTAAACAAAGTAAATTTGAACTTTTAATGGTTGGATTCGGTGGTTAATTTTTCAAAGCCCGTTCGCTGGTCTGTCCTTTTCTATCTGCCTGCCACACGCGCACGTGCTTCATGATAATGGTATGAGATCTTCCAGTGCGTTGGGCTTGCATGGCCCTGCGTAGCCTTAAACTAGATTAGAAGCAATTAAACAGCTTCACAATAAGTTTATATGGCCGCGGACTTTTATTGTTAAAATTAGATATTATTGTCATGCTGCAGTGGAATAGAAGCCAAGGTAAAATCAACAACAGGCTATGGATTGATCTAAAATTAGATCACACAAACTGAAACAAAGACAATCATAATTTGCTTATTGAAACTGACATCAGTTGTTAGGACGTAGTGGAATAGACAACTATAGGGCTTCTCACTTCATGAATTCCATCCTTCCATACCAGCGAAGCAGACGAAGCATTGTCACTGCGGTTCCCTGTGACTGTGACCACAAATGATTGCGACTCCCCAATGGCCTTGAACGAAAGAATAGTTGGACTTACACTTACTTTAAGCTCTGTTGGAAATGCCAATGTCGCAAGGTAAGTTGATTTTGGCAGCCCAACGTTGGTGACTGTTCTTTTGAATGAAGCTGAGAAGGTTTTGTCGGTAACCGTCACAGCCATGGAAGGGTAGTTCATGTCCAGAACAGATCCTTTAGTCTTGTTAGAGCATGCACTCTTATCACCTGTGACGAGTTGGAGACTCTTGGTATCGTAGCCTGAATTGCAAAGCAGGGCTACGTAGTCCTTCTCACTGGCATCATATACCAGGCCTGGGTTTACAGCCCTCACTGGGTTTATGTGACCAGAACCATAGGCAAATTCCTGATCAGTGTTTTTACTTCGGGTCATGGGGTAGGCTGGAGAAGAAATTTATGCTTGTTAAATAAACAACGTCAAAAATAAACTAACTAGCAAGGTTATAAAGGTTTACTACTGTTACATCTCTCATCTCATTTGCGAGATGTATCACTTGCAACTAAGGTTTTTTCGGTGCTTAAGCACTTGCAATGTGGATATAGTAGGCTACATTTCTGCCTAAATGAAGGAGCACCAATGTTATTGAACGGACATGTAGAATTACCTGTTGTCATTAGGGCAGATTTGATAGCAGCAGGAGACCAGTTTGGGTGGAACGATTTAATGTAGGCTGCTGCCCCAGATGCGTGGGGACATGACATGGATGTGCCAGATATTATGTTGTATTTGGTTCTTCTTTTATCATCCTCGTATATTGACAAGGGAGCAACCAGGGACCATGCAGCAAGTATGTCTACTCCAGGGGCAGTCAAGTCCGGCTGCAGTTAAATAGTGCTATCATTAGTTACTAGTTTACAGTAAAAGAAACAAATTAATGATCTCAAAGATAGCAGTATTAGTAACCTTCAGAATAGCCGGTGTAATAGAGTTAGGTCCCCTGGAGGAGAAAGAGACCACAACTGGAGCTGTTAAGTCCTTCTCTTCAGTTGTCTTTGGTATATAAGCAGTTGGTTTCCTGTGGACCCAATTATGTGTATATATATATTCATGAGAACTCAAATTACTGCTTTAGAAGCTTGAAAATAAAATTTGACACAAGGAGCTGTGGAAGAACCTGGTCGAGTTTAGATATGCATAAATTTTGTCTCCAACTTCATGGCTGTAGAACGCTGCTGGCAACGGATAAGCAAAGGCGTAATCTGCGAAAATGTAATCCGACATTATCGTGCCTGTAGCATTGGCAAGAAAAGGGCCGCCTGCCGTGCTTAGTTGATCGCAGAATACAATCTTGCCCTTCACCTTTTTCGCATCCAGTGTACCCTCACCGCAGAACCTTCAAATTCCAAAAGGAACAACATCAATTGAGGTTGTGCAAATGTATCACCTTTCGAGCATATACAATTACCGGATGAAATACAATCTATTTGTCTAGAAGCGCAAGCCCAAGCTGCCCAGCGTGCATTTTTTGGAACATACCTTGATTCATAATTGCTGGAACCTGCAGCTGGGACATCTCCTCCATACACCAATGGATACTGCTTATCCTGAAGACTAAAGATGTTGATAGAAGATCCCTGCATCATAGAAAAGCATAAGTTAGAAGTGATGGAGTAATTCAAAAAATAAGTAAATAACTAGATCAAAGAAGAACGGTGCATGCTTAATTACCTCAAAAATTTTCCCATTCCCTAACGTAACATTTGTCACAAAACGCCTATCGATGCTACTAGCAGCAACACTCAGAGTCCAGGGAGAGACGTTTGTGATGGTAAAAGGGCCGGGCCCCGAATTTCCGGCGGAATTGGAAACGAGGATGCCGTTCTTCATTGCATGGAAGGCACCAATAGCAATGGAGTCAGAGAAATAGTCAAGTGCGAAAGACCCACCCAAAGAGACGGACAGGATGTCAACGCCATCGGCTATGGCATCGTCGAAAGCTGCAAGGATGTCTGCATCGTAACAACCAGCTTCCGAGCAGACCTTATACATGGCAATGCGAGCCGATGGCACGGCCCCGCGTGCCGTCCCTTCGCCCAGCCCGCTTAGACTCACGTCGTCGACGAGGGAACCAGCTGCCGTTGATGATGTGTGGGTTCCATGCCCAACAGCATCTCGAGGAGAATCGAAGTCTCCTGGCGCCACTCCTCCACTGTTGTAGTATCTTGCTCCAATGATTTTACTACAAAAGGCATTGTTTGCTGCAAGTAAGCAAAGGTAGTTGAGATGAGAGTAGACATGTTAGACGATTTTTACTTGTTGCATGTGAAATTTTTGGATGATTGGCAAGTTCCTTTCCACTTCTTTGGAGGCGGGCCAAAACCCTCGTCGTTGAAGCTCTCGGACTCCGGCCAGATTCCAGTGTCTAGCAATCCAACAATGACATCGCTTTCGACAGTACTTCTCTTGATGCTGGTTGAAAAGCCCATGAAGTCCCATGACCGTGTAGTGTGAAGTTTCTTTAGTTCACTGGGAAATACAGAAACAATTCCCTCCATGCCTGGAATTTCAAACCATATATTTGCATGAAGCATTGTTAGAAGAGAATTCTTTGGAAAAACGTAAGCAGGTTTTTACCAATATTCACAGCATTTTGCTGTTTACCATTTGCCAGTTTAAATGTCTAAATTCGATCACTAAGCACTCTATAGAAGTGATGAGGCTCGATGACTAGGTTATATCTAAAGGCCATATAAGACACCTACCAGATAGTTTTGTCATTTCAACTTGGGAAAGCTTAGCGGCAAAACCGTTGAAACCCTTCCTGTAGCTGTACACCAATGATTCTGATGCGGCACTGTTACATGACAGATGAGTCAATGGCTTGATTCCTCAATTAGTAGGTCTTTACCCCCTGCCTGACTTTACCGTCTAAGCTTAGCAGGGGAGGACCTTCAGCTTAATGGTCACAAACAATAGTTTCTTAGATATGGGACTGCTGTAATTCATTGTGTGCCCCATAGTATGGTCACTGTATGATCCCGTTTTGTGTACAAGTAGAAACCGTTTTCAAAAATAGAAAAAAAAAGTAGAAACCCACGTAGATGCTCAGCATGAAAATCAATTACCTGCCCAGTACTTCTCCCAGCATGCCGAGGTGTAGTGACTCTGCAGAGACATCAGTACTCTCCGGTGCCGCCCCCATGTACACAATGTAGACCTGATAAAAATATGCAACCTTTTATGCTCGTAGAAAACAAGATAAAACATGTATACATGACAATATACATAGAAACTCCATCATTGTTAGAAATCAAGCGAGCTTGGCGCAAGTGTTCTTTTATTACGCTGTGTAGCGTCATGAACTACCAACCAATAATCTGGATGATGAGATGTTTGCATGTAAAATGCATTGAAATATAAGTGAGCTTCCACGTTTGCGTTCTGATAGGCAATCCGTGAAGGGTTACATGCAACTAAAGCCAGTAGAAAAACCGATGTTAAAGAACTTTTGCCTTTTTCTCCGAATCTGTAGCTCCACATGGGCTAGACAACAGAATCACCAGTTCGAGCAGGAGAAGACATGAAGTCAAGGAATAGATGATGTGTCTAGCCATTTGGTGGGAACAACTCCTTTACATTTGAAACGAAGCAGAGGGCCAGAGCCATTTTATAGTGGCAATAACCCGCTCGGCATTGGTTCCTTAACCTTCAGCATGGTCTAGCTTGTATCGCCAACAAATGAATCCCACCAACGCCGGCTCGTGAACTAAGCACAAAAGCCTGGCTTGAACTGGCCGTCTCATGGACAAATTAAGGAAACAATATTTCTTTGAAGCAATGGATTTCTTGGGCAGTACAAATGTTTTTGTTTGGCTGTATCAAAACCATTTAACTATGTTCCTTGTAAACAACAATTATACTAAAATGGAACTGAAATGAGGAGAATTACACGCCAGCTCGTATGATCTCAAATAATGGAATACTTAATGTCGTCCACGAATGTCTTCCTCTGGCGTGAGCAGAGGAAGCGACGTCATCAGAAGATGGTGATGCTATTGGAGAGATGAATAAGGTAAAAATTGAGTAAAATCTGGCAGTTGAGGCTAATAGGCTTCCTCTGCGCATCATGTTTGAAGTTTGACAGTATCAAATTCCGATATATTGCATGGCAACATCACTTGAAACAAAATGGTTGACCATGTTTAAAAAATAAAATGTTTTTGATATATTCCATGCAAATATCTCTTGAAAGAAAATGTTTGACCATGTATCAAAAGAATATGTTATCGATATATTCCATGGAAACATCACTTGAAACAAAATGGTTGACCATGTTTAAAAAATAAAATGTTTTTGATATATTCCATGCAAATATCTCTTGAAAGAAAATGTTTGACCATGTATCAAAAGAATATGTTATCGATATATTCCATGGAAACATCATTTGTAGGATTGGATGGAACTGCTGATTGGCGCATGGAAAATCGTCTCGCCGATATATTGGTATCAGACACAAACCGATACACCGATACCACTTAATCTCGTTTTTCTAAAATTTTTCAAATATCAGCGATATATCGGTATTTTTGAATTAAAAAATATATTTAAAAAAAAATTCAAATTTTTTTTTTTTTTTGAAAAAAAAAACTTTCATGTTTGTTTTCTATCCTAATATGCATTTTTATGCATATTTTGAAATGTATTCTTTGTTTAAATTAGTATAACTCATTTTAGAAGTTAGATTGTGAAAATATATGATAAAAACTAGTTTTTAACGACCGATATTTTTTTACACAATATCTCCGATATTTCGTCTCTTTGGCCGATTGATATTTTACCGATATCCGATACGACATTCCATGGATTGGCGAACCTTTGCAGATAACCCCCATGACTAATGCATAATTTTATAAGTCACGGGGGTTAAGTGCAATTTTATCATAATTCATGGGATCAAGTGCAATTTACCCTAAATTTATTGGCTACAAGAACTATAATGCTGGCATTCATCTTTCCTGGTGTACCCTCTGCACAATTAAACACAAACAGACAAGAGTACCTTTTTTTTTCTTCTAATGTCAATCAAGATTATGAAGATTTACCCTCGTCAGGATCATTAACTGTTCTATTTCAAAGTTGATGGAATTTGAACTCTCTTTTACCTTGCGTGTGGTGATATAGTACTGACTTCTTTTCGTTGCATACCATACTCCTTTTCTGTTATGATGGGAAAATGTTTGCATCATAAAGTACGTTTCAATTAGCGTTGCTTGTGAACCGAGTACATTTTGAGCGACACCCATTAGCTTGAGAGTTTCCTGTCCGCACTGTTGAATCAGTTCTTTGCCTTCGCTCAGAAAACCAATAATAAAAATATAACTAATGAGGCAAAAGAGAAACAGAATATAAGTAATGAAGAAGAAAAAGATGATCGGGACAATCATCTTCCCGACTAGGAATGAACTATCCATTGAGAAATTGATCTTTGCCGCAGAAAAATTGATCTCCCTGGTTTTCCAATCATCGAACTTATCATGCACGCTTCATGGCAATTTGCATGAACGCAAAGCTTAAATGCTCTAAATTTTCAGCATTCATACTCATCAACTTAGCGCAATCAATTCACACTGCATTTCGATTCAAGGGTATGATGGTAATGCTGGGTAACTTAGGATTAGTAAGCATACAAAATAACAAGAAACAATTGCCATTTTTACATTTTCAATTGCTTTAAGGCAATGATGTCAGTTCAGTTATTAATACATATAAAACGGGGAAAATTTTCCATTTTTACAATATCAATTGCTTTAAAGCAATAATGTCAGTTCTTCAAATCATCGGCAGACAATTTTCCCAAGAATAAATAAGTCCTAACTCATTAGACATCCATAATAGTGCAAGATGTGATCCTAACTGGTATCTAAGAAGCACAAATGTAGAGTCTCAAGTATGAAGATAATTAGCAGCCATCGTCAACTCCAATGTCAGCTCAGGCTCAATGTGAAATTCTGTTTCCTTCCCACTGCAAAAGCAATTCACAAGACATCAATTCATAATTCAGTTTCCACAAAACAAAAGCATATCTAGCTGAAGCAAATGGCACAAAGAATCTTAAAGCTCCCTTACAAAAATGGTTAACCAAATAGAAATCTGTGAAAGTACAGCTGGAGATAATTGGTATAAAATTTTACCGAGTATAATTCCCAGATCACTTTGATTAATTTTTGTTTTCCTCTTTTTTTTTCTCTTAAAAAGAAAAACGTTGGAGACAACATCAGACATGTCTACAATTTGACAAGTAATTCTAGTAAGAAACCCGGAATTCAGCCTCAAACAGTAACTATAGGCAAACAACGAGCTGAGATTGGTAACTTGTCAGTTAAAAAGGGCAAGTACTACCTAGAAAAAAAAAGGTCGAGATATAGCCCTTAGAAGTTTTAAAACGCCCAGAATTGTAAAAAAGTTTAAGAACCACTCTTTTGAAGATCCTCATGACATGGTTCATTTTCTTTTCCACATTGTACTATACTAGTATGTATGAAACTCCATTTACTGTGCTCAGAGGAGCAATACACCATCATTCCAAGATTGTAGTTGATGATGGTTCAATAACAGTGCAACTCGCTTGGTCATTTAAGGATTTGCTCCAATATACGTGATGAAAGACAAATAATGCTGACACAAGTCAATCATTATACAGATGAAAAAGCACAGCTAGAGTGTCCTATGGGGTCTATGCTCAGCATTATGGAGAAGTGCATCTCACAAAAGTAATGGTGAGATAATCTGAACTAATAACAACTGCAACTCTTCACCCTCGAATGATACAAGAAATGCCAAGATTCAGCATTACAAAATTGCGTAATATTGTACTCTGTCTGTTTCCTATCAATAGTCCCATTTGGTTTTCCCAAATAAACTAAAACTGTTCCTTTTAATATGGAACGGAAGGAGTACATTATACATCTTAGAAAGCCACCCTGTCGCCTATCCGCACTCAGCACTACAAAAAGATAAATACTAGATAATTAACGGTGATCACATCTAAAGAGCAAACCATCATCTATTGGAAGATTTGCAAGGAAATGACACCATAACATTTGACAATATGACTTACAAAAGAAACTTCTCTTCCATACTGGGCAAATTGAAAAAGCTGACAACCAAACATAAATTGTTACGCAATCATCTTTAAACTAGAAATTTCGACAGAAAATTGATCAAAAATTGAATATTTAGCTATAAACCTATGATGGTCAACTTATGATCCTCCCCAGCATCTCCAATTCATAACGTGACCTAATTCATACATACTTATTCATATTTGAGCATATATTAACTGAATTAACAGCTTGATTTACTATTTTAACATTCAATGACATCCACGCAAAAAGACGCATTCTTTGTTGGCTTTATTTCTGCTAAACTGCTATCTGGGGCAATTTGATGGAACAGAAAAGAAAAGTGCTCAACTTAAACTCCAAGCGCATATCGTCTACCAGCTCATAAAACATAGAGACTTCAGAAGACTAAAAATAAAACCAGATTGTAGGTGCAAACCTGGCGAATTGCAAAGACCAGCAAAAGTTTGACAGATCTTCTCCAGGATGGTCGTGCTAATCTCCGGAAACCGCACTTCCCGATTGTGCGCTTCGGCAAAGTCCCCTGCATGCCAAGACGAATTAGCAAATCCATACCCAAAACCAGAAAATCAAACGACAATAAAGGAAGGAATTAGGAGCAGGGGAGGTAAGCATGTTGCGTATGGTCTGGGGGACCATAGCGGCTTCCATGTCGACCACGAATTAGAAGCCCTCCGCGCTTATCAACTTTACCGTCTCCTCCTCCATCTCTTCTTCTTCGTCTTCTTCCCGGAACAATCCACCAAGGCTCGTGCTTCGACCTCAAGGTTCCCGCCGTCAGCTATTACCCGTCTTCATTAAAAAACTAAAATGAACTAAAATCAGTTCATTTTAGTTTTCTAATGCAGACAGCTAATGTGGGACTGAGGGACATCGTTTTATGATTAATGGTGTGGTTAATGAACATTATTTATATTCCCTGCGTGCGTCCAATGAAGCATGTCTGTATTTGAAAATGAGTTAGAATTTATTGAACTCCAAGCATGGACGGACCCACGTGTAACCTATGGGGGTCAGATGACCCCGTAGGTTTCTACAATTTCCCTATAGATTATATATATTTTTTATATATTTTTTTTATAAATAGGCTTAATTCTCTCACCTGACCCCAGTCTCAAAATGGCCTGACCCCAGTCCCTGGAAATCCTGCGTCCGCCTCTGACTCCAAGGTGATGTAACCTGAATCCGAAACTCAGAAAATAGTAATGATTTTGGTCCGAAAATGCTAGTTGTATTGATGAAGATCTGAGATTACACTTTCGAATTTTCTGATTACAAAACAGAGAATACAAACAGAGAAAAACAGAGTAAGAACTGTAAAGAAAGAACAGGAGAAATCTCACTGAATCCACAGTGAGACGACGACCAAATCCATGGCGTCTGAATGGATCGAAAATCAAGCTTCTTTTCAGCAATTTTTCCAATACCCATCTCAAGTAGAAGAGCCGTATTTATAACAGACAGTTAAGTTTGTTATTTCCCGCCGTTCCATTTGAAATCATACCTGAAATGACCATACTGTCCCTATCTTTTAAGTTGTGCATAAATGTTTGATGTAAAGCCTCAGAGAGCTGGCTACATCAGGACTCCCCTGCTTGAGAAAATAAACTCGTCCTCGAGTTAAGGATAGAATTTGCAGTTAAAGGAGGATAATAAGGACTCAAATCAGCAACATTAAAGGAATTGGAGATATTGAAGCTGGCTGGAAGATCTATAACATATGCATTGGTACCGAGCTTCTTAAAATCTGAAATGGTCCGAATCTGCGAGGAGCTAGTTTGGAATACTGGCCAACTGGGAAACACTCTTTCCTGAGGTGTATCATCACAAAATCACCAACTTGAAACTGTTGTTCTCGTTTGTGCTTATTGGCATTGGATTTGTACTGATCAGTGGTGCGAATGAGTTGTGACTTAACTGATTGATGTATGTTTTGTAGCTTTGTCAAAGTCTCCACAGCAGAAGAATGTCCACCAGAAAATTTTGAAACGACAGGTAAATCAAGGGGATGATTAGGATTACGTCCATATATCACTTGAAAGGGAGAGTATCCAGTTGCTCTACTGACAGAAGAATTATGAGCATATTCAGCCTGAGGAAGAAGTATATCCCACTGCTTGGGATTAGGACCAGTAATACTCCTTAGAATGTTTCCAAGAACTCGATTGGTTACCTCAGTCTGTCCATCAGTCTGAGGATGGCAGGTAGTACTAAACTGCAGCTTGGTGTTTAGACGATGCCAAAGTGTCTTCCAAAAATGACTGAGAAAACGAGAATCTCGATCTGAGGTAATGGAAAGTGGCACTCCATGTAATCGAACCACTTCTCGAAAGAATAATATAGCCACTTTGGTAGCATCTGTAGTTTTGGAACATGGGACAAAATGACTCATCTTAGAAAATCTGTCAACTACAACCAGTATTGAGTCGACACCTCTTTTGGTTCTGGGAAGTCCTAAGATAAAGTCCATGGTTAGATGTTCCCAAGGACCTGCTGGAATTGGCAATGGTGAGTAGAGACCTGTGTTGTTGACTGTTCCTTTAGACTGTTGACAAACAATGCAGTGTTTCACCACCCTGATGACATCTCTGCGACAATGTGGCCAATAGAATTTAGATGACACAAGTGTGTAGGTCTTATCCTTGCCAAAACGGCTGCCAAGACCTCCCTGATGAAGTTCAAGTATTAATTTGATTCTCAGAGAACTGTCAGGAATACAAAGAGTGGATCCTTTGAACAGAAAACCATCAAGAATAATGAAATCATTATATCTAGAATTGTGTTGTAGACAGGTCTCCCAAACTGTTTTGAAATCTGCATCAGAAGCATATAGTTCTTTGACACATTCGAAGCCAAAGACTTGAACTTGAAGTTGAGTAAGTAATGCATGTTTTCTACTGAGAACATCAGCAACTATATTGGAATGACCAGCTTTGTGTTTGATAATAAAATTGTACTCTTGTAATTCAGTAACCCACTTGGCATGCATCCTGTCCAACTTGGTCTGTCCTTGAAGATATCTTAAAGCTTGATGATCGGTATGAATAATAAATTCCTTGTGAATCAAATAATGGCGCCAATGCTTAAGAGATTGGACCAAGGCAAACAATTCCAGTTTATAAGTAGACCATTGAGATTGAGAAGAAGACAGCTTTTCACTATAGTATGCAATTGGTCTGTTTTCCTGTGTTAATACTGCTCCAATGCCAAGAGCTGAAGCATCACAATCTAATTCAAAGAGTTTTTCAAAATTAGGGAGTGCTAACACAGGTGCAGAACTGAGATTCTGTTTTAATATCTCAAAACTTCTCTGAGTAGTTTCAGTCCACTGGAATTTTTTTTTTTAAACAATCAGTGAGTGGTGCTGCAATTAAGCTGAACCCTCGAATGAATCTTCTATAGAAAGAGGCTAACCCCAAGAAACTTCGAAGTTGAGAGACAGTTGTAGGAATGGGCCACTTCTGTATTACTGACACTTTATTCTGATCCACCTGAATTCCCATATCAGTAATGATATATCCAAGAAAATTCAGCTTAGTGGTCACAAAACTACACTTCTGGATATTCAGAAAGAGAACATTTTCTTTGAGTACTTCAAAAACTGCTTGTAGATGACTCAAATGATCTGAAATATGTCTGCTGTAAACTAAAATATCATCAAAATATACTACTGCACATTTGCCCAAGAAGGGTTTTAACACCTGATTCATTAATCTCATAAATGTGCTAGGGGCATTAGACAAACCAAAGGGCATCACCAGCCATTCATAGAGTCCCTCTTTTGATTTAAAAGCTGTTTTCCATTCATCTCCAGGTCTGATTCGAATCTGATGATACCCACTTTTAAGATCCAGTTTAGAAAAAATTCGAGCTCCTTCCAATAAATCCAGCAGCATGTCATCCAATCTGGGAATAGGAAAGCTGTATTTGATTGTGATTTTATTCACTGCTCTGCTATCAATACACATTCTCCAGGTTCCATCTTTTTTTGGAACTAACAAAGAAGGAACCGCACATGGACTTAAGCTTTCTCGAATAAAACCCTTTTCTAACAGTTCATCAATCTGCTGCTGTAAAATGCCATGTTCTGTGGGGCTCATACGATAATGTGGAAGGTTGGGAATATTGGAACCAGGTATGAAATCTATAGCATGTTGGATATCTCTCATAGGAGGAAGAGAATGAAAATTCTCAGGCATAAGACACTGATATTTTTCCAAAAGAGGTTGAACACTGGCAGGAAAAGTTGTGGAAACAGGACTGTCTGAATCAAAGGTCAGTACTGTGACTAAAGCCAACACCAAGTCAACTTGTTTCATAGTTTTTCCAATGTTTTGTAACAAAAGAAAATGTTTTGAAGGGAAGATCTGTGGCTTATTTCGAGGTGTGAGATCAGAGGAAGAGGACACAGGTAGCTTTCTAGTCTGTAGCTGATGTTCAGTACAGTGAACAGGCTTTGTACTGACTGCATTCAATTTAGGTTGTAGAACTATTTTGACTCCCTCATTATAAAAGGTATATGTATTTAATCTACCGTTATGTATAGCTTCCACATCAAACTGCCAGGGTCTTCCTAACAATATTTGGCAAGCTGACATATCTAGTACATCACAGGTAAGAATAGTTTTGTAATGTTTGCCAATAGAAAAAGGAAACTTACAAGTTTCTGTGACTATGATTTGTCCAACGTCTTTAATCCAACCTAATGAATATGGTTTTGAATGTTTCTCAGTTGGTAGTTGCAGTTTGTCCACCATAGCTTTAGCTATAATATTCTCAGAGCTTCCACCATCAATGATAACACTACAAATCTTTTGGTTAACCATCCCTTGGATTCGGAAAATGTTGTGCCTCTGTACTTGATCTTCAGAGACTACTGAACAAATCAGACGTTGTATCACCATGACCTATGATTGCTCTTCCCAACTTATACCTTCATCCCCATCTTCTTCAACTACATTTTCCTCAGCAGGAATTGATTGATTGTCTGAATTCAACAGTGCAGTTGTAGTGTTCTTGTGGGATTGATCTCTTAGAGGACATCTGTTAGATGTATGTCCTGGTTGCTGACATCTATAGCAAAGCCTTGGAGTAGGATAGGAATAAGGGTTGGGCATTGCTGCTGTACTGGAGACAGGAACATTTACTTTGTTTGTAGCAGTGACATTTCCTGGTTTTAAACTTTTGGAAGTACTTTGCTCAATCTCATTTACTTTCTGTCGGCTGCTACTGCCCGAATCATAAGTAGTTCTAGGAAAAGGATATCCTCTAGATGTAGGTTGAGAAGACAGAGATTCATGTCGAAAAGCTGCTTGTACAGATTCATTAAAAGAATGGAGAGTCTGGTTGGCTAGTTTCAGCTGCAGTTCATGTTTTAGTCCACCAGTGAATCTAACAATTTTCTGATCTTCTGATTCTTGCAGATTATTTCTAGCTGACAATCTCTGAAACTCAGTGAGATAATCAGATACGGATCTATTTCCTTGTTTACAATCACGCAATTGTCTATATAAGATCTGCTCAAAATCCAAAGGTAAGAACCTACTTCTCATCATGCTTTTCATTCGAGACCAAGATTGTATAGGATGTTTTCCACTTTGGATTCTACTATTTTGAATTTGTTGCCACCAAGCAGCAGCTCCTCCTTTCAACTTACAGGAAACCAATCTTACCTTGAAATCCTCAGGTACCTCCATACAAGTAAAGTAGTTTTCAACTTCATAGATCCATTCTAAAAATTCTTCTACGTTGATCTGTCCACTATAGATAGGTAATTCCAATTTAGGACGAAACCTATACTGATCAGTATGCATACCTCTTTGGTCAGTGGGAACAGATCGAACAGGATTTGTGGCCATTTCGTCGTCATCTTCACTGGAATAGCTATTTCCTGTATTGGAAGTAGATCTGTATTGTCGATGAGGATTCATGGAAGAAGGTAGAGAAATTCCACTATTCATCCAAAAATTTCGGGATGGTGGAGCTCTATTCAGATCCGGATTTCTCGGAGCTCCGAAATTTGTATTCAATAATTGCATCTGTTGAAGGAGCTGTTGCATCATTTGCAACATCTGTTGTTGAATTGTAGCATTTTTACCAGAATCGTCGATCGCCATGGAAGACAACCGAGACTGCTCTGATACCACTTGATGTAACCTGAATCCGAAACTCAAAAAATAGTAATGATTTTGGTCCGAAAATGCTAGTTGTATTGATGAAGATCTGAGATTACACTTTCGAATTTTCTGATTACAAAACAGAGAATACAAACAGAGAAAAACAGAGTAAGAACTGTAAAGAAAGAACAGGAGAA
This sequence comes from Houttuynia cordata, assembly GCA_039654745.1. NCBI lineage: Eukaryota > Viridiplantae > Streptophyta > Magnoliopsida > Piperales > Saururaceae > Houttuynia > Houttuynia cordata. The sequence goes on from CM077506.1 coordinate 24,922,969, forward strand.
ATCCCACTGAATCCACAGTGAGACGACGACCAAATCCATGGCGTCTGAATGGATCGAAAATCAAGCTTCTTTTCAGCAATTTTTCCAATACCCATCTCAAGTAGAAGAGCCGTATTTATAACAGACAGTTAAGTTTGTTATTTCCCGCCGTTCCATTTGAAATCATACCTGAAATGACCATACTGTCCCTATCTTTTAAGTTGTGCATAAATGTTTGATGTAAAGCCTCATAGAGCTGGCTACATCACAAGGCTACCATCTTGCACGTTGTTGGTCCCGAGGGAACAAAATCAGCCATGTAAAAATGGAACCGTGTTTTTTCAAATGTAGTTAGGCATCATTTGAGGGAGGGAGTATAGTACATGGTTTACGATATTTCATTAGTCTCTTCATCGCGAAACATGCCTGGCCCATTGCTATATGTATTAGCATTAGGCATGGCAGGAGCTCCATTGGTAGTGGACGATGCACTTTGCGAATTTTGATCCACTTAAAGATGCACCGAGACAAATTCTGACCCACTTAAAGATCCTATGCCTGCCATTCTCCAAATTAGCCGAGGGGAATTTAAATTACCTCAATATAGCAGGAACAGGTCAGGAGACTTGTCGTTTCAACCGTAGTGCAAATTGTTTGGTCTCTATACCAGAAGCTGTTTGATCATATTTTTTTATGATGTTGTTTGGTCATAATTAACTACTTTCATTCTATGATATTTAGCCTACCGAACCCCATATTTTTAGCTGTAGACGAGAATAAAAACTATTTTATTCTTAATTCGTACAAAGTATGAAGATCGCCAAGTGCAATCATTAATGTTCAATTGGGATGGTTCCATGATCGATAACATACTTCTCCTTGCAGTAACTTCTAAGTAACTGAAGAACTATGTTGAAATCAAAGCCTGTGTATGCTGTTTTGGAGCTGATTTTGATCTGTCTTACGGAGGTGAACTACATTCAGTTCTCTAGCTGATTTTGAAATGTATGCAGAGGTGAACTTCTCACTAGCTTGTGCTGAAAATGCACAAGCGGGTTGAGAATTGCAAATCGAACTGTTGTTGGAATGTTCGATGGATGAAGCAACTTTCGGATCTTCCACCGTGCACTGACACTCTGTGGTTAAAGTGGGCATGTCGTAAACCTTTGATCAAATTGCACATGATCATGCTCGCAAATTCCTAGTGTCTTTTATTAAACAGACTACATGTGGTCTAGGGGTACCTGATCCTAAAGTGCCTAAATTATTCTTTGGCTGTTCGGGCCTGTCGGGCATACATCTGGTTTGGTCATTTTGCTGGCGCGTTGAGCAGCTTCATCTACAAATGAGGCCTTCTAGTTTTAGCATCACATAGCATCACATAAGTCGTGAAATTATTCTCTGCCGTGCAATTATTCGATGCCCTATGCTATGTCCCAATTATCCCTAGTCAGCCTCTAAGATATTCCAACATTTCCTTCAAAAATTGTCCTTAGATGAAGTATGGAAAAGTAGTCTACGTGTCGACTAGAAGTTGCTAGTGGGTTGGTGACGGACTCGTGTGTATAATTCCATAAGCATATCATCAGATTCGGAAGGATAAGCTTTCCTCATCTTGATGAGAACGAATTGAACATTATGCAGCACTTGGGACTGGTTTTTGTGTTCATGGACAGAGAAAATTCCATGCACAGTGCCCTTAGCTTCTTTATGAAACCAGTTGGATTAAATAGATTGACTCTACACTTGGTGGTGAATATATACGGAACTAGAACTGACAAAATGCTTATGCATTGTCCGTAGGAATAGCACTACTCGTTCTCCAATCTCCATCATTGTCTTGGGAGTCATGCTTTGAACGGCACAAGCCACTAAGTTCAAGTTCCCCAACTCCCAAGTACATACCACTTGCACTCAAATGAATGGTCCTTAATCTTTCTTTCGTAATTGAATGATACATAGAGTCAATGACCCACAATTTGCGTACGACGATGTTCTACAAGTCTCAAAAATTGAATGCTTAGCATGATCCCGGTCCATCCTTGTCGTTATGAATACAAAAGAGAAACAAGACAATCGAAGATGAGGAGATTCTGAAGTGATTTGGTTCAAGCGGAAGGAGAAGCACAAATAGTCCGCCACTTACAAGTATCTAACTTATGCCACTGCATTAACAGTTTTTTTAGGTACACTGCATTAACAGTTGCATCAGCAAACTTAAATCTTACTCTTTCTTCCATGATTTTGAAAGTGCGGATTCATTTTCATCCCACTTGAAAGACTTGAGCATTAAGAAGATGCCTTACACCATCGCCATCTCCATAGAGACTTCACCCACCCAATAATAGTGAAGAACTAGCTGAGATGAGCAAGATTTGTGAGCCATGCACTTAAGTTTGAATTTAGAAGTAGTGGGCGGAAGTGGAGGAGTTTTTCATGACGTGAAACAAGGAACATGGCTGCTCAAGTTCATCCTGGGCTTGCGGTGATGGAATTAGGTGCGCGCTCTCTCTCTCTCTCTCTCTCTCTCTCTGGAGCGATGTAAAAAAATTTCCCAAAAAGAGAAAACATATTGACGAAGCAGTCAATTGTGTATCATAACTGATAACACCGAGTGCATAGACCATTCTTGTACCAAAAAGAAGCGTGCATGTCTTATTTTACCTGTGGTGGGCATCAGCGGAGCAAAAAACCAAACGAAAGAAAAGAATGTTCCTTTTTTATAAACAGAAGGATCTTCTATTTTCAAAGCTGGTTCTGCAACAAATGAGTTGAGTGCTTACCCTAAACCCTAACAACAGTTGACTATTAGCCATTTCCTGTGTGGTGGATTTATATAAACAAAATCTGTGTGGTGGATTTATATAGACAAAATCGGTGTGGTGGATTTATAATATAAACAAAATCTATGTGGTGGATTTATAAAAAACAAAATCTGTGTGATGTATAGTGGTTAGTCCACTTTCAAGGGTTGTGATATCTATCCACAATGACAAAATCACAATCAAACTCAATCTATAAACAGCAAAAAAAGAAAAACAAGAGCTAGATTCATCGGTTCCAATGGCGGGTAACTGTTTCAACAATGTGCTTAGTGAGTGCTGCATAATTAGACCTACTTAATGATATTATTATTAGCTAGTTAGTGAGAATCAAATGTGCACACTGTACAAACAAACAGGAGGTTTTCTTGTGTTTCACGTGGTTTTTCCGGGAATTTAAAAAGGAAACATAAGGTGGAGATAAGTGGATACATATTCAAAGCTTCATCATGTTTGGCAATCAGTTGAGAGCTCCACTTAAAACACGGAAGATAGGGATATGTCCAATCTCCAAAATCAATTAACTTTTTCTAATTGCTCATCACGTTACTTTTGCCACACCCACCCATAATAGTTCATTATTAAGACTCTTAATGCTCCACTTACCGCTGGAAGAGGAGTTTTGATTTTATCAACCTGATGGCCTTGTTCTGCTGTGATCGTCAATATATACTTCTTACTTCTTTACTAATACACTTGCATAGTTGAACTGGTTGACTATTTTTATCTCTGGCCACCATTGCCTTTCAGTTGGGCCATTTTAGCAATTGACCAGGGATCAAAATCCTAGTTGAGGTATGTGACGGGTCTGGAAAATCATTAGGAACGCGTAAGCATAAGGAAAATTCGTGCTCCTCACCAATCAGCAAATGACATGCACCAGTAAATTATGGGCCCAGATCAAACATGACTACTGTGTGTCATCCATTGGTTGTGATGAGCACAAAAGTTCCATAGCATACGAGTTGTCTTGGACTGGATTCCGTTACTTAAATTCTGAGACTAGCTTGGTACAATGTGAGTCTTTGAATATAGATGAATTTCTCTTCATTCGAAGCTGTGAAGTAAAGTTGTATTAAAACAAGCTGTGAAGTGAACCCCATTGTTCTTCAAACTTACACTAGACTGCATAGCTTACCACAGAGTAGTTTTTTTCCTATTAAAGTGTATTCATGAGGGACTCTTTGGCTCAACCCATGGTTTTAAAAACCGGTGCCGGGCCAGTTCGACCGGAGTCAAGAGGTTTTTCGAGCGGGGTCAACCGAATAGATTGATCCCGTCTACCTCGTTTAATCCGCCCGGTTGAACCAGTGACCTGGCTGACTAGGCCTGACGGGTTTTTTTCCCTTTCATCCCGATTTCATTTCCTCGTCTCCCTGACTAGTTGACTCTCTCTCCTTCCAATCATCATTCTTCTCCTTAATCCTTAATCTTCATCTCTCCATCTCCACGTCGGCCAGCGGCCAGCTCCCCCGCCTCAGCTTTCCCTCTTCCCCACCTCAGCTCTCCATCGCCATCCCTTGCCCCATCTCCCCCGCCTAGCTCTCGCACCAACTCCCTCGCTCAGCCCTCAGCATCACCAACCGGGTTGACCCTGGTTGACCTACTCTGCAAGAATTTTGCTGTCGATGACTGGTCCAATTTTTAAAACCAAGGTCAACCTCTAACTACCATTTGTTTTTGTCTCTCGCTCAATTTTTAATGAAGAACAACAGACCTCGTGCTCTAAAACCCGTGACCAGTACTATTTGAGGGAGGAGCCATCATATTGTGTGGACCGAACATGAAGACGTAATGGTGCACGGGTTCTAACAATGCTCTATCCGTAATATTCTGTCGGCATTGAGCTTTCCCTCTTTTCAGGCATGCATGTATAGAGATAAGAATGACTTTCAAGTTTCAACTTTAGTCAACAAGAGTTAGACAGGTATGTCGCTCAAGAATCCGCAACTCACATTTGGACCAAAGAATTGGCACTTTAACTTAGTGGAGAATGAGTCTATTTTTTTCCATCAAATCATAACCACACTATCTACTCTTTCTAAGGAATGAGACTTTCCAGTCTACTATAAAAGCAGCTGAGAACCTTGTTTTCGCCCAGTCCACTTCTGACTTCAGGGTTCTATAGATAGATAATTAAAACCTGTACTTGTGTTTCTTGCTTTACTATGGAGATACAAATGGAAGAAAAGCAAAGAGGAGCTTCAGATCATGAGGGGAAATGGGTTTATGACTTTACAGTTGATCATAAAGGAGATATCCCTATTAGAGCCTCTACTGGTGCATGGAAAGCATCCCTGTTCATCATAGGTAACAAGCTATACACCTACAACTACACCTGTAGCAGCCTATGATTTGCATTCCTAAATTTATGTCATTGTGGGTGTAGCTGTAAGCTAATGCTATATCATATTCCTTGCATATCCAAAGGATTCATAATGGAATGCATAGCATTCTGCTTTCATCTGTGTTCATGCTTGATGATTTTGAAATGATAAAGTGAATGCTTAGGCATATGTCATTCACGATTGTATACTCTTATGACGAAGACCCCTGATTAGTATCTGAACATGAGACCATGTTCTTAGAAATGTATGCTCGATATCCTGGAATGGCTTGCGCCATCCACTAATTGTTCAAGCAGAAACAAGGTTCCAAATTCTTGATTTTATAAATAGATCATTATGTTGAGTACCAATAAAAAGAGTAGTTCATTATGTCATAGTTCAAATTTTGTCATTTCATTGTGTTCCCAATGCCTCCTATTGGATGCAGCAATTGAATTCAGCGAGAGGCTGTGCTACTTTGGAATAGTCACAAATCTCATCAGCTATCTCACCAAAGTGCTGGATCAAGACCTTAAGACGGCAGCAAAAAACGTCAATTATTGGACAGGCGTAACAACAATGGTGCCATTAATTGGAGGATTTCTTGCTGATGCTTATATAGGAAGATACAGAGCTATTGTCATCTCTTCTGTCGTCTATCTGTTGGTAATTTCTCTTTTTCAAACCTTATATCAGTTGTGCATTTAACGTAGGCCATACTCAGAGTATATCTTAAAGATTATAGGAAGTAAAGCTTGAGATGCATTGTCACCAACATCTCGTTTAAGGAAAGAACAAATTCTTGACCAGACAAACTCTAGACTATGTGGAATCATGTACAGTGTATGTGAGTACAGGTATCGTATGTTTGTTTTTATCACACAACCTAAATAGAACATTTGCGTTTTTGTTTTGAAAACAGGGGCTATGCCTCTTGACGATGTCACGGTATACCCCGAGCCTCAAACCATGTGACACGGATTCATGTGACACGAAAAATGTTCACGAGGTGGCCTTCTTCATAGCCATGTACTTGATCTCCTTAGGAACGGGAGGACACAAGCCTTCCTTGGAAAGCTTCGGAGCTGACCAATTCGACGACCATCACGTGGAAGAGCGCAAGAAGAAGATGTCGTACTTCAACTGGTGGAACTTTTGGCTCTGCGGTGGAGTGATGCTCGGAGTTACTGTAATTGTCTACGTTCAAGATTTCGTCGGATGGGGGGTTGCAGATATCATCCTTACTTCGGTCATGGCAACGAGCCTGGCTATCCTTCTGACTGGGACTCCATATTACCGATATCGGGTGCCTAGTGGGAGTCCCCTGACACCCATGGCACAAGTCTTGGTTGCAGCCCTGTCCAAGCGGAATCTCCCTCATCCTCCAAGTTCGCTACAACTTCACGAAGTGACCGAGCCACAGCGAGGTAAAAGTAGGCGCCTGTGCCACACGAATAAACTCAGGTAAGCTCTTGAAAGTCTTTTAAAAGGCTTGGTTAACAACAGTAGTGTAAGTAGAATAACGTATGTGGAACTGTGGATGGATTTTATGCATGACAAGCTAACTGCCTAGTGAACCATTGACATATCAGATTTTTGGACAAAGCTGCCATCATAGAGGAGCATGAGGGAAGGCAGTCAGCCGAGAAGCAGAACCCATGGAAACTAGCAACCGTGACCCAAGTGGAGGAGATGAAACTCATGCTCAACATGGTTCCCGTCTGGTTGGCTTCCCTGGTCTTCGGCATCTGCATCTCCCAAGCTACGACCTTCTTCATCAAACAAGGGAGCACCATGAACCGGAAGCTGACACGCAGCTTCACCATCCCCCCAGCTTCAGTATTCTCCTTTTGTGCCATAGCAATGATAGTTACCGTAAGCTTGTACGACAGGATTTTGGTGCCCACCTTACGAAGAATGACGGGCAACGAGAGAGGAATCAGCATCCTCCAGCGAATAGGAATCGGCATGGCCTTTCCTGTGATTGCTATGATCACAGCAGCCATGGTCGAAAAGAAAAGGCTGCATTCGGTGAATGAAGCCGGTGGACAATCTATGAGTGTCTTTTGGCTGGCGCCGCAGTTCATTATCCTTGGCATTGGCGACGCCTTTGCGATAGTTGGGTTGCAAGAATACTTCTACGACCAAGTGCCGGATAAAATGAGGAGCCTTGGGATAGCATTTTACCTTAGCGTGATCGGGGCTGCGAACTTTATTAGCAGCCTCCTGATTACCGGAGTTGATCATATTACAGAGAGAAGTGGAAGCAGCTGGTTTGCGAAGGATTTGAACAAAAGCAGGTTGGACAACTTCTATTGGTTGCTTGCAATCCTGGGTGGTGTTAATTTATGTGTGTACATATTCTTAGCTAGTCGGTACACTTACAAGAATGTGGAGTTGAGGGTAGCTGATGCTGATTCTTATGGAGGTGGCAATGAAGTTTAGTAAGCTCTAAATGTAATTCAGCCTACTGCGTGTTATGAATTATGATACATGGTGCTATACATTTTTGGATCTTATGTTGCTAGTGGACCGGCCCACTCGTATAGTTATAGGCTTCTAGGCTCTAGATATGGGCCAGGGACTGCACAAACATTAAGGGCCCGTTTGGTTGGCCCAAAGAAGCTGGATTCTTTTAGAATCCAGCTTCTTTGGGGAAATCAGGAGGAGATTTCCCCAAAGAAGTCACATGAGCTTCTTGCAATGGCAGTTGATGTAATTTCTGAAAACTGACAATGGTACTTTCAAAAAAAAAAACACAGAAACAGAGCCATCATGATTTAAAACAGCCCCTGTCAGTTTTTGAAAATTACACCACATGCCATCATTACTTAAATTCCAAACCAAACACCAATTCTACTTCATTTTGAAAATCCAACTTCACTACTTCTAAAAGTCATAACCAAACGGACCCTAAGACGTCAGCGTGCAACTGCACTTGTTTTCTTTTTATTCGTAAGGAAAGTGCAGTTAATTACTAATTACTTATAAGCTCTCAAAGTTCGAGCCGGATCACCACTGATTACTAATGATGCTTCTTCTCAATAGTTGCATCTTATTGCCTACATATGTTAATGTAGTTGAACTTTACTTTACCACACCAATAATGTATCCTTTGCTAAAATTGAGAATATCCTTGGATCAGTAGGAAAAGTGAAGTAAAGTGAACCACAGGCAGCTGTCTAATAGCAACCCACCATCGCTCACTCTACGCTACTAAGAGGTGCCAACTAAACATTCGACAACAGAGTCCACATCATTCCTTAATGTTTGCATTTTTATTTCCCCCGCATTAAATGCGCATGAAGAAGACGATAAGGAATTCTAGACAAGAGAATATACATGTAACCATAATAGCCGAAAGAATTGCAACAAGAGAAAAATACCAAAAAGAATGCCCAATTGAAGTGGTAATAATTAAGCAAAAAATATGAAGTGGTTATATCATAATCATGAGGGTTTGTTGGCTACTTTTTTGCGGCAGCATTTTGTCAGTTGATTATGAATATGTTCCTAAACTTAATTGCTGATGATAAAAGCAGACATTTCTATCGTATGCATATTGCGTCCTTGTCACAAACCTTCTCTCTTTCTTCTGTGTTCGTTATATGTTACCCCAAACTATTGACGAATAAGCCCCATGATAACTAATACTTCTCTCTATTTCTATCGTATGCATGTTACCTCTAATTATGCTCATGTTGAAATTTAATGTTCATGGCGCTTACTCTATTCGTATAATTTGCGAATGAGAACTACAAATTATACGTGGGAATTTCTAATACCTTGCCAAGGTCTGTAGCTCTTTGCATACCTTTTTTTAAAGTAAATATGTAGCCTACACTGAATTGCTAGTGTGATGTTGGGCAGACAGCCGTCGGATCATTTGCATAATCTGACGGTTGCCTGCCCTATAGGCTATAGCGCACTAGCACGGTAGCACAGGCTAGCGCGACTCTTTTATAAACTCATTCGCTCAACGTTTCAATTTCCCTCCTTGTGAAAGGATAAAGCCTATAAAAAGTTTGTACACTTTAATTTGATATAAGCCAGAGTGTACATTTGCATGCAGCTATGATGCACCTAGTAGTAGCAATGAGGCCGTGACAAACAATGGGCTCGAGCTCAGTCCCCCACTCGGCCACTGCCCAGTCCGGAGATGGCTACTTCGCTGACAGCCATCTTACTATACTTGCCTCTCCTCCTCGCTGCCACCGCTCGGGCCGACCTCCCGGGCACATGGGAATTGTTCGTAGAGAATGCCGGCATCGCTTCCATGCACACGGCCGTCACCCGCTTCGGCACCGTCGTCCTCCTCGACCGCACCAACAACGGCCCCTCGAGCCTCCCCTTCTCCCACTGCTCCCCCCCCCCCTCAACCTCGACCCCCGCACTCCGCCCTCTTCGACCCCGCCACCCTCCACCCTCTTCGACCCCGCCACCCTCCACAGCCGCCCCCTCACCATCCTCACCGACACCTGGTGCTCCTCCGGCCACTTCCTCCCCGACGGCACCCTCCTCCAGACAGGCAGCGACCTCCAAGGCGCCCAGCGCATCCCCCCTGGTACTCCACCAACCATATCCTTCACAACGGCTCCGTCATCATTGTCGGCGGCCGCGCCTCCCACACCGTCGGGTTCTACTCTCCCAGCCGCGGCGTCCGCCCCATCTCGTTCCTGTTCCTCGCCATCGCTGAGGACAAGCAGATGGACGATCTCTACTCGTACATCCACCTCCTTCCCGAGGGCCACTTATTCATCTTCGCGAACACCAAATCCGTCCCCTACGATTACAAGTTTCAGAGAGTTGTCCGGTATTATCCAGCCCTGGATGGCTGCTGGCGGCGGGAGTTGAAAACATTTTTCCGTGGGAGTTCGCATAGCTTCACCAATTTTCATCACCAACGTAACATCACATCACATCAGTATCGTGCTTGCCACATTAAGAAAAGAATATGGGTCCGGCTCCTCGTGTAGATAATAATTCCATTAATTTCTGCCCTCGCTTACCTCTTCGGTGACCGGTCGGCCCTGTTTGGATGGGACTTTTAGAAGTAATAAAGTTAGATTTTTAAAAAAAAGTTAAGATTTGTATTTAAGGAATTTGGTCGGGAAGAATCTAATTCTTAAAAAGAATTTAGGGTACAATAGTAAGAATTATAATTTTCATAAAATGATAAAGGCATTTAACAAATAAAAATGGCATAAGTAAAACTGTATTTTTTTTATAAATACTTATATTATTTTTTAGAAATTACGACAAATACCATTAGAAGAAGTAAATCCAAATTCAATTAGAAGAAGTGAATCCAAATTCAATGGAGAAATCTCTCCCTTTTTAGAGATTTCCCCACTTCTTTTATGGCTACCAAACGGGCACTTCGAGTCTTGGAAATATTCATACGAAAGGAAATTCTTCTCTCCTTAGGATAGAGGTTATGACTTATACCAGCTCTAATTGTCAAATTAGTTAATTTGGCAATCAAGTGTAGCTATTAAGGGGCCGTTTGGGGCGTGATTATTGCAAAACATCCAGACTGGATTCTGGATATCTACTGTAGCACCCAGGTGGATTTTTACATCCAGCTGAAACACGTCCTGAGGTGTTTCAGCTGGATATGTAAAATATCCAGATGCTACAGTGTAGCAAAACATCCCATCTGGATGTTTTGCTTTTAATCACGCCCCAAACGGCCCCTAAAAGTTATTAGAGGGAGTATAAACTTAGCGTTCAACTTATCAAAGTTATAGTAGAATACAACACTAATGGCTTGGAAAGTGCCCTATGTGCATGTCACATTCGAGTGTCACGATTCTACTTTCAGTAGGTTTGGAGGCTTATAGTTGTGAGCAGTGGCAAATAATTTAATCATGTTCCTAAATACTCCCTCTATCCAAAAAAAAACCTGACCATATCTGAAAAATTGCAACGAATTAGATGACTAGAAATGATGTGGGCCCTATGGGTTATTAATTGAACTTATTCTTAGATGTTGTCAGGTTTCTTTGCACGGAGGGAATACTAAAAGGCACTTTTGATGCGCTTTTGCATGTTGATAAAGGTCCAGAATATATGCTAAAAAACTTTATATGATGCGTATATAGAAGCACTATGGAAGTGCGTGCGGATTCATGATCTATACATTGTACTGGTGAATCCCTTATTACACTGATATTGCAATTCATTGAGAAGCAGTCAAATGAACGGGTTTTATCGAATTTTGAATTTTTAGACCCTCTGAATTGGCTTGCAAACAAACAGCAATTGTGCTCCATTCAGTTGGCCCACGCATGGATCAGTTTTGGTTGAGTGGTAGTGAATCATGTCAGTCAATTTTGTTCTAGCTTAAGGCCCAGTGGGTTCTAATGCAAGACTTTATTTACGAGGCCCATATGAACCCAACCAATGAAAATTGGCACATTATCATTCATAGTCTTCCTCCTATTTGTTTCATCCCTCAAATATTGGCTCCTTACCTGCCGGGAAGATGACATCGAGTTCAAATGACCTGCCCCAGGTGTAGGTACGATGAGGTCAAACTGTATTATAACATCAAAGGCCTGCTAGCTTTCAAATACCTTTTCATGAAGTTTCACTACACGCTCGTAAAGTAGTCCTCGGTCGTCTCTCAAACTCTGACTAGTCAGTAACAACTAAGGAGCCGTTTGGTTCGTGATTAATCCAAAACATTCACAGTGAAAAATCGACTTTCACTATTTATTTCTGGATTTTTCACAGTGGATATATGAAACACATCCTGAGGTGTTTCAGCTGAAAGTAAAAAAATATGAAATAACATCTTGAGGTGTTTCAACTAAGGGGATATTTGGATAGTGAAAAAGCAATGAATGTGAAATCAAATTCAGGTGAAAAAATTCATTGACTTTCATGATGAATGTGAAATTCATTTGGATAGTGAAATTCTTAAGATGAATGCAATTGGTTGTGTGTTTGGATAGTGAATGTGATACAGTAAGTGAATTTTTAAGACGTGTCTATTTTACCACTGCCTAACCACCTCCGCCTCCTATGGACTGATACAACAATTCCAACAAAATAAACACATACTGGATGAGGGCTAAAACTTTGCACTGCTCCGTGACTCTTGCTCCCCAGCCATGGTGTGAGGACCCTAACCTTTGAACTGGTTTATTTTAATATTAGTCATTGGTTAATCATGTGGTTTAAGTGATTTACGATTTAACTCGGTTGTTTTCAAAAATAAATGAATTTACAATGGTTTTAATCAAAACTGATTTCACAATAATGAGTTTCAAGTGATTTTAGATCAAACCTGCATTTTTGGAAATTTTCAGATTTTTCGCTAATTTTTCGAAAATTAGGGTTTGACGGGACTCCGGCGGGCCCCGCCGTCAAAAATTAGGTTTTTATAATCAAAATGCCCCAGACATTACAGAAAGTCATTAAAAAAATTTTCAGAATTTTTTGGACTTCATTTCGGATTAAAATCGCCAAATTATCCAATTTTAGCCAAAAACCTTATTTTTACCCCAAACTTTAATTACGGTTACCCCAAATTTTTCTATAAAAGGAAAGTGTTGTGCCCTTTCCCAATTTGGGAAAAGGAAAACGGCTTGGCTGGGAGAATTAGGAGCCTCTTACCCCTTGCTTAAAGAGGAAGGGATTAAAGGTATTTAGCTTAATCTTTGTTATTTTCTTTAAAAATCTTTTAATCATTTCTTAATCTTGATTCATTCAATGTTTTAATCCATTTTGAAAGCATAAAAATTACTGTTTTATACTTATCTACTAAGCATAATCTTCAAAATCATATGTTTATGTTTTTAAAAGGCCATAGATCTAAGGTTTAGCATTTGTTTTTCAAAGCTTAATAATGATTAATAGAGTATTAATATAAAATCATTTTGTTTGAAAGGTATTCAAGGTGGTTCAAGGTTTCTCTCATCAAATTAAGGTAATGAGTTCTTTAATCTCAGTTTTGGGTAATGAATGATTTGTTTTAAGAGTTTTTACTTGAATGAGTATTATTGTTTAGGGCTCTAATGGTGGGTTTAATAAATGCTAATCTTTTGTTATGATTTTTTAGGGTTTCATCTTAGAATGATATGTGGATATATTCTGGAATATTTGATGGGGTTTTATTAATGTTTAAGGCATGTATTAAACTTTAAAGATGTGTTAATGGAGTCTCGGATCTTAAAAATTTGAAAATGGGAGAGATGACCAGCGATCATTTTCTCGGTTTTGATTTACAGCCTAATTTTTAAATAAGTATAACTTTTTACTCCAAACTCTGAATTGAGCGTGGTTGGTGGCGTTGGAAAGATGATTTCTTGAAATTTAATATGAACTTTGAATCAATCCAATATGATATCTATGCACGAAGTTATGAAGATTCAAATATTAAAGTTACTTTTTACCCCCATTATTGCATCTTACTCTTGTTTTCCTATAAAAACCAAAAACTACATTAAATTACCCCTAATTCTAATCAAACACCAACATAAACATAGGTTAAATGGCTTATGAAATTCATAATTCATGTGTAGATCATATGGCTTATGAGTAATTGAGGTGATCATGTTATAGTTTATTGTATGGTAAAAGAGCATGCTTGTATGAGTAAGCCTTCAACTCTACATGGATGGATTAAGCTAAATAGGGTATGTGATATTGTTGCACATGTTGACAATGACATGTTGATATTAAAATTATATCATAGTGAAATCCTTGTGAATAAGCATGTTTCCGGCAAAGTTATGATATTGTGAACTATGAGATGTGCTCTTTTATGTCAAGTATGGTTTTATTGAGAATTATGATTTCAAATGGGATTTAAGAATGCATTTAATGTCTTATGAGGTTATGTCAAAGCATATTGCCATGTGACTAAAATGTGCATGAACACACACATATTATAGTTGGTATATGCTTTGATTATGATGCATGAGGGGATGGATTGTGAGCACGTTCTATATGTTGGAACCCACGTAGGATTGCTCACGGATGTACCATGATAGCATACATCATGCATTGGACTTCATGGATGAAGTTTTATCGTTGTTTAAACGGAATTGATCGATTATATGCAATGTGTGAGATTGTATGCCAGATTAATCGGTCGATGGGTTAATCGAAATTTGGTTGGTCCGAAAGGACATGTTTTCGATTTCATTCCCTCCTGGAACAGGTTCACTCCCCGGGTTGAGTTTGATTGAGATATGTGAGGGCGAGGGATGGACTCGCCTTGCGGAGTTGAGAGGTCAAAAACCGGACACTGAGCATCCGGGTGGTAGGCTCTTGTGCACCAGCTACCACGTGTTCTAGTTTCTCAGGATGAGATTCGGGCTCTCCCCCACCGCAGGAGACTACCCAGGGCGAACACACCTGCTCTAGTTTCTCTATTTGAGATTTGGGCATCCTTGGCCAGGATTGTCCAGGGCGAGCAGCACATTGGGATTGACCACCCCCTTGTTCCTGTGTAGGAACCAGACCATGATACACCTTCGGGCCTTGATTGTGTCCCGCCTTCATGGCAGATTGTATTACTCCTTGATGGAGGCATTCACCGTTGTGATGATATATGCTTATTGCGATGTTATGCATGCTTATACCATGCATTGGTTATTTTGGACATGCAGGGTGAATTTATGAGATATGAATGCATGATTATACCATGTGTTGGTTACTTTAGTTATGTAAGGTGAATGTATGAGATATAAATGCCTGATCAAGATGAAAGTATGTGAATGAGATATCATAATGCAGGATTATCGAATAGATGTGCGATATGATAGCATGTGAATGTGATATGGTTATGCAGGTTTATATGTGTTGTACATGCATGAGTAGATAATGGAATAATCATGTCAATTATGGATTTTCAGCTATGTTATGATGCCTTGTGATTTCTGATTATTGTCAATTATACAAAACCATTACTGAGTTTTATACTCACCCCTCTTTCTTTGTTTTGTTTTAGGGCTGCATGGTGCGACACGCAGACAGACAGGATCCTCTATTTGAAGAGTGATCGTAGAGAGAGCGGGATTGGGTGTGGATGCCTTAGACTTGATTAGTTTATCTTTTGGAGTTGTTATATTTGGTATGTTGAGACTTGTTGACCATTTTGATTTGAGCTGGTGTGTTGTCTCAAATTTGTATTTTGTGGGTTTAATGACTTGTCGATCTACTTTGAGTTAGACTCTACATTTATTCCTCTTATTTACTCTTGCTCAAAAATGTTTATGCGTAACTCTGTTAGTGAGACCGCCTGTAAGAGGGGCATAAATCTTCTGCTATATCTCTTAACATCGCACCCATGTGCCGGTTTGACTCTTGGACCATTTTCGGTTCGAATCTGGCGGTGCTCGGGGCGTGACACATGGCCCGCTCCACGAACTACTGTAGCGACAGTGCAGCAACCGCCGCCGGATTCAGTCCCGGCAACACAGGCGATGACTCCAAGCTAGGAGTAAAAAAACCCCTGTAGTGAACACTTAAAAAAGATCGTGCCTTAAAAAGATAGGCCCCAAAAATCAACGGTTGTAGAGAAGCCCATAAGCTCATTGAATGGAACCCACAAGTCCGTCACTGTTGCTGAAGGTTCTTTCTCCGGCGTTGATGCCGATGCCGGTCCGTCACTGTTGCTGAAAGTTGCACTCGGAAAGCTCCAACCTTTCCGATATCTCCCACCGCCGGCGATGGCTGCGCACGCATCTCCGACTGCCGTTGTCCCTTTTTCATCCTCCCACATTTAGGAGGGCCTCTCCTATTTCTGCATGCTGCGATGACGGGGCCTCCGACTATCAGTCAGCACCAAAGCTGCTAGCAGCCTTTCCACGTCTAGCGAATTGGCCATGGGAGCTTTCTTCAGAGCCCTTGGGTGAGCCCCAGTGTAGACGCCCGACGGGTAGAGCGCGGGGTCGGAGTAAGCGGAGGAGGTGTAATAGGAAGCGTAAGGGTGGGCGTGATGGGAATGGGAGGAGGAGTAGTGGGTAGCGAAATCGACGGCGTAGGAGGACGGCCGCTGCTGGGCGGGGTACTGGTACTATTGGGCATCGGTCACAGGAGTTGTCCATGGCCTAGAAGGGAAGAAACGGAGAAGAATGGTTTGAGGGCAGATTTGTATTTTCCAAAGATGAAATGAATTCATCTGCCATACACTTTCACCGTGAATTTCTACTTTCAGGTGAAATTCACGCCCCAAACCTTTTTCACCCTCTTTCACCTAAAAGGGGGCTGAATTGACACTGAATTCAACCCTCTTTCACTATCCAAACAGCCCCTAAAAGTGAAAAAAATAAGAAATAAATAGTGAAAGTGAAACATCCACCGTAGATGTTTTGTTTTTTATCACGTCCCAAACGACCCCTAAGTAACAACAAATCCATCCTGAATTATTATCACCATAAAATTTTTCAAAATGAACTAAAAACTTATAGTGAATAATTTCCGACGGAAGGAATAGTAGTTTGTAAGCATTACACCATGTTGTCCTAAGAAGACTGGTCAGAGCAATCGAATTGTAATAAAAGCCCATAAGAATTGTTGGGCCTTTGGGCAAGCATACAAACTTTTTTACAGTACTTCACTGCCAATATATTGCACTTCATTACTAACTACGACTATATTGTATTGTTTTAAAATCTGTACCTGCCCGACTGGAGCCGAGGGTTTTCAAATGGGGTCGGTTGGGTAGATTGATCCTCTCGACCCCATTTTACCCACCCGGTTGAACCAGTGATCGAGCTGACCGGGCCGGATAGGTTTTTTTCCCTTTCATCCTGATTCCATTTCCTCGTCTCCCTGACTGGTCGACTTCCTCTCTCCCCATTTTCTATTCCTCTCCTCAATCCCTAATCTCCATCTCCATGCCGACCAATGGCCAGCTCCACCGCCCCAACTCTCCTTTGCTATCCCTCCACTGCATAAGCTCTCCCTCGCCATCCCTCATCCAGCTCCCCCACCCAGCCCTCAAATTACTACACATGGAACATTGGATTGTGCAAAGTTTTTATATCATATAAAATTTTGAGAATGAGAGGTTTTCCTCCATTTTTTTGTATTGATGAGGTTAGCAACTAGATCAACCCGGGTTGAACCCCTGTTGAACCTAATTAGACGTACTTCGCAAGAATTCCGGATTGATGACCGGTTTTATTTTTAAAACCTTGCTATATTGTACTTCACTTTTTTTTATACAACTTATTTTTAACGAACACCACATTCAATGTAACTTATGAAGAAAAGGTATCTGAAGGTTAGAGAATAGAACATGGCTATTTGGAACCCACTAATCTCCTATGTCCCCCACAACTTATCAAGAACTACGAATTTCTCATACGTCCCCCACTTCTCCGAATAAACAGTTTGAATATTTTTCTCTTTCCACAACCCACAATATTTTTTGTGTCCTCCGGTATATATTCTCTAAGACTCCAAACCTAAGTCTTTTCTCCTTTGAGCGTCAATGCTGCGACCTACACTCCTCCAAGCGTTGCTCTTCTCTACTGCCTCTGTTGCCTTCAATGACGATTGCTTCCTTGTCCACTCTCTCAAAGCCGCCGCATTTCCTTCCCGGTGTCACTTACTCCCCCTCCCGCTCCAATTGCCGCCTCCTCATTCCCAACTGCCACTTCGGTGATGAACGCTCTCTCTCCGCAAGCTCCAAGCCCATACCTGCCCGGTCGCGTTGCCCAACTCCCCCACATTGATAAGCTAGACTTCTTATCCGTCGCTAACAACACATTATAATGGGGTGTGACCCCGGTCATTTGTGTCATTTTAGCGAGGACTAATCCCTGACACTCACTACGCATAAAGGACCCTTTTCGGTATTTTGTTGGCTTATTTTTTAATGGGTGACCACCGGTAATTTATATTATTTTAACGAGGTTTAATCTCCAAATGCAGTTTCACAAAAATGGCCTTTCTCAGTATATTGTTAAGTTGACTTGTCCCGAAATAAGATGCCAAAAATAGTCCCCTTTTCGGTCTCTTGATGGCTTCATTCTAACGGGGAAGGAACCCCATTACTTTAACTTATGTTGGCGGGACTATTTCCCGAACTCCATTGCACAAAAAAAATACCCTTCTCGGGTATCTTGTTGGCTCATTTTGGAGATTACTCCCCGATTTTCTATAGACGAAATAACGGGGGCTGGTCCTCGTATTCAAAAACTGGAGAAGTGGCTAGAGAAGATGATCGGCTCCAAAATACCCTTCTGCATGTATGATTTTGAATATTGTTCTTCGCCACTTGCCTAAGAACATCAATGGCGAGCAATCCCTGTGAATGAAAACCTGATAGCCATCTAGAACCAAATATGATTGCTTTATCTATGAAGGAGAAAAGACAACCTGAGAAGAATGAGAAAAAAAATTGAGGAGAAAAATGGCTAAGAGAAAATGATAGAAAAATAACATAAGCTAGAGATGAATGAAGACGCCGGACTCTAGAGAAGATGATCGGCTCCAAAAGGGAGATGCCCGGTGGCGCAAGTGGCACTGTTTGGTTTCAGGGAGACGACTAAAGCGAGTGGGGGATGACTAATTTCATTATTTGGGGTGTGGGGGATACTGAGTAAACAAGTGGGGGAAGGGTGGGTTCCAAATTAAAGTAATGAAATAATGGAAAGAAAAGGAAGTCATTTTTCCCGGTTTTGGGGGATGGAGGAGATTATTGGGGTTCAAATATCCACGTTGTAGAGAATAACAATCATTCGTCTTGTAAAAGAGAAACGATATTTGTACATCAGATTTTTTACACATCAGTTCACCCACTCATTTCCATGCACATCAGCTGTGTATGGAAATGTGTAAGAATCTGATGTAGGGTTATCACTGCCCTTATAAAATGGTATGGAAACCAATTTATTACGGGTAATCTAAGCCTAATTTAGTAAACAAAAGTCTAGTGGTAGTAGATTTTTTATATTATTCTTTCTGCTTTTAGTGATTTAATCCTACCAACTTTGTTTTGGTACGACTTTATTTTGGTAAAATTAAGTGTTTTATTTGGACTTTAGATGTGAATGCACCATATATATATATATATATGGGAAAAGTTTAAATGAGATCGCTCTCATATTGCTTATATGAGGCCACTTTGAATCGTAGCCGTTGGATCTTGATTTGATAGCTATAAATATCCATAATGATCTCACCCACTCTTTGATGTGACACACTCACCTACCCACTGATTTGATATCCACCCTCCGATCGGAATCTAACGGTAATAAAGATTGACCTCATGCTCCTTATATGAGAACAATCTCATATAAACTCATCCCTATATGAGATGAGTTTACATGAGATCGTTCTCATATAAGGAGCATGAGGCCAATCTTTATTGCCGTTAGATTCCGATCGGAGGGTGGATATCAAATTAGTGGGTAGGTGAGTGTGTCACATCAAAGAGTGGGTGAGACCATTATGGATATTTATAGCCGTCAGATCAAGATCCAACGGCTACAATTCAAAGTGGCCTCATATAAGCAATATGAGAGCGATCTCATTTAAAATTTTCCCTATATATATATATATTCCATGTCTTGGGTAAGAGAGGTAACAACAATTGAATGAAGATTCTTTTCCATATTACCTGGATTTTACGAAATGGTCTCATAGCACCTGGATTCAATATTTTTGGACGAGCGAAAACAGAGATGTACACAAATTGTTGTGTCCTATGCTTCCATATTCCTCACATAAGTTAATTAAAATCACTAACTGGCAAAGAAAACCTTCAAAGCATTAAAACATAATGCTCAAAGAAAATGACACGGCATGAATAAGTTCACTGTATATTGAGGTGACTTGTTGCATAGAGCTAAGCCTGTGACGTAATAGCTCTGGAGTCTGGAGTATTGACAATATAAACATCTTCAGTTTTGGATATTCTGAGAGGTTCCACAACTTTCAATAAAAAAAAAGGTTCAAACATACACTTTAGAAAAGAGCAATCAGAATGCATAATTTTATTGGGAAGCTGTAGTGTGGTTGTACTTTTGCATATTGATTGATCTTACATTATTCGAAGATAAAGAAATAACCCTGATCTTCTCCAAACATCATGCGGCCAGATCTGTATAACCAAGGCACATTCCAAGCCTTACTGATATGACAAATTAAACCAGACACTTTTCGTCGCTAACCTTAACCACGATTAATCAACTGTCATACAACTTGTTACAAGACGGCCGAACATGAAAACCTTTTTTAGATTATTTTTTAAGCCACTATGAGCTTGAAAAAATAAGGTTTAGATTAACCCTACAAAACCTATTAGTAGTCATCATAATCATCGGGGATTCTGTTATCTGTATGCATCGGCTCGAGCTGGCTTACGCCCGGCCTAAGCTGCATAGCACGCTAATCTACCAAATTAGGGTCAACACTTTGGGAGCTGGCCGTTCATTCATTGAATCATGCGCTTTTGTGTTCCTTTTCAAATGTGCTTCTTTTATCATGTGGAGATTGGCCCTGCTGGCTGATGTATGTGTGCCCTTCGAACTTGTGGAGTTTGTTATGTAGCTATTGGTGTGCTTATTCCCCGGCACTGCATTGTAATGAGTTTCATACATACAAACGAGTCCAAATTTTACTGAAGTGGGGTTATCAGGATGTGTGTCTTCATTAAATGTATTCAGTACGTTAATGTGTTAAGTGAAAATATTTGGTGGTTATGTTGGTACGATGTGACTCACAGCCATAAAAAAGGCTTGGAATTTTAAGATTAAGGGGCCGTTTGGGGCGTGATTAAAAGCAAAACATCCAGATGGGATGTTTTGCTACACTGTAGCATCTGGATATTTTATATATCCAGCTGAAACACCTCAGGACGTGTTTCAGCTGGATATAAAAATCCACCTGGATGCTACAGTTTTTATCCATAATCCAGTTTGGATGTTTTGCAATAATCACGCCCCAAACGGCCCCTAAAGGTATCTTGTGAATTGGATTCCTGGGAGAATTAAACCTAAGGGCCGAGTCAGGTATTATAGCTTGTGGAGTCAAGGTTCCTAGTCATGGTTTGGTAGAAGACTAGCATAGAGCTACTCCCCAATGATTTATATACGGGAAAGTTTAAATGAGACTTATCTCATGCAGCTTGCATGGGCCCAAATAATCTTGACCAATTGGATTTTGATCTGACGGCTATAAGAGTAGGTGATAGTTCACATTCACTTATTTAACACTAGCCGTGTCGGATTAAAATTTGATGACTCGAGATAACTTTGCTCATGTGCTTACATGAAATTATGTAAACTGGACTCTTTCATGTATCAGCAAAATTTTCTAGAGTTTACTTGAGCAAATGGGCAATTGCGCCAGCGCCTTTTTCTTTGGGAAAAAAGAACAGGAGATGATGGTTTCAGCAAGAAAACTGGAGCGAGACCGACAAGTTACGCGAGCACGACGCAGGTTATCCAATTCAACACACTTCAGGGGCATTCATCCCCCGAGCAAATATTTTCACAACTTCGGAGAAGATTTCCTTCTTTCTTTTCCGTCTCCCCCAGAGTGAAAGAAAGCACAGAAATATTCTAAACAAACCCTCCCCTCCTGTTTTCCTTCCCATCTCTCCGTTGGATGCCGCGCCAACAGTCCTCGCTTTCTGCATACCCTCCCCACAAAAAGCCAAGTGAGAACAAATAGTGTGATTTTGGGTCCAGGTGGTTTGATTTCAGTGGCTTCAGACCTAGACACGTACTACACAACAGTACTATAGAGGGAGACTAGACTACAAGTACGTAGTTTAATCAATGAGTAGATAATCCTGACTAGGGGATCCTTAAAACGCCCGGTATGTAAAGGGCAATCATCTACGGCAATCACGGGCGGTCTGAAATCCGACTCAACTCTCACTCGCACAGGCACAGCAACTCAAGCAAAAGATCTGGCGGTGCGTCCGTACTACCTGCGTCATCTTCTCACACTGGACGTAATTCAGTGGAAGACGACAGCCTACTACTACTACTAGCCTCACATCCCATTTACTTCCCTCTCTTGCTTTTCCCCATAAACGGTACGGCGTTTCCCCCACAGCTGCCCACGTGGGCTGTGCTTAGCCTGGTGGAGTGTCTTCTAAGCATTCCCGTAATGACATGAGAAAGTAAACATTTTATGTGATTTAAATCAGAAAGACCCTGCAAAAGATTTGTTTGCATCTTCAATCATCAGCAAAATAGAAGGCCACATCACTCCAGCTGAACGCACCTCGAAAGTCCCATTTATGTAGAGATGTCTGGTAGCTCGACATGCTAAAAAAAAGGTAGGACGAGTCCTATGTACGTAGCACATAGTAGTATATAATCTATCGCAGTATAAAGCTCAATAAAAAATGTAAAATGCGTGTGGACTGTGGATGGATAGCGCCAGGGGGGAGGATAGTCTGGTGATTTCTGCCCCCAAGGTAACGTGAGACAGTGGGATGGTACTGTGTTTTAGGGGGAGGGGAAGGGGGAATGGCGCTTTGAGTCCACGTGCGTCTGCAGAACCAAACTTCTCCGGTCAGACTTGAAAATCCGCGAGGCCCGAAACTCTTATAAAGCATCCACTAAAGGCCATGCTCTAGTGTCAGAGAGCGTATGAGAGATCGGACGGAAAGAGAGAGAGTGAGAGTGTGTGTGGGATGATCACCAGCTCGTCGTCTTCCTCTGCTCTACGGCCCCCACCCACCTCTCCAGGCGATAATCTCCTTTCTCCAACGAGCTCGGGGACCCACTTTGCACACAAGTGCCTCCACTCATCTACTTCCCGCTCTCTCCTTTCCATCTGGCCGTCGCCATCAATACCTTTCCAGTTCCCAGCAGCAGACAGCTCCATCTTTATTATCAGAGAGCTCGACCGACCGAGTAAATACCACCACTGTTTCGGGGGGACCTGAAAGACTGTGACTCTTTATCTCTCTCTCTCTCTCTCTCGCTCGTCATTCATCAATCTCCCCCCCCCCTCTTCAGTCTCTGCCTTCTGTCAATAAATCCTGTACACAAACCAAGATCAGCCTTCGCTTTGCTTGCCCAGTTGCCCTCCTCCCTGCTGATCGTTACATCAATCTTTCTCTGTCTCGTTTCTTTTATATCGTCGTCCATTCTCATCTCTTTTGTCTGCGGGGCGATGTCGGAGGGATTCGAGCTTGGGCCCTTCCATGTCCCCCAGCAGAGCCGACGAGACAAGCTTCGGTCCTTGGAGGGCGGCACCTGCTCCGGTCCTGGGTTGCACCCTCTGTACGAGCTCACCTGCCAGGACGGCGACGCCATCCTCCACCACCCTTCGCTTCCTCCTCCCATCAAGCAAGAGAACAGCTTCAACCTCATGATGGGCTTCGCCCCAGCTCCCGACCAAACCGTCGGCCTCTCCCACTTCTCACTTTCCTCCTCCACTCCCTCTCCTTCCCACCATCACCTCGTCAATCTTCCGCCTTCCCTACCCCTTAACCCTAACACCACTTACATCTGCCCTCCACAAGACTCCTCCCACAACTACAGAAACTTCGAGCAGCCCCTACTCGAAAGCGGCAGGCCACCCAGCTTCCATATTCCTCAAAATTCAGGAATCATGACGCAAGGATTGTCGCTGTCCCTCTCCTCGCAAACTTTCAACCGCGAGACTTCAGTGATTCCTGCCGACAAAGGGATGGATGGTTACATAGTTATCGGCGGAGGCGGCGATGTGTCGAGGAGCATCGGCCCGCTTGGACCGTTCACTGGCTACGCGGAGGTCCTCAAGGGATCGAGGTTCCTGAAGCCGGCCCAGCAGCTCCTGGAAGACTCCTGCGATGTGGGTCAGAGAGCTTACATGGAAGCCATCTCGGCAGCTGATGTTGAGATGGACAGATTAATCGACACTGTAATAGCTGAAGACCCGTCGGGGATCGGCTCTAGCGGTGGCGATCATGGGGAGCACCACCGGAGGAAGACACGGCTCGTCTCATTGTTGAATGAGGTACGAATCTATTTCGCTTTCCTAAACTCGTCCCAATTCTTGGCTGTTTATACGTCTTCCCAGTTGGGTATTGCCATCAGAAGGTCTTTCATGAGATGTGCTAGATGAAGATTCTCAACAAACCCTTCAAAGTTTGAGCTTTGCCCTTTCCGTTATGCTCCTGTGCTTCTTGCCTTTGCACTGAAATTTCATGGCTTTCACATGCTAGGATGTATGAAAGATCATGCTTCTTGGCGCCGTAAAACTGTCCAGTCATTCACATGCATACATTCAGTCGAGATTGAAAATTTCATGTAGAGTTCAGGAGTCTACATTGACTGAATTTTACAGACATTATTGTCCGATCTAAACTGCTACGAGTATATATGCTTTTGGAATAGTTACGGCTTCTTAGCTCGACGTACATCTTCGGGGACTGAGGCTGTTGACCGCGCGCGCTTGTCCTCATGAATGATTGAATGGGTGATGAAACTACAGTTTTGTCACTATATGTCCAAGATGCGTCAGCCACATAATTATATTGCTCGATTAATTGATACTAAATAGCAAGTTAGGCCTTATATGCCTTATCCACAAGTGGGAAAAAAGGGCCGGTGGATATGCTTTGGGTTTCATAATGACAATGATAATGATATGTAATTATTATCAGGGAGTTGACGTCTTGATGAGTGTTAAGGCAGTGTTCTTTTGGTTCAAGTTTCTATTTTTTTCTCCTTTAAGTCACATCGTAAGTAATTTTATGGATGTATGCCCTTTTTAGTATAAGTTCTTCTGCTATTTTTTCTAGTATAATGCTACTGGATAACCAATCGATTAGCATATATGAACGGTTGGTTCTATTTCGACTAAAAAACATTTGAATTGAATGAATAAAATACATTATAACCTTCTGGATTACAAAGCATGCATTTTTTTCGTGTAGTTTTAATGTACTGTGATTTTCTTTTGGGTAATTATTATATGTGAATTTTGTCAGCTTAGTTTTTTGGTTTTTGTGTATATGGGGTTCTTTAGGTTTTCTCTTTTCCCTGAAAGCTCTCTAGGATATTCTTTATTGTAATGCGGATTGGTAGGCAATGAACAAGGCTGTGTGAATGTGATCCATCATTGGTGTAATGAAGCTGTGATAGGTCTAGCAGCAAATGCTGCATTCGATGGCGGCGGATAGCTGCTTAAGATCAAAAGAGTTTCTTTAAGTTCTGAATTATTGAAATGAAGTTAAAATTGTGCAGCTAAGTGGAAACTGATTTCTAAATGGGTTTTCCTCGCACCGGTTGTATCAAGGTTCCTTTATTTTATATATGTCCAATTTCAATTTTAATTTCACATATGCAGTATTTATGTTCAGCTGTTACAGGTTATGAGTAACAAGAATTTAAATTTAATTTCAAATACAAATGAAAATTGCTCAGATTGATAATAAATGTTGACATAAGCTATAATAAATAGTTGCACTTTTAAGAAACATGTGTGCTTAACATGTACCCTGGGTAACCGACAAATTATTATGTTATAAGGTGATTGCATGCCATAGTTGAGAATCCTACTGTCTAAAAAACATTAGTAAACCTGCGGTACAGGTTTCCTATTAGTCTTTATCCTTTTAGCCTTCATCTGTGGATTTTCTCCGAATCAAACAAAAAAAGAAACTTTCATCTTGTGGTGCACTCATGCTGTTTTAATTAATCTCGTGTGAGGTAACTTAGATTTTATCATTCATTGGAGGGAAATTGTAGGGCGTTTTAATTAAATAATAATTTAGTTTTACATTCACATGTTGGATGCATGGGATTTTTATCCTGCATTTGAAGTGGCCTATTTATGTCCATTTGGAAGGAAGATGTAGTACCATCCTTCTTTATATTCCCGTCTTTAATTGTCGAGCGGCATAGTTTTATGGCATGTTCTTGATCTCTAATGCTTGACTTGTTTCCTATATTATAGGAAATGACAGCTGGTGCAGTTATACTACGTCGTTTAAAGTTTAGTTTGAATGTTCTTGTGCAGGTCTGCAGGGGATACAAATACTATTACCAGCAGATGCATGCAGTTGTTGCATCTTTCGAGTCTGTACATGGACTTAGTAAGGCAGTCCCGTTCACTCCCTTGGCTCTCAAAACATTATCAAGGAACTTTCGGAACCTGAAAAATGCTATTGCTACTCAACTTCGTTCTACCTGCAAAGCTCGCGTTGCAGATAGCTCTAATAAAGACGATGAATCTCAGTTTAGAGTTGCGGAGCAAAGTCTTGAGCAGCAAAGAATAGCTCAAGCTTCTAGTATTTATGAGCAACCCCATGTTTGGCGACCTCAGAGAGGGCTACCTGAACGAGCTGTGTCTGTGCTCCGGGCATGGTTATTTGAACATTTCTTGCATCCGTAAGGACGTAAACTCTGGTTATATTCTATTTCTACCTTTAGGCCTAAATTTTGGCATTTGTCCATTTGTGGATTGCTTTAATGGTTTCCTCATAATTCAGGTATCCTACTGACTCAGATAAGCATATGCTGGCAAAGCAAACAGGTCTCTCCAGAAACCAGGTAAACGTGACACTTGTTGGCCAAAACGTCAGGCTTAAATGACCATATAAATGTACCGTTGGCTGCACTAATTCGCAGTATATGATATAAGAAGAATTGCTACCAAGAGTTGAAAAACGAATCACGGTGAGAAGACAGTACTTCAATTTAAGCAAAAAAAAGCAGACCAATAAAAGTACTGAGGACCTTTGTTGTTCGTATTTATGAAGCAGCCAGAGGCAGCTGGCTTCTCCGTGTCAGTGAGATCATGTACACAAATAGTGCTTTTGCTTTGACTTGAGTTACCTAAATTGACATTTGTATGTCTACAGGTTTCCAATTGGTTCATTAATGCGAGAGTACGACTCTGGAAGCCAATGGTGGAAGAGATTCATACATTGGAAATGCGCCAGGCGCAGAAAGTCCACGAGTGCAGGGGCCAAGATGTGAACAAACAAGGTAACACGTCCAACATGCAGTCTCTACCGTCGCACGAGCTTTTCCAAGCCAATACCGGCCGAAACGATCGACAATCATGTGCCGAAAATCAGCCTGGACATCATGAGCTCAGCGGTTTACCCAGTAATGGCGCTCAGCAGATCAGCTTCTCGTATGACAACATACCCACGCAACGTAACAATGCCATTCAAGTTGGAGTCGGCCACCAAATGGGAGGTGGGAATGCCGGGGTTTCTCTCACCTTAGGACTCCATCAAAGCAACGGAGCTTGCTTGCCGGAGTCTTATCCGTTGAGTGTGGCTCACTTTGGTCTTGGAGGGCTTGGATCAAGTAGCACTTCGTATGCTGGATTTGGAGGTATCAATGGCCAAATACGACACTTCGATGGCCAGTTGCTGCATGATTTTGTGGGTTAATATCTTCTACAGCCAGGTTTAGGGTTTGGCGGGGCGCCCGCCCTTTGTTTACGATTTACTGATTGTAAGACGCAATCAATCACGTCGAAACGTCCTGGTTGATTACGCAATCAACTCTTTTACTTGTAGGATTGTAGGATTTTGTGTACTGATTACTGAAAGCTATGTACTACTTACTACTAGTCACTGAGGGAGGTACTCAATCCTGTGGTCATTTGAATGATTTGAGACAAATTGGGCCCGGCATATGTATGTAAATAAGATTATAGTATTTGCATGGTGGAGTTTGAATGTGCTTTTGTTCTCGTAAAGCGGTTCGGTAATGATTGTGTATCTTTGGAACAGAATCTCATCTTTCGTATGCTCTGGACTATGTGGAGAAAAAGAAAGCAAATGCTTGCGAAAAAGGCTTTCGTCGAATCTGGCAAAGGGACCGAGGTGATTGGTTTCCTGCCTCTTCACTCTTCACGACTTATTCCTTCATGGAGAGAGGGAAGACTTCTAATTGTTTTTATTTGATGCTGGTGGAAGACTTCTATTAATATGAATGTTTTTTAAACAACTTTTATTGATGTTTGTTTTTTTGCAATAAATACTGCTAATGATACGAACTTAATGAGAAAATGTGCCTTTTCTACCTAGCTAACTGATGGTTAAAAAAATACTGAAGAGGATCTCTGGTGATTACTGAGATTTGGATCTGGGATATTAAAGCTAGGGCGTCACTTGAGTAGAGGCAGCATGCCAATGGCGTGCAAGCAAGGAAAAAAAGCATGCTAATGGACTCCATTCGCGTGGAAGTTCAGGCGAATGTCGTTTTTAGAGGACAAAATTCCCCAGTCAAATCCTTTATGTTACACGACCCCTTTCCAGGTTGCATCCGCTAATGTCTTTCCATCTTATCATGTTTATGAGCCCAAGCTCCGATTATATGCACCGACCTGTGTGCTTGCATCTCAATCTGGTGACTCAGATCGTCTTGGCTCACGCCGACGCATGCGAGTCCAGACTCATACAAGCTTTTTTCCATACCATATACAATATATATATTGATCATATATTTATTTATTCTGTTTGTTATAACGAAAATAAGAAATACCGATTCTGCCTATTTATACTCTCTTGTTGTGTGTGGCCAAAACGTTGGGACAAGAAATTTTGTCTGTCATAGATAGAGAGAGGAACGGTTTTGTAAAATCTAGGGAATATTGAACATTCTCCTAGGTAATGTGAAAATTTCTCTGGAGTCTAGGGTATATTATCCTGGGTTGGTGGAAAGCTCATAAAAAATAAAAAGGTGCTAAACTCTTAACCCGCCCGGTGATCTTTAAAGCTTCAGAAATGGAGCTTCACAAAACCAGCCCAGAGATCAAACAATACAAAGCAGGCTTTTGTCCCTCGGGGTAAAGTACGAGTTTGGGCTTTTATGGCGAGTCGCTTAATAGTTGATACTCTGAAATCACTATCGTGGCCCATGCTTTCTGTTTCAATATCATTTAATTTCACCCTGTCAGTTTGGTCTCGACCAAGTACGAATTGAAAGTACAAGCTGCCTACTGAAATCTCACATGCAAGATGAGTCCAGGAGCTTGGAGAAAGAACCCAGTCAATGCATCACAGTGGGGAAGTTTGAAAATGAAGTACCATTCCAGCTCTAAGAATGAGCTGGAATGAGTACAATGTTATTAAGAGCTTTAAAATTTTACCCACAAAGTATTGAAGGAAAAAGTACCCACAAAGAGTAAGAAAGCCTTAAAACATACGCCTAGCTAGTACATTTCAAACTTCAATACGCACACATATGAAAGCGACTAGCACCTCTGCCAGCCCAAGAGAAGCACAACTGCCTTCAATGCCAGTGTCCTCCGACTCGCATCTCAACATCCCCTGTGCTGCACAGGCTGTGCACACTTACCTTCCTGTATCAGGCAGTAGGATTCCATAAACCACTAAAGGAGGCTCCTTCGCTTACATGACCTTCATCTTCATGGCAAACTATTACGTTTCTCTGTTTAAATTCATGCCCTGTAGTTTACTAATTTACGTATATTTATAATCATTGTGTTAACCTACCTAATTGTGCTGTTCTTTGTTGCTGTTTGCAAATGGCAACATTATGCAATTCTTATCTGCTAATCATATTTAATATTCATAATCTTCGTCCCATTAACTTAATTTTCAAAGCTTATATCGATTAACGATAGCACTTTGCCTTAATTAACCTTAAACTATCAGGATTCTTGCTCACCACTAAGCTTCTTCACTTGAGTAGGTAAGAGACTCTATTGTTCCTACTGAGATACTCCCTCTATAAAAAGATCAATCCTTCCCAAAGTTTTCACAAAGGAAAGACCAGCATCCTTCTGTTTTCTTTTAATAAGCATGCATGAACTCGATGACGACTTGGCTTCCTCTCGCCACGTTGGCATTATTATTATCACCAACGACGGCAATGGGCAACCCCAAACTCCCAGCCGAAGAAGAAATTAAACTTCAGCAGATCCCAACTTCTTCAACTACTAACAACGACAGTGGCAATCCCAACATGGCGCAACCTGATAGCCATCATGGTGAAGATCCACAGACATGGGACAGGCAGCATCGCTTGAGAAGGGCTGACGGAACCAAAAGGTCTAAACCGAGAATCACAAAATAAATAGTACAATACAATATGGTTGGTGTCTCATACTGTATGCTAGTTTGCGTGAATCCCTGTGTAAATGTTAATAAGAGTGACACAAGCAGGATCTAGGTAATGAGAGTGTGGCAATATATAAGAACTATGCATTTGGCATTAAGTGCTATGCAGAACAATAATATCAGCTTTTTATAATAAACAATCACCACCTTTTTATTGAGAACCTTTGTCGACATACAGTAACATGATAGATATGCTTGAGCATGAACAATAATATCTGCTTTTTATAATAAGCAATCACTACCTTTTTATTGAGAACCTTTGTCGACATACAGTAACATGATAGATATGCTTGAGCATGAACAATAATATCTGCTTTTTATAATAAGCAATCACTACCTTTTTATTGAGAACCTTTGTCGACATACAGTAACATGATAGATATGCTTGAGCATATTTGGATATCAGCTTTACTAGCTTTAATATCAGCTGATCATTTCATACTTGGAGAACATCAGATTTGGGCAAATTAACCTGCGCGGAGGACCCCCACAAAAATTAATAGGGAGCTGATTTTAATGACCCTTGATCAGCTCTATCTTCAAAAGAGGAAAAGATATTCGCCACTTTAAAGAGCCTTAGTGATGCAATCATCATATAGAACTTATTAATTTTTAAAAAAATTAGTTTATTTATAATTTTATATAAAAGTTGATTATTAGATAATTCTGATCAGAATAAGATTTATTCCTGTTTTTTATTTTAGTTAAATTTTAAGTAAATTTATATTTCCTTCATAAAGTATAACTATCTTTGTAATAAACCTATTTAAAGTCTTTAATATAAAGAAAAATAAAAGATGATGATTTTGAGAAAAAAAAAATCTATGCAGTTCTTTGTTGATGGAGAGACTCCTCGTTCAACGATGATTTTGAACAGCCACGACGCCGACGCCGACGCCATGGTCCACTGTCCGTTGTTAATTCAAGCAGTAAACTCTAATGGTGATTCCAGATAAATTTATCATTTTTATCCTTCTTTCCCCTCCGTTTCTCCTCCTTTGCGCTTTGCCCGCTATCAGTTTAGTGGCCCATACAAAAAAACCTTCAACTTGAGAACATGGATCTGTGGATGCGCTCTCTTATTCAATGCAGATATGAAGTTAATGGATTCAAAGCCGCTCTTGGTGACAGCAGAGCCCAACTTGAAGAAGTTAATAGATTGGTACATCAGATGATTGATGAGCAACGAGCAAACAAGCGCAAGCTATTCAGATGCAATCGTTGTAGCTCACATCCAACAACCCAGACAAGCCGTTCGATCCCACAGCTCAGCCTCAATTGTATGATGGAAAATCCAAATTGATGGCTGCTCTTATGGAAGAAAATATATAGCATAACGCTGACACTCTTCTTGAGGAAACAATTGTGGTTGAGTCATCAACACTGGTTCCAATCCTTCCAGTCCAATCAGCCCATATCATCGTGCCAGACCAACCCCTGACGCCGCACATAGCTGCTGCCCACAAGAACCAAACGTAGGACCCTATGTGATTGTTATACCCTTTCTAGCCGTGAATCTCTCTTCCAACCAAGGAATTCTGTATCGGCGATATATCAATATCGGGCCCTACCTAATAAATCGATACGGTATAATATCGGTTTTCAATTTTTTTTACAATATTGCCGATATATAGTCGATATATCGATTTCGGACCAATATATTGCCATTTAAAAAAAGGGAAAGAAAGCAACTTTCCTGTTTGTTTCCCATCCTAATATGTATTTTTATGCATATTTTGAAATCTATGCTTTGTCTAAATTAGTATAACTCATTTTAGAAGTTAGATTGTGAAAATATATATGGTAAAAATTAGTTTTCGACCACTGATATTTTTTTACAAATATCTCCGATATTTTATCTCTTAGGTTGACTGATATTTTACTAATATCCGATACGGAATTCCTTGCTCCCAGCATGCTTCTTAGCACACACATACTCTGTCTCAGCCATGACGTACAACTTCTCTATGTTGATAGATTTTCCCTTAGGGCAGAGGTTTTCTTTGTTGCACCTTTTTCCAATTGATCCTAACGATATTTTTCCATCCATGGTAGGGCCTGTGCAATCTATACTCATCGGAGTCGAGTCTATTTCACCCGAGGAGACTGATGTAGTCATCATATAAAATATTATTAATTTTAGAATTTTTTTAGTTTATTTATAAATTTTATATACAAATTATTTGGTAGAGAATTCTAATTAGAATAAGATTTATTCCCGTTTTTTATTTTAGACTAATTTTAAGTTAGTTTATATTTCTAGAACTATCTTTGTAATAAACTTATTTAAAGGCCTCAATATCAATGAAAAAGAAAGTTAATGATTTGAAGAAAAATCTGTGTTGTTCTTTGTTGATTGAGATAGCTATTTGGTGTTGATGCCAAGCATGTGTTGTGTTGATTCCAACAACTAATGATGGTGATTCCATGAGCTGCCGTCCGGTGTTGATTTCAGCAATAATCTCTTCTAGTGATTTCAGATAACTTTATCCCTTATCTCCTCCGTTTCTCCTTCTTCACGCACTGTCCACTATCACTAAGACAGGAAAACTTCCCGTAAGGCGAATATGATCTAGAGTATGGAGAAGTCCATACTTGTTGACTGCCGTATTTGCAGCTCTAAATCCTTCTCCATAAGCTGGAGATGAATCATGGGCAATTTGATGCATGAAGAATTCACCAAATTTCTTCTCCATGCTAGATGTCCCTCCAACTTTTTTGTATAAAGCTGAATTTGATGACGATGAAGGACGGGAAGACGAGGAAGAATATGATGATGATGCACCGGTTGAGCTAGATGGCATGCTTCTCGATCCGGACAGAACCTCAGATTCAAGCCACATGTGGGGAAGCACTTGACAAACGCCTTCTTCGACTTCAGGACTTGATTACGGTAACCTGCACAAAAGAAACTTATCGATTTCAAACTCTGATAGTCCTATGATTGCAAGAGACCAGAAATTGCAGAAAGCTGGTGCTACGAAGTTTTAAGAAAGGCACTTAATTTATATGAATTCTACATTTCTTATAAAAGGAAATAAGAGGGAATGACATAATAGTCTTTCAACAAGGAGTACATGTATTAGGGGGTGGTTCCTTTGAGACGTAACCATCCGTGCATCAGTTCTGAGCAAGTATAGAGCCTTTCAATAATCTGTATTGAGAACAAAAAGGTAGTTAGTATTTTACAAATGACATGGATGGAAATTAACCAGTGCTCAAGCAGCTTTGTTTTAAATCAGCATTCAGTTGAATAAAAAATCTAAAAATAACTGCATCCATGAGACAACCTTTAACTAATTTTATTACCTGGGAAGGCAATATAAAACGAGAATGGCTGTAACTTCACATTTTCGTGTCAATTTTTGGGGATGAGTCCTCATATCTAGGATTCGGTTACTACCAATTCTTGGTTTACGAAGTATCTGTTAGTACATGAAGAATGACCAGGAAACATGATGAAACAGTTACTTCAAGCATCTGCTTCCTATAAGCAAAATAGTTTTGATAAGAATCAATTCATACGCTACTAACAGTCTGCTTCTCAGAAAGGCATAAACCCCTTGGCTCTGGCATGTGATGATGACCCTATAGCAGAAAAAACCAATTAATTAGTTTCATAATATAACAGCTTCACCGCCAGGTTTACTCTATATGTTTGCCATGTAAAGAGTGGTAATGTCCCTAACCAGAAGAATATATATAAATAGGGAAAAAATTAAATGAGACTTGTCTTATGCAGCTTTCATGAGGCCAAGTAATCTCGAGCCGTCGGATCTTGATCTGCCGGCTACGAAGGTGGGTGACGATTCACACTAACCTACCCACTGATTTGACACTCACCGTCGGATTAAAATTAAACGGCTCAAGATGAC
This sequence comes from Houttuynia cordata, assembly GCA_039654745.1. Taxonomy (NCBI): domain Eukaryota; kingdom Viridiplantae; phylum Streptophyta; class Magnoliopsida; order Piperales; family Saururaceae; genus Houttuynia; species Houttuynia cordata. The sequence continues at coordinate 24,956,999 of CM077506.1, forward strand.
TTGGCTCATGTAAGCTGCATGAGACAAGTCTCATGTAAACCGGAGTCAAATAAATAATGTGAATATATAAACCTTCTAAGCATATATTATACGGTTTTCTTACATCTTTTTTCCCTCCATTGCTTCATTCAGGGCTTCCCTTTCAACTAGGAGTATGGGTATTTGCTGATCAAGTTTCATGTTCATGCCTTCATAATAGTGTCTGATAGCATGGTAGAGCGGTTGGTAGTCACCAGTATTCATTATAGCAGAATCCAGACATTCTAGGCAGAGCGACCTTCCATCTTCCAGAGATATGTATTTTGTCCTCCGTGACTGAAGTCAACAATCATAAGAAACAACGTATACCTCCATCCGCTCACAACTACAGCAACGGGGTGTGTTATCACGCTCATGTGAGGGACAGTACTTTTGGCCCCAAAATTGATGACCCCTATACTTGATTAGACCAGCTCTGTTTGTTGGAATCTGGAAAGCATAAGTGAAAGATGAGTTGGTGATAATTAACTTTTGTTTCAATTATGAGAAGATGTCCATTAGAAGTAGTAGTAGTAGTAGTAGTACCTTTAAGGTAAAATAGTATTGTTTTAGGAATGTGAGAAAATAATGAATAGCTAGACGCATAATTCTTTGCAGAAAATAAATGAACTTCACAGACATCATTTTGCATATTTCATATGATACAGAAGATTAAGAAGAATCGTTGAAGTATACTCACGAACTGATGGCAAACATCACATTTGGGATGGTACAATTCTCTGTAACAGGACTTGAAGTAAGGATCACACCCTGACATTGAAAACTTCATCGTATACAAAATTAGCAAATATTTGGTGTAAGAAAACAATATGGTTCTAATCATGTCATGGAGGCTTTCAGTAAGAAACAGAGGACATGAAAAAAATCATACCTCAGATTCAGAGATGAGACATCTACAAGCATGACACCGAAAGCACTGAGGATGCCAAAATCTTCCCATACAACTTAAGTAGTGGCCATAACCAATTTCATGGTTACAACCTCCACAAATCCTGCGGTGTATAAATAAGAGCATGTTTTTCTCCTCCAAATGCAAAACAAAGAGAGAAATTTTGAATGTTCACGTCAAGAGGTACTAACTTATATCCTCCAAGGTAGAATTGTCTTGGAAGATGTGGAGGAAATGACGACATGTTCAAGCTCTCTTGAAGGGCTCGGGCAAGCTCCTCGTCACTCTCGGCCTGCAATTTTCACCCTTAGTATATGTTAAACGAATTGTTAGTAGCTTGTGTTGGCCTTTTGAGCTAGAAATCATGGTACTTGCAGTCATGCTTTTAAATAATACTTGAAGCTGAAAGTAGCACATCAAATGACCATTCGGTCTCTGTAGATCATCAGCTAAGGGAAGAGAAATAGCATGACCCAACCCATTATTGTCAGCTTTGGACCGTTCCCCCTGATCACAAAGTGTCAAAAGGGAAGAATGAGAGGGAGAGAAGAATTGCATTTCAGCAAAACATGGAGCTTCCAATGCCTACTTGAAAAGCACCAAATTTTAAAACATATGATAAAGATGCTATAAAATTATGTGAGACCATCTGTGGTCAAAGATGCACACATTAATATCTTATAGCTGAGATTTTTTTGGCCAAAATGGACAGAGCTTACAATTAAAATAAACCATAACTATGTCAATGGTTGATATGGAATGAAGTAATACCCAACCATATACTGCAACACTTAGAACGCTATTTGATCACCATCAAAATTTGCATTTTTGCAGTAAAATTCTGTTGTGACTTGTGCGTACGAAATTAATACTCAATATGGAAACAGTGACAATCAGTAAATATTAGTATATTTTACATTTTTACAGTAAAATTCTGTTGTAACTGCCAAATTAATAACCAATATGTAACCAAAGACAACAAGTAAATATTAGCATATAAGTTACCATGCGTTGACTTGGAGCATGCCAGGCCATGTTCTCTTCTTCAATCACACGTGGATATCTTCCAATGGAGGCTTTGCGGCCAGAGACTTTAAAAATCTTACTGAGCCACTTCATAAGCCGGGATTTCTTATCACCAAGAGGCGGTAAAGTGCCCTAAACATACAAACAAGAAAGGCTTGTAACTTCGAACTTCGAATATGGATCATATTGAAGAACAACGCCTCAGTTGTTTGCAATGCATGACAATCATTCCAAAGCACAACCAATTGAAAGTTTCTACTCTGGAACCCTTTTAGAAGAAAACACTCATGTCTAATCTCTGAAAAAGCCAGCATATAGTTGTTTCTCTACATCATCGGAAGGTAATCATCAAGAGACAACATGAACTACGAAAAGAAAACCAATAAAACAGACAACTGCGGACAGTTTATATTAGAAAATAGATAATCAAGAGGCGTCTGAATCTGAAGAAGCCATGGCGGAGGAGAACCGTATTGATGCTTTGAAGTCCAAAAAAAGGAAGGGCTTTTCTGATGGCAGCTGAAAAAGAAAGGTTGCAGCGGAAAGGAGCGATGGAAAGAAGCAAACATAGAACAAGGCAATGGGAAGACAGGATAGGAGAGCTGGGGAGAGCATCATAAGAGGCAAAAGAGGGGAAGAGGAAGAGACTATGTGAGAAGATGGAGAAGGGAAAGACAAGTGATTCCTATCTTCAAAGCAGTGGCAGACGGGAGTTCTCTGAATTTGAAAAAGGCGGGAAGGAACCGGACGACGACAACCGTCCATTTGGAAACGGCGGGAGGAAACCTGGATCTGGCCCACTGGATTTTATCTATCCCTATCTGGGTCCAGTTTCCAGCTAAATGGGCCTAGATTCAAGTAGCTTTGATTTTCCTAGCAAGTGGGCGGGAGGGCCCAATACTAAGCAGTCAGGAAGGTTGCCACTTGGCAGTGTGGGGTCTGATTCCTTACGACGCCATCCAATCAGTGTGTGACACCTAGCTGATTAGACTATCTTATGTTGTTCATCACCAATGGGTGATTGACACGATTTCTAATTTGTGATTCCTTCCTTCGCCGACATTCATGTACCTAATAATTTCTCAGAAGTTATAGCCCCAATTGGTTTGGTCCCGCAAAGATAAAATTTGGGCCCACAATCACAAGCGTAAGAGCTTTTGTGTAAGTGGGAGGGAGCACAAAAAATTCTTTCCACCCAAATTAGAAAAACTTAAAAATTCTTCTTCCCCCTAAATAAGAAACATATATACTCCACCATTTGGACCTTAATAAATAAATACATTTGGTTTTCTAAAGTGAATTAAATTACTCTCCATCCAAAAATCCTGATAATATTTGATAATGAGTTAAATTTATTGGCCTGCAGAGCCCACAACAAGCATCCACTTACCCTTGCATATGCATGTTCATGAGGATATCTATTGACCTGTGGGGTAAATCCAACCACCTAATTCTTGAATAATTTTTCAAATGCAGCCAGTATTTTTTAGGGAGGGAGTAGTTCATTTTGGTTCATTTTTTAGTTCATGTTAGAAAATCAAATGAACTAAAATAAATCATTCTAGAAAACCAAACATATCTGTTAATGTCCGAAGGAGGGAGTAACAAACAGTTGAAAGCGGGGTATCAACTAATATTAGTGCCAAAAAAAAAGGTATCAACTACTAGACTTAGGGGCCCTTTGGGGCGTGATTAAAAGCAAAACATCCAGATGGGATGTTTTGCTATACTGTAGCATCTGGATATTTTATATATCCAGCTGATACACCTCAGGAGGTGTTTCAGCTGGATGTAAAAATCCATATGGATGCTACAGTATATATCCAATATCCAGTCTGGATATTTTGCAATAATCACGCCCCAAACGGCCCCTTATGCATGAAGCCTTGAACAGATTGCGTACGAAGATACAAACTAGATCGAATGATATAAGATCCTGAGAACAAAGCAAGCAACCCGAAGTCCATATTAATAGAACTAGATATTGGACGATGGTATTTTTATGTCAAATTGTCAATAAAACTAGATATAGCTGTAAGAGATGAGAAATTATTGTTGCTTGCAATCACAGCAACAGTACCAGGTAAGCAACTAGATTGCTAGTATATCTTACACATTCAGTAAATGCATCACCAATGCGAGCAAATGTCACAATGCATCCACATAAACTTTCACACCCGTAATTGTAGCCATCTAATTTTTTACTCTTCCTTTTTTGGGAAAAAGCTTCCCCTTGATGAATTTCGTTCATACCAGAACATACACAAAGTCAAGAGCAAACTCCTAAACCAAACAAAAGCTTCCATGACCATTAACAAGAAAATGTGAAAGGTCATGGAAACAAAATATTTATCCTATGCACACTGAATTTGGCAAATAAGCTCAAAACTGCCACTGTACAAACCAAAAAGATGGTTTAAAAGCTACAGGCTGACTTCAGGTTAAAACCAAAATGGTGCCCCTGGACATCGCTAATTAAAAGATAAGAACTTCATAAAAGCTTCTTATCATAAAATGCCACCTGACGTTGTTTCACACTATTAAGCCATGCACCAACATTCTCTCCATCAACCGTTACCCAATCAACAATTGTTGCTGCAGGTTGCTCCCACCATTCATCAATCTGCATAAATTCCAAAAAGAAAAAGATATATAAGGTGATAGACATAAATTTGTGATCTCTGAAAAATGAGAACAAAACTAAAAAGATAAAGTCTAAACCATCACCATCATTGTTGTGGACAATTTCCTTTTCTTAAAATTACTTTAGACACATAACAAAAACTTTAGACATGCCAAGATCACGAGTTTACTTTTTGATACATACCAATCCTTTAACACGTTTACAGTCTTCTAAGCACGTTTGAGCAGCCGCAAATGCATTTTTGAGTTCTGGCACCCACTTATCCATGACAACCTTTTCTTGTTCAGCCGCCAACGTCAAGCAGTAATTAGTCATCCTGCTAGACATTATATTAACAATTACTTCTGAATCCCAACACTCGTGTGAATAAAGGAAATGTACTAGCTTCTATCAAAATGATATATATTCTTCACATGTATAAATAAAAATAGTGGATACCGTTATATCTTCAGATAGCATGTACTGACAAATCTATGACATAATAAAGAATACAAACAGATGTCTTACCGATCATATTCTTTCTGTACACGGTCTGCGTGATTCAATAATCCATGACCACTTCTCAGAAGATCACGCTGAATATGAACTAAACTTATGGCTTTTGACAAGTCCTCCAACACACTAGCCTCAGAACCACGAAGTTTCAAACAAAATTCTAGAGATGACAACACTGATGCGAATCCTGCATCTGAACCCTCCAAACCTAAACACATAAAATTTCCATCAAGCATAACCTTTTAAGCCACAGGTGTTACATATGAAACTGCAGAACAGAAGAAAACTTATCTGCAAAAACACGATAAATTTTGATTAGAACTCTCTCCTCACCAGTATGGAACTGCAGAGCAGCAGGAACACGACATATAGATGGAATTGCAGATGGATCTCTTGCTCCAGCTCTAGCAGTCAACAAGGCAGCACTCTTCTCAGCAGCTGCAACAGCTTCTGGTCCAGCAAATACACTGACACCCATAGACTCTAGGAGGGCCTGACAGGTAAAGAAGCAATCAGCATTTTAACTTTGAACCATCGTTGTGCAATCTACAATGCCATTGTTACTGTCATAAATACGAACAGTCTTCAATGACAATAATGCTAACCGACTTTATCAAACAATTTTTTAACTCGTGAGCTAGTGTTAACAAAACTTTGTTCAATTGGGTTCAACAGCAGGTCAGAACAGATTCAACCAGACCGGACACCTTTCCCGTTTGATGGGTGTTCTGATTTTTAAAACATTGGGCATTACTGGTCAATATTAGTACCAAATAAAGACCATAGATACCTCCATAGACATAAATAGATAGCTTCATGCAAGTAAACACTTACAACCCTGATAGAAATGACTAAAACTAGGCTAATTTACAGCAAGCAGAGAAGACTAAAGGTTCAACACGTGAATGAACAACTGAAACTCAGGTACTCACAGATTTTAATAAACAAAAATTAAATTGAAAAATTAAACACAATAAAATAGCCAATGAAAACACATTAAAAATAATTTGCAGTATCATGTACCTGTGGGGTAGAGGGCAGCATATAAAGACTATCATTTGGACTTTGTGAGAAAGCAGTGACTTCCTTCTCTACGAGATCCTTTGCTCCAGTTGCTATCTCCATGACAGCTGAACATGATGGAATAATAGTACGCGATGCAAATTCTCGTGCCACTAATGGCTGTTGACTCCAGAAGGTGGCAGCACGCTAAAAATAAAAGGCAAGTCAGATCGAGTAGAAGCACTTTATTTATTACACCCAATGTGTAAGAAATTAAGAATAGTATCATTATTTGTACTCATTTTATGAAATAATACCTCATTCGCCCGAAGCAAGGAAGTGTAAATGGACTCCAGTTCTATTCTACGTGCATCAAATTCATCAATCTTCTTCCACTTTTTCCTCAGAGCTTCTTCAGCTTCTTTTCCTTCCTCACATAGTTTCTTCAAGCGCTGCACCTCAGCCGTCAATTTATTCACACTTGCACGCAAGCCAGAAGCTTCTCTCTCTTTGGACAGCACGTCCAACTGCATAAGAAACAGTAACATGAATTGGGATCCTACTCCCAGCAACCCATCAAATGGTTCAACAGCATACGATTGTCCAGAGATCCATAAAGCTTGACTAGAAATGTAACCTGTCTATTTCAAGCACTTAGTCTTCTATGTGCCACATTTTCCATGTCATCATACTTCTTTGTCTTCAATTATATAGCCTTTAAAATTTTAAAACCTTTAAATTTTATAGGTCTCATGCAGTATTTATCTATAACTTGAAATTGATATTTGGGCCTTCACCAAAGTCACAAAATTATTAATTATCTCATGCAAACTAAAAAATAGGTTTTTCTTCTGCTTGCTTGCATGAACGGAGGCTGGCTTAATAATAAGAAGCAAGGATTCTGGACCCTAAGTGACACGACAAGATTGGTGGGGAAGGGGGGAGGATCAATTGAGAAAATTAGAAGAAACAAAGGAAGTAAAATCCTTATCAGCCAGAGTCATATATAAGAAAAAAGCTCGTGACTACTGAAATTTTCATGCAAAAGTAAGCAATTCTAAATATGGTATTGACTACCTCAAAAAGTCTGAGACTGCCCAAATTTTGTGAGGAACTTGCAGCAGGAACTGACACAGTATTATTGCTTCCATGAAGGTGTTTTATGAGATTTTGACTTATTTCTCTGGCTTCTGCAGCTTTATTGAGTGCATCTTCTGTGTCCAAAAATTGCTGTACATAAGCTTTCTGTAACTAACAGCCAAAGGTCAGATATCTTCAAAATAACCAAGAGAAATTCCTTTCATAAAGAACAGAAAAGATATGATTAACGTTAAAGGTTTTCACCTATCAAACAAACATGACACGTAATTTCATACAAAAAATGAAGACATGTCTATCAGCCCACGAGAAGAGGAGGGAGGTATTGATTATCACTACACCTCTAGTCCTGTGGTTCACAAATCCACTATCCAAACCATTTTATTTCTGGCTGTGGAATGTCCATGAGTAATACGGCAGCTTGATGTTAGCAGCGCATTCCTCCATGGGCATTGAATGAAGCTATCTTCATGACACAGCCTCAAGGATTTGTCAAGCCTGAATTTTTTTCAACTGCACAAAGCCATTTATGGTTTGAAACAGGCTCCTCGTCAGTAGTTTGCGCGATTCTATTCCTTTATTGCTGCTCATGGATTTAAGAGCAGCTGTGCTGATCCTTCTCTCATAATTTTTCCTAGAATAATGGGAATACTACCATTCTCATGGTCCATGTTGACAGGAAAAAAAATCCTTGGGCCAGATTCTACCTTTATCCAGGATGTTATGACTAAACTCATTTGCTTTGAAAGATCTTGGTCAAGTGAAGATGAACACTCTTACATGGAAACTACAACTAATTCACAAAATACAGTTGCAGGTAAAACTTGACTAGCTTAGATCATCAACTCTTTGGTCCTATCTAATGCCTTAATGTAGATAGCATGAACAAAAATTTTATTGTTACAAAACCAAGACTCATTAACCGATATATGGTCATGTTCAACTGAATCTAGTTTTAGTTCTGTTCCTAATTTGGCTTTTTAGTCCTTTCCACACAATAATCTGTTAGAATTTACAAACTTCTATCAAAAAAGAAAAAAGCTGGTGGGTAAGACAAGTCAATCTCAAATTATGCTATCCAATGAACTGATGAAACCCTTTAGCGAGGTCCAGAATACCTGTCTTTCAAAAAGCTGGTGATGAGTTCCACTAGTGGAAGTATCCAATCCAACCTTCCCACTGCCATACATCTGATACTGTAAACTTGCACCCACATTGGGCGACACAGCATCCACCACTCTGTTGTTATCAAATTTGTATCTAGCACAAATAGGACGCAAAAGGATAAAGCACGTTTTAAGAATGAGGTCTACATCTACTAAAGTATAACAAAAATAGTCCAGAATAGAAAAAATGTTTAAATTAACCTACCACCTACTCATAGCAGATGCAATACAACAAAAAAGTTAAAAGTCAGCAACATTGAAAACTACCTCAAGAGTTCTGCATCAGCTTTCATGTCAATTTTCTCTGTTTCCTTATGAATCAAAGCCTTCATCCTTAATGTATATGCAGTAATAGCATGAAGCAATAATGGAGGATTTCTCAGACTATCAACGATGAGGTTCTTAACATCTTGAGGTAAGTCATCATCAATCTCAAAACCTATTTTGGCAGCCTCTACCTCTGGATCTGGGTGAATGCCGGCTCCTTGGTAAGCTGGGAAAGAGCTGCAAATTCTTTCCATCAAATGTGCAGCAAGTAAATCACAACCCACACGAATATCTCTCTCCTGACCAGTTTCTATAAGAATTACATCGCCTGACAATCTGTTAGCCTTCATAGTAGAGTATACAGAATCTCTATCCCAGTTTGTGATAGAATCAGTCCCTTTATCAACCCCACTAGAGGTATGCGCTTCCCTAGCTTGACTCACAAAATGCTGAAGCCGCTTTTGATACTCCGCAAATATAAGAGCTGCTTCATTGCATTGTTGAGAGTAAGCTTCCAACATTACCTCTTTGTGCCTATGAATCAACACTAAATAAGCTTACTAGAACTTAAGCATGTATAAGTAACATTAGCAGCATCAAAGAGTAGACAAAATAATTTGAAATCCTGCTAGTTTCCACCAGAATCGCATGATCTTCCAACAATATACAATAGCTAAAATAACTTAGCATTTTCTTCTGAGCATTTAAAGCTTACCTGTAATTTCCCCTCTCATCCAGCAATCTTTTCCGCTCCGCTTCCTCCCTAGACGCCTCAATCATCTTAGCCTTCAATTCACTCCTTAGCCTCTGCACCGCCGTCCTTAGCCTCCGAACCTCTCTCTCCGCCGCCTCTCTCTCCTTCAGAGCAACCTCCTTGCTATTATCCGTCGAACTCTCCGCCTTCTCCGGCAACACTTTCGCCCTGCCACCATCCTTATCCTTTCTCAGCTTCCCACCTCTTCCGCTCCTCCCCTCATCAACCTCTTCACCCTTTCCGCTCCCGCCACCGCCGCTGCCGTGGACGAGGATGTTTCGCCGGACCTTCTCGACGGTCTTCTCCGACTTGACCCGCTTGAGGAGGAAATTGAAGACCGGGACCATGTTGCCGCGGCAGAGCTTTCGGAGAGATTCGATGGAAGGGAGGGCGGCGTCGTGGTGGTATGGGCCTTGAGGCTGGTAGCCCATTTCCTTGTGCAGCCACTCTAGGATCGCCTCCGGCTGCGTCATCGAGCTCGTCGACGACTGCATTGTGGGTGACGATGGTGATGGGCGGGTTCGGAGGCCTTGAGATGTCTGGGAATCGAAGATCTGGATTGAGAAATGCGGGATTTCGCTTCCGCGGGGAAGAGGAATTCGAAAGCCAGAGCAAGGAAGCCGGCCGTCTCGGAGACTCGGACTGGACTCGCCAAGTCTCAACTGTTACTGGGAAACGATTCGGTTTCAGAAGTTTGGAAAATAATTTTGTTTCTATTAGCAACTAGAAGCTGATTTATCTTAGCAAAAAATTAGAAAATTGTGGACTTCTTGTCCTGTCTCGTAGTTGGTTGTTGAAAGACTTCAAAAATTACGAGAGAAGTTTATAAAAATAATATTCTCTCCGTTTCAAAAAAATTATGTATATTTGAAAAAAAATTATTTTATGAGACCATAAACTTACAAGGAATTCGTATGATTCATCCTCCATTATATCCCATCCAACTCGTATGCTCGTTCACGAACCAAATTCAAGTCAATCTTTTCGAATCTTCTCCAATTTTAAAAAGAGGTAGTCATCGCAAAATATATAGTATTTTAAAATAATAAATATTTTTAAATATATATAGTAATAGAGGAAGTATTATGTATGAATCATTAGTACTTTTTTTCAATAGTTATGGGGATTATGTATTTTGGCTTTTAAAGCTGTTATATTTTTTTGGCATCAATGCGGTATCCACTTCAAATTCAATGGTCCCTCGTGAATCCACCTCCAATTCAACTGGTCCACAATCCACATGAATTGCCACACCCAAGTGACTAGTGAGTCCGAAGACGGATAAAAGCACCGCAGACCACCAAGCCCACCCAAAAGTCCGCACTCCGCAGTCCCACGAGTTTGGACTTCGGACTTCACCGGGTTCTTGACCGTTGACGGCTGGCTGACTCTCTCGATTCGGCGGAGCGATCGCGCCTCCTCCTCCGCCGCCGACGCAGCCCTTTCGGTCTTGGAAGCTTCTTCTTCCCGATTCTCCTCGCCGCTCCTTCCAGAAAAAGAAGGTAATTGCAAAAAAAAGCCTCCATCTTTGAGCTGCGGGGCCAAGAAAGCGCACGAAAGCGGAAGAGGAATATATAAAGCAACGGAATTTCCCTTTCGGTCGCAGCCTGCCACCCCTTTCCGATCAAGTTTTCGGCTTTCCACTTTGATTGTCTGTGCGGCTAGGTTTTTTGGTGGGAGACGAGGAGGGATTGAAGTGGTCGATTGATTTAGGTTAGAATCGATCGAGTATGTCGTCGAAAGGGCAGGGAATCGACCCTGCCATGTTGAACGATATCATAGCTCGCCTTTTGGAGGTCCGATCGTTGCGGCCGGGGAAGCAGGTTCAGCTCTCTGAGTCCGAAATTCGCCAACTCTGCGTCGTCGCTAAAGAAATTTTCCTTAAACAGCCCAACCTCTTGGAGCTTGAAGCGCCGATTAAGATTTGTGGTACGTCTTTTTTCCGCCTCAATTTTGTACATCATTCTCCTTGGGTTTATGCTCGCTTTAAATTTGTATGTGTTTTTTTTCTGCTTGAGTACAGCGGTGGCGACTCCCTTTTGAAGCTCTGTAGCAAAGAAAATAGCTGATTTCAAGCTAAGTTTTGTGGTAATTGGGCTAAATTAGACGGAAGTTGATGTATTAAGTATGTTTGTAACTTAATAGTACGAATACATGTGTTGTCCAGCTTTTCGGTTGTTGGGCTTATAGCTTCGAATAATTTTTTTTATCAGCGTTGAGAAGTTGAGGATACGAGAGGGAATCACGTTTTTCACATGTTAAGGTTGTTAAGAACAAAGCTAATAAGAAGAACCAGCAAGTGCTGATTATTGTTTTGCCTTGTGCAGCTTGATATTGTTGCGTGTATATTTGGCACTGAGTAAGTTTTATCTTTTGCACACTAGTCAGTGAGTGTTAAATGAGATTTACTCTTGTTTTGTGATACAATTTTCGTTTGACTTTCCAATTCCAAATGGCAGATATATACAGTTCTTGTGTTTTGTGATAATTTATATTTTGTGATATATATTCGTTGCTAGTGGACTGTTGTGTATTATGCATCTCTTGCTTTCTTAACCGGGTTTGTTATAGGTGATTCTTGTTTCTATTTTTCTTTACATTTTGTCAGAATTAGGACGAAAGAAAGTCATTTATATGTATCAATGAGGAACAAATTTCTATGGTGCATTTGCTGTGCTGAGAAGTTAACTTAATAGTACAAATATACACCCTCCGGCCACTTTTAGTTGATACAGTTCATTTGAAAAAAGCTGTCTATGAAAAGTGACCGGAGGGAGTATTTGTTGTCTTGCTTTAAATTTGTATGTGATTTTTATGCTTAAGTATCTCGGCGGTGACTCCCTTTTGCAGCTTTATAGCAAAGGAAAAAAGTCGTATTGAAGCTAAATTTTGTGGTAATCAGGCTAAACTAGACGGAAGTTCATGTATTAAGCATGTTTGTAACTCAATAGTGTCAAAATATGTGTGCTATCGGATTTCTGTTTTTTTTGTATTAGTTTCAAAATAATTTTGCTATCAGCATTGAGAAGTTAAAGATTTGAGAGGGAATCGCGTTTTTTTATGTGTTAAGGCTGTCAACAACAAAGCTTATAAGCATCAGCAAGAAGAACCAACAACTTTTGATTGATATTTTGCCTTGTGTAGCTTTGATATTAATGCAGATATATTTGGCACTATATAATCTTTATCGTTTGCACACTAGTCAGTGAGTGTTTAATGAGATTGACTCATGTTTTGTGATACAATTTCTGTTTGCCAATTTCAACATATCCAAATGGAAGATATATACAGTTCTTGTGTTTTATGGTAATTTATGTATTTTGATATATAAATTTGGGTCAGTCTTAAGTCTTTATCTTTTCGATGGATGAGCTAACTAGACATATGCAAGATAGTGTACCTCGGTGTATGCTTTTTGCAGATGATGTAGTTTTAATTGATGAGAGTAAATGAGGTTTGAATGCAAAACTAGAATTATGGAGGGAGGCTAGTTCAAAATAAGTAGGACTAAGAGTGCATAGAATTTAATTTAAGGAATGTAGAACCTTAGTTGAAATAGATAGGCTAGAAGTGTCAACGTGTGATCAATTCCGTTATGTATGATCCATTATCCATAAAGAAGGGGATATTTATAGTGATGTGGTGCATAGGATAAATGCAGGGTGGGTAAAATAGGGGGCAACCTGGGAAGTTTTATGTGATAGGCATGTTCCAAAAAGGCTTAAAGGCAAGTTCTAGAGGACAATCATTAGGCATGCAATAATCTATGTTGCGGAGTGTTGGACACCAAATAGAAGTCATATAGAAAAGTTGAATGTAGCCGAAATGAGAATACTAAGGTGGATGAGTGGGATAACGAGGAGAAATAAGATTAGAAATGAATATATTTGTGAGAGTTTAGGGGTAGCTCCATTAAGGGGGAAGCTGATGGAATGTGGGTTGCATTGGTATGGGAATATGTAAAGAAGACCAATAGATGCCATTGTGAGAAAATCAAATGGGATGCATGCAAATGATGCTAAAAAAGGGAGAGGGAGACCTAAGAGAACTTGAATGGAGTTAATAAAAAAGGATATGACTTTACTGTCTCTTACAAAAGTGTTGGCATAAAACATGCTTGAATGGAGGCATAAGATCTATGTCGCCAACCCCAAATAGTTGGGAAAAGACACTACTTGATTATGATTATGATATATATATTTGTTGGTAGTGGACTATTGTCTATTATACAGCTCTGGCTGTCTCAACCGGGTTTGTTATTGGTGATTTTTGCTTTTATTTTTGTGTACATTTGTCGGAATTAGGATGAAAGAAATCATCTATATGCAACGATGAGGATCAAATTAACCATATTAAGTTCTCCTATTTTGCTACTTTAAAAACAAACAACAAACTGTCTTGATTTTGACCATGGCAACTTTAAACTTATAAAGTGACAATGTGAGCATAGTTGAAGTTTTACTCCCTTTGTCCGGAACTATTATTAACATAAGGTTTTTCAGAATGAACTAAAATTAGCTCATTTGGGAGAGCCTTATGTTAATAATAATTCTGGACAGAGGGAGTATAATTTACCAAAGTGTTTTTATTTTGTTCTGGAAATTATGACTCTTTCTGCTCCTATTTGTTGAAGGCACTACTTTTTCTAAATAATTTTATTTTCTTAATTGGTAACATTTTAAAACTTTGAAAAATCTTGCTTCAATAGTTTTTTTCATTTTTTCCTTCCTTTCCTCTTTGTTTTCTCCTCTTTAAAGGGACGGGGAAAGGTGGGGCTACTATTCATATCAAAACACCAGATAAGCGTTCAATTCTACCCTATGTTTTACTTATATACTTGACTTGTTGGTAGAGTCTTCTTCAAAGTGTACTTTGTTTGCTTAAGGTTTCCCTTCTGCTGGCTATTTATTAGGTAATTATGGTTGGTTTTTCTCAACTTGATTTTTTTGCTTTATCACATATTATAATGTGTATTGTTCATTTTCAGGTGACATTCACGGACAGTATGGTGATCTTCTAAGGCTTTTTGAATATGGTGGCTTGCCTCCTCAAGCTAATTATTTGTTCTTAGGAGATTATGTGGATCGAGGAAAGCAAAGTTTGGAAACAATTTGCCTTCTCCTTGCCTATAAAATAAAATACCCAGAGAACTTCTTCCTTCTTAGAGGAAATCATGAATGTGCTTCAATCAATCGAATATATGGATTTTACGATGAATGTAAGAGGCGCTTTAATGTGAGACTATGGAAAGTCTTTACTGATTGCTTTAATTGCTTGCCTGTGGCTGCTCTAATAGATGAAAAAATACTATGCATGCACGGTGGTCTTTCACCTGATTTGACAAACTTGGATCAAATAAGAAACATGTCACGGCCTACGGATGTTCCAGACACTGGCTTGCTTTGTGACCTACTTTGGTCAGATCCTGCCAGAGATGTGAGAGGATGGGGTATGAGTGACAGAGGTGTCTCATTCACCTTTGGACCTGATAAGGTTGCAGAATTCGTACAGAAACATGATTTGGATCTTATCTGTCGGGCTCATCAGGTACTTTTACGTTTTTTTCTTTGATTAAAACGTTTAAACTTGAAATGCAAATCGAGTATTTGACGTTGTCACAATGGCTTGGTCTGTTGATGCAGGTTGTGGAGGATGGCTATGAGTTTTTTGCTGACAGACAACTTGTCACAATATTCTCGGCTCCCAATTACTGCGGTGAATTTGACAATGCTGGTGCAATGATGAGCGTTGATGAAAGCTTGATGTGTTCTTTCCAAATTCTAAAACCTGCAGACAAAAAGGCCAAGTTTATGATGTCCAACAGAATATGATATAGGTCAAAAATTGGAATTGCTACTGTGTTTGTGTGGTTAG
The DNA here is from genome assembly GCA_039654745.1 of Houttuynia cordata. Taxonomy (NCBI): domain Eukaryota; kingdom Viridiplantae; phylum Streptophyta; class Magnoliopsida; order Piperales; family Saururaceae; genus Houttuynia; species Houttuynia cordata. The sequence goes on from CM077506.1 coordinate 24,972,253, forward strand.
TTTTACCTTGTTCTTTAATATTAGCTTCTTATTTTATCTTGTGAGATGCAATACTAGACCGCTTTTCACAGCTTATTTTCCACGGGAAGCCTTTGAATTACCCTCTTAAATTTCCACAACATGGTTCTCACGACAAGCAAAATTAATCACTTTTTATTACAAAGCAAAAAGTGATCACTTAACTGTAGGACACTGTATGTTTTTCATGCGGATTTTGTAAACCAAATTGGAAGCTGTGCCTGAGTATGGATTCGTATTGTAAGTCTGGTTCAGTTGTACTCACTTTGTAATGACTCAGTTTATAAATGCGAGGAGGATAAAAAAAATTGGAAATAGATACAGACAGAAAAGCAATGGACGAATTTTAAGGCATTGTTTATGCTCATCTCTTGTCTCCTTGTTTACTGATTCGAGTTTGTAGAAGTAAAGGGTGAGTAGTTCACCACACCCTGTTTTTGCCAGTTTGCCACCCTGTGCGAGGACGGTAGATATCTACTGTGTATGGTAGGGTAGGTTGGCTACAACATGGGTGGGAGACTACTCAAAAAGTTATGCTGTTACCAGTGTAATAAATCACGCCTCTACATTGAAGCACATATTACGCACATATTTACGAAACAGCCGGTCTTGGTTGTTGAGATTTATTAGAGGAAGAGATGGAAAAGAATATTTTTTTAAGTGCAAAGTATTTATTTTGTGATATAGGGGCCGTTTGGGCGTGATCATTGTAGCATCCATGTTTTTTTCATATCCAGCTGAAATACCTCAGGTCGTGTTTCACGCTGTATATAGAAAAAACGTGGATACTACAGTGGATCTGAAAAATCCACTATGGATATTTGCTTATAATCACTCCCTAAATGGTCTCATAGAAGATAAATCATTAGTAGTTTGTAGTAATTTCATCATCTTTATTATTTGTGTATTTCACTTAGGCGTGAGAATTTTTCATAGCTTATAAGAGGGCCTTTACCTTTAAATGTTGTTGTAATCTACGGCCACGAGGTATAAAGACTAAATCTAATATTATCAATTTTGAATACACTCTACTTAATGTTGCCTAGTGAATTATGTTAAATTTGTGTGTTTTAAGTGTTCGATGAAATTTTTTTTTATTAATTTTGTTTTATGTGTGTGTTAACTGTGTATCCTACATCAAGGAGGTATAATATTCACTTACATCATTGTAGATGCGGAAAAATTTATTTTTTATTGTGTTTTTTAGCTAACCCAAAAGAGGAAAAATGTGTAATTTTTCGAACATTAGCCTGAATTGCTATTTTTCAAAGTGCCCAATCATGTGAGCTTAAAGTCTGCCATCAATTGTGGAGTTGAAGCTCCATTTGAGTGTTTATCGCAATTGAAGCTTGGAGTTCTGTCTGAACAAGCCGAAACTTTCTACACTTGGAGTGGGAGATTGAAGCCACAGTGTAAGTGGAGGCCAGAGTTGGAAGTTTGGAGGAGGAATTGGGCGGCCAGCCATGGAGGAAACATAAGCTCCACCGGCCATGGGGAAGTGGAAGAAATGGGCCGAAGAAGGGGAGTCGCGTTAATCCCGACGTGATGACAAAGCGAAGTGGGTCCCATTCGCCCCTAATCCTACCGTAATTAACCTCTTATTAAACCCTATAAATAGGCGCTCGGGGGTAGTTTTAAAAAATACCTCATTCTTTTATAAAAAACACACACCTCATTCCAGAAGCTTAGTGACAAGGGCTGACGTGGTGATTGTCAAGTTTATTAGTTTCTTCAAGTCATGTAAGTTAATGCTTTTATTTATTTTAATGAAGTTGCTTTTATTCGATATGCCAATTAGCGAGTGGACTTTTTAATTAGGGTTTGATGAAGCTTTGTTAATTAATATAATTCCTATGCTTATGTAAGTTTATAGACACTGTAAGGATTATTTATATGATTTTATCTATTTAAAATTGGTGGATTTATTTTAGATATAAGTTTAATCATATCTTTCCGAGATAGATTTTATTACATCAATACTTAGTTTTGGATTGCTAATATTAAAATTGGGTATTTGTTGTGAATTACTTATGGATATAATGAATGACTTAAAATTAATCTTTCAGCAGGGAAGAGAAGGAAGTAGGATGGTGAGATCTTTTTTTCCGTTATCCTTATTCCCCATGTTCTTTATTCTTATTCTTTGTTCCTCACTCGGCAGTCGAAGATATGCTAAAGTGTAGAAAAGTAAGTGCGTTGGACGGGTGGGTGAAGGCCATGTGTCCCTTTGTGACACTGCGTGATATTAACGAGCAATTTACCTTTTGGAATGAGGAGGGGAGAGCTGGCACTTGAGCTTTGGGCCGTGCTTTCGACTATCTTTTTTGGTTAAGCAAGCAAATTTAAAATAGTTATATGTCAATAAAAAATTTTAATGTTAACGTGATGTGCTCTTGATATTGATGGGGGCCTCATTAATAGTCAAGCCGATGTGGATCCAATAATGCACGCCTCTATATTGAGGTTAAGGGTGTAAACGGGCCAAGTTGACTCGGAAGCTGATGCGGCTCGGCTCAACTCTGGCTGATTTTGGGCTCTGGTCGGCTCATTCCACTGCAAGCCGAGCTTGAATTCAATGATACTCAGCTTGGCTCAGCTCGTTCAAGCTCAACTCAAACAAGCTAGCGAACCTGCTCAAACTCGGCTCATTATTATATATATATATAAATATAAATATATAAATAAATAAAAATTCAAATGAGATTGCTTTCATATAGCTTATATGAGGTCAATTCAATTTGTAGCTGTTAGATCTTGATCTGACAGCTACAAACAGAAAACTCACTTAATCACTGATTTGACACTCACTTACCCACTTATTTAATACCATGAGACATAATACATAAAGTAGTAACTTTCCAAACGTATAAATTAGACGAGAATAGCCAAAATTGGAGATATGCTGAATTAACAAGAAGTCACGTGATTAACCAAAATGTACACATTATTTTGGAACAGTAAAAATTTCTAAATGTACTTAGTATATTGGATGGAGGGAGTATTTCTCATTTCAGTGACAAAATCTTAATCGCCGATGGATGAATCATAGTCTAAAATTCGTAATATCTGCGGGATACAGGAAAATAACATCAGGAATAGATGGCTCTCCAGGCAAAGCTCGCTAAACCAAAACAAATGGCGAACGTAAATTTTAGCAAAACTTATGAGTCTGCCTTGTATGTGTTCAGGTGCCAAAACTCCGGTCCCCTGCATCACCTAGCCCAGGAACTATAAATCTGAAATAGGAGGAATTAATTAGCCTATTTGACATGAGAGAAACAAACAAAAACAATTCTATATATAGTTACGAACACAGGTACTTACCCTTTCTCATTTACAGTTGGATCAATGGTCCCAGTGTATACATGAAGCCTGCAGCCATAAATTAGATCTCAAACTGACAACTTCAAAGAAATTCTAATCTCTACATCCACAGAATAAAATGTATTACCCAGGAAAATTTTCACTTAGCTTCTGAAGTGCTGGTGGTGCAGCAACAGCTGATATCTGCAATATTGCATTTGATACTTTTAACATTGCTAAAATTGTAGGTTTGCTTAATCTAAGCAGGCTATATATAAATAATAGGATGTAAAACTAATAACCCGTCATCTAAATTTCTAAATTATAATAACTGAGACTAATGCCCATAGTCAAAATTCACTCCCGCCACAAACACACATAATTGTTGTATGCTGCAGGGCCCAATTTGACCGGTGGACCTCTCCCCTAAACAGGGTGAAATCAGCTTGTGCGCTTTTACCCTCAGTTGACTTAAATGGGTGGAGCACCAAGTTAACATGGAGCAAGAACCTCCTAGCCCCTAGCTTTCTGGCCATCAGAGCCAGCATCAAGCCTAATTCCTAATTTTCTCGCCATCAGAGCATGCATCTGGTCTAATGTCTCACCAATTCCATAATAGAACGTGAATTTAACATGATTGGGAAAAAGTTTGTTGGAGTTGAGATATTTAGAATTTCAAGGAGTGTGACCTCCTACCATCAGACCAACTCTAAGCTGCATTTGGTACGTAAAATTCAAATAATAAGAAGAACTCATGTACTATCTGATAGTAGTGAGCTCATTCATTACATCTTTGTATAGCTCCCTTGGCTCTCGAAGATAATATATACAACTCAATTACCCTTCACATGTGAAAATATATACATGTCAACACTCTGAACCTTAGATGGATTTTGACCACCTTGTAAAATTCAAAACTAGTATCATATGTAACATCTTTTATTCCACCTTATGTAGCTAGAATTAGACTTGTTATGATGATTGCATAATTAATACTACACACTATTTACCAAGTAAAATGAAAACATCAGGTCAATCTCTCGACAGTCCAGTCAAATCCCTTTTACTGTAACTAGTCAGACTTCAGGATGTGGACTTAAGAATAAAAACCTTTTCCTCAGAATTCTGTGAAAAAATAAAACAGAAAATGCACCGAGCTAGCTTAGCTGAGCTGGTTGGGTTTCTTCCAGTTAAGGGAGAGGCTCCAAGGTCAAGATTCTCTAGTGTATATAGCACTTTTATGTGGGCGGGGAAATCAACAATCACAAGCAAGCGACAAAAGAGAAAAAATATGACATAATCTATCATTTTAGTTTTCTAGGGAAAGAAGGTGACAAAATCCACATCAGCAGAATAAGTGGTAGAACAAGCACCAAATGTCTTAGGTCTGGCATGTATTTATTGAAGATTGCAGTGAAAAGGTAATGAAAGAAAAAAAATACTTGCCACTTTTATTTGGCTGTTACTAGCACCCCGTTCCTTCACCATGTTAATTGCAGCAACTATTGTACCACCTGACATGATTTGAGACCATATTAGAAATGCCAACAGATAAAATATAGGAAACAAACAAATTTAAAATCCCACTGACGTACATTCCAATGTGTGAGAGATCCTATCAAACAATGTACTACAATATTTATTCAAGGTTGCACCTATTTATGATATCAGAAACAAAATGGGGAAAAAATTGTCTAAGGATGGGTACCTGTTGCAAGCATGGGATCTACTACCAGTACACGTGATCCCTCAGGGAAATTATCAGGCAACCTGAAAGACAAGGAGTTATGTAAGTTCATCACAATTCAAATGCTCAGTCTAGCTTCAAGGTAGTTTCATCAATTGCACAACATTAGCTAACAGAATTTAAACCAACGGTCTTGTTTCATTTATGATTATTTTAATTGGAAAAACAGAAGCCAAAAGACTTCTATATGCAATATTTATCCTTTTTTACATTGTTTTCATTAAAAATCAGATGGGAAGCATAGAGTTTACGAACAAACAGCCAAAGATCACACAGCCATGAAATGATTGTGAAATATTTACATAAGAAAAATAGGTAAAGGGAAGTATGAAACCTCTTCTTACTTGTTCAAATATATACTTGGTTGAAGTGTCTCCTCGTTTCTGCTTATTCCTACAATCACACATAAAATTATTGATTAAATAAAATGGATCACAAGAATATTGCTGAATCTGGCATATCGCATAAGATGATCAGAATGAATGTATAGTAATCCTAAGACAATGATCACATAATTATTGAAGTTGTTTACAGTGAAAGCATTTCTCTTACAAAAAAATTGGTTTGATTACCTAGGTGGTAAGTTTTAGTAGCAGGCAAGATAGATGATGCATGTTCAACTAAAGCCAGTCCAGCTCTAAGGATGGGAACAACCTGCAAAACAAAAAAATACCAAGTATTAATCTAAACTGTGAAACCTCATACTCAAGTAACATGTAGAACATATGAAAGTTTCTTACCAGTAGGCGTTAATCACAGCAAATAGCGACAGCTAAGTGAAAATGCACATGACCATAAAAAAAGACGCACTTCCAATGAAAAAGTAAAAAGTGAAATGAACTAACCATGACAGGCTCTCTGGGATCTATAAACTCTACAGAGGCAACACCCATTGGTGATTGAATTTCTCCAGAAATAGTAGGCTGCATCAGTCAGGGCACTATACCATAAATAACATATACTTCCATTGACTGGCATGTACACCAACATCAAGACAAGAGAAAAATGCACCCATCCAGATCTGGACGCCAAAAGGATAAGAAGGGAGGTTTGGCGAGCATAGTAGGAAACAGACAACATTATATATAAACTTCAGAAATCAAGTGAATGATATATAAAATGTAGGAACTATTTCAGATTCAAGGAGATAAACAAAGTTTTCTTTGGCAAAGAAAAGCTATGCCACTAAATTTACAAATTGATTCTTTATAGAGGTGGGACACTAATCAAAACTCAATGGTCGCAGTATACAACAGTCAGATACATCATAATCAAACAGCGCCTTTTCCCAACTATTTGGGGTCCGCACCTTGGCCCAACAGTTTAAGGTCAGTGACATGGATCTTATGCTTCCACTCTAGCCTATTTTGTGCTAATCTTTTTGCATAGAACATATTAAAGGATTTTCCTTTCATGAATCCAGGAAGTGGTTCCAGCTAAAAGATAATTGACTAAATATAGGTCCTACTCCCTGCTTTGTCTATAAAGATATAGATATGAGCTATACATTACATATTAGTATACAGTACTACTGACAGACATACCCAAAAATCTATCCGATTGCTGGAGGGTCAATAGTTTTGTTTTCTGTTATTAGTGAAGCCAAAGCCCAAAGGCACTGCAACCCAGCTCCATGCATATTTTCCACTAAAATTGCAGTTTTATAACTAGTCAGTGGATTAAGCTTGTACTACAGCATCCGGATCCGTAGAATCCAATAGCATAGAATTGCAATAAGGGATTTTAATTAAATGTGATTTGGATTATGTTTTATGTCAAGACATTGTTCACATAATCTGCAATAGCCGAGGCCGATAGAGTATTGACCGTAAATAAAATTTTCCTATAATTCCCGCTCATATCTTCATCTCTCCAACCTTGCTATGTGAAAACAGCACAGGCTATGTTCTAGTATAAATGACACGGGTGGCAGGTATAAATGATACAGGTAAATCCTTGTATACCATCCAATGGTGGCATGGTCCTTTCCTTCTTTACCAACTTGAAGCATCTTATGCTACAATAGAAGCATCTCTTTTTTCACGCAGCATTAAATTTCCATAGGTTCGTGGAAGTATCAACTTACCAACCAATCTCTTGAAGCTTCATAAATAAGCAACCTACCGAGCTCCGCAAGCGCATTCTCTATAACAGCAGAAGCAAGTATATGATTAGAAGCCCACTTGAACGATGCATCTTAAATGAAATACGTATTCCACAAGTCGTCAGGCAAACACAATGTTTCTTTAAAGATAAGAAACAACACCTACACGATACTTGTCAGATTTTACATGATTGAATAGACTAATGATATCAGATGATTAGCTACAAATGTACAAGTAATGAACGTCGAATAATCAAAGTTAGACGACAGACAAGAACCCAATTCCCCTACACAACACACTAAACCACTCACGCTGAGACAGCGATATTAAAATCCTGTAATCCAAAGTATACAACATGGAAAAAGCTGTACAAAAAAATAAGATTAAACTTTTCTTACTGAAAATGGGGCAAGGTGTCTGCTCGTTACGAAGAACTGAAACCCAGTGCTTTATCAACGGATGCGGAGGAACATAAACCTGAATTGAATCCAAGATAAAGCCCACATAGATATACTAGTAGACAAGGGAAAAAAAAAAGACAGTATCCAAGTTCGATATACCAGCATCCTGTCGTCGTTGACGGGCTTCTTGTCCATGGCCGTAGCCTGCGATTTGGCGACGCAAACCAGCTTCCGCCGAGAGAGGGATTGAGACCAGACCAACTGAAAAGAGTAATTATTTTTGTCAAAATGAGGCAATGAATGAAGGTTTTTGAGTGTAGAAAAAGGGAGGAATTGCCTTATGGGGGCGGCGGAGGAGACGGTGGAGAGGAGGGTTTGGGGGGGCGAGGAGGGAGGAGGACGGCAGGTGTGTCAGTGTCGGCAAGTAGTCGATAAGCGCCATCATCGGACCGGAATTGTCGGAGTCCGGAAGGGAGGAGAGAGAGAGAGAAAGAGCGAGCGAAAAATATGGGATTTGATGGGCCGGAGCCGGGAATTGATTGATACAAACTGATATCAGACCATATGCTGCTCTTGGCCCAGAAAAGATAGGAAAGCATTGATAAACTAATATGCGGCTCATGGCCCAAATTGAGCCCTTACTTCCCAAAGTTTAACAAAGCTGTCTGCTTATGTGGCAAATTGACGTGCCACCTTTTAAAAAGCACGAACAATTACATGTTACTAATACCAAATCAGCTTGGATTCCCGCACACATCTAGGCTAAATAGTTTTTATTTTTTTAGAAAGACGTTTTTTATAGAACGAGACAGAGATATCATGATAATTCTTTTCTATTTACATGGTTCTTTTACTTTAGAAAAATATTTTTATACAGAATTACACAGGTAACAACATAGTTTTTTTTTCTGTTTGCATGGTTCTTCTTGCTTTAGAATGACACTTTCTATAGAACTACATAGAGATAATAATACAATGAAAAGTATATATAGAAGACAAAGAGGAAAATATTGGCTGAAAGTAATAAAAAATTTAGGAGTCCAACGGTCCAATTTTTTGAAGGATACTAGGCTTTGGATTAATAGAGAAAGAAATGTTTGTTAATTAAAAAAAATTGGTCTCCCACAATCTATTACTCCCTCCATTCCAAAATATTGTGTATATTTGATAAAATTCTCATTTCTATTAGACCATAAAGCCTACAAGGAAGTCACGTGATTTCTTCGCCGTAATATCCCGTCCAACTCATATGCTCATTCACGAACCAAGTTCAAGTCAATCCTTCCAACTCTCCTTGAATTTTGGAAAGAGGAATCACGTGATTTGGCAAAATATACACAATATTTTGGAACATTGAATATTTCCAAATGTGTATAGTATTTTAGAACGGAGGGAGTATTTGAAAGAATCCTTAACTATGGAATAAAATATTGCACAAAAATGGATAGCAAACTACTTTTTGGTTTGCTATTTTCGAGAAAGTAAAAAGTGACTTATTATCCACGTGTAAATAACGTATCATATTAGAGATGGGTGTTTGTCAACTATTTTGTCAAATAGAGTCGTTGAAAGTGTTATTAAAATTACTGTTGCTACTGTATTAAGGATGAACTGTGTGTACCTTTTGCAAAGATGATAATAAAGGAGAAGAGTTTATGATCGAATCAAGCGAAACACTTTGTCCTTAAGACAGAATTCGCCCTCCCTACGGTGCTTAGGACTCTTGGGCGTCTGCCTCCCAGGATAAGACGATCAACCACGCACTGTAGGAGCACTCCAAACAGCACGCGCAGCGAACCACAAATGTGTAATACTTTCACAGAATGAGAAGAGGAGGAAGAAGAAGATGCAGGAAAAAAAATCCGTTCTGAAAAACCCGTTTTTTACAAGCTTTATAGAAATCCCGTTGAAAACACACTGTTTCCCGTTAAAGCCTGTTGAAACCCTTTCCCGTTAAACGGACGCGTCCGTCCGTTAATGGTCATAATAAAACGGACCCGTTTTGGTTGAACCAAAATAAATTAGAAAACCAAACCATTGAATTTGTCCCAAAATAATATTTTCTTGTTGACCCAACCCGGCCCGGCCGGCCGCACGTGCGAACCGAACCGAACCGAGCCGAGCCGAGCCGGCCGGCCGGATGGATGGCGGCGGCGGCAGCGCGCGCGCGCGCGTGTGGGTTAGCCCACCTAGGTGCATGGGTCCAACATCTCTCTCCCCCACAAAAGTGGGGTGGCCCTTGGGCCTAACTTATAAGGCCAACCTTGGACCTTATATACCATCCACAACCCATCCTTGGTGTGGATGTGGGACTATTCATCCTTCACCCAATTCACTCATTCATCTCATAGTAAGTGGGTTTTAAACATGGGTTAGTTTTCTCTCTTTAATACCCAATTATGGGTTATAACTAACACCCACTTCTAACAATCCCCCACACGAATGAGAATTGGCTGGATAACTTATGCAAAAACTATGCAAAAAACTTGTGAAAGCAAATATTGAGAAGATCATGCATGGGGGAGAGGTAGCTTTCGGCTTTGAACCTTCCCTTGTGAAGACTATCGGGTTTACTGGCTAATCAGTGAATGTGATGTCTTGAACTGTTCAGCCGTTTGTGTAAACCAAGACAATAAAAGTCACACAATCACTTCTCAGACACATTGAGGTTCTCATGACTTTGTTCATTTTGGCCCCGAACAAACCTGGTTTTCATGAGTGCTCTAGAAGATTTAGCCTTAAAATCCTCATAGAAGTGGCCCCTTCCCACTCATATAGGTGATTCTCATTAGGAGCATCCTGCAATACCCCACTTGAACTAAGTCAAGCTATGAGAACCATTAAAAGCAAAGCTTATCCTCATTCATTCAGCAGGCATCACTTTCTTATCATAGGAATGGGAACGAGATTTTATCTCCATAGTGATTCCCCTTGAATCCCCCACAATTCGGTTGTCCCTTTTGAACCTAGATTTTGGGATCTCCAGTCAACTAGGTTGGGTTGCCATTATGGTGATTCTTAATGTATAGGCTTCAAGCCCATTCCCCTCGATGAATTGCTCACTTGTTCTTTGGTCAAACCCTTTGTAAGCGGATCCGCAATATTTTCTTTTGACCGAACATACTCAATGGAAATTATTCCACTAGAGAGCAATTGTTTTATGGTATTATGCCTCCGACGTATATGTCGAGACTTACCATTATACAAGTTACTTTGTGCTCTTCCTATAGCAGATTGACTATCACAATAGATACATATAGGTGGCACAGGTTTCCCCCACATTGGAATATCTTCTAAAAAATGACGAAGCCACTCAGCTTCTTCGCCTGCTTTATCAAGTGCAATGAATTCTGATTCCATTGTGGATCTTGCAATGCACGTTTGTTTAGAAGATTTCCAAGACACTGCTGCACCTCCAAGAGTAAAGACATATCCACTTGTGGATTTTGAGTCTCTTGTATCAGATATCCAATTTGCATCACAGTACCCCTCTAGTACTGCTGGATACCTTGTATAGTGCAGTCCATAGTCTAAGGTATATCTTAGATATCTAAGAACCCTGACTAGAGCCTTCTAGTGGTTTTCCCCTGGATTGCTATTATATCTACTCAGTTTACTGACTGAGTATGCAATGTCTGGTCTCGTACAATTCATGAGGTACATGAGACTTCCAATAATTTGAGAATATTAGAGTTGTGATATGCTCTCACCCGTGTTTTTGCTTAAATGCAATGTCACATCCACAGGTGTTCTCGCTGGACGATTATCATTCTCATTAAACTTGTCTAGAATTTTTGCAATGTAATGAGATTGAGATAATACATATCCATCAGATGTTCTAGTGATTTTCATCCCTAGTATAACATCTGCAACACCCATATCCTTCATGTCAAACTGTTTGTTTAACATCCTCTTAGTAGCTTTAATGATATTATCATTGCTACCAATAATGAGCATATCATCCACATATAGGCATACTATAACATAGCCTTCAGGTCTAGCTTTGACATAAACACATTTGTCACATTCATTGATTTTGTATCCATTTGACATCATCATTTTGTCAAATTTTTCATGCCATTGCTTAGGTGCTTGTTTAAGCCCATAGAGAGACTTAACAAGTTTGCACACTTTGTTTTCTTGACCCGGTACAACAAATCCTTCAGGTTGTTCTATATATATTTCCTCATTCAAGCCACCATTCAAGAATGCTGTTTTTACATCCATTTGATGTATTTCAAGATTATACAAAGCAGCCATAGCAATTAACATCCTAATGGAAGTTATTCTTGTGACTGGTGAGTATGTATCAAAATAATCTTGACCTTCCTTTTGCTTGTATCCTTTAATAACAAGTCTTGCTTTATATTTGTCAATTGATCCATCAGCCTTCATCTTCCTCTTGAAGATCCACTTGTATCCGAGAGGTTTACTACCTGGTGGTAGATCTACCAACTCCCAAGTGTGATTTTGCATAATGGATTCAATTTCACTATTTACAGCCTCCTTCCAATATTATGCTTCAGGAGAGGACATGGCTTCCTTAAAGCTTTGAGGCTCATTTTCTAACAAATAAGTTAGAAAATCTGGACCAAAGGATTTTGATGTTCTAGCACGTTTACTACGTCTAGGTTCATCATCTTCTCCCTCTTGGTCTTCACTGGTGTCTCTTGCAACATCCAAAGTTCTTTTAAGAGAACTTTCATTTTGTGTAGAATTCCACGGAAAAATATGTTCAAAAAACGAAGCATTCCTTGATTCAATCACCGTATTGACATTTATATCAGGAATATCCGATTTATGAACAAGAAATCGATATGCACTGCTATTATTGGCATAACCAATAAATACGCAATCAATGGTCTTTGGTCCAATTTTAATCCTCTTGGGATTAGGGACCGCCACTTTTGCTAGACACCCCCAAACTTTTAAGAAGTTGTAGGAAGGCTTTCGACCTTTCCAGAACTCATATGGTGTCTGCAAGGTTTTCTTATGAGGTATTTTGTTGAGAATATAATTGGCTGAAAGCAAAACTTCCCCCCACATGTTCTGAGGTAACCCAGAACTGATTAACATGGCATTCATCATTTCTTTTAAACTTCTATTTTTCTGTTCAGCAACTCCATTTTGCTGTGGAGAATAAGGTGCCGTGGTTTGGTGTATAATACTATGTTGTGAACAGAATTCACCAAAAGGTGATTCATATTCCCCACCTCTATCACTTCTTGGAACTTTTATTTTATTGCCAAGTTGATTCTCAACCTCTGTTTTATATAATATAAACATGTTAATAGCCTCATCTTTACTTCTCAGCAAGTACACATAACAATAACGAGTGCAATCATCAATAAATGTTATAAAGTACTTTTTACCTCCTCTTATTTGAACAAGTTTTAAGTCACAGACATCGCTGTGAATTAACTCAAGAGGTTCAGTACATCTTTCAATACTTTGGAATGATTTCCTTGTTAATTTAGATTCCACACAAGTTTCACATTTATGATTAAAGTCAATATTAAATTTAGGCAGATATTCCATATTAATCAATCTACGTAAAGCATCATAATTAACATGTCCTAATCTACTATGCCACACATCACATGACTCAATCATATAAGAGGAAGAAGTATTCTTATTCATAACATTAGAAACAGATACATTAGGTAATACATTGAGCTTGAAAAGCCCTTCATTCAGATACCCTTTTCCCACATACATCCCACCCTTAGTCAAAACAAATTTGTCTGACTCAAACACCAACTTGAAGCCATTCTTGCTCAGCAATGATCCAGACACTAAATTCTTTCGAATTTCTGGCACATGCATCACATTGTTGAGCGTAAGTTCTTTGCCCGAAGTCATCTTGAGCACCACTTTTCCAATTCCTTCAACCTTGGCAGTAGAAGAGTTGCCCATAAACAGTTGTTCACCATTTTCCACAGAGTGATAAGTGGAGAACATCCTCCTGTTTGAGCACACATGACGGGTAGCCCCAGTATCCACCCACCATTCTCTATCATTAATCATATTCACTTCCGAGATCACAGCAGAAAGGTTGATGTCATGCACATTGGTGGAGAGATTCTCCACTTCAGTCATGTGGGCTTGTGCCTTCTTCTTCTTGAAACCATCTTGTTTCTTTCGTTTGTAACAATCCTTAGCCTTATGGCTCATCTTGTCACACACATAGCACTTGCCCTTGAACTTGTTGTTGTTGGAGTCATTGTTTGACTGACCCCCAGGATGCTTCCTCTTTTTGTTGGTAAAGTCATTGCTTTTATGCCCTTGTTCCACAACATTGACTTTGGCCTCCATGCCATGACCCCCGATTTTCTTTTCAAAAGAACGGTTGTCCTCTTCAATCCTTAACCTCACAATCAGATCTTCCAAGTTCATCTCCTTCCGCTTATGCTTTAAGTAGTTGTTGAAATCCTTCCAGGATGGTGGTAGTTTCTCAATTATTGCTGCCACCTGGAAAGACTCACTTAAAGTCATATCTTCTGCATGAATTTCATGAAGGATAACTTGTAGATCTTGAACTTGATTGATCACAATCTTAGAATCCACCATTTTGAAGTCCAAAAATTTGCCGACCACGAATTTCTTCGTTCCAGCATCTTCAGTTTTGTACTTCTTGTCTAAAGACTCCCACAGTGCCTTAGCACTTGTCATCGAACTGTACACATTATATAATGTGTTGTCCAATCCGTTAAGGATATAATTACGGCATAAGAAATCTGCATGTTTCCATGCATCTACTGCCGCAACAGCCGTTTTGTCTTCCCGTTTCTCCTCAGTGAGAACGGTTACTTCCTCTTTAAGGAATCGGGCTAAATTCAGCGTGGTAAGATAAAACAACATTTTCTGTTGCCATCTCTTGAAATCCACACCACTGAACTTTTCTGGTTTCTCCCCTTTAACTTGAACAGGAGCATTCACCGGAGTGGGAATTAGTATGGTACCATCAGTAGCCATTTCTGTAACTTTGCAAATCACAGAAGATTATCTTAGTAAAATACAAAGTAATTACAGTACAGCACAGTAATCATAAATAACAGTAGTGATTTCTGTCTTAAGATTGTTATTAAAAATTACTGCTGCTACTGTATTAAGGATGAACTATGTGTACTGCGTCCGTTAACCATTGAATTTGTCCCAAAATAATATTTTCTTGTTGACCCAACCCGACCCGACCCGACCCGGCCGGCCGGCCGCGCGTGCGAACCGAACCGAACCGAACTGAGCCGGCTGGCCGGCCGGACGGCGGCGGCGTACGCACGTGTGGGTTAGCCCACCTAGGTGCATGGGTCCAACATCTCTCTCCCTCACAAAAGTGGGGTGGCCCTTGGGCCTAACTTATAAGGCCAACCTTGGACCTTATATACCATCCACAACCCATCCTTGGTGTGGATGTGGGACTATTCATCCTTCACCCCAATTCACTCATTCATCTGATAGTAAGTGGGTTTTAAACATGGGTTAGTTCTCTCTCTTTAATACCCAATTATGGGTTATAACTAACACCCACTTCTAACAGAAAGTGCCAACTCAGCTTTAACAAACCCCATTGGAGATGCTCACATTTGTTAAATAAAGTTGTTTGAGTTGCTTACTTGGCAAAATTTGACAAGGAGCTTGGCTATGTGGCAATTTTACAAATAATTTTTCAAAGTGAACTCCAATCACGTTTGTCAAATGTGTTATTCTATTATTATATCTATCTCAATAGGTCACTTTAAAATTTTAAAAGTAAAAAAATAAATAATTATCTAAATATAAATTACATTATTGTTGACATACAGATTCTCTTAAAGATAAACAAAAGTAAGTAGAAACACTCGTATTATGTAACTAACAGATAAAAACATAGTTTTTTTCTATTTTCATGGTTATTTCGCTTCAAAAAGACACTTTTAATAAACTAAACAGAGATAAAAACATAGTTCTTTTTTGTTTACATAGTACTTTTGGTGCAAAATGATGCTATGAGAAAAAAAAGAGCCAAAGTTGAACACGAGAAAAAACACTTGTGAATGATGAGTATTTATAGAAGATAAACAGGTAAATGTTTGTTGAAAGTAATAAAAAATTTAGGAGTCCGACGGCCCAATTTTTTTAATGATACTTTGCTTTGGAATTAGAGAGAAAGAAATATTTGTTAATAAGAAAACAAAAACTTATGGTCTCTAACAATCCATTTTTAAAAAAAATCCTTGATTACATAATAAGGTATTACAAAAAATGGATAGCAAACTTTGAGAAAGCAAAATGTGGTTTGTTATCCACGTGTAGATGGCATAGCACATTGGAGATGGGTGTTTGTCAAATACCTTGTCAAATAGAGCAGTTGAAAGTGCCAACTCAGCTTTGACAAACCCCATTGGAGATGCTCTAATAATCTTAAATTTGGAAGGGAAAGGTGCTCCCAAACAGCACAAATCGATTACCCTTTGCATGGGACTCTTGGGGTTCGAACTTGAATGAGCAACTATTTCGTACCCAAAAAAAATAAAATGTGCTTTTTGACGTGGTCATTTCTGTTTGAGATGCATAAGAGATTTTCAACCGGCAATAATTAATTAAGTTAAAAAAATGCTTTTTGAAGTTCAAATCTTCTAATTAATCTGCCTTTTATTGCTCTTTTCAAGTATCATTTGCTCCATGCAAGATGATGACTGCTAACAAGCATAAATTTTACAGCAACATTGGGAAGGTCATGGCTAATAAGGAATCAACAAAAACGAACTTGTTCTTGACGGTCCCAAAAAAAAAAAAACAAAAACACACTTCTTCAAAAGATGACTCCAAGGCTTTTCAGCTGCTCGGTAATCAGATGTTAATTTCTCATCAAAGCTAGCTCATTTTTTGTTGGTCTCTTCGAGAATCGACAGCAGTCTGAGTAGTTAACAGTTTACCAGCAAACGGTTATTGATGCAAAGATAGAAATGTAGAAATAGCTACTGATGTGTTGGAACAACTGACTGACTCTACAGGAGTTCTCTCGTTTGGTGAAAAGAAGGCCTCCCACACGTAAGAGTTCAATGGCAGCGTATGATTGTACCAAAAAAAGGCAACACATGAAGACTACAAGGCTGGAAAATAATGGAAAAAGAGCAATGAAAAGAATCCAATTGGTACATTCAAAATTTTTCCTGATTACGTTTTCATATTTCGCCATCCCGAAGTTCTTCAAGGCT
The DNA here is from genome assembly GCA_039654745.1 of Houttuynia cordata. Lineage (NCBI taxonomy): Eukaryota > Viridiplantae > Streptophyta > Magnoliopsida > Piperales > Saururaceae > Houttuynia > Houttuynia cordata. Next base: position 24,989,024 of record CM077506.1, read on the forward strand.
TTTGTACGGGCTCTTTGTTTCATGAACGGCAAACTCCCCACGAAGTAACCTAGCCTGCAGTATTTAAAACTAATTATACACCGCATAATGAAATCTTTAGTGTTTCTCTCATGATGAATTGGTTATTGAGAAGATACTGAAGTATGTGCAGAGGATTTACATATGTACCTGTGGAATTTGAGAAAATTCTGAGAAGATATCTTGAGAAATGCTCCAATCGAGTATGTCAAGGTTTTCCTTTATCCTGGACACATTAGTGCTTTTCGGTAGAACACTGTGGCCTGCCTGGATGGCCCACAGCTGAGCAACTTGTGCTGGTGATTTGTTAAGATTTTTGGCAATCTCTACTAGAATTGGTTCCTTCGGTGTCTGACCCTTGACCATGATCCTGGAGATCCTAGTGGGGAGTATGCCTTGACCAGATAAAAACGCAACAGTTATCAATTTTTATAGAACAAATTGATCTAAAGATGGGTTCCTCTCGAAATCATACCGAGATATGAATGCCAGTGGATTTGTAGAAATTGTGGAGGGCAGGCCACTGCCACGGCCACCTGGTTCACTGCCCTGAAGCTTCTTTGTGGAGAAATTGCTCACACCAATAGCACGTGCCTGCCCAGATGCGTATAAGCCCTCCATGGCAGTCCATGTTCCCGGCAAGCACAAGGGAATCATTGACTCTGGATCCCAGCCACGGGATCCCAGTTTTGTCCGAAACGGCCAATGGAGCTGCGAGTATAATCAAATTCTGTCTAATCACTACTGCTCTTACTTTGTTTATTAAAAAAAAGAAAGAGAAGTCCATAACTTCATGACACAGATGATTTCAGTAGATAGGAAGCATACAAGATAGAGATCGAGATAATCGAGTTGCAAGTCCTCTAATGTCTTGCTAAGAGCTGTTGAGACATCCTCAGGTGCCTGATCGCTACACCTTTAGACGAACAGGTGATTCATCTTATTAAGTGCATTTACAGAATTGGCGCACTAGGGATGGAACAGGAAGACATACCATATTTTATATGTGATCCATATCTCACTGCGCTTCACCACCCCACTGAAGAATAGCTGTTTCAAAGCTGCCCCAACCTGATCCAGACCCAAAAAGGAAAATGAAACATACTGTTTCATGATAGTTCTAATTTATTCCAATAATAAAATCAAATGCAAACATAAAAACGAGTGTCTTACTTCTTTTTCATTGTCATAAACTCGAGCACAGTCAATATGCCTGTATCCAGACTGCAAGACATCATGCAAAATTCAGTATATTTTTACCACCTTTTATTATCTGTGGATCACTTTCTCTGAGTATTATCATGAACCGATTGCGGAAAAAAGCCACACAATGAAGTCAAATGGTAAAAGAAAATCCAACAGCTAAACTGAAGTCAATCGAATTCTCGCTAAAAAATAATCACCAGAAACAAAATCTAGGTTCCTAAACATATTCTCTTTGACAACTAGAAAATGAAAACTAAAGATAAATTACCTTAACAGCGGCAACAACCGCAGCGCCCAGGTCTCCTGGTGCTGCTTTCCACGTTCCCAATCCAACTGCTGGCATTTTAACTCCAGTATTTAGCTCAAAATATTGAGTCCCGCATACTGATTTCTTCTCACCCTCCATTGACGCTTGGCGCGCAAAAGAAGACTATTTAAATCAATCCCTGTTCCTATTAGAAGATCAATTCAACCACAATATTTCGAAAGGGAAATCTCCAATTAAGCAAAAGGAAGCCATCTACATATCGTTTTCATTATATCTCATTTCGATTCTGCTTTCATAGTATGAAAACTGAAGGTTCATCATCTCATACAACTGAAAGAAGTTGACATTTCAGGAATTCGATTCTACCTGAATGGACTTTTTGTTGCACAGGAAGACACAGAGAACGAAAGAGAGGCACCTTGATCGGAAGAGATCCTAGAGGATTGAGAGACAGACCCCTCTCTGTGTTTTAATCGTTGCGGGGGGCGAATTATCCTCCGATATGGGCTACAAGCCTACATATGACCTGTTCCTCGTTCATTGACTCCCGCTTGATTCTCACGTCTTGTGGGGGTTCTTCTGCATCTTACATCTGCCCGGTCATCGCGGATGCCTCTTCGTGTGTCCTTGACAGCATCAGCACAGGCCAGTTAAGTTACCTGCGTGTGTTAAGTGCCCAGACCAGAACAGAGGGGCTCGTGCAGGAGATGTGGTCTTGTGGAGCTTACAAAAGGGACATAGCTATCTCCCTCGCCTCTGTTTAACGAATGAGTTTCCCGCCTCGGAGTCAGGACAGTGTCCCCTAAGAATGCTTCTTGGTGTGCATTAGATTTGGATCCGACCGAGCGTCAATGCAGGGAGCAGGCGGGTTCAAAATCACCCGCCACAGACAGCTTGCAGCAGCTCGGCGCATGCCGACGCACAACTTTTTTCTATGGTGATATAAGTCGCAGCTCCAATTTCCAATTAACTGAACTACGCCTGCAGCCGGAGAACGAAATGGATTCTCTTTGGCCTTGGATAATCAAATATGTCTCTTGGGGACATACTGCGCTCACAAATTCAAGTAATACGGAGGAAGATTGATACCAAATAAGATGACACTTCGCATTCATAATCGAAAAAGGAGATGGTTCAAATATGCTTCCTCACTTTGCCTCTGAAAATGAAATGCACATATGGAATACAGGGATGCCGATCTCTGGAGGAGATTGATTAGCCTCCCAAAACAGTTTGAATTAGAATCCAGTGACCCATAGAGAATGAAAAAGCAGCACAGGATGTTCATCCAACACACAAACAAACCCGGTGCTGTAGCAGAGCAACTGAGCAAAAGCATGTCCCAAAGGAATAACCTAAAGCAAAACTTACACCATACAAGAACCACGACGATAATTAGAGCATAGTATTAAATACAGAACAAGCCCAGATAGAAATAAGTATAACCAAAATAGCCTATCCTCCAATCCCTGGAAGAGCCAATACTCATCCTAAGCAATATTCTGGAGACCATATCAGCAACAAAATCTCTATCATTCTCAAACTTGAAAGATGTTACAATCAAGCTCCTTAGGAATTAAAAGAGGATTATTTTAAACTACAAAAATTCAACAGTATGATTTTCACTTCTCAATGAAATTCTCTAACTTCTGCAGCCACGTCAAGTACTCTCTGCTGTCTTTGTTTATCATGTACTCGTACAAACAATTAGTTGTTATTGCCCTGATATCTCTCATCTCCAGGTATCTGTGGAAAGCCTTCTGTAAATTCTCATCCAATTCCCTTCAAAGTAATAAGATAACAAAATGAGCTTAGTATGAACCAGTTTAAAACAAAATCTCTGTTCAAATGCATAATCACGAACAAAAGAGATTTCAGACAACAAAAGATCATCGCAAATGTGAAAGACCAACACTAAAGTGCCCCAAACCCCTGACAATCTAATAGTCTAATTATTCATATAATTTTCAAGATGGCTTCAGTAAACAGAAATTCCAAGAAACAGGCAAACGATCAAAAGGAACTTACTCAAAATCTGGACCTTCATAAGTAATCTCATCTTCTGAACTTTCCGGCATCAAAACCGACAAACTGTCAATAGCAACTTCATCAGGGTAGGCTGTAACATCAAACTTCAATGACGGACCGCTTCCTTTCGAGATTAACACCGTCAAAGGAATACTACATTGGCTATTGTTCTCATTGGCCCCATCATCATCACCATCATCTTGACCCGTAACAAGGTCAGGCATGTGAACCTGAACAGTGATGGTCTCACCATGGTATTGCCTTTTCAGCAAAATCATCGCCTCCCCAGGATTGTCCTCAACCGTAAAAGGGAACCCTTCCGGAATCTCTTTACCCTATTAGCATAAAAATCTTATAAAAAAGACCCCATAAAACAGGAGAAATGGTTAAAACAGCTACTCTACATTTATTCTTATATACTCCTTCCGTCCAATGAATCCTGTCTGCATTAGAAAATGAGTTAAATTTATCTCGACTATCAAGCCGGTACAAAAGAACAGATTTTTCCCCCCTCTCTGCCATGGTTTTGGCCGAGCGGGAGCAAAGTCAGCCATGTAACGATGGATTTGTGTTTTTTCAAACACAGACAGGTTTCACTGGAAGGAGAGAATATTATACTCTCTCCGTCCGGAAAGAGATACGTCGAGTGTGGAGAATTGAATATTTTAAAGCCACATTGAACCACAAGTGGAATAGCTCCTCCACGGCTGAGAATTAAGCCTAACTGCACCTACCTTTTTCGGACACATGAAGAAGTGAGAGATGGAAGGAGTATATCACACAATTATCAATGGAACAATAACACAAATATGGACAACACAAAGTTCACTTTCAACTAGGCTCTTATGCTACACAGTAAGCTCAAGTGCACAAAAGTAATAATCTTTTGGCAGAAAATGTAAGAACATGTCCATGTATTGCCTCACCTGATCGTGGTCATCTGAATCCTTGGCGCATTGGATTTCCGACTTGATAATTTTCAGAAATTCCTCGTCGGAGCTCGGCTTTGCAACGCTGGAAAGGAATCGTTGAGAAAGGATCGCCGGAGTTCCGGGGAGCCCCTGGGAGAAGCCATTTCTTAGAGGGAAGAACCTGGAGGAGAGTGGAGCGCCGGGGTTCCGAGCGGCGCGAGAGAGTAGAGGCGCCGCCAGCGAAGCCGTCCTCCGGAGAACGCGAGCGAAGGCCATGGCTGCGACTGTGGAGAAGCAGAGAAGGGTCGCTTCTAGGGTTTTAGAGAGGTTTTGCCATTTTTCTCTGTGCAGATTTGGGCTTTTAAGCCAGGGTTTTAGAAACCGGACCGGTCCGGAGGTTATCCACTTTCTCCCTCAGCCGGGTTCGCATATTTTAATTTTTTTGTATGCTCTCTCCGTTCAATGAAGCCTGTCTGAACATACACCGATCCATAAAAAATGCAGATAAGCTTTATTGGACGAATGGAATGGAATGGAATGGAATGAGCACGCTATAGAGTCCAATAAATTTTACTCGTTTTCAAATACAGATAGGCTTCACTGGATGGATGGAGTGGAATGAAGCATATTAACCTTCTTTTTCCATTTCTTACATAGTGAAGTTCACGTTGCGGAAAGAAGCCAACGGGCATGAGCCAGGGCACAGAGTCCTTCGTCCAAAAGTTATATGTCCTCACTAGAAAACCCAACTAAACTTATTTTAGTTCATTTTAGTTTTATAATGAGGACACATATTTTTGTGGGGAGGGAGTATCTTTTTTTCATAAATATTACATAATGGAAATGAAGCAAGTTTGGTACTCAAAATTATCCCCCCCCAAAAAAAGTTTGGGATTCGAGGTGCAAGGTGCTTTATTATCTTATATGTGAGCTGTGCAAGAGTGAGCCGGAAACAATTACACATATTCTGGGGCTGCCCTTCGATCAAGGAGTGTTGGGCTGCACAGGAATGAGTGATTTCTTCACTAGATGTGCATGGTCATTAGCCTCGAAGCTAATTTTCTAATAGAGCCTATTTGCTTCTATGGAGGGTAAGCTTTCATAGTGCAAGCTAATCGACAGATGTGTAATGACCCTACTATATTTGAATACGTCCTTGGAGGCAATACCAAAAAAAAAAAAAAATCTTGGAGCACTTCACAAACAGCCAGGAGTTGCAACTCTGTATATATATACCATACCAACAATATTTACACTGAAAACTAGAAGATATTACATGGAAAACAACATCCACAATCCACACAACAATTTTAGGATGACCAACCGAGATGAAACACGTCACCTTAGCTTAAACCCTTTGTGACTTACTGGAATTATTCCAAGACAAGGGAAAAAATTATTTATTACATTCTGTGATTTGAGAAGGGAAAAAGGGAGACAACTCAACGCCCATTATCCTGAAAGTCTGAAACAAACGATACTTTTTTTGAACAGAAGGAGGTGCAGCTACTCCAACAAAGCTTCCTTCACATAACAATTTCAGGTTTCAAAATGTTAGACTTAATTTCTTTGTGAGGAAGAACCACCCCTCCATTACTGTAAATTTCATCGCATACATGGACATCTTCTCCAAGAATGGTCATGTTGTCAATGCGAGCCCATTGCCCAACTCTCGAGTGCCATCCAATGATACTGCTGGAGATGCAGGCATGTTTCTTTATGCGCACTCCACGCATCACTGTGCACCTAGACAGCCTCACACCCGGTTCCACAACGCAGCCTGCTCCAATAGCCACATCAGGCCCAATCAAACAGCCCTCTCCAATGACGGCACTCTCATGGACTAGCACATTCCCAACAACATGAGGCCCAACAGCCAGCTGTGAAGGGGATTTCTTGCGAAGGGAGTCTAGATACAGTCTGAGGCCCGTGATGTAGTCCTTTGGCTGTCCAATGTCCATCCAAAAACCTGGCAAAACCATGGCATATAGCCTCTCGTCTGCAGCAATTTTGGGGAAAACCTCCTTCTCAATTGAAGTAGGCTTTAGTTGTATGCGGTCAAGAACACATGGGTCTAATAAGTAGATTCCAGCATTAATTTTGTTGCCGACAAAAATTTTCGGTTTCTCCACAAATCTTTCAACTCTTCCAGTTTCTTCATCCATTACCACAACACCGTATTTGGATGGCTCATCAACCTACAAAAAGAATGCCAAACACTTAATCATGGTGAAATTCTCACCTGAAGACATTTACAAGATAATCTCTGACTGAAATATTACCTTGGTGACCATTATTGATGCTTCTCCACCGTGTGCTTTGTGAAATTCGATCATCTCCTTAAGAGGGTACTCGCTGATAACATCACTATTGAGGACAAAGAATGGCTCACCTGATTCATCTAAAAGTTTGTCCCTAGCAAGAGCAAGGGGCCCTGCTGTCCCAAGTGGCTCAGTCTCTCGTGACATAGTAATTTTAATTTCAAGCTTAGTCTCATATTCCTTCAGGAAGTTAAGCATTACCTGAAAAAATCAAAATACAAATACAATCCCTTAGATCCAGATGCTTGCAAATGAAAGGATCAATTGAAGTATGTGGGTTAAACTCTGTCACCTCTGGTTGGTAACTGATAGCTAAAACAACTTCGGTAACACCAACAGCCTTCAAAGCTTCAATCTAATGAAAAAGCAAATAATTACAACATCAAACAGCTGGAAGCAATACTCCAGAATAGAAGTAGAAAGAGAAACAACAAAATGAGGTCTGCGAGATGCAGATAATAAGGGCTTGTAAAATTTTGGTATAACTAGCATGCTTGCAGCTTAGGATGCCTATTTTTTCTCAGAGGAGAACATATATCACAAGCTTGTAGTAACAACTCAAGAGAGAAATATTGTTCTGTTCCTCTGCAACCTAATTTTTATTTATACCTGATGGAGGATCATGGGCTTATTCGCAAATTCTACAAGAGGCTTTGGGAGAGTTAGCGTCAAAGGCCTTAGACGGGTTCCAAATCCTCCAACGAGTATAAGGGCCTTCATGGTGAGATCACAAGTTCTGCAACTCCTGCAAATCAACCTATTAAGCACTTGAACAAAGGGCAGAACAAGAATTGACAGTATAATTGATTGATATGTATCTCCAAAGGTTTATGGATCGAATCCAGCAGGCAACACCTTCAAACAGGTATATTGACCTCAGGGATGTAGAAAACAAAATCAGTGAGAGCAGGAATTTATTGCCTTGATAAATGGAATTCAATTTGATTTTAAGAAGAACCGAAGATTGATCATGGTATGGACGAGGGTACTAGACTATTATAAGTAGCACCATGGATGGACTACACTAATGGAAGATGTCCTTTTGCTCGAATTGCCCGCGCAAAACAACAACGTCCAGCTAAAATACAGGTGTAAAATGAGATAGTTGACTGTAGAATGACAATACAAACACCATCGCTGTTGCAAATTGTGGTGAATCTGGTAAATATTACTCTATCGATCTCTTAAATAGACATGATAACAATGCGTAATTATAGAAAAAGTGAAGATAAGTAGGTAGTAAAACCCTAGCTTAACAAATAGAGGTAGTAAAACCCAATAGTTTATAAAGAGAGATTAATTAGCCCTAGCAACAAGCAAAATGAACGACAAGCGGAAATTCATAAAAAAACTGAACAAAAATTCAGAAGCTTTCGTCAATGAACAAAGAACAAACAGCCAGACAACATGCTTACGCCACGATAACAGGTGTCGAGATTCGAATACTAACACCGGAATCTTCCGAAAACGATTCCGAATCCCCCAATTTCAAAACCACCATACTAACAAACAAATTAAGCTAAAAAAACATTCTTGTATAAAAAAAAGAGCTAAAAAAAAATTCACGCTTTCTCTAAATGAAAGAAGATGACTTCAATCTCGTACTTGCAGAAAGCATAACAAGATCCAGTATTCAATGCTGCAATATGTCAACTATCTAAACTCTGGAATCTGCTGTACACATATAACTAAGATCCAGCCATTAAGCTTTCATATAACCAAGAGATCCTATCTTTAATTCAGACCATGCTAGACTATTCAGTCTTAATGCAGCAATAAACAAGAACTGCAGCAGGAAAATATAATACAAAGATACAATCACGAAAGAGATTGATTCCAATCAGCTCTTACCAGAGAGATGTTCAACTGCTTTGGGTAGCAGCGGAATTTGAACCGCGTGAGCGAGCGACGCTGCTGCTGCAACTCTCTTGTTTTATATATATATAGAGAGAGAGAGAGGAGATAGACGACGCGGGCGAGACTGGCGTTGATAGCTTGGAAACGACGACGACTTGCTAGTTCCTATGGACCAACCCAAACCCACTAGTGACGTGGTGAGGCTTCAGCAGCCGTCGATCTCATGGGTCGATGGTGAGATCGACGGTGGCGCATGCTAACTCAAGTTAGCGACCACTACTATGGATATCCATGTGTAAACTAATCGTATTTTTGTTGTTATCTTGGATGTCACTGTTGTTTCCTTTTTAGAGTCTACTCTTACCTCTTTGAAGTTTAAGTATATGAGATGAGTTTACATGAGATCGTTCTCATATAAGGAGCATGAGGCCAATCTTTATTGCCGTTAGATTCCAATCGGAGGGTGGATATCAAATCAGTGGGTAGGTGAGTGTGTCACATCAAAGAGTGGGTGAGATCATTACGGATATTTGTAACCTTCAGATCAAGATCCAACGGCTACGATTCAAAGTGGCCTCATATAAGCAATATGAGAGCGATCTCATTTAAACTTTTCCCTAAGTATATCCTATTTTATATACTCTCCCCGTCCAATGAAGCTCGTCTGGAAAATGCAAGTCCCACGTGACGTGGCTAATGTGCTCCCTGAAGACCAACTCTCTAAATTTTCAATCATTTTGCAATCCAGACGAGCTTCATTGGACAGAAGGAGTAGATGATAAAAAGTGACAAGAAGTGTATTGTGTAATTTAGGAATCAGTATAAGCAATAGCATTCTTCAACTGAACTCAAGATTGAATTACATGTTAGAGCTAGGAACAAGATCTCAGCTGGTAATTTAATTGCATCAGCCGATCCGTCAGCCATGGCCCATCTAGCTTAATACTCGGGAGATGCTACTCCTTACTGCTTTTTTTAGCATAAAGTACTTTTACTCGTTGGATTGTCAGAAAAGAAAAGACATTTTTAGATTCTTTCAATTTCAATGCACATTAACATGTCAAATTGTACTCACCGAGGTCTCAGGTCGACCACATTCTTCTATACATGTGCCTAATCTTAGGTGGATGCGGGTTGTACATCCACGTTAAGCTTGTTGTGCATGTTCATAAATTTCAACCCCAACACTTAAAGTTGAGAATTAGCTAATAAGAAACTTAGGATTGGTGGGTTTCCACGGCTACATTGTCAATGTACACATCTTTATTACGTTCTCTGCGTGCTACCTAATTGTATAGAAGGGTTTTGACTTGACTTTGTTTTCCTTTGCATCGATCGTACCTTGAGTGAGACCATGGAATTAGGTCACATGCAACTTGGCAAAATAGCTGGGATGGAATCTTATTTGGATCTCAAGTCAAACTTGTTCGCAGATGCTTTTGGCACATTGGACGCTAAAAGATGCAGGGTTGGCATCATACCTAACTGACTAAACGGACTGACACGGAAGCGAATGTGGTGTGTCCAACACCATGTCCGATAACAATGAGCTTCAGCTTCATTCTACAAGCTGGCAATGGTTATTTGAATTTTAAACAGGATTGGCAACCCATTAATACGAAGATAAAGTTCTCACGAAAAAATTACTTGGATTACCACATTGCTAAAATTGCATTCCCTTGCCATATAGCGGACGCGGACACATATTGGTTACCGGACAAACAATATCAGCTTACACCTCTAATCATCAACTGCATTACACCCTCTGAGACGATGGTACCAAAAAGACAAGGAGAAAGAGAAGAAAACGAGATAAGTGTGTGGCAAAGTTTTAGACGAAATTTGTTGACTTGGGGAGGTGGTTCGTTTTGTTGGTTCGATTCAGTATCAGCGTTAGGCATACTTTTGAGCAACATTAGAGATGTTCCTCTTGGTGCAGCCAGCCAACTGCGACAGAAGAGGTTACGACATAGCTCTGATTGTCACATACGGCTAGGACTTCTAGACGGGTTGACATGGATCATGTCAAACAGTAACGCATTGTATCAATGTTTGGCTGGATCTACTTAACTTCAATGCTCTGTGGCCTAACTGGTCATGTTGTTCTACTTTCTTTTGCCACCGCGTTCCGTCAACAAGCCATCTTTACTAACAATATTGTACCCAAGAAAAAAAAACAGTGTTTAACTATCCACTTTCTCTCTCAATTTGATGGTAATATTATTAGCAATGAAAACAACTACAAATTTGATTAATTCCCCCGGAGAACTAAAAAAATAGAGGACAATACATCCTTCTTAGCACAGATTATGCAACTTTAAAGAGTGTTTCTGGAAGATAAAAGAAAATTCCTCCTAGAGTAATACTCCCTCCGTCCTGCTTTAAGTGTTTGAATTAATAAACCTGATATCTACTCTTTCATCTAGTTTCCAAGTCTCAATTGCATGTACATGGGCTTAATTCTTTATCATTTACATATAGGAGCATTACTTAATTTCACAAGTGGGCCTATTTTCTAATCATGTACATGTTACTTCGCATCAGTCACAAGTGGAAATCTAAACTGCTTGCTAGCCTTTTTTTTTTCATTTGGTACAACCTTACAAGGCATTATTTACTGCTTATGTAGATGCAAAGTCTTCGATGATCTCATTACAATTGGTTTATCTCTTTGTCAATCTCTCTTTTGTTTGTGGGTAGGTAGGTTTTTGTTGGCTAACGATGTTTTTTTTTTCGGTTAGTAAGTGTGAGCCAAAACATGGATGCATTTTCCTCTTAAATTGAATTGCTTCCATTACAGAGGCAACAAAAGTAAAGACATATTGAGTACATATCACTTACACGAACAACTTTACAATTTCAGAACATATATGGATGCCCTCGTCTCTTAGCCGACCCTGATAAACCTTAAAGGAAGAAGATTGATGCTGTATTACATTCGAGACTAATGTTTAACGCGACCATCACTGTTGTGATCACGTTGACGCAGTTGGGCATTATGTAAAGATTAGGAAACCTTCAGACAAGTCGACAAGTGGTAGATTGACGAAGGGGAGAAGTCTGAAGAGTCACTGAGCCCTGAAGCTGGGATACTGCAGTTGTGAAGATGCAGTCGGCTCGGATGAGTTGCATTTCCGAGCTGTGTAATCTTCCTGAGTCTCCAGGAAGTCTGACGTAGGATGCTGATGGAGAGTCGTTTAGCCAGGACCCCGTCAGGGAAGCTGAGCCTCCCTTCCTGTATTGGACGATGGTTCGGTAGACGAATGGGATTAAACCCTCCATTACCACAGCCGTTTCAAGCTGAATATAGATTCTCTTTACTTTTGGGTTGAGAGAGCTAGAGGCAGAAATACTGAAATAGAGACTGATGGGTGATGAGCAGTTGGCAGGACTCGGAGAAGGGCTTCATGATTTAAAAAGGCTGAAGGGACAAGGTGATCGTTTAACGATGGCTAATGGTATTGGATAAGATTGTGTGCCATTGGTAAGGTTCGACTGTGACAACTAAATTGTCAATACAAGAGAAAGTGGCCAAAACAGGACCTGTTTGGTTTGGAAGCTCTCTTGCCCCATGACTGAGGTTTCAAAGAATTTTCTTCTTCTTGTGATTATGTATTGAGGGAAGCAGCTGGCTCATCTTTATTTCTTTGTTTACTGTGAAGTCATCTGGTTGTACTAACTTAATTTAGATCAAATAATGGTTACTTCAAGGACCTTCTAACTCTTTGATTGAACATGATAGTTATTTTAATTCGCTTCATCCCCTGTCAGCTAAATTAACTCAAGCATGTATGTTTAATTACTACTCCCTCCAGTCACTTTTAATAGATATAATTTTTTTCAAATGAACTAAAAATTTAGTGTATTTGAAAAAAAACTGTTTCTATTAAAGTGACTGGAGGGAGTAAATTAACTCAAGCATGAACGTTTAACTATTAATAAGGTGCATTTCTTCCTTTCTCTCTTCTTTGCTCCGAAAACTCCATCTCGACATGAGAATGAAAACAAACAAAAAGAAAAGAATAGGAGGAGCAGGGATAATAATTTTTTATTGAAATTGTTAAATATGGAGTAGAAGAAACCAAAATAAAATAATACTATCACATGTTGCGGTCTTGAGTTTGAACCTACACTCCACTGGCCAGTGAGCTTGTGGGCCTTAAGTGTTTGGTTTCCACATGGGCCGAGTTGCATGGCTCACTACCACGGCACCACATGGCCCATGGACTTCTATTCGATTTTGTTTTCGTTTACAGTTGGGCCTGCTCGCCTCCTCCTTCTACCATCTCTTTCTTTCTTCTCAAGCTGGCGGCCGGAAGCTGGTGAAGCTTGAAACCAGAAGCAGGGCAGATTGCTGCTGCAAGAGGGTTGTGGGCTTCTCTATAAATCCCAAATAAATGGTAAATCCCTTGTTCTTTTTCATAACCAAATAAATGGTATTCCTGTTCATGATCTTTTGAAATGATTCTATTTTGATAAATACTACATCTTTTCAATTTTATGTTCATCATGTATTTACTGTTCCGCCGCTTTTCTATTATACTCCCTCCGGTCACTTTTAATTTATACAATTAGTAAAAATAGTGTACTATCGTTCCCTAATTATTTGGCGACGGCGGCTGCGAGGGAGCGACGAAAGGGGACTCTACTGCACTGACAGTATAGGCTTTTACTGTGGACCCCACATCTCAATAAAATTGACCAATGGTCTCAATTAAAAGTGACCGGAGGGAGTATTTGGTCTCTGGATTGATAAATTGGCATCTTAGGTATTCATGTTATGATCTAGCAGATATTGTAGGTTTTTTATGGTTTTGGGTGATACTTGTTCATGTTTTGTGAATTTATTTTTTCGATGTTTGTATTTTTATGATGCTGGATGGGGAAGTTTTGGTTGTGTTTGGATTATAGCTTGGAACAGTTGCTCGTAAACAAGGTGAAGTTTACTGCTTTTATTCGTGTTTGTATAAGGGTTGCGAGAACTTATGTTAGTTTAGGTATGTCTGAAATTGCTCTTGGGCAGTATCAGATATGCATATCGAGGTGCAGATATGTTCTGTTTGGTTTTATACGTTATGTTACCTGGGCACCTGAATTTGTATGTAATAGAAAATACTATGCGATGGCTGCAATAAATTGCTAGCATTGTCTATTGCGGTTCTTCTTCTATCAGATGATGTTGTAGGGTTTGTCCTTGTAATATAATTCGAACTCGAAAAGAATTTATTTCATGACTCAGAGAGCTTGTGAAGAACTTTATTTCATGAGTTGTTCCTGTTACATACTTTCTAGTATTTACATGCTCGAGAAGTGAAGGGTTTTCAGTAGTTGTCTCTATCTGCTAAAAAATTTCGGTGTTAAATCTTTCGTCATTTTGTTTTGATTAATTTCCAACACAAAGGAAATTTTCATACATCTCCCTGAATATGTTTAAGCCTTGGATAGTTTTATATCTACAGTGGCTCTTATGGGTTTTGGCACTTGCTAGGTCAGTCCAAAATCTGTCAATAATATTATTATTCTTGAACAAAAAGGAAGATTTCACACTTCTTCTTGAATATGTTTTAGCCTGTGATAGTTTTATGACTATAGTGGCTCTAATGGGTTTTGGCCACTTGCTAGGTCAGTCCAAAATGTGCCAATATTGTTCTTCTTGAACAAAACAGGGGTGAGCGTCTGATTTGCTTCTGAATAATAACCTTTAGAATATACTTGGATGATGTGGTTTTCGAGTTGTTGGTTGCATACTCAAACTGCAGACATCTACTTAATATTTTCATGTTGTTCAGGTTTGTAAGTACCTTCTGTACAATTTTTTCTATATGTTCTGATTATTGGCTTTTATGTTTATCTATGCATTTACAGAGAACTATAGTCTGCATGCTTTGTTGAAGGCTTTTTCTTTATCATGCTGAATATACTGTATATGATTGGCACAACTTTATTTTTCTGAAATTTATGTATCATGTGCTAATATGTTGATGCAGGCGGCCAAGATTCTTGCCAATGTGATCGTAATGGGATCTGGTATATTGGCTAGAGCTGTAGTTCAAGCTTATCGTCAAGCTCTCACAAGTAAGTTTATGCCACAATGTTTAACGTCATTCATTATTATCATCAGACATGCTACCGAGTCAAGTTGAGTCAAGTTTTGGCTGGCTCCAGCTTGGCTTTTTAGTAAGGAATAAGGCTGGTCGAGCTCTCTCAATGGCAGTGAAGGCGAGCTCTTATTTTTAAACTTTAAGATAGTTCATAATACTGATGACTATTATTTCCAATATAGTTTTGCATAAACCATGTTTATATGTAAAACATCTGCAAAATAAGGCAAACAGTTTAGCTTTAGCCTTCCTCATGTTCTCGTGCTGATGATTTCATACCTCTCTACATAGAAATTAGGAGTACACTCCTAATTATTAAGGCTCTGATTGTTGAGTCCAAGGTTGAGCTTTGAGTTAAGCTTAGTTGATCGGCACACTTGACGTTCCTAATCATCAGCATCCATTGCCACTTTATCTTTACTAGCTGGGGTTGGCAAGGAAGGTCTTTCTCATATATTCTATTCGATAGTTGATTTTTTTTTTTTACTTCTAATTGATGCACCCCTTAGCCATGCTCCCATGTAAAAGCAGACTGGTTTTCATTGTTACCAACTTTGTGATGGAAGATGGCCATTATCAACCATCATGTCATGAAGCCAATCCACATATTTGGAAAGGTGTATGATGAATATGATGATGTTGAATCTTTTTATCATTGTCCCCTCTTCGGAGGGTTGCGTCAGGAAGGGCATCCGGCATAAAAACTTGTCACTAATGTTTCTTTGTATGGATTTTGTACCATTTTGATTCCGATAAGAGTCAAATGCGGTATATAATCCATGACGCCGACCCCAGATAGCTGGGATAAGGCGTATGATGATGATGATGATGATGAATTGATGCACCCCTATATCTTTCCTGGTTCGACCAGAATTAAATTAACAGGCTGAAAGTTGACGTTGGATCCTTTCCAAGAGGGCTCAAGTGAGTCATGGTTTCTTCTGAATCGGTCGTTTTAAACAGAAATGATCCTCCTACCAAATTTTGGAGTTTTGAAAATATGCTCTTAGTCTCCTAATTGGCATCTCACCTTTTGAATAGTAAAATCTTCTTCATGGAGACTGAATTGGCCGAATCATCTCATTCCATACGATTTATTTGTGAAATGTTTTATACCAATAACTGTTGTAAGCACTAATTTCAAGAATTAGTCCACATCAATGCCACCCAATCATAGCTCTTTCCAGTCCTCCTTGGCTTTCGTCTGTTCTTCATTACATCTCTTTGTAGGTGCCATCTATACTTTTCCCTTGTTTATAATAAGGCCAACTTTATTGGCTCCCCAGAGGGTCACTCCAACCGGATTTAGGGTCTTTTCTTAGCATGGTTTAATGGGACTTTATAGTTGCCTGTGCAAGAAATTGATTATTATCTTAGGCATGTCTCAAGATTCGTTGATTACATAGAAATTAGGAGTATACTCTACATAGATTATTCAGTGTATGTTGGAGAAGTTTGGCCTAAGAATTTAGTTGCATCCCCCATCTTTTTATTTCGATTACTATGAGTCCTAATGTTTGGCAGATTCTGATGCACAGTGATCAGTGTGAGCTGATTGGTTGAGGGCCCACTCATCTATTGACGAGCTGAACTCTTTGGACCTCCTTATTGAAGTGATTATTTAGAGTTCTTGTTTCCCAACTTTCTTAGAACTGAATCCCTTAAGAATAGGAGTTCATGCTTCTTATAAAGACATTTTGGCTTCTTGTCTGTAGCTTCTGAGAAATATTTTACCCTCCACGTATGACCAGTCTGCAGTGGACATTTATACCAGTGGGTTAAATTGATTCGTTCTTAATTAGTTTTACTTATATGACACCTATAAATGTGGATTAAAACTGCCATGCATTTCAGTTGTCTAGTTAATTGAAAATACTTTATAGGAAAATGAGTCATGCTACACCAATACTTTATGCACAACCACTGGAATCTGGGGCAAGCTTATGCGCAACCATCGGTATATAGGGCCTACATTTCCAAAACATGTGTGTTCCAGTTTGGCACAGTCATTAGGGTATCACATGGAAAAAATTAACAACCCATGGGCTTTAGCATTTTTCTTAAATAATCGGCCTAGCATTGGAATGAAGTCGACTCTTCCTCCTACATTGGAGGCATTGCATTTTAATAGCGTTTTTAACAGCCTAAATCTGGTTACCATGCATTATTACTTGAATTGTTGTTAATGATCACCTTGCCTACTTTTTCTTACCAATAGTTTTCTAGGCTCTGGCAAGGACAATAGTTGAACATGATCAAGTTGTTAATAGATATTTCAGAGCATGTATTAGATTTTTGAAGTGGAGTTGTTTGGCTGCCAACACATATATCTGCATTTATCAGATGCATCTAAAACTGGTGTCGCCCAAGAAACAATACAAAATACCGTGCGCCGGGGTAGCAAAATGATGGCCGAACAGGAAGCAAGACAGGTTTTAGGAGTAAGTGAGGGATCAACTTGGGAAGAGGTCTTGAAGGTTTGTCATGTCAATGCCAGTCATTAATTCTTTCCAAGCATTTTCATTATCACTTGAAAACTATTTTCCCATTAGTTTGTTCATTATCTTTTTTTTATCGTATGCATTACATTAAGTTATTTCATTTTTTGAAAAAAATTATGTAATAAATCCGTTGATACACTTTAAGGTTTGAAGCACGGACACAATAATTCTTAAAAACTATTGTATGCAGAAATATGATGTATTGTTTGAGAGAAATGCAAGGAGCGGGAGTTTCTATCTACAGTCAAAGGTTCACAGAGCCAAGGAATGTCTAGATGCTGTTTATCAAGGGAAAAATCCAGGGACAAGTTGAGAAAAACATTACCCGAAACCTACAACGCTGCCTGACCTGAACTGAAGTAAGTGGTTTTTTTTGTTTAGCCGAGTGATAGAATTGTTTTTTAATTGTGCTTACTTTGTTTAATATAAGTTGTCCTATTATCACTGGCCAAGAGTTTCTGTCACAGCCTTGTACAATTTATAACGAGATTGGTTTATATGAGATTGTTCTCTGATAAGGAGCATGAGGCCAATCTTTTGGGTTGTTGGATTCCGATCCGACGATGTTCAGTGGGTAAGTGAGTGTGAATCATCACTCACCCTTGTCGTCGTCAGATCAAGATCCAACTGCTATGACATGAACTGGCCTCATATAAGCTATATGAGAGCAATCTCATTTAAACTTTTCCCTATATAAATTGTTGACATACTGATCTATGTAATTTAAATGTACTGTAACAGCTGACTTTGCTTTCTTACAGGAAAAACCTTTTTGGCTATGATGAGTAAAACAGTGAATCTCTTGGTCGTCCAAAACATTGCAGGAATGGGAAGCATTTTGGTAGTAAGTTTTTATCTAGGCATTTTTGTACCACATTGTGTTTCCTTGTTGCAATTTAAGGTATAATGCTATGCAGAAATGAACCGACTTTTGAGATCTCACGGCATGCGTTAAGCTGGTGCTCTGCTGAAATGAATACTCGAAGAGACGTAATTTTACATATTGAATGACATCATGTAGAAGTTTACAATAGCAATATGCAGTAACATCCCGAAAAAACCAACTGTTTGGCAACTGAATTACCATCAAAGGTGAAGTTAGTCTCAACTAAAATAATTCAGGCATTTCTCACAGAAGAGAAGCTATATCGTTTGGATGCTAAAGAATAATTTTGCTGAAGTTTATCCCCTGGAGCTTCAGGCAAAGCGACCTGAATCTATTGTCAGCCTGAATTTTGGCTCCACGGGGCTTCAATGCCAATTCCACATCCAAAAGAAATCACGCTGAAGCATGTTGAAATGGGCTGAATCGAGTGTGAAGATCCCAAAAATCAAGATCCAAACCGACTAGCCTTAGCTCCATCAACAACTAGAACAGTGTATCGATTAGCAGAATCTGTACACATGAAGCGACGTTTGGATCCACATTTGCCAGGGAAAAAGGGCGTTTATGCATTTGTATAGTTAGGGAAGCGTTTGAGGTCCACCTGAAGGATGTCCTCCATTAACAGGTCGTCAGGATCAATGGCGCACAGGCATGTTCTGTGCGCTCCTGCAAAAAAGTAGCTTTTTGTTGGAGGATATCCTGGCGGATAACCTCCAGGCGTAAGTTGGATCTGAAAAGTAAACCTTAGGGGTTTATATCACTAAGAAAATTAGAGTAAACAACATGTACGTATTTCTTACAACCCAATTAAAATTGGGACGGAAGGGTCATATGCCCTGGATTGCAGCTTACTTTTGTTTTCTTTTTGTTTGTTTGGCCAAACTAATTCAGTGAACTATCATAATCACTTGCCAGATGTGTTTCCCATTGATCATCATAAAAACCTCCTGATTATGTCCTGTCATCAGTGAGCAAGATCGTTATTTCGCCATTTCCCTACAACTGAAATTTCCGTAGTATATGGGTTATCACTTTATATCACTGCCCATTTAGGAAATAAATATTTGTACAGCTGATGTGTACAGAAAATGTATAGGAATCTGCTGTACAAATATTGTTTTAGTAAATAAACCCTATAAAGGAGTTAGAATACTGTTCGAGTCTGATGCAGAAAAATTTGAACGTATCACTATGTTCTCAGCTTGCATTACGATCATGCCTATGCTTGGAGCTCTGCAGTTTAACTTATACAACCATTTAGGAATGTACAAGGAAATTCACATTACATCTAGAAGCCTCTCTACTCTTTTCCTAAAGAGGCAGGAAATGTTATCGTTTATGGCTACAAAGAGACAGAAACGAATGGATAATGCGAGAAATAGCCACTGTATATACATAAAATGCATGCGAAGCCGCATCATATGGATGATTCTAACTAGTCCCCGTGTTCTTCGAACAGATCTCTTAGTTGTTCAGAGGGTTGCCTCTAATTATCTTCACAAAATTGAGGGTGGTGCAGACTGATTTTTCATCTGACCGTCATAAATTTTAAGTAGGTGACTCAGCCAGCAGTAATGTGTGCCACCACCCGCATGCCACGTTCTTTGGTGTAAAGGAGTCGACCGAGACTTCAGAAGGAATGTTACGATCAACCACATCACCCAGTCCCAGCTGTACCACGCAATGAAAAATTCCATAACATACATTTCATTAAATAGAAGAATTGACAGAAATGAAGTTTTTCTCCAATTGTACCTGCCCATATTTGTTCCACCCCCAGCAAAACATTTTAGCATCCTCTACAATGAGTCCAGAAAAAAAAAGATCAGCACACATCATGGAAAGTATAATTCGACGTGAATTAATCTCAATTTAAGGAAAATTCAAATTGGCGGCTCAAAATATTGATAACCTAGAGCATCAAAGTGTGAATCTAGCCGCCATATGCTTGTACAAGTTTAACAGGAAGTGCATTTTTTAGTCACATCAAAAACAGATTTTTAAGGATATCTTTGCATTTGAGTCAACAAATTCCGAAATGTCCTTCCAGAATACATCTTGTCAAATTCTATGTAGGCCCAGACAATTTATCTTTTGCAGTAACTGATAACATATAACCTGATGATGCAAATTTACCCTCATTAGATAGACTATTTCCATAGCGAATTGGTAACATAATACAACTACAGCAGGAAAAGAGCGCACTTGACCACTCTCTTCAATAAGCTGTAAGAACACGCAGCTTAATCTGATCTCTAATCTTTTCAAAATCAGATATTCGACTCACTTTTGCTTGGAAACATCAAACACAATGTCGCTCCAAGTACTAAAAAATTAGAAAACAAAACCAGCAATAGTTGTACAACATATGCAATTGATGAAAGTGTGTCCAATATCTGATCAATGCGCAGTCTAATTACAGACTAGACTCACTTTTGCTTGGAAACATCAAACACAATGTCGTTACAAGCAATAAAAACTTATAAAACTATAATGAAAATTGGCTGACTGATTGTTCAACAAATAAACTTACGTGTTATTAAAGCACTGTGCCGAGCTCCACAAGAAATAATTTTGGCACTCTGGTTCTCCAAACTAGGAGCATCTAGGAGCCTTGGAAGGGTCTACAACCACCATAATTATCAATTACAGTTATGTAAACATAGTGTTCATTTGATCATTCCATGTCTTTAACAAAAAGGTGAATGCATTTAAGACAGTTACCTCAGCTTGATCAGAACCAGTACCTAGCTGCCCAAACTGATTTCCCCCAAAAGCATAGACATCTCCATCAGATGATATGCAAATTGTATGCCAAAGTCCAGTAGCTACTCCATGTATCTGAATACCCCGAAGGGATGATACACACGAAGGCTTCAACTCGTCATCTGTGCTCCCTTGTCCACACTAAAGAGTATAAAGAAAAATTATAACTAATATACATCAACATAGAAAGCCATATAGATTTCAAGTAAGAAACGAGAACCATGATTGACTGCATATAATGAAAAAAACCCCTTGAACTTATGCTATTTTTTTCTAATAAAAAAGACCATTATGTTTCCAGTTGCAGTATTGTTAGCAGAAAAGCCATGACTCCACAGACTCATTTATGTATATATAAAATGACAAAATCTAAGACACCCCTTTCTACTTCCAAGGAAACGGACTTCCTATTTATGTCCAGAGAAAATACGAAAAATAATGAAAAGAAAAGCTACACCATTCACCAGCAAACACAATCTCAAAATTCAACTCCTCTGAGCACCTAGTTCAGCTTAACAAGCCAGTTAATAGGCAACTGGTTAACATTCATTTACCCATAAAACAATGTCATCCTTCCTCAGAGGCATAATGCCACAACACTCAACTGTCACCCCGCATTTGAAGTTCTATTTGCCCAATGAACAGTCAAGATCCAAACAGAAGCTATGGAGGTCCTACGGAGATCATCACAGACGTATTACAGATGTAAGGAACAATACCCTTCGCAGAGTTTCTTATTTCCCACAAAAAAATAAATGTCCTGCTGAACAATCTAAAAATCCAGATATTCCAAAAACATTCACAATGCAGCAGGTCTTAAAACTTGAAAGTGACTTGGGAAAAAAGGTTCCAAAATGATCTTGATTAAACATAGAAATACGTAAAAAAATAGTATAGGTGTCAGTGGGAAAACTTGGAAAAATATGCAAAACTAGTTCCAAGCAATAACAGAGCTTCCAACTCCAGCACGAGCAACATATCGCTTAAGAGCCAGTTTGACAGATGCAGTGGAATAAAAAAACTCAGATATGAATCCCACCTGCCCGTAAAGTCCCCAGCCAAAAGCAAGAACTGTACCAGCATCTGAAATGAACAATACATAAAAAAACAGTAGTATTAGTAGAGGACAATGCTTCTCCAACAAAAGAATAATCCGAGAAATAGCATACCCGTGATGGCAACACTATGGCGCCCCCCACAAGCAATAGCCTTCACATAACTTCCCAGAGTCAAGCTTCCTCCATGAAGACCAGCTGAAAACTTTTCTTTGGTGTGATTCGAAGTCTCAATGCATGGAACGGGATGGGGAGAGGACACCATGCGAATGCGGGAGCCTAAACCTAGTTGTCCTTCCCCGCCATAACCCCACCCCCACACTTGACCCACATCTGAAACTTTGAAAGAACAACTTATCAGTGTCTTCTATATCTATAGTTAGCATACACAAAAATATAGGAGTTGAGACTAATGTCTATCCTTTCAAACGAAGCAATTTATGATCTAGAAGAAAGGTACTCTTTCATTTGTCCATAATTGCAGTGAGGTGATACAGTTCTGATTAATTAGAAAAGAACAAAGAATTACCTGACAATGCTAATGTGTGACGGCCACCAGCAGATACTGTAGCAATCCTAACACCAGGACTCAAAGTTACCAGACATGGTAGAGCTGAAAGAGTTTCTTCACCCGAAGACGAGCTTTCAGCAGCTTGCTTGGTTGATGACAACCTCCTGCGCTTTGTACTTTCTTCACCTCCTCTTCCATCAAAACTGGATATTACAGTGCCTGATGTTCTTGATACTTGGGATCGTGGGCTCACTGTTTCATGTGCATCATTTTAAAACCTGTTAGCAATAAGATAAAATTGAATTTTTTAGCATTGTGCAACTTAGGTTACCTTGTTCAATTAGAGATCCACTCTGCCTCTCAAGAGGATCTTTCTCAAGGCTCACACTTACAAGCTGATCACCTATCACCTTCCCAGTAGGGACACATTCTTTCCAGCCCCAAGTATAGACATCCCCATTATCTGTCAATTACAATAAAGTATTGATGGGTGGTTCTGATACTTCACAGGATGAAAGGACATAGAAGCACAGATATGGGAACAAGTAATATCTACTGAAAAAAGTTCTGTATGTCAGTCATATAGCAGTAAGTGTTTACCTGTAACTGCAACACAATGGGCCCAACCGGCTGCAGCTCTAACTATTGAAGCTTCAGTTGGAAGGGGAAATGCTTCCGGAGTTTCCTGCAAAATATCCAAGAAACGATCAGATATAATCAGATATATTCACAAACAGCTCAATAGCAAAGACCTCATTACCTCATGCCTTCCAGAGGTTACATAGCTCTGACCCAAGTCCTCAGATGAACCCCACGTTATCAGCTTCCCCACATCTGCACGTTTAACAATGCCATCATTATGCGATTAAATCAACTAAATTCAAGTCAATCATACTTAAAGCCAGAAGATGCATGGGAATATGCCCCATCACTCAATCTGCACCTGTCTAAAAAAGTGCAATAAAATCTCAGAGGTAAAAAGACAAAGTCGCGTGGAAATGTACAGTGGACTAGAACTAAACCAACAAATACAATGCTGCACTGCAGGAGACAATTTTTTTTCCCAAACCAAAAATTGACTGCGAAAGTATATTTATACACATACAAAGAAGAAGAAAACTCTAGTAACAGACGGTCAAGTGAAATGATTAACAATATATACAATTAACTCAACATAAACGCTTAGAAGACGCGCTCAGTGTGTTGAATCCAAAATACATCAGACAAGCTACAAGGCCGAATGCTTAGCATGTTTTACAGACATAATTGATAAACCAAGCAGAGCAGAACCGCACGTTTAAGCTCAGTTCTAATCATACTAAAATTGAAAACAACAAACAACTAACACACTGATGCTTAATATACTTCAAATTCTTCTCCAAAACCTCAAGCGCAGAAAAAACAAAAATCGAAATATACAAATTGTAAGGAAAAACTTAAATCCCGCAGACTACCGGAAAGAGCCATGGCGAAACCGCAACCCCCACCACAGACGTCCCGCCAAGCATCTCCCCCCGCAGAACCCGGAAGTCGGACAACAGTCGGAACCAGCAACGGCGATCTCTGCGGCGAAGTTCCGGGAAGATAACCCCACATGAAAACCGCCGCCTCCTTCTTCTCGTCTCCCCCGCCCCCGTCTTCCCTGCCATCCATAGCTCCTTCCCCAAAAGTCAAAAAGACCTCAACTTTGACAGAGAGCACATTCCCTCCTTCTCAACCATTTATAGCCGAATGCCGGGATTCCACCAACCTCCTAAAATCCTCACCATTTCTTCCAAACTGGAATTCAAACAGTGCTTATCTCCCGTAAAAACCGAAAACCCCAAGCTCGGCAAAAGCCCTAATTTCCCCCTTTCAGTCAATTTGGTTTGAGCTAGAGAGAGAAAGCTAGAGAAAGGACTGAGGAGAGGGAAGGTGGGAGGAGAGAGAAGGCGTATCATTTTCAGAGGAAGGGGAGAGCCACGTAGGATGAGTACGTGGCATAGTAGGACACGTGTCGACCGCAGAGTCGGTAGATGGGGGGAGCGATTCCTGGCCACGAATTGCCTCGAAGGTTCTGGAATGTGCGTGAGGGGTTGCGGGTCTGGGACGAGGAGACTGGCGTGGCCGGCTGAGGAACGGAACACGTGTAAGGCGATGCGAGTAATGATTGGGTGGGACACATGGCGCGGGGAGCGATTTCAGCGCCTCGCGCGCCGGCCACGTTCGGTACCACAGATTTCGCCGGCGTTGGGTCCCATTGCTCAGGTGCAGCTTAGGTACAATTTTCGTACGTGAGTTTGTTGACACGTACCGGTCTGCTGACCGTCGGTTTGAAAGGGACCCACTCTTGGTGTTTGAGGATGACCCGAGCTAAGAAATCATTGGATTAATAGAGATTTGGATTATTGTTTTTTCGGCAATATAAGGGATTGGGGCTGAACGTGAGGTGTAAAATCCATGTCACCAACCTCTATATGATTATGAATAAGAATTTGGATAAGAGGATCATGGAGGACTTTTACGTCCGCCCATAGTATGTTAACGAAAGCTATCCGTTCCATGCATGGTTTTCAAAACCAAAAAATCTCTTGTTTGAGGGGGATTTGAAAAAAAAATATATTTTTCAAAAGAATTTTTTTTTCAAAAAATACCAATATATCGGTCTCGGCGATATATCGGTAATATTTAAAAAATTTTAAAAATCCGATATTGAATAGTATTGGTGTATCGGTTTGAGCCCGATACCGACATATCGACGAGTTGGCATTCCATGCCTGGATGAGCTATGGCTCTGGTTAAATTACAGGACCCCATGCATCAAATGTTTGATGGTTGATAAACTTAGGAACCGCCGATTGTAGGACCTCTGTTTTCACTTACGGGGTTGATCACTCTAATGATTGTTATGAATGTGGGTTATCCAGTGGATAAGTTCCCATAGGATTAGCATTTTTCTTTTGTAATGCGAGTTGCTGATGTAATTAAGGAATGGCGCACACATGAGCTTATTTAGTCCTTTTCCTTGGTTTCTTTGCAACCTCAGGCATGTATAGAGCGAGTTGCGATCCAATGAGAAATCCCACAAGGTTCAACTTGGACTATTAATGTGGAATGCAACTATTAATGTGGAATGCAGTGAATATCGGAGTACATACAAGAAGACCCACACCTAAACAACGGGGGCAATAAAAGGGTAATCATCTCACACGAAAAAAGAGATAAGTTTACATGAGATCGTTCTCATATAAGGAGCATGAGGCCAATCCTTATTGCCATTAGATTCCGATCGGATGGTGAATATCAAATCAATGAGTAGGTGAGTATGTCACATCAAGGAGTGGGTGAGACCATTATGGATATTTATAGCCGTCAGATCAAGATCCAACGGCTACAATTCAAAGTGGCCTCATATAAGCAATATGAGAGCGATCTCATTTAAACTTTTCCCCACGAAAAAAAATCAAAAAGTTCTTTTTGGCACAACAAATATATTCCGTCTGTCCAATAAGCCCTGTCTGCATTTGAAAACGAGTAACATACATTATTAGACTCAAGGCCCGTACAAAGAAGAACAGTCCCCACCCACCCACCGACCTTTTTTTGTATTTTTAGTCGCGAGGGAGAAAAGTCAGCCATCTAACAATAGACAGTTACTGCCCATAAACTGTGTAACATGCTTCGCAGGCGGCTCTGCTTGAAATTGGAAGTAGACAGGTAGCTTTCTCTGCAACGGCCGCTAGCCCAAGCAGCAATTCGTAGATGAACGGTCATCTTACTTTTTGAAATTAGTTCTATTACATAACCAAGGTCAATCACTCATTACAAAATGCCAAAATGGAGAACACCCAGGCATCTCCCCTAACTTGCACAGCCCTCAGAAGGCATATCCTGGCATGGAGAAATGAATGTTAGTGTGCTACGATCTTCAATTACATCCGCCTGCGCATCCGCCTGGAGTTCAACTCTAGGGCGTCCATCAAGTTAAGCCCAATGTTGCTGCTCCCTGTCCGCTTCCGGCTGAAGTTCCCAGCATCTTCATCAACAGTTGCAATAGTCTGTAAAAGCTCAGATACAAGAGATGGGCAAGCCACCTCTAGGTGCTCAAAGCCTTCAGACTGCATCACCACTGTCAAATAGCCACAATTAACAAATCAAACATGAGAACCAAGCAGCAAAACACTGTGTCCCCTCAAATTAAAATTTGCACCAGTGAGTAGAGGAGCACAAGGGTACTACATTCCCAAACCATAAATTTCAATATATGCATTCTTAAAACCAAAATAATGATTCACAGCTAGTTCCTTATCTAATGTCTTCAACTTCTTAGACTCAGTCAAGAAACCTATAAGAAACTTGACAAATAGGAAAATGCCGTGGCACATGCAATCAGTCAATGTACTACCATGATGAAGGCATTAATCAAAAAAGAAAAAGAAACTCCACAAAAACAAAGACGATGCACTGATGCGCATTCAACTTCCTATAAAACAAGAGAGAACACAGCATCGGCAAGCTGGTAAGAAGTAGAAAAGAATAATTTAGGCCAGTGTATGTAATCTTGAAATTAATAATTCATTAAAACTGTCAGATTTTTGCACAGAAAGTGAAACACGGCAAAATAATATATCTTTTGCACTCCGCAATATTCCTAGAAAAATTATCCCCAAGAAAAAGTAGCTTTCAAACTATAAGAGCCATACATGCCAATGAATGGAATCAAGCACTTTCCTCAAGAGGTTCCTTCATAATTCATGAGTCTGGACCCCCCCTTTGCACTCCCCTCCCCTACCTCCGTGCAATAATGCTACCTCCGCCATATCAAGTGTCCTGTTGGGTTTTACAAAATGGGCTAATTTTAGCAAACTTTGAAAAACCCAATAAGATAATTAATAGGGAAAAGTTTAAATGAGATCGCTCTCATATAGCTTATATGAGGCCACTTTAAATTGTAGCCCTTGGATCTTGATCTAACGGCTATAAATAGCCATAATGATCTCACCCACTCCCTGATGTGACACACTCACCTACCCACTGATTTAATATCCATCCTCCGATCGGAATCCAACGGCTATAAAGATTGGCCTCATGCTCCTTATATGAGAACGATCTCATGTAAACCCCTCCCTAATTAATATGGGACAGAGCGAGTAGTAAAATTACAAAATTAGCAACACAACGTATAACATGAAAAGCTTTTAAACTCCTACCACAATTACGGGATCCATAAGCGAACAAACCACCGCTCAACGCATGAAACACCTATTTACTCTAATCCAACCACAATATGCAAGACAAGTAGGACAATCTATGTTGCCAGTCTAGCATCCAGGAAGCACCATGCTAGAGTCCTCCATTGAGTTCCACAAAGATGGAAAGTGTTGTGCACTCAGAAAAACCAATATTCACATAAAACTACATTATGCGCATACCATGACTTACACTTTAAATGTACACAGGCGATTCAAAGTAGAATAATGACTGTTTAGATATTCAGATGACATGCATCTTGAACATGCATATTGTGGGAAGGGTCCGTTCACCAGCATTTTAACAAGTGAGCCCCGAACAAAAGTTGCCAACCTACCTCCATTAATTCGAAGATATCACTTGAATTTATAAACATCAAAACCACAGAATCAAAGAGCTAAATACCTGACCACTTTGCAGCATAATAAAATATATGCTGTAAGAATCATCACCTTATATAGATATGAGAGTTTAGATTAAATGATATGAGTGCATACATGCTTCACAACCACAACATTCCAATAGATCCAATTTCTAACTTTTCTTAATTAATGCTTTTTAAACACAAGTCTGCCCCTTAGTTCATTTTGAAAAACCAAATGGGACAATTTAGTGGGAAGGAGGGAGTACAAGAGCTGCAAAAAGATTAAGGGTATTTTGAGACATCATTTGTTAATTGCATTCATGAGTTTCATCCAGTATCTGATGATCAATGCTGTGAATTTAAGAGGTACTTTCCTGATTCCGAGTTCCAATTACCCCAAGTCCAATTTATTCACAGGAAAAAAACATGCGCGACCATTTGATACATAAGAATGTAAAAATTTAAACCATGAAAAACATTTTTTAATGAATCCCATCAATATGATTCATCGGACAGGGTGCGGGTGCAATAGTTAATTCAACATCTGGCTATATCTGCTATTTAGATACGACACCTGACAGTGTTGTAAATTACCTATAATGATTAGGGTAAAATCTGCATATTCAATAAATAGGCTTCAAATATTATGTGATTTTATGTTTTATTATGTAAAAAAAATCTTATCAAAATGACGAATCTTTAATTCTAGAAGAACGACCAACCTCCAAGATTTGTGCGGGCCACCGCAAACTTTAGACAGACAGACTTCAGTTGAGAACAGTTATGCTGCTCAGCCAGGGCCAGAGTAGTTGCCACTGTATCAGCAGTGACTTCTTCACAAAGTTTTGCTTCACACAGTAGTTTTAGCCGGTCCAACCCGTAACGATCTGCTGCAGCCAGAAGATGTTGCACCAATATCGTGGACGAGCAAGTTGAATTTGAACCAGTGACCTCATGCAAATCAGGAAGCGAATCAGAGTATATAAAGTGTAGCATGGCCTGCAAAACATATATTCCATATCAATTACCAAAAGAAGGAAATAACAGAATGAGATAACCATTTATGCGGATTGAGGCAGGAAAAGTGTTCCTGTAAGCACGCTATAACTTCTCTCTTACAATGTCAATTTTTAATTATTACATGGATTCTTATGACACCAACAAACTCATTCAAATCTTCACCAAAAAATGGGGTAGATCAACAAGTACTAAGTGGATTTTTGGCACGATGTTTCCTTCAAAAACCTAAAATGATCATGTATAAAGCACATATAATGATTGTCTAGTGCAACCATGGCCTGTTTGCAGATATCCATCAATTAATTACATACATTTTGGGAATAGTTGGAGACAGACAATTATCTAAACAAGAAAATGAACAAGATAAGAACAATACATTGGTGCTTGAGATAGAGAAAGTACCTTAAAAACAGGAGGAGCTATGTCTTCCACAACAACTTTATCCATGTTAGGATTTCCAATCGGACCAAAGAATTGGGCTCGAAATACTGGGGATCTAGCAGCAAGGATCAGTTTGTGAGCTTTGAATACCTCCTCTCCAACCTCAAAAATTACGTCTGAAGCAGTTTCAGAATCTAAAAATTCTTTGAAGCAATGGCCTAAATCTGATGGTGGAACACATATAGAAAACAGTTTGGGTCCTTCGATTCTGGTTCTCACAACACCCACAGTACAACGCAGTACAAGGCAATCATCCTTTACGTAATCAGAAGTCTCTAATGCTAATCTTCTAAAGAAACGCTTATAGCCCCTAAAAAAGGTAAAATTTCATTAGTACAAACACAACGTAAAAAGAGTGTACATAAGTTTATGCTGCTGATATGAACAAGTATCATCCATGAAGCACATACAAATTGCAGTCAATGTATAGATATATAATCCACCTAGAAGAGTGAAGAGGTCAAAATGCATATAAATATTTGCGGTTTCCTAATACAGACAGGTAATTTTTAACAGAGGGAGTACTATATATTCAATTCTTATACTAAAGAAAATAAATAAATTCAAAACATGAAATGAATACTCCCTCCGTTCCATATTTTGTTAAATGTTCTGTTTGTTTTTCAAAATGAGACACTTAATATGGGACAGAGGGAGTATACAATAAGCTTCCACAAACAAAGCTAGTATCATCTAGAGCTTGTGTAAACAGCATTACACTTGTGTTTACACATTATCATAAAATATATGGGATGGAGGGAGTATAAAATAAGCTTCCATAAACAAACCTAGGCTCCGTTTGGTAGCCTTAAATTGGGAAATCTCCACCAAATGAATTTCAATTCACTTCTTCCGGTGGCATTTCCTGTAATTTTCAAAAAAAGACTGCAGTTTCGTCTTTTTTCGGAAATTACAGGAAATGCCACCGTGACCTAAATTCTTTTGGGAAAGTGGATTCTTGCCAACTTGATTTTACATTAATTTACGCTACTTCAAAAACAAAACAGGCATTAACCATTAACTTGATTTTACAAACATCTTATTACACATGCATCTCTGTCTAATAGAAACATCTCAATAACAGCTGCAAGAAAATGCGAGCAACTATAATACCAACAAGCATGAGCGCTTGAGAATCGAACACCCCATCATAAAACATATCTGGTTCTACTGACATCATTCATCACTTCCAAAACATGTACAGAGATTTCTAAGTTAACGGAAAAGATACCGACAAATACGACACGTACCACATGCTTCCTCTGTACTTCAAGGTATACGGACCACTTTCCAGAGCCCGATCAAAGTGACTATGAACTTTGTGCTTCCCATTGCCGCTCTGGTCCAACAAGGTCAGCTCAAACAACGCCCTAACATCGGTGCCATCGCTCGCCAAGGCAACGAACACAGAAACGTACATCGAGTTATCCTCGGGGTTCTTGCCATCAGGGTAGAAGTAGACAGACCAATCGTAACCCCCGACTGTGAAAATGTCGCTGGAAATGTACTTCCCCGGCCCCATACCTTTCGCAAGGGAGTACCCCTTTATCGTGTAAAGATGTGAACCATTCGTCGTCCCGTTCACCGACCTGGAGCACGAGTCATTCACAGAGTCAGCCTTGAGAACCAAGCACGAGGGCTTCCTTCGCACCAGATCCACCTTATCATCATCCATACCAAAGAATTCGGCCACAATTCCCCTCCGTCTTCTTCAAGATTTCCCTCCCCTTCCTCAAATTCAAACCAGAAGAAGAGCACCGCCGGACCAGTGAACAAGATTCCGCGCGCGCAAGCAAGAGAACTAACACAATCTAGAAGCAATTGGGAGAGGTCTGTGCCCACTAACCCTAGCTTTTTTAATGTGGGAGACGGCGAGGAGGAGGGAGCGGGGGATTTGGTCAAGGGAGAAATGGGCGGCAATTGGGCCGGTGGACGGTTCGGTTCTGGAAGCTTGGGGCCGCCGCCGGGGAGTCGAGATCAGGGGAGAGAGTTCAGATTAATGAAGCGAAAAGGTTGAAGATGAACACACGCTTCTATTATGTGCGTCGTCGCGCCATAAAAGAGGGATATAAATGGCGAGGGGTCACCTCCCCACCAGTGCCACAAGGTGTCTACTAATATGCCGAAGTAAATATATGGGCACTGATAACCTTACGTCAGATTCTTACACAAATATCGTTTCCCTATATATTAGCAGTGATAACCCTACAGATTCCTACACATTTCCATACACAGCTGAAAAATGTGTAAGAATCTGGTGTACAAATATCATTTCCCTATATATTACTACTCACGCTCCAAAATACTACTCCTTCCTCCGATCCGAATTACTGTGTAATTTTTATTAGATCGTGGGGCTCACATCAGGTCACGTGACCTCTCCCACTGGATGTACTCCTTCCAACTCGCCTAGAAAGTAGAACCTCCTTCACCCAGAACCTCGTCGACGCCGTAATGCCAAAGACAATGTGTTACAGCCCGGTAGCGGCCTCGACCAGAGACGGGTCTTTTTTCACCGGTCTCACCTTCTCCACCATGACGACGGGGGGGATAACGGAGGAGGAGGAGGGGTATTGGCAGAGGAATTCCCAAGCATTGAATTATCATATATCTTGCCTGTCGAAATGGAAAATATCAATGAGATCAAAAGTTGAAGTCAATTCCATTGAATGAATAACTTGTCTCAATAAAGAGCTCCAGGCTTTCCTCCAAATAGCAAATCTAGGCATTTTGGTTAACGGAGGTTGGCTGGTGGCTGGTAGCTTGACCCTCCATTCCCGGAAACAGAAGCACGACTCCTTCTCCATCCCTTCTAAGACAAACCCGGATCACCTTCCTCCCTTCCTCTCTTCTCCTTCAATCCTTCCTTCAAGGAAAACAGCCCAAAGGTAGCTCCTTTATGGCCCTTTGATTCAGTTCATTTCATTTCAGTCACTTTCTTCTTTTTAAGTACAAAGGACAGGAGCGGTGCTGGCTTTGGTCATTTCAAATGGGTGGGCAAGTTAGTGAAAGTCTGGGAAGAGTGTTGGGGAACCCTACTTTTGTGAGGGTGAAGGAGGGGAAAGCTTTACCGGTGTGTCTGGATGGTCATTTTTGTTGAAGCCAATGAACCTCTCCTCTTGCTGCTGCCGCTGCTTCCTCTGCTTCTTGCTACTGCCATTAAAGCTATCCATGGTATTCTCCTTCATATTCTCTTTCATTTGAAACCTTTCATTTGCTTCTTCTATGAAGAGACTTCCATTCAGCCTCTTCTGAAGCTTTTGACAAAATGTACATTGCTCTCCCTCTTCTTCGGAAGGGAGAGTTGGTGGATAGAGGAGGCTAGCTAGCTGGGCTTTTGTATTGAGCAAAAGGGGGGGGGGGAGGATGGATGGAAGGATGGAGGTGATTCAAATATAATGGGGAGGAGAAGAGAAGTGAGCATGGGATATTTGACTCGTGGGAAGGAAGGAGGAGGGAATGGTGGGGTGGAACAGGGATGAGGGGAGGTAGCATGGTTCAATTGTTCTCACAAGCATGGAAAATCGTCTCGCCGATATATCGGTATCGGACACAAAGCGATACACCGATACCACTTAATCTCGATTTTTCAAAATTTTCCAAATATCGGCGATATATCGGTCTCGGTATTTTTTTAATTAAAAAATATTTTTTTAAAAAAAATTTAATTTTTTTTTCATGTTTGTTTTCTATCCTAATGTGCATTTTTATGCATATTTTGTAATGTATTCTTTGTTTAAATTAGTATAACTCATTTTAGAAGTTAGATTGTGAAAATATACGATAAAAACTAGTTTTTAACGACCGATATTTTTTTAAACAATATCTCCGATATATCTCCGATATTTCGTCTCTTTAGCCGACTAATATTTTACCGATATCCGATACGACATTCCATGCTCACAAGACAAATTTCAAATGTACACAGTAATATGGAACAGACAGAATTTCCAAATGTACACAGTAATTCGGATCAGAGAGAGTATATATATTTGAAAATTATCACTCTTCTAAAATATAAAATATAAAATATAATATATATTTGGCCTAGTCACATGATCCCTCCTCTTTTTTTCCCTCTGGTCGAGTTTAGCGAGACCGAGTGAGTAGCGCTTTGTGTATCCTCGTCGGCTCCCTCGTAGCCACTGTTTGGTTCACTGAATCGGCCTTCTGCATGTAGGCCTTGAAATCGAAAGATGCCATCTTTGCCAAGTTCTCAGGCTTAGCTTCGAGGGTCTCCTCCTTAGTCAAATGGGTGGCCGAAATGGAGGTCCTAAATGACAGTTTCGACCGGGAATTGGATTGGAAGAACAAGCCAAAAATCGAAAACGAAGAAGGCGTGGAAAGTTGTTTTCTAGCATGGTTGTTGTAGAAAGAGCCGACGAACACAGAGCTTGCTTTGGATTTGAGTGAATTGATACTAGGAGGAACCAAAACCGAACACATATTTCCCAAAGAACCCATTTTGTATATCAAAAAATTCAGCTAATCTATCTTCTTCAACCTCCTCGTACTACTTTGAACTAAGGCACCAGCACCTCTTTGTTATGTTCTCTCTGTTGTTGTTTTTTTGTCTTTCTGTTGGTTTTTTTGGACAAGGGATAAAATAAATGACAGGGAAGAGAGGGTGGTGGTGAGAGAAAATGAGCATTTTTTTGGGGGGGACGCGAGTGGAGAGGATGCGAGTGACCGTGTGGGTGGTGCGGGAGACGAGGAAGGAGTCAATGCAATGGCAGCGGGCAAGGCGGGTGGGGAGGAGGAGGAGGAGCATTTTTTTTGACACCCAATATATAGGTATATAGGCCGAGCTTTGTACTAGAAGCCCAAAGCTGCTTAGTGCAAGAAGCATGTTGCCATCATGCAGCCTAGTATTTGGTAGTCCACTTCTGTTTTTTTTCTTGGCTATAATAGTCCACTTATGCATGTTGTAACTCTCAAATTTAAGTGTTTGAGTCCCATTTAGCCCGCTTGTAAAAAGTATGGTTATGCAACCCTTGGCGACACCTTCTGCGGCACTGAGTACATTTGAGTCGCCTAATTTGGGCAAATGAATCCAACATTTGAACGTCCACCCTCTCACTCTTTTTTATGGCATTCACAATTGTAAGTTCTGAGTTTGTATAGGGATATACTAAAAGAAAGGGCAATGGATGCCTTAAAAGAGAGAAGATTGAAATGGATACATATAATTGATGCCAAAGAGGGAAGGGAGATTTGAGAACTTTGATGGGGAAAGATCCATGTCATCGACCGTTAAGTGTCGGAAAAATGTGCTACTTGATTATAGTTACATATAATGGGATTGACTTAGATGAACTTTAGATGAATTATGAATGTGAAGTCCTAACAAACGCTGTAGTTCTCCATGGCAAATGTATGAGGTTGGAGAGAAGTTGATTCATGAAGGATGTATCATTGCTGGTAGGGTTGGAAAAAACCTACCTGACCCTATTACCCGACCCGACCCTATTGCAAAATAGGGTGGGTGTGGGTTTAAAAATTTTATCCTATTTAAAATAGGGTCGGGTAGGGTAATTACCCAAATTATCCTCACAACCCGACCCCAACCCGATG
Source organism: Houttuynia cordata (assembly GCA_039654745.1). Lineage (NCBI taxonomy): Eukaryota > Viridiplantae > Streptophyta > Magnoliopsida > Piperales > Saururaceae > Houttuynia > Houttuynia cordata. The sequence goes on from CM077506.1 coordinate 25,024,081, forward strand.
TACCTATTATAAAATATTATAATATATATTTAATATTCAATAATCTAATTTTTAAAGATAATTTTATTTCTAAATCACTAAATACCTTATATTAACCTTTTCTATATTAAAATTTAGTCAAATAAAAGTCAATTTTGACTTTTTAAATACTAGATTAGCAAATAAAAATACTTTCTTTTTTTTTAAAAAGTAGGGTTGGGTCATTACCCGACCCGACCTGACCGAATTAGGGTTAGGGTCGACCATTCTCGACCCTACTCATGAATAGGGTCGGGTAATTAACCAACCCTATTTAGGTAGGGTAAAGAGTGACCCGACCCGGCCCGATTCCCAGCCCTATTTGCTGGTGAGGATGATATCACGAATACTCCAGTTTATATATTGCACGTCGGATGATATCTAAGTTCATCTATTTTTTATACCATGGATAGAAGCTACATGGCATGTTTATTATGCCTTCATCTTTTGTATTTTGTTCTTCATTAATTTTTAACATTATATTTTCCAAGTTGCTATAGATTAACATTTCCCATACATTTGTCCTCTCCTAAGAGGGGTGCTTTATGATAGTTTTTTTGGGCTTTGCATAATTGTTTACCCATCCAATAATTCTTTGACATACAAAAAATCAGACATTTTGATATAAATCAGACAAAGAGGGAGAGGATGTATAGGAAGGAAGTCACATGAGTTTTTTGTGGGTCCTATGTCTAATAAAAATAGCAATTTTTTTTAAATATACACGATATTTTGGAACTGATAGAGCATTTTTTTCACACCCAGTAGATAGGTATATATGCCGAACTTTGTACTAGAAGCCCAAAGCTGCTTAGTGCAAGAAGCAGGTTGTCATCATGCACCCCACTATTTGGTAGTCGACTTCTATTTTTTTTTTTTGCTACAATAGGCCACTTACGCTATTGTAACTCTTAATTTTAAGTGTTTGAACCCCATTTAGCCCGCTTGTAAAAAGTTCGGTTTTGCAACCCTTGGCGACACCTTCTACGGAACTATGTATGTTTTTCTTTCCTACGTTGAGGATGTAGTAGCACAATCTTTTACTAGGGCTGCACCAAAAAATCGGACCAGACCCAACCCGGATGGAGCCGACCCGACATTGACCCGAGTCCGGGTCGGGTCGGGTCCTATCTCGAGTAGAGTCGGTTTCAAGATTTAAAAACCCGGTTCTATCTCGGGTAGTCGAGTTTAGCTTTAAAATACCCAAGAACCGACCCTACCCGAGATATACAATTTAAATTCCTTATTTTTAATATATATATATTTTATAATAATATTAATTATTTTATTAAAATCTCGGTTCTTATCTCGGATTCTCAAGTATTGCGGGTTTTATCTCGGGTAGAATCGGGCTTAGGAATCTCGGATCCTATCTCGGATAGGTCAGATTTAACGAACTCGGGTCCTATCTTGAGTAGGGTCAGGTTCGTAGGATCGGATATAACATAACCCGACCCAAGATGCAGCCCTATCTTTTGCCGCTTCCAGCTCCCCGAGTTCGGCATCGACTCACCAGGATTCACTCCCGCCGAAACTTAAACTTCCGAATCTCCGCCCTTCGGGCGTGCCCCGCGCGAGCTCGGCTCACTCGTCCCTGCCATCGTCTCGCTTTCACTCACTACTCCACAACATATCTCCACCATAAAGTCGATCTCCTTACAAGTCTCTCCTCGATCCCTTAGCGAGCACAAATCAAAAGGTGTCTAGATATCTTTGAAATGCAAAAGAAAAGCAAACAGAGAAGGATAAGATTACATCATGCACAAAAACATCTTGTAACTTACTTTTGCATGAAAGTATATTCTTATCATCATGAATATTCTTTAAGGATGAAATCATATACAATCACTCGTTATAACATAAAACAAGCATGATTGCATCCAAACAATTCATACTTTCATTTAAATTTTGCCTTGCCTTGCACATCATGGACTAAAGTATAATGTCAGTCATCTTTGTAACATATCTTCCTTTCATAACATGATAATTAAACATACAAGTCTTTTTATCATGACATAGCATTTAATTCATTTACTTTCATTCTAAAAATTATATCTTTCCATCCAAAAATCCATAATAAAACAATCCAACTTGATGCCCCCGATTTGATCATGGAGACACCACAAAATATATAGTTTTGAATTTCCCTACTTCAATTCCAACGAGTAGAAGCTGAGAATCATTTCCCTTCTTTCCAACATTTAAGCCCTAATCTCCCTTGTCTCATTCAGCCTTTGAGACATAAAAAATATGGTCTTAAATGAGTTAAGATCCCTTTTATACTAAAAAAAATAGGTCTAATTATGTTTTTGGGTTGTGCGAACAAATTTAATTCTAATTACTTGTCAACTTATAATTTTTCTAGGTCTTATATATATTACCTTATCTTTTGTATTGTTTTAAAATGGGTACACTCTATATGTTTGAATGATCAATAAAAGAGCAGTAACTAAGTGAATCCATTACAGTGAGGGACAATGGCATACATCATCATCATCATCATCATCATCATACGCCTTATCTCAGCTATCTGAGGTCGACGTCATGGATTATATACCATATTTGACTCTTATCGGAATCAAAATGGTACAAAATCTATACAAAGAAATATAGTTGCAAGTTTTTACGCCGGATGCCCTTCCTGACGCAACCCTCCGAAGAGGGGACACATTAAAAGTGCATTATTTTCCAATATGTTCTCTCTCTCTCTCTCTCAGAATCACTCACACTTATGATATGTGACTAAATAGTAAATAAAAATTGTACATGTTGATAATTTATGTGACCCGTACATTTTAATAAAACTTAGAAGTTCTACAATTTAATATACATATGTGAATCCAAATTATATGAAAAAAAGAAGTAATTACAAAACTATGTGACCATGACAGATGATTCATTAGAAGTTCTACAATTTGGCCTCAAGAAATTTCCCACTCTTTAATGTATTAAACTACAATGTAGTCTTTTCATGTTGAATTTGATTCTCTTTCTAGATTCGAGCACCAGTGAAGGAAAATTAAATAGAACAATGATGACTAAGCCTTCATCTTGTCCTAGATTGTGTCTTTTATTGCTGTGTGTTATTTGAAACATTCATCATTTCATCTATATGACTAGTAAAAAACAAGACAACAATGTTATATATTTTTTTATTTTTTTCTTTGGATGATGAGAAAATCATGAAGCACAATTCATCAGACAAATCAAGATTCCATTTGGGAGGAAATTTTTTCCTTACGTAATCATTAGTTTACTTGTTGTTTCTTTGGAAAAGAGTATTGTAGACTTTCCATAATATATGCAGAACTAACAGCGAGTTCCACACAACGTATTTTACCATGAAATCGATTAAATTATTCATGTAAATTATCATGAACCTTTGCTGTTGGCTTGAGATAGAGAAACCAACTAGGAAACAGTAAGGATTCATGAACAAAGGCTGTAACAACATGAAGAAATAAACTTCTCTTAACATGGTAGCAGATTCATCGAGTAATAATATCTGCCATGTCTTAGTCAAATATGAACTGCGTGGCTGTCCTAATTGATTACATGTGCTCTGTTAGTATCTAAAAAGATTCCAACTTCTAATAATTGATCTTATTATGCTTTTGGTTTTTATTGTAAATTCTATGATAGGTACTTGTAAGTAACTTCGCCTACTCGATCTTCTAAATTCCACGGTCAAGTGGAGCATAAGGACGTCCAATGGAATCTGCAAAGAAGAGACATCGATACAGCTATGTCTTGTATTCAATTGAATTAAGAAGTACCGACTCTTTTGTCATATTGAGTGTAATAATATATGAGTGGTGTACAAACCTAGCTTGTTATTTTTGTCTAATGCCTTGGAATAGACTGCTCCCATGGCATAAGTTAGTTGTTAATTTGGAGGGTACGCCTTTCAGTCGTATAGGAGGGCCATCTTTTTTTTTTATGTCCTTATATTGGTTTTGGATATAGAAGTAAGCTAACGTTGTGTAAAGACAAATTTTTGCTTAGAGAAAAAAATCCAAACCATTTTCTTCTAAGTTACAATCATAATGTTGTACCTACAGAAAGAAAATATTCATTTTGCCAATTCAGATTGTGCAAAGAAATAACTGAAATATAACTGAAGAAGTCTTGTTCACGGAGAATTACACGATGCATGAAACCAAAAAGGACCGTCGGCAGGTGAAACCACAAGGTGGCCCTTTGCCTATAAAGCTTTTGATCTCTATAGTACGTGTGGAGCAAACTCTACTAGGTTAAATTGCCAAAAAAAATTACCTACAAGATTATCAACCATTAAGATATGCTTTCCTTGTGGAATCTGGACAAAACCATGACCGAGAGGTCAAACTTCAAAGAATTATTAAGCAATTTGGATATTCAATGGTCGGATTTTTCAGGACGGGCGGAATGTAGTGCAGTGGAATGCATAATTGACTTATATTAATACCAAGTTTAAACAATTCACTATAAGTGACACCAATAAGTACCCCTGTTTGAAGCCAATTATTTCGATCTCAATCCGGTGTTGAAGCTTCATTAGCGGAGTCATCGCTGGTGAATTTTCACGACCATTGACCTATTGAATCGTGCTAAGTAGCTTCACCAGCGACTCAGACTAGTGAAGCTTCACCAGTTGATTTGAATTAATTTTTCTTCTAGAGAAAATTTGAAAAGCTTACGTTGTTTTGTGAAGATCAATCACCACTGAATATATAATTACTTGACATGCAATTATCTTAACACTTGGTACTAAATTAATCAGCTGGGTCATGATCTCTACTGCACACATGCAAGGAGTCGTCGGGTTCACTGACTTGATTGATGGTTCATGCTAATCCATTCTGTAGTATCTGTTAGCATATAGCCACTCTGATATTGCTTTTGTAGGCATGTGTAATGTGGGGGCAGCTTATTATTACATTATTAACCATTTAAAACACTAGTGACTTAATTTTTAAGTCTAAATTTTACTTGAGATGAATGTATTTAATACTTGTGTGTTTGTCTTTTGGTTTGCTCTTGCCCTAACCAAGTTGATTGGTGTCTTCTTACTAGAAAAAGAACGATGTGTGAAGAGAGATGTAAAACCATTTTCATCTTCTTTGACAAAACAGGGAGTGAGATTCTATAGAAACAGTTAAGCTCAACGCCAATCTCCCAAAAGTACCCTGCAGCAAGATAGCTAAGAGTCTTTTCCTGTCTGACTTTTCCCCCTCACCTAGATTCTCATGTAGTTTTTCTTGCCTTTAGGTTGGATACATCATACACATATATGATATCTTCTTCCTCTAGCAATTCTCATCATCTTTTCAGTTTCTAGGAGATAACAAATGGATCAGGCCAGGTATTGGATGTGGAATGATCAAAGCAAAGTGTTTGCAAGGTCCAGTGTTCACTCGTCCTACCATGACTCTTGGGAAGAACAAGCCTTCGCTGAAGATGCATCCGGTGCTCTGGGGAACTGTGTTTGGCCTCCCAGGTCCTATTCTTGCAGTTTCTGCGGAAGAGAATTCAGGTCAGCCCAAGCCCTTGGGGGTCATATGAATGTCCACAGAAGAGATAGAGCAAGACTCAAACAATCTCCAAACGCCGTTGAGATTTCTCATCGTAACTACCATCATCAGAATCCATGCACATCACTGGCCATTCAATACCCATCTCAGCTTTGCACCTTGTCTTACCATGGCTATCATGATCAGAAGGTCATATCTCCTCTTTCAGTGTCATTGGCTACCTCTCTACCTTTCTCTCTCAATGGTCACAATCTTGAAACAAAACTGAAGAGGGATCTTGTGAAGCCTGATTCGCTTTTGAGTTCAACAAAGTTGGTGAGAAGTTGCAGTCCGGAAACAGATCCTGATGGATGTGAGGACGAAGCGCGTACTACTAAAAGAAGAAGGCGAGATTCATCTTCTTCTCCACTCGCCAGAGAATTCAATTCAGGTACAAAGAGTAATAGACCTAGCAGTACTGTTGAGGAACTTCATCGCATATTTGAGGTACCTAGCTCTATAGAAGAATTGGATCTTGAGCTTCGGCTTGGTAGTAAACCTAAAATTAATTGAAATTTTAGATCATTGTGTCTTATGGAATATACTCCATTTTGTTTCTAATCAGGATCAAACGTTTGCGTACTTTATTTGCATCTTTGATTCCTTTTTTTGCGTTGATATTATGATAATGCCTCTTCTTCGGAAAAGGATTGCGTACAATGTTTTGGCTTTCTACGTTCGTGTATACATAGCATGGTAAATTTGAGATTATTCAAGAGCGAAATACCCTTCAACGTTGGAAAGGTGTATTAGCATCTGAGGCATTATGTGACTGTAGGCTATGACCATTGATAAACAAATTCCTTTACTCTTTGTTGTGATTATTCAAGAGCGAAGTACCCTGTAGCTTGTTGGGTGTTCAAAGAGATGTGGATGTTGTGTTTTGCATGGTTACAAGGAATCCTTTGCGCTTTCCTTTACTTTGTCACTCTTTTGGTGTTCAAGTGGTCATTAGCGATTTGTGCACTGAAATATACACCAAAATATTTTCCTCCTACTTTCGGATGTAAAACTCTCAAGGATCTGGTAAGAGCAAGACCCTTGAGAGTATACCCTCAAATTAACTAATTGGTGAAACCTTGTATAGTCTATACGCTTCTCGGCCTTTTTGCTAAGATCAAGTGTAGTATCTGTTCTCATCAAAATAGGAAGATGAATAAAGAAACCTTGCATAATCTGTTCATGTGATGATCTAAAAGCATGTCTCCAATAGTTTGCAGCTCGAGGGTTCTAAGAAGATGATGAGTTTTGGTTAAAAAGCAGAATAGTGATAATAAGGATGGAGATGTAATAAGGATTTCCTAATTATTAACGAACACAGATGAAGATGACTGATTGTGGCCAGTCTGCAAGCTTCTCTTTTTGTTAAGCAGCTCAGAAGAATTGCTCAGTGGAAGATAAGGAATTCCAACTTATATGGATTAAATCATCTGTCTTATCCTCATCAGATTGCTATCCTTTCGGTGATTAATTTGAGATGTTTCGACTAAGATACAAATCGTCCTTGTTTACTTAGGGGCCAAAAGTGCGAATGTCGAGGTTTTAGCTGTCTGCGTGTGTGTCTCGTGATATATAACTAATCCCTTGTGCAATGTGCACAGCTAATATCTATTTACCCTTACGTAAATTCAAAAGAAACGAGGATACTGATCTTTCGCGAAAAGAGGCAGCAGAAGGGAGTGAAAGCATTGATGCAATAAGTTGCATGGGAATGTGTTGAACGTTTGGATCGAGTCAGTAGTTGCTCAGTGGCATTCTGCAGTAGGACTAAACTAATGACAGTACAAGTATACAACATCAACATTGTCAATATATAAATAGTTCTGCCTATATGCCGTCAGTTAAACCACAACATGCATTCCCTTTTCCATGTGTTTCAGTTTGTCAGTAGCTCTGTCACTCCTATTCCAATTCCCCAACAGTATCTCTCACGCATATATACATCCATCTGCTTGCATTCTCAAATCAGACTTTCCCACTCGGCAAAAACTTCCAAAATGTCCACCAACTCCGTGGAATCAACTGACTTCCTATGATCCTTTTTTAATACCCTAAAACGACAATCCACATCGAACAGTGTTGTCTTATCTGTTGTATTTATTGTCTGTCTGGCTCTTAAATAACCGTGGATGCCTAAGATAACTAAAAAGGGACATTGCAGTCTGCAACCCTGTCTAGCGAAGCCCAAAAAATCCTCAAAGCCCTAATCTTGGTTTGAAGATCACCCTAAAATCGTGCAGAACTTAAGGCCTCCTCTCACTGCAATTTTCCGCCAAAAGGAAACTGGAAGAGAAACATCGCTTTTGACTTTATGGCTAGACATAAAGACAAGTCCAACTGCATATCTGATACAAAGGCATGAATTGAGGATTGGTTTTAATGAGCGGGGTTCTTAGGTGTCTTAAACTTTGGGCTTTGATGCTACTAGACCTTGCTGAAAGTTGAAACATGTTATGTGTGATTATGGATTGTGGAGTACTGGCTCTATAATGGCACTCTTGTTCACATGTTGCTAATTAAATAAACGGAAGAGTAATAATAGGCAACAATCATATCTTAAAATCTAAATATGTTATTGATGTGAATTTTAATTTGTTTACTCGCAAGCGCACAAATTTGAGCAGATAGTGGCTACGAGGTTGATTCTATAATGAACTTGAATTTTTAATTTAACTTAATTATAAGATTATACTTAACTAATCTTAATAAAAAAATTGAATTTTAATTAATCAAGGCAATTAAATTAACGAAAAAAAATCTAATGTACGAAGACACTAAAACTTTTAAATCCACCATTAACAAAATTAATTCACCCTCCGTTGAGGTTTATACAATTTTAATTGATAAATTACCCGTCTTCTTATCAGACACACGCATAATTAAGAGAAATTTTACAACCCTCTTGAACGTTGCAACTAAAATAATTAATACCAATTCAATAAATCTATCTCTTTCGAGCAAAGATTTATGCAAAAATTTAATATGTATTCAATAAAATATTTTGAAATATACTAAGATCTCTCGAACATTAGCAATCCTTCAGTTTAACTTCACTATAAATCCTTTATATTCTCTCTCAACAAATAGAATAGAACATGGTAAAATTTCTATTAAATATAAAAAATAAAGATACATCAAATAAAATTGAGAGCAAAATAGCATAGATGAGTCAAATCAGTCAGGGTTTCATCTTAGCGTCAGTGCATAAAATTTAGCTAGCCATAGAAGAAAGAAAAGAGAAAGCCTATTTTATTTTTGGGGGAGTCGTCGACATGTAAAAATCAATCACGAGACAGCCTCTCGACTTGTCTCTCTGTAGTTTTTACTGTAACACGTAAGTTTGACATCCCTTGAAAACAATCCCTTTCTCCCTATTTTTCTCCAAAAATAGCATACTCCCTCTCCAAAACCACACTACTGTTCATTGTCTTCTTCTTTTATAGATGGTTCAAGAGCCCAGCTTTCCGTATCCAAATCAGATCCCTTCCATACCAGAAATCCGTGTTAACCAATCCCATCTAAATTGAATCCCAATTGAACACCCAAATCAAATCCAAGCCCATCTAAATTTCGTTGCTTTCCAAGTCAAGGATGAACTCAAATCAGATCCTTCCCAATCCGAACACAGTTTTGCAAATTTGAATCTTAACCAAAATCCAAGTCAACCTGGTCGAACCCACCTGCATGAGCTTATGTCCAAGCATCCCAAGCGGCCGAATGCTTGCTTTTGTTCCTTCTTGGTTGAGTAGAGCGCTCGACTCTATTCTTCTGTTCGGGCGGCCGAGCACGAGCTCGAGTCGTTATTCCTTTTTTTTATTTGGTTCTAATTAACTTGTCTTTTTGTTCTCGACCGTCTGATCTACAACATGCAATTATCCATTTAAAGTACAAAACATGTAGTCAAGATTTATTGGTAGAAAGTTGACTATTTTATCGATTTTGTTTTATAATGATAAAAGTGGGGGATTGTTGGAAAATTTTATCATAAAAAATAATATGGTGATCAATCGCCACAATGGGCCAATCAATCGCCATATTTTTTTGTTTTTCATTTTTTTGAGAGCTTTGCGATCGACAGCTCACTAGGAGCGATTGATTGCCCTCGCCACATAGGGCTAATCGATGGCCATGTTTTTTTGTTTTTTGTTTTTTTCAAGAGCTTTGCAATCGATTGCTCACAAGGAGTGATCGATCGCCCTTGCATTACAAACTCTCCAATGGGCCTCTAATGACAAATTTGACTGCTTTTAAGCTCAAATTAATTGAACTTTATGACCAAGTTTGCCCCAACATCTCTCTAACCCATTTCTATATGTTTGTGATGTATTTTTTGTATTTTATAAGTTTTTCGTATATTTGTTTTGAGAGACAACTTCCACGATAGCTACAAAGAGTGATCAAAGTAGTTTACTCAATTGCTAGGAGCTTACTACCAAAATGCATAAGATTCTTTGGAGAAAATTGGCATTGAGAAACCTCTTAGCAAATTGACAATTGGTCAATTGAGGACCAGTAATCCTTAAGGAAAGTTTGGCGACCCAAGCCTCAAAGGAATTCTACTACATCTTCTTTTTCTTCTTTCTTCTTTTTTGTACGAACTATTGTTCCAACTGTCATAATCCTCTCAAAGTTGTACACCAAGGTTTTAAAAACCGAACCGGTGACCGACCCGGAATTTCTGCCGGGTAGGTCCAACGGGGTTCAACCGGGGGTCAACCCGGGTTGACCCGGTTTAATAAAAAAAGAAAAAAAAAGAGGGCAGGGGAGGGGGGCGGCTCCCTCTGGCCGCCGGCGAAGGGGGAGGAGAGGGGTCTGCCTCGCGGGGCTGCACCGTCGAGGCAAAGACCCCCCCCGGGGGGGGGGGGGGGGCTCCCCCTGACTGTCGCCGGAGGGGGACGTCGAGGCAGAGCCCCCCGACGGGGGCTCTGCTCTGCCTCGACGGGAGCTCCGCCTCGCGCTGGGTGGAGTCGGGGCACCTGTCGCGGCAAAGCCTCCCGGCGAGGGCTATGCTCTGGTTCGAGGCGAGCTACCCTGCCTCTCGTTCTCCTGTCGCGGCAGAGCAGCCCCCCTGCGGGGGCTCTGCTCTAGTTCGAGGCGGGATACCCCGCCTTGTACCAGAGCCCCCATCGGGGTTCTGCCTCGACGGGAGCCCCGCCTCGCGCTGGGCGGAGTCGGGGCTCCCGTCGCGGCGGAGCCCCCGGGCGGGGGCTCTGCTCTGGTTCGAGGCGGCTACCCTACCTCGAACAAAAGCCCCCATCGGGGCTTTGCCTCGATGGGAGCCCCGCCTCGCGCTGGGCGGAGGCAGGGCTCCCATAGCGGCCTGGTTCGAGGCGGGCCTCCACTCGAACCAGAGCCCCCTAGCGGGGGCGAGGCAGAGCCGCCCCGACTGGGGCTTTGGTTCGAGGCTGGCAGAGGCCTCGCGGGGGGCTCTGCCGCGACGGGAGCCCCGCCTCACACTAGAGCCCCTAGCTGGAGCGAGGCGGGGCCGCCCAGGGAGGGGTCGCCGTGGGGAGAGGGGGCGGCCGGAAGGGGGGAGATGGAGGTAAAACCCGGACCGGTCGGCCGGATTACCGGTTCGACCGGCCGAGTTGTAATGACCCGGCCGGATCAGCCGACTCGGACCGAAAACAGGTCCGGCTCCGGTCGGACTGGGTCAGACCGGCCGGTCCGATCCGATTTTTAAAACCATGTTGTACACAGCTCCCTAGAAGGCCTGAAACCATGGAAAATTGTCCTTAAAAGAATAAGCCCTTATATTCCGTTACTGAATTTTGTAACTCAGGAGTCTTGGAGTGATGCGCTCAAAAGACACAACTCCTCCCATATGTAGGTGTTATACACAATAAAAAACAACCAACAGTAGGTGACCTTCAAAGCAATTTAACCATTTATGATAGCTCAATGAAAGACCAATGCAGAACATCCCCAACACATTATAGTACTGTGAGAATTGCATTGGTTTTCAGTGAGCTTTCATGGATGGCTAAATTGCTTTCAAGGCAACTCTGGGTGGTTGTTATCCTTGTACTGGTATAACAGTAAGGTCTGAGAGCCTTATATATTTTTGGGAACTTTATATGCATGCAAGTAGATGACCGTCTCTTGTCCTTCCTCAGTCCAGGATTCCTTAGTTATAGAATTCAGTAATGACTTCTAAGTTCTAGAAGTAAAAGACAAATAGACTTAGGAATAGACTTCAATTAGAGGGGATCGAGGCATTTCTCAATGGCACACTCTCTTGACTACAGCGTCCAAAAGTCCTAAACCCTTAACCCTAAACCCAATTTTAACCAAAGGGAAGGCATAGGCTAGGAACAAGGCAACGTGGTCTCATTTTAACTCCTTTTCTTTTGTAAGTTTAATTATGTTTATATTGACATTATCCAAGTATCAATGCCTGTTTTGTAATATCTATCGATACTAAATTTTTTGTTATTCAAGTATCAGTATTCATTGCTTCCATCTTGAGGACAATTGTTCTTTTGCAAATTCAAAATTGAGATTAGACATACGCTCGCAGAACATGCATGTTACAATCTTTAGTAGGATTTAATGTCATCTTTTTCCAACAAAACAAATTCTAATGTCATCTAGATCTAGTACAATCAAGGTCAGCAAGTTATTCTCATCTTAACCTTGTAGCACTCTTTCTCCTAGTAGAGAAGTTTAAAGAAACAAACTTGTTTAATTGTTTTTACAATCTCTCTCTCTCTCTCTCTCATGTCGAAATTCTTAATTCGTGGTAAGGAAAGCATACACTGGGAAACTTGAGTTGGGTCAGAACAGATATCTGCTGTACGTGTCTCATTCAATCAAAATCAGTTCATTTTAAACTGTTGCCCAGGAAAGTGACAAGAAAAATTATGGAATTTAGAAGAATGGGAGAGACCAGCAAACACTGAAAAGTTGTTGTTGGCAGTTGGCACTAGAAAAGAATTACAGAAAGTTGAAAACAAGGTCTTGGGTTCACACCTTTGCATGGAAACTCCACACAGGAAACCTACCGTGGAAAAAAACCGCTACATACATACCTCTCGTTACTTCACGCGTCTGAAGACGTACAGGCTATATAGCACAGTCCACCTGAATATGTTGTCTAAATAGGAAGCAGCCAATGGGGTTGCTTGCTCTCAGACGAGCAACGGAACGGAATGCACATCAGAAGTAGCATACACGCATTTTATCATGTTTAGGCATATGGGTTGAACAAGGAATGTTTAGGCATATAAATTGGTGCGTCAGCCCATTTGAGCTCCTCGAACGTTGTTAATTGCCTCCAAACTAAGACTTTCAACAACCACCTCCTTGTAATTGTATCCTCCGGTAGGTCTTCTTGCTGGCACACAGGTCCTACTAGTTTCCGCGATATTGTTATTTTCCATGTAATGCTTTTGCTATTTTGTTGACATCTGACGGAAAAATCACCATGTTGGAGGGGCAAGTGAGGTTGGGAGATTCAAACAGTGGACGTCCTCATCAACCCAAGGGGGCATAGCCAATTGTGGTATCCCCACAGGCCTAATCTCATGCATGTGCCCTAATCTTTAGGAGTTTAATAAAACCCCAGGCAAGCCTTTCGATCAACTGCTAACTGTTCTGTGGTTGGCAGAGAGTGACGGCCGCGTTGTAGGAAATTGTCAACCGTGCAATCTTAGGTGCTATTTCCTCCTAATCACGACATGAAGATAATGCCAAGGAAAGGGAGGAATTAATTATATGACACATGCAGCGCGCGACCATTATTAATTAATAGTACTATAATAAAGGAAGGTATTAAGGGTGAAAATCATTCAATAGTCATTAATCGGTGAGCACTAATAATGTAAAAATCCTAAACAGGCCGGCTACTGATTATTAATAATCATCACATCAATCGCCATTACTTAATGGCAAAACTCATGGGTGGGGGTCGATCAGCTCACAAGTGGAAGTGTTCTAGGTCAGCAGTACTTAGTGTACATAACAAATAAACAAAACCCAGTCTTATCTTAATCATATTGTTTTTCCAACAAGAAGGATATGAGTTTCTCCTCTAATTGTCCATGTTTGACTCTGTCTTCCTCCTCTCTTTTCCTATCCCCCGTGCCTGCGTCTGTGGCCTCCATGCACTCCCAACATTTTTCAGAAATATGGAGATTAAATCCCCTGATTTGGAGACTTTAGACCGAAACATCTCGGGCCAACAAGAGCAAGCATCCTGTCCAAGTCGTTCTTATGATTGCACCTTTTGCAAGAGGGGCTTCTCCAATGCACAGGCACTTGGTGGCCACATGAACATGCATAGAAGAAACAGGGCTATGCTTAAACCACTGCCTAATCATGAAGATCAACCGGCCTTGGATGTACAGTCCAGAAGGGAAGGCAAGCTATTTACTTCGATATCGGCCGGTTTGAGTTTAAGGTCATCATATCATGAAGAGGTGGGACGTACAAGGTACAATCTGCCGTCGTCTATCCATCATGATCAGAATGATTGCTCTAAAGATCAGGGCAACCGCAGAATAGAGCCGAAGCAGCTGCAGTTGTTTGATGTTTCGCCTCTAAGTGGTGGAAACCCTCGGACGTCCTGGCAAGACAAAGGGAGCTCTCAGTTTGACTGCTGTCTGGTCAAGGAGTTGGATCTGGAGCTTCGCCTTGGACCTGAACCCTAGTGAAAGGTTAGGGCTATGTATCATCCAGCGTATAGCTTGATTCAAGTATCATCTTATGCACACTACTTCCAATCAATTCCTCTTTTTATGATTCCCCTTTTGTAGATCATCAATAAAATCATACTTTTGTATTATTTAATAATGAAATAGTACTATAGGATGTTAATATGCCATGTAGCCATGTAAATATATTTACTAGTGACTACTTTTGTTTTACCCGTTTCCAACTAGAATCGTGTTGTATTGTGCTGATTATTGTTGTGGTCATAAGCCCCCTTCGTATTTTACTTCGCTTAAGTGAAATTTTTGATTTCTTGATTTGTTAATACTCTGCTAAAGCATGGTTCTAATTTTCTTAATGATTTTCATTCATTTATTTTTCACACAGATGATTACTTACTAACGAGTGAATGACTATCATCGACTTTTTCTTGATACGGATAATGTTGTCCATGGCCCTATTTAGGTTTAAGTGACTAGTTTGATCTGATTGGAAGTCCTTAACCGAAGTTCTGTGCATTTCCTTCACCTGAAAGCACTGCGTTTCTAGATGGCATTGACCAACAAAATTTAAATTCTACTCCTGGTGTAGTTTTACCTAATTCACCAGCTTCTTTGTGCACATTTTAGCTGAATCAGTTTGCTGGATTAAGTGATTATTCAGATATCTTATCATGTACATTGGTCTTTGAACTGCACGAGAAAAGGATTTAGCTTAAGGCTCCTATTAATGCTTTGTAATCTCACATCTAATATACTGCTACTTTATTTCGTGGTAGCTAGATCATTAAGCATTATTCTGTAATGTTTTAGCAAGTGAAAATTTTCTTTACCTTCGACCATTACGATGCGTAATGCATGCATGCACCTTCCACCTCTAAATGCTTGTAAGTTCGTACATTTATATTCGTTCATTCGAGCTAAAGAAGTTTTTCAGATGAAGGATGAATAAAGCTATATGACAAAAGTAAAGTACGTTTGTCATAAGTTCTATTGCTTAATACGCATCATTGCATGAGCTTGATCATAGTACAAAACTCAGGAAAAGCCTGGAAATACACATTCATCTTCTATAGTGGGTGTTGATACATTACCTTATATGTAGTTCCATACATATAGTCTCTTTACAACTCACGAGATCAAACAGACTTAGTAATTAGTATTGCTGCTTTTAATAAATGCTTCAAGCGAGGCATCTTGCATAAACTATATATTGCATAATATAAGTGGCGAACTTATGTGGTCTACATAGCATTTATCAACAAAATTCTCGCAAACCCCAGCATCACTAACCTGTTACTTTTTTTTTTGGAAACCTGCTATTTTTTGTTTCATGATAGTTTTAATAACTTAGAAACTTGGTTTCACAGTGCCTATGAGTTTTAAACTGGAAAATATAGAAAAAATAAAAGGTGTATACACATGTACTTACACGATTATATAAACGAAAATATTAGATGCATATGCACATACACATTCAAAGATAGTATTGATATAACGTAGAGACAGATAGAGGGAAGATGGCCGCATGCTTCTATTGCAGCTTTTGCTGCACGATCAAACCTGAAAATATTGTCCAGGACATGTGCTGCTCATACAGAAGCTGTTATGCGTGCATCATATTATCTTGTGTCCATTGCAAATGAGACATCACAATAGCAGTCCACTTTCTTCAATTATCCCGTGGATTCGTGTGACTGGAGCGTTTTCCATTCAGGTCGATGTAATGCATGTGATATCCCAAGTTTCAGACGAAGAGGATCTCTACAATTTCAATGCTTGTGTTACAATTCTCTCTTCTCGTGTAGTATGCAACTGATGATGCTAGCAAAAAAATGGTTGTAACTGATTATCATAAACATATAGCTTCACCTCCAGTATATTAATTTATACTCCATCTGTTCCATATTAATAGCCCTATTTGGTTTTTCCACATGAGCGGATTTTATTTCATTTTGCAAAACCAAATAGGACTACTAATTTGGAGCGGAAGTAGTAAAAGGGTTACCAATAGGGGAACAACTGCTATTTTACATGGTATCAGAAACAAGGGCCCGGGTTTAATTCCATGTGATGAAGCCTCCCACTTCCATGTTTCTATTTCGGGCCATTTTATCAAGGTCTTGTATTCAAATACTCCCTCAGCCTGGAACTAATAGTTACATTTATTTTTCCAAAACAAAGCGAGTTTAGTTCATTTGGGGAAAAATATATGTATCTACTAACTCCGGAGGGGGTATGTGACATGCATAATTTTGCCATTTCTTTTCCATGGCACACTTGTCTTCCCTAAATGTTCCTGTGCTAAGCTTGATAGATGCTTGCACGCATGGGAGTGTTGATATCTAAATGTAATAAACTAATAATAATCCCTTCTTAATAGTTTAAACTATTGGATGGGAAACAATGGTTATCTTACTAGAAACTCTTTGGAAGTACAAACTCCTCAGAACTTCTCGGCGAGCAGTATATTCTATTTGTGGATAATGTGGAAATTAATAGGAGTTGTCTGCATATTCTTCACATAGGAGTGTGAGAATTACAAGTAGTTTACGCTTATTGGATTTAGTCATAGAAAAATGTTAGCACTGTGTTATTTTGATCCATGGCTATATCCAACAATAATTTTGTAAACACGCATACATACAGTATTTTGCAATCCTTGGAACTGTTGGACCAAATGTTACGTTTGGTTCATGCCACTCTACAAATGTGCCTGAAATTAGCGTAAAACGGTTTCATCAGTTCTGAAATGGTGACTGTTGATTGTTGGTAGGAAGCGTTCTCCTAAAAGCATGTTGATTGTGGAATGTGGACATATCTACTCCTCATTGAAGTCAAGGTGTAAGACATTGCAGTTTTAAGGAAGAGGCGGAAAAGAAAAGGTGTTCATAATCAGGGATGCTCACCAACATATGGAGTGCGCTGGATTTATGATCGGCAGTCGGCAACTACCACCTGTAATTGAAACCTACTACGCCCCATGTTGCTGCAGACCGGCCCAGAGTCCGCGGAGTGTCCTTCTTAGTGGATTCCACATTATGATGTGGCAGGAAAAATCAAATGGTGACCACTGACCACCTACTGCCTACCTTAGGTTAGTTAATTTAATACTCACTTCAGTTAATTTAATTGAGATAATTAGTAAAAATAGCATATCAAAATTAGATAATATCATTCCCTAATTATTCTCCTGCCAGGCCATTGGAGATGACGAGGACAGCCACCTAGTAATGACCCTAGGTTGAAGTCGAGGTTGAGAGACCTCCTCGATGGAAGGTGACTCTTTTACTCAGAAAGCCTAGGCATTTACTGTAAGCATCATATCTTAATAAAATTGACCAATTATATGATGGTCTCAAGTGACCGGAGGGAGTAAGAATGATCCACTACTTCGTTCCTCGCATTTTCTTTCTAAAGAAGTTCTGGTACAAAAACATGTAAACCTCATGGAGAGTTGAGTTCGTTCTTTTGCTGATAGTGATGTGTCTTTATATATATGATGCGTACTTCGCAATTGACCAATTTTAAGGTCATGAGTATATTTGAATTAAGTGTATGAGCACTGCAATATGTCAATGACAATTAAGATGGTGCCAATCAATTCTATTGGATTCAGCCCGAAATGTGCAGCTGGAACACTTTACGCATTCCAAATTTTTTTTAAAAAAAAACAAGTGTAATTGCTAATTACGCTATCTATATATTGCCCAAATTGTCTTACAACATCACGTTGCATCAAAAGCTTAAAGCGCAATATTAAAGGGAAAAGAGTGAAAACTACAAAACCCATCCCCACTCAACAGAAATTTGTAGATAAAAGCATTAATGCGGTGATCAATTCAGCATAAAGTCCCTAAAGTGGGACTAAGCTAAGTGCCTTGGCCTGTGGCTTTTGTTTTGGCTCAGATCGTCGTCCTCTTTGTATCTACTCCGTAAGTTCCCATCTCATTGGCCCTGCATGCGTAATCACTACAAAATACAAGCTTGCCACTGGAGGGGCATCGTTTGCAAATTCCAGGAACATTCATGCCAAGTGTCCTATCTTTTGCAATTTAAGAAGAAGCATGCCATCCTCGGCCTGGCCTCTCTCTCTCTCTCTCGACTCCACAACAGGAGGCAAAACAAGGGAGATGCCAAGCTTTCTCCGCCTCCTCCCTTGCAAGAGACGCCCATAATCTTCCATCTCTTTGAATTCAACAACAACTCCCTTCTCCTCTTCCATCATCATTGCTCGTCTATCTATACCTCTCTGCACCAACTTCGATCCTTCCTTTCCCATTGATTGATTCCGGATCGTCGACTCTCTTCTTCATTGGCCATATTGCGAGAATATAATGCAACACAATCGGGACGCCAACGGGTTCCATTCGACCATCTCATGCAAACCCTATCTTTCCCTCACGGAGAAGTATGGCGAGATATCCTGGCGGCATCTCAAGGGCGCCCTCGGCTTGCTGCTTCTCTCTTCCTTTCTCTGGGTCGGATACGCGCTGGCCGCCGGCCAGCCGCCCTGGAAACACCCGGAGATCATCCACATCCAGCTGGACCAATTCAATCACGCGGAGCAGCCCGTGGGGTCCCCAAGTGGATCCGCTATCAACGAGACCGATATCTCTCACATCTTGTTCGGCATCGGTGGGTCGGCGGGGACGTGGCCAACCCGCCGTCGGTACAGCGAGCTCTGGTGGGAGCCCAACAGGACTCGCGGTTCTGTCTGGTTCGACGAGACGCCCAACGTGACGTGGGACGGTGCCGGGCCGGCGCACCAGGTTTCCGAGAACGCGTCGCAGTTCCCCTATACGTGTTGGTACGGTTCCCGGGCGGCGGTGAGGCTGGCCCGGGTGCTCGTCGAGAGCGTGCGGCTCAAGGAGAAGGACGTGCGGTGGTATGTGATCGGCGACGACGACACCGTCTTCTTCACCGAGAATTTGGTCTCCGTTTTGAGCAAGTATGATCATGAGGAGATGTATTACATAGGCGGCGTGTCAGAGAGCGTGGAGCAGGACGTGATCCATTCCTATGGCATGGCCTTTGGCGGTGGCGGGTTCGCCGTGAGCTACGTGCTGGCGGAAGAGCTTGCTCGGATATTCGACGGATGCTTGCACCGGTATGCCTCCTTCTATGGCAGCGACCAGAGGGTCGGCGCCTGTGTGAACGAGCTTGGGGTTCCTCTCACCAGGGAGCTCGGCTTCCATCAGGTATGCCGGCCATTGCACCACCATCATATCTTCCATTCGTTCCCTTCGTTTTCATTACAATTGGCCTCTTTTGGAAGAACAATCAATCCTACAATTTCCCATATCCTTAGATTCCAAATTTAACGTAACAAAATAAATTAGGGTTTTGAACTTGAACGTTGATTGGGGTCGAATGATAATGAAGATTAAGAACGTGCATGAGACAACTAGTTAAGTCTTCTTTACAAATCACTCGTACACGCCCGTTCCATAATATAGCAATTATGGATAATTATCGGATCATGTGCCGAAAATCCTCAAGCTAATTATCCATTGTATCCACATCTAAAACACCGTTTTTCTGTTTTTTGCCCTGGAATGCTGCTTTGGTAGCTGTAATGGGTTTGAATCAGGTTCTGCAATTAATCTTAACAACATTGTATGTCCGCTGAATTACGTAATGATTCCTTGCAGTTGGATGTGAGAGGAGAGGCCTATGGCTTGCTAGCCGCCCACCCAGTGACCCCGCTGGTGACCCTACACCACCTCGACTACGTGAAGCGCATCTTTCCCTTCTCCCCCACGCAGTTGGACGCTGTCGACAGGCTGGTCGCGGCGTCGCGGGCCGACCCAGGCAGGGTCCTGCAGCAGAGCTTCGGCTACGTGCGGGAGACAAACTGGTCGGTGTCGGTGTCGTGGGGGTACACGGCCCAGTTGTATCCGCGGATCCTGACGGCCAAGGAACTGGGCACGGTCATGCAGACCTTTGTGTCATGGAGGTCCTGGAGCCCTGGTCCATTTACGTTCGACACGCGATCCTGGGAGCAGGACGTCTGCCGGCAGCCGCTGCTTTACTTCTTGGAGCGGGTGGAGGAGCCCGGCGATGGCAGCGGGGGCACGATCACTGTCTACCAGAGGTTCGACGACCTGGATCGGCCTAATTGTAACCAGACCGAGTATGAACAGGCCCGGGAGGTCAGGTGGATCGAGGTTTCGTCTCCAAAAATGGGGCTTGGAGAGTGGAAGAAGGTACCTAAACATCCTCATTAGTTACCTTTTTCTTATTATTGGTTAATAATGTTAGTGTTTGCTTAATCAAGAAGCGATAACAATTCCTGATTTTGATGTAATTGGTCAGGCACCACGGAGATATTGCACAGAGATTGGTGGAGATGTCAAAGGAGGGAGCATCACGATGAAACTACGAAAGTGTGGTGCCGGAGACAACTTGTCTCCACCATAGTTACATTGCCCATGAGAAGACACGGTTACATGGCCTCTTTTCTGTTAATATTACTTGATGATGAAAAGTGAAACAAAAAGGAAATGAAATTAACGAGATAAACAGGAGAATCAAAAGAAACTTGGAATGATCAATATGTTCGGCAGCTGGGAGGAAAACCCAAGATTAGTTTTAGGCTTTTAGCTCATTGTGCTAGGACGAAAGCAGTTTTGTTTTATTTTCAATTTTTTTTATATACTTGTTCTCCTTATTGATTTGATTTGTGATGAGGAACTGGAAGATTCGCACCTGAGAGACTAATACATTGACAGAGAACAAGAAGAGGACCGATATATGGCTGCATGGCATATTGGCAAGCACGTATGCCTAAACTCAACTCCTATATCATGTATCATGCCATGCAGACACGAAGTGTTGATTAGTTATATAGAAGTTAGAAAAGTGCTGATATTTGTGCTCACGTCCTTTTGTTTTCCTGCCAATCATCTACTACGTTTACGCCGGGATTTTCTGACCTAATCATCTGCTAATTCTCAAAGTTCGTTATGTTGTTGGTATAGCTTATGCTAGCTAATTAATGACTTAAAGCTGTCCATTTACTTTTTGAAATTATTCAGTGTTGACGTCGTATCCAATTTATATAGAGAAAAGTTTAGATGAGATCGCTCTCATATAGCTTATATGAGGCCAATTCTATTCGTAGCCGTTAGATCTTGATCTGACGGCTACAAACACTACATGAAACTCACCTACTCCTTGATGTGACACACTCACCTACCTACTGATTTGATATCCACCCTTGGATCGAAATCCAATGGCTCAAAAGATTGGCCTCATCCTCCTTATATGAAAGCGATCTCATGTAAACCGTTCTCATTTATATATTGCTGGAAATGAACGAGAAAGTAATTAGAAAGAAAAAGTGGATATATAGGTGTGCATTGCCGTTTGGGGCGTGATTAAAAGCAAAGCATCCCATATGTTTTGCTACACTGTAGTATCCAGGTATTTTATATATCCGGGTGTTTCAGCTGGATATAAAAAAAAGCATGGATGCTACAGTGGATGCCCAAAATCCACTGTGGATGTTTTGCAATAATCACGCCCCAAACGGCCCCACCACACTTTCAAAACTCTACACCTGGACCTAAAAAACAGTTTCAACTCTCAATTTTGACAGCTCCAATCAATGAAAAATGCAAAGATTGGCACTTTTATACAAAAAGTGAACAAATTCAAATTCGCAAATCCTTATAGCAAAAAATTCGCAAAACCAACTACTTCTCCGATTTCCACCCATTTAACACAAAAAAATAGCTTCAACTTCGAATTCCGACCAATGAAAACATGCAAAGATTGCACTTTTTTACACAAAAATTGAAGAAATTCAAAGACGAGACAACAATTGAAGCGTATCACCTAGCAGATGACGGCGGAGAGGCTGGCGATGACCTTGGTGTTGGCGATGGTGTTGCGATGCGAGCGGTGCGCTCGTCCAAGCCGATCTTCGGTGCGCTCACCTAGAAGACTAACACCAGCCAAATCATCCAAAGAGATTTCCATTTTGTAGAATTCCTCTCACTCACCCTCACCGGCCACGAAAAGGGCTCCCGCATAACCTCCGCCATCAGGCTCGCCCATCTCTCCACCACGCCCAGCGAGTTCGCCCTCATCATGACCCCGGCATGCAGCGTCCCGCCCACGACCCGCTGATCGGCCTCGTGGCTAATGTCCGGCGAAGGAGCGGCTACGAGGCGGGCATTCTCGAAGACATGGGCGCCCGCGTCGAAAAGACCGACGGATTCGGCGGCGGACTCGAACTGGACGCGACCGAAGCCCTTGGACTTCCAGTTGCGGCGCTCCGTGAAGATCTCGCAGGCGAAGACGGAACCAGCGTCGGCGCGTCGGCGAGGGCGTCGAAGAAGCAAAAGATTCGGAGCGGTGGCAGAGAGGGGGGAGGCTTGCGGATCTTGTAGAAGTTCTCGAGGGGGAGCCTCCATCATGGAGGAGGAAGGGCCTGATCTGGAGAAAAAAGGGGGGAGGGAACCCGCCCCGACCTGGTGGGTCGGTTAATCTTTCTAATCTCGTAACCGGTATTATATATTCCTTTCGTTTCAAAATATTATATACATTTGATAAAATTCTCATTTTTATTGGACCATGAAATATTTTCTTTTTCCTAATATCCCGTCCAACTCTATGCTTGTTCGCAAACCAAATTCAAGTTAATCTTTCCAAGTCTCTTCCATTTTTTAAAAGAGAAAGTCACGTAATTTGGTAAAATATACATAAGCGGAGGGAGTAAGACTTTTCAGAACCGGCTTAATAAAACCAAGTCGAGTAAAAACCCGACCCCAAGAGGCATCCCTAGTAATTATAGAGTAAAAGGACCATTTCATATGGACGCATGGGTGTGCAGTATATTTTTGGACTGCGTGGATGGGACGGTCCCGGGCGAAATTATTTGCTAGCTACACATTTTGGGCTGGCCAATACCTCGCACTTTCCCATGTTCTAGTTCCCACAAGATAAAGCTTCTACTATTGGCGACCAATGGCGAATTTCGTTGCAAAAACAAATACATATTTGCGACGAACAAGTCATGTAGTCGCAAAAGCTAATTCTATTTGCGACAACCTATGTATTTGTCGCAAATAATAAATAGTTTCTGCGACAAATAGTTATATTTGTCGCAAAAGAAATATATTTTACTTTTTATAAATAAAAGTATTATTTTTTATATAATTATAAATAAAAAATATTTAACAATTGCGACGACATGCTATTAGTCGCAAAAATAAGTACTATTGGCGACCAAAAATAATGCATATTTGCGACGAATAAACATTTAGTTGCAAAAGTATATGCTATTTGCGACAAATTGATATGTTTGTCGCAAATGTAATATATTTTACTTTTCATAAATAAAAGTATTATATTTTTATATAATCATAAATAAAATATTTGAAAATATATAAATTTTTTCATTCTCATTATTTGCAAGAAACATTTTTGGCAAAAGATTGTCCTCTTATATTTTTTTATACAATGGAAAAAAGTGATATTAAAATAATTACATAAAATGGCTAAGTACATCTCAACAAGGTATTTTTTAGTGAGTATTATTTTTGAAAAAACATCATTTAATTTTATATTTAAATTCAATAAAGTACCTAAAATATTGATTATTAAATTTAGAAAATATACTTGTATAATTTATTATATAATTTTATGTCATTAAATATATTTATTGTCAACTATGAGTAGTATTGATACCTTAATTACATAACATCAATGATAGAAAGTTGCAAAAAAGGAACACGACGTGATGGCTATGGTGTATGTTTGAAGCATTAATGTAATTTTGTTTGAGGGGGGTTCAGATCGTAGCATGGTGAAGTTGGATAGTGTTGTGGTCAATTATGAACGACCTCCGTTCATGGGACTAAGTTAATAGCATAACATTAAATGCAAATAATGTTTTTCATGCGTGATATCTTATTAGTACGAGTGTGCAAGCATTATAAGAGAGGGAGGAAGGGGCGAGATAAAGAAGATTGACAATGACATGCAGTACACATGTAGGTATAGTATACTGGATACACGACCGTGGTGGTGTTGCATATTTTTGAACTTCTATGCTTAGTTCATATTCGACCATATACGAATGCAAGAACATTTACAATTATATGATAGACACTAAAAGTATACGTATGATACATGCTTTTACATAAGTAACATGCTAGTCACATGACATTAATTACATCATTTAACTTATATTTTTAATCCACCACGTATGTACTAAATGCACCATCAAATAGGATTGTCCTTTTTCTAACATTAAACATGTATGAGAATACATACAAATCTACGAAATGCACAAACTTTGCGCCAAATACGGTTATGAAATATTTGTCAATCATAATAGAAAAGTCATTTTTCTAAAACGGATAGATGTACCAAATGAAAAAAAAAGTTGCATGCCACTAGCGCGTAGGTGCATGTCGCCCGTAGCATAGGTAGAGTGCTTGATGCCTATCATACCGGGCCATACCCACGACACATGTTCTAATAAAAAAACCTTATTCCCGTTTATATAAGCCTAGCTCGCGCTTGTTGGCGTGAGTGTGGGCGATCTTGACTGTCGAATTCCGATCAAGCTTCGCTCGTTATTAGAGCAGGCAGGCAGGGGTAAAACACGACCTCGTCACTCGAGTGCTGTTGGAGTTTAATCTGACGGCTTATATTATTCATCTCATTACGATCTGTGTAAGAACCGGACGCATATTAACTTTTGCCTCTTTTAATCTTGCCGCAACCATTTGTTTCCCTAAATTCCGTCCTCCATTGTTTCCCCAGATCCTCTGGCTGGCGATTCAGTTGAAAGGCCTATTGGAGCCTGGCCAAAGGAAGAAGCTTAAACTCTAGCTCGAATCTCCCTCCGATCGGCGCCATGAACAGCCACTTAGATCTCCGATACGCCGATCCCAATTCCTACCACAACATCAGAAGTGACCTAATCTTCCCTCCGCCACAACATCCGCCCGGAGCGTGCCCCTTCAACGCCTCCCTTCCCCTCCGCAACTTGGGCGGGTTCGTCGGCCGCCCCCTTTGGTGGCCCCGCGCTGTTGTCCTTCTCCGCTGGCAGAGGCCGCCACGATTCTGGCTGTGGCGGTTACAATGGTTTTACTCCATCCACGGGTCGAGGTCGGGGATTTGAGTCCGGACGTGGCGGTGGGGCACATGGGGTCAGGGTATGAGCCGGGGAGGGCATGGCGGGAGAGGATCTGACCGGGGAGGGGGCGGTGGTGGGAGAGGTGGGGGTAGGGGGTTTGATGGAGGTCGATTTGGGGGTAGGGGTGGATGGAGGGATGGCGGGTGGAGCTACAACGGTCACTTCTCGTCATTGAATTAGTGATATTAGAAGCTAGACTTTGTGGGACGTATTTGCAGTCACTAGCAGTTGTTTGAATTGATACATGTATGTGAATTTCCTTGACAGGGCACTGCCTCCAGGTAATTGAAAGAAGCAGCTTTGTGGAACCAACTCCGATTCAAGCTCAAGGATGGTCCATGTCTTTGAAGGGCAGAGATTTCCTTGACAGGGTACACCTCCTCCATATGCTCAAGGTCAGTCTAGAGCACCCCACTTGCTAAGGAAGACCTTCTGATCTGCTCCTTCAACTGCTTTCACTTGAGCTATTGCAATTCCATATTGTGCTAGTCGCATCCCTCAACCCATTCGCTACGGCTATTGCATGCCACCCCCCCTCTTATAGTGTAGATTGATTGAGGTGGCCACGATTCTGGACATTATAAAGGTGCTGCCTTGTTTCTATTTTCCTCTCTTATTGTTGGATTTTATTATTCTTGTAGGCGCCAATAAATGCTTCCCTGCTTTATTAGCGAGGAGTGCCAACATTTGAAAGAAGGGTGATCTTCTCTTTCATTAGGTAAATATTTCTCTTCATCACCAAACTGCGCTCAATTGCACTTCCTTCTTAGTTGCTTAAATGTTGGGAATAAATTTATGTTGTCTCTGTTTTGTTGAAGCTATAAGTTTTTCTGAACTGTCAGTATGTTATTGGTCCCAAAATTGAAGGAAATAAATTTCGTAATTAGAAAGAAAAACATAAATACTACTCCTTCCGTCCAAAAATATCTGGCCTCATTAGAAAACCAAAATGAACTGAAATCAGTTCATTTTGGTTTTCTAATTAGGCCAGATATTGTTGGATAGAGGCAGGATATATGCTTTGAAAGCAATAAATCCTATCTTCTATCAAACAGAGGATAGTCCCCTTTGGAGGACAGTTAGCCATTATTAGCACTTAGAAATTCTTGGATGCAATTTGCATTTTAAGGTTGCCAGCACATTGTGATACATGGACATTTCAGAAAGAATATGGAAGCATGTGAAATATATTTTTAACATTTTTTGTTGGTCATTTTCAAAACTTCCCTTTGGAAGTGCATAAATTTTGGGAAACATGACCTTGAGCACGTTGTGTGGGCATATGAGGAATTTTTAGAAGTGTGACTAACTAGTGATTGCATTGATGATATTGCTGCTGTGGCTTATTTTGTTTGTCTTCCATACTATCTCCTTCCTTTATGAATGAAACTATAGGAATATCTCATTACAATCAATTGGAACCTTATCCCTATCTTTATCTTCATTTTTATCCTTATCTTTTAATAACTTGCACTTCACAGTAAGTGTTGTGAAAAGACTGTTGTTCCTATTATGCAATTTATTGTCATTAATAAGGTGATGCCTGACTAGTAGCTTCCATAAATAGCCTAGCTATTCAACACTCATAGGTCCTTACTATACTTGTGCAGAAATTTTTGGAGCTGGTTACCTTTAGGATTCTTTAAATAATGGTATAGTTCATAAACTACATTGAGCTCGTTATTGTGAGGCTAGTTCCTCAGACCGAATCCACTCTGGCTTAGTATCTTTTCTGAATTCAGACAAAATTGGCCCATTCCGGATTGCATGCATGCAGTTGAGGAACATACTAGCTAAGGCTTTCGTTCCTTAAATGTCTTATCTCTTGCTTTTGTTTGTGAGCTTACAAATAAGTTTGATTTAATCCCCATGCCTCTTAGGAAGTTGTGTTTTGCATGCACAAGTCCTATTGACTTTGTAGGAGTTATATTCAATGTGAGGATTTTTGTTGTAGTGGTTATTGTTCATTTCAGAAATAGTATATTGACATATTGTTACAAACTAGAGTCTAGACCTCTTATGTTCTATATTGAAACTCATGTTCTTTTATTGAAAGCTTTAAGTTTCCATAAAACTTTTTCTATCACCATGGAGTAGTGTAGTTACCCCCCTCTCTGCCTCCTCCTCACATGTTGAAGGTGGCCAGAATCATTACTACAAACGAAGCATGAAAAGAACATTTGTCCGACTACGTTGGTTGCCTGTGAGTTCTCACCAAATGGAGGTAATTTTTTCTGAGGCATGTTCACTGCTCTTGTGCCATTGGCAGACACCATTAGTGCATGTGAGTGACACAACAGACACCATCTCTAGAATTATTAGCTGCTTGTTCATTGTTATTCTTTCAAATATAAACTGGTAGTTTCCTCCAAATTGAAAATTATTAGCTGCTTGTTCATCTTTTCTGCGAGAAATTATGCACAATGATTCTTACACCATCTATAGAAAAATTGGGGTTTCAACTGGCTTTACTGATATATACAATTCCACTTAAGACTTTCCACTCTCTATACTTACCAGGTGATGTATCACACTGCCCATCTGATGTGCTAATGTTTGAGAATGTGCCCACTCTCTATGAAGGAGATGGGGGATGAAATACTTTTGGGACACTCTGTTAGATGCTGATTTAGAGAGTGCTGCTCTTGGATGGCATATATCTGACGAATACTTCCTGATGGCCGTGAGTTTGACACAATTGATAATCCACAGGTAAGAGCTTTTTCCAGGTTTTATTCACAGTACTTTTTCTCATACTAGCTCTGTTTTTACCTAAGACAATGACTAATTGTGATCTACTTCATACATTTCAAACAAAACGGTAAAGAAAAGGAAAATGTTAGGTTGTGTGGCATTTGTTTGAGGTGATCTTACGTTTTTCTATATACATTTTTGTAATGATTGGAAAATAGTGAAGTTCATTTGAAATGCTTTTGTTTCGGATCTAAGTCTTTACCCTTTGGCCCTTGTGAAAATTGTACTCCATCTGTCCTGAAATAGATGCTCCTTGAGAAAAAAAATGATTAGCATTGTTATTATGGAGCATCTATTACAGGCCGAGGGTTTTTTTATTATGAAATAGTTTTTGCGACGAAGTAATGTCGTCGCAAAAGATAGACGATTACAAAAATGAAAGCTATGTTTGCGACGAACTAATGTCGTCGCAAAAGATGGAAAACGTTTTTTTTTAAAAGGGAGAACTCCCCTTTGCGACGAATATATCTTTTAGCGACGAAATATTGCGTCGCAAATATTATTTTTTTTGCGACTGAACTCATCTCGTCGCAAATACTTTTTGTGTAATGGCGACGAGCTATCTTTCGTCGCAAATAATATTTTGCGACGAAATTAGAGCTTTTGGCGAGGAATATGGGCGTCGCAAAAGCCATTATTTGTTGTAGTGTTTCTAGAAGCACCAGTTGAATTTTGATCGAAGTGCCTCACCTGTAAGAGTGCTCACCGCACTTGCACCATGTCAAAGGAAAGTACAGCGAGCGTGCCTGGGCAAGCTTAAGTAGCATTACTCTTTGAACAAAGCACACAATTGTTGCTAAAAACATCAAGAAAACCGCAAGGAGCTCACTTTTTTCAAAGGGAAACCACATTAATTAGCATCGACTTCTCCGGCAGCTCGGACAGAATTGAAATCTGTTTCCAGCACACATGCATGTACATAAAACAAAGAAATACAAAGTCAATACTCAAACAAAATCCTTCTAAGAATCTAATGATTGAAGACAAAAGAATGATTCTATCTTCCACCTTTGCTTTGCATTAGAGTTGGAGGCATGGAATGCTGTATCGCCCGTATATTGATATTGGGCCCCACCCTATAAAACGATACGGATTAATATCATTTTTTAAATTTTTTAAAATATTGCCGATATATCGGTTTCGCTATTTAAAAAAAAATATTTCCAAAAAAAATGGGAATTTTTTTTAAAAAAAGGAAAAAAATAATTTTCCTATTTGTTTCCCGTCCTAATATGCATTTTTATACATATTTTGAAATCTATTGTCTAAAGTATAACTCATTTTAGAAGTTAGATTGTGAAAATATATGGTAAAAACTAGTTTTCAACCACCGATATTTTTTTATACAATATCTCCGATATTTTGTCTCTTTGGTCAACCGATATCCGATACGGAATTCCTTGGCCCTTAGTCCTTGTGGAGGCAGCTTTAGTTTTGGGTACTTAACTCACACGTCACACCCTTCTGTGGAAGATATTCATGAAACTACACTCTCTCTTACTTCCAGTTATTACTAAAATCTGAATTCCATTATGGATGACAAAATTAAGCAATACCAGCAGAGTGGGCTTTGTTAACCCACTTGAGCAGTATGTCTGACAGTTGAATATGGATGGAAAATATTTCATTTGCATATCAGATACGTAGCATGTCTAAAAGAATCGAACCAACTTGTATTGAAGAATATATATGACCACTCAAAACACATTCATACCCACTGCACCTTGAATAACTTGTGCTACATTGCATTTTTGTACTGAAATAAGAGGAAGTAGAAAACATTATCATAATATAAAATTGGTGAAACCTGCAACTATACCGATCGTGATGTCTCTTATGGCACCTGTGACATCACTTATCTGCATAATAATGTCTCTCGTGTTGCATTTCCTGTTGTTGGGTTTACGCTACAATGCAACAAGGATAACATAAGCCTCCATCCATGACTGAATAAATCTAAGAAAGCAAATACTAAAGTAAAACAGCTTCTATCTATATGAAAGCTTACCCATCTGCTATTTTGCATAGGTATTCACGCTGATCTTCTCTGAGTGGAACATTCGTAAAATCTAGTTTCAGGAACCCAAGAAATTTTTTTTATCAGGATGTCAAAACTTGAATCCATAATAAACATGTAATTATTTTTCGTAATATCCAGAGGAAACTAAATTTGCTTCTATAATCCTCATACAAATGTTTGTTCCTGGGCAATCACTAAAATGTTTTTTACCAGTAATAATTAGGAGATGTGCTTTCACACAAAAGTTATATCTTATACAAAGCGAAGTTTTCACATTTATTATCTTTAAAGTGCCAACAAACTTGAGGGTGGTCCTTGAATATGACCTGTTAAACAAAAAGAGCCAATAAACTGTTCCAACTGGCTTAATTTGGCTGTAAATATAGCTTCTTGAATGCCCACAGAGTTAATTTATAGGTTCCACATTGAAAACCCCATGCCACTCAATCAGATCTTAACAATCTCAACATGTCATGCTTGAAAAAATATGGTGGAAATCCAAAGGCCGAATTTTCTTTCCGACGTTCCATCTGTTTTGAGTTTCAGCTGCAGGGATTTTCCATTACGTGAAAATTATTTGTTTCCATACAAGTGCACGATATGAACTATACCAATGGTGATTCATAGTTGTAAACATGTTATATCCTAGTCTTCTTTTTCTTTCCCTTGTTTAACTATTAAAATTCACTTCTGAGATGGTATAGAAATATGTTTCTTTTGCTCACTTCCTTGCAGTAATGAGAATGTGGACATTGTTACCATGTTTCTCTTCAAGATAGTTAGATAAGTACATAAATTTAAATAAACTTAAATGAAAAAGAGGAGGTCGATTGAACAGTTTATCCGATTACCAAGTACAGAATGCAGCAATTTGAAGATCACTTACCCGCTCCAATAATGTTTGATCCTCTAAAAGATGTATTTCATGTAGCTAAAGCACCCACCAGGTTTGCGTTAGTCAAATTTACCTGCACAAAGCAATTAGCAGCATAAATAAGCATACTGAACAACAGAGGGTTGCCTCAAAATCATGATCCTCACATAATGAACTATGCGCGTGTATGCGCAAAACGAGAGCATCAGCTGAAGGCCTTAGCTTTTAAGCAAGGCGCGTCAATGCTTTAACGGACAAAATAGTGTTCATCCAAGTTTATAGAGTGGAAATCATTTTTTAGTGATCAAATTGAAAAGTAACACATTTGAAAGCCAAATAAAAACAGATCCATGGCATCCCATTCATTATTAGACCCTTGTTATTAAAGAGCAAGGCATAATATGCAGAAGTTCTGTCTTTCTGACTGCCACAACCTACACGAATTGGCCTTCTGATGATCAACCAATTGATGAATTCTTTCAATTGAGATTGATTCAAACACTAGAAAGAATGGCTTAGACGTGGACACATAAATTTCCTCAAATGAATGAGATCCAGGAAACTGCAGAAGCATTTCCATGCCTTCTAACCTGAAAAGCATCCCATTTGAAAAACAATGGTCAAAGTTGCACCATTGTCACTAGTTAAAAATTCCAAACAGAGATCTTTCTTGTAAGACAAGGAGAAGCATGATTGCAGATCCAGCTTTTCTAAAAGCAGGTCAAAAGGAAAAAATGAAGAGGAGGAAATGGAATCTCTCATGAAAAAAGGAGCCAAAAATCTGGATGACTTAATGAGACCAGAGTCTATAATCAGGAAATTTATTGTATAATAATTCATTTTGAAAATCAATTGCATCTATTAAAAAGGACCCTAGGGAGTACGCACTAATTGATCTTCTACACAATTTAAGAGGCAAACCAAAAATGTTGGAGATTTTTCAGGATTAAAAAGAGGCCCTTGAAGGGGAGGAATATATGGATGAACATGTTAGCAGGATCAGAAAATATGAAACCAACTCACCTTAGTTACGTTCGCCAATGAGAAGTCTGCACCTCTAAGATCAGCATCCAAAAGATCAGCACCTGAAGGAATGCAGGTTGAATGAATGACAACTAATTTGCTGGAATTCGCGTTGTCGGAAGCACAATAAGTAATGAAATGACATGCAAGGAAAGTGAGCCAAAGAAATATTCCGTCCATTCCCTATTAACAGTCCTCTTGGTCTGCCAAAATTAACTAAAATCAGTTCATTTTAAAAGACCAAATATGACTACCAAATACGGGATGAAGGGAGTAGATACAGATGTAGACATGGCCCAACTAAAATAAAACTTTGATGCTTGTAAAACTGATGGGAACAAAATTAATGCTCGTACAGTTCCTTTTTCGAAAAACAATTCACGGGACGAAATTACCTGTTAAATCAGCATCAAAGAAGCTAGCTCCCAGTAACTTTGCACCTTTGAAATTAGCTTGTCGAAGTATCGACTAGAGTGTTGACCACAGATGATATAAGAGTTAAGATATTTTCAGCGAAATTGTCTAAAATTACACTGCCTCAGATGCTGTGGTCAGTAAAGATTCTGTAAATCTAGGATATAAAAAACACACCGTTTTGAAGTCTTGTCTGCTCAGACTTTTCCCACTGAAATCTTTGCCAGTGAGGTCCTGTCCTCTGGTAACTTCAGAGCCATACGGGCCTCCACCCTTTCGCATTTGCATTGCCAATGTAGAATATCCACAGTGTCAATCGGGCATCCAATATGACGGCTAACGGCATACTCACTAGTGAAAAAGAAGACATGGACTGTTGAGGAATAAACTAAGGCCTTACAAGTCAGTTACATCATTAATTATCCAAAAAAAAAGACAGTTAAATCATTGCTAAATCAACAACTGATATTCCGACCCAATCACTTTCCATAACTCTGCGATATGATGCAAATATTTTTAATAACTGCTGGGATAAAAATGTCACCTTGAAAGCCTCGGCAGGATCAACCAAGAACAGAGATGAGCTCACGAGAGCAAGGAGAGTCGCCCTACCAACAAATCCCCGAAGTGAACTAAATAGATTTTCATAAACTTGGGTCTTCTGCCGATGCCCCTATCAGAAATCAGGAAAAAAAAAGGCACAGACTTTATAAATGCTTGTAGGATTGAAGGAAAGCTGCTGAGAAAGAGAAAAAGGAAACCAATGCACTTACAGGATTGCGCTGCTGGTGAGGAGGGGAGTTCCGGAGAGAGCAGTAGACTCTAGTGGGAAGCCGGGGTCTAGAGGGAAGAGGTGAATTTGGAGGAGGTTTGGAAGCAGAAGGCAAGACGTTGAGGAGCGCAGCCATGGCGAGCGTTCGCAGGCTTGGGTTTTGCCTTATCCGGGAATCAACGAGATTGATAACTGCACGAATGCCGATTGGCCCCAGCGCGACCACTTGAATGGCATTGGTTCTGTGACGGCCAGTATTTTTTAAACTTTTATTCAATCATACTAGTACCGAAAAATCCAAGGTTTATTCTTCTATACGATAAAACATTAGTTAAAATTTATCGACTAAACATGTAGGCCGTGATAAATGTGGTTCATAATTATGATACAGAACCATATTTACATATAGTATTACAAATGCAAAGTCAAATAAATCAACGCAAGTCCTCTATGTGCAAGTCTGTAATCCAACCCAAAATATACTAGAAAATAGTTGGCGCTCACGCCTTAATACAAAGTTATGGAATAAACCAGGAGATGAAGGTATGCTAAGCAGCTACCCAAACCCTCACCACCAAGCCACCAAAATCTCGAATTTACGTAAAGTCAATCTTCTATAACAGCACCTACATCACATAAAGATGTTGAGTATAAAAATACTCTGTGGGATACCGTAACCCAATCATCAACAATCAAATAAACAAGATTTGTATTAACATTTTATGCAACCTATTACAGAATTCTACTTAATTCTCTTATTACTCTTTCAAGTAAGTCTTTTATTGCTTCCCAAGTTCATGTTCAATAATTAAATTTTTGTCCGACTCATTGAATGTCATTCCTACATGACAGACAACACGAAAACCATGTGACTATTATTCCGGTTACTACTAGTAATCACGGCACGCCCTGAATCCCTGAAGGGTGTCTGCCTCATCCATTCTTTACCTTAGAAGGTATGACCGTCAGAAGGGTCTGGCTACACATCAGCTCTTTAGCTCGATGTGGGTAGGGAGAACGTAGCCTTTCAAGATACTAGCGTCTCAAATGTGCACAATAAAACACCTAGCATCAATAGCTTTGAGGTGGGTACAGAGCTTCCACCAATGAGAATATGTTAAAGCTCTCTCGAAAATCCATAGTGAAGAAGCAACAGCTTAAGCCTGACCAATAGAAGATGTAATGTTCTCTCTAATATCCATAGAAAGATGCAAACAGTGGCCAAAATAATATGTAAATGCTCTCTCTAATATCCATATAAAGATATAATAACTTAAGTTTGACCAATAGAAGGTGGTCCTCATCAGGTACCACTGACACAGAGCTTCCACCATAGGGAAAATGTAAATGTTCTATCTAATATCTATAGAAAGATGCAAACCAGAAGGGCAGAGCTTCCATCATAGGGAAGATGCAAAACAGACTTGCAGAGTTTCCATCAGAGGGAAGATACAAAACAGACTGAACCCAACCAATATCGTGTGATCCTCAACAGATATCACTGTATTACTACCATTCACCCCTCTTAGAGTTATGACATATAATTCAAGACTACTGGCTCAATAGCCCAACAATTAGTCTGACCTTTGACTTAACAGCCAATCGGTTGTTTGATCGAAAGTCACTCATACTCATAAACTGACTCCCAATCCAAAGGGCCTTTTAACCTTTATCTTGATTAGGTTATTCCTAACCCTCAATCTTAGCCCTCATGTCTTCATTTTATTATATTCCATAAAATGATTAAGTCTCTGAACTATCTAAGCTTATTAGTCGAGTTTTCCTTACTATCAAAGCCTCAACTATCAGTCAAATCCGCATAAAATTAGGGACCAATGCCCTTAAATATAGTAACATCAAGCACGTAAAGATAATACACCAATTTAGGCTTAAAATTATTTATCAAAAAGTTAAAATAACAAAATTTAACCTATGTATCACGCTGGCTCTGTATGTACCATACTGCACCGCAATACACAAACGGGCAGATCGGTTGTAAATAGTTCTACTTGTTGGTGGATGTTCACCGACACTGTAAATCCAAACCGGTTTGTAAACTGGGTCTATTTTGTGGACCAGGTTCGGTATGAGAGTGGACCGGTCTGGTCCGGCCTATGCCTGAACTGGGTCAGTCGTCTCCCTCAACGAGACAACCAATCTTCTGGTCATGGTAGCAGCAAGCTTTGCCTGCCGCCGCCACCGGGGCTGGTCAATGGTGGCAACCCGCGCCCGGTAGCTCCAACTCCCCTCCTCCTTCCTTCCTTCCGCCCGAGGTCAGGCTGATCGGAAAACAAGAACGACAGTGGCAAGGTCGAGCCTTTCGATTGTCGCCACTGTCGCGTTGGCTACTCCCAGGCAGTGGGGGCGCGCCAATGGCTCTGCCCTCTCCTTGCGGGCATTGTGACTCTTGATTAGTCCCCCCCCCCACCTCCTACATGATTGCCACGACCCAAATGGCAGCAAAGGCGACACATTTATGGTCACCGCCTTTGCCATTTCAGTCGTCGTGGCTGGTGCGCTGCGTTCACGGCCTCCCAAAAAGGTGGGGGTCTAGTGGAGGTTCCGCTGACTCCCAGTGACCACTGGGCCTCCACTGGTGTCTCTTCCTCCCTGTGTTGGAATAGCATAGTTGATGTGGGCAGAAGGTGGGTGTCACCTGCTGCCGCCGTCACCATCTCATGGTTTCCGGCAGAAGCTCTACCTCTGCACAGGCGGCCTTTAGACCGTCGGCATGACTCCACCAGTGTTCATCTTCTTCTTCATTCGAGATCCACCATTAATGGCAGCTTTCTAAGTTCTTCAACTTAAAATCCAATTAAAACATAAATTAAACAAGATTGATGGTTGAGACATGAGATCCAACCTTGTATGCTTGCTGAGACGTGCCCATCACCCATTGGTGATGAGCACACTGTTCTCCCTACGCGGCGCGTAGCCAATAATTTTCCCCGTCGGAGGCCGTCCCTGCTCCAGCCGGCTTCAACAGAGGCACTGCCTTAAATGACTGTGCTATTTCCATGAGCCGGCTTGAAATACCCTCTCAACCCGCTGTTGCTACTGGCGTACACCTGGCCATACAGGCGACCACCTGTTGACCACTACAAAGCACCTGGCAATTCCGGCCGCCAGGTGCATTCGAAGCTAGTACAATATTGCGATAAATACTACTTGTTATATAGCATATGTTATATCTTGGATTAATTGAATATCAACATGAGAGTAAGGGTTGATTAAGGGGGATTGTACTTGGGTTTTTGGGGTGACTGTGATCTCTTCTTATAATCACATACGATCGATAAAGGACTTGCTCTTTGCAGTATATGGACCTCGTCACATCGCCAGAACATAGCAATTGTTTTTGTGCCACAGTCTTCTCTCGTTGATTGTTTGAATAATTCTCTACTGGTGGTTTTGCTCTTCTATATTGATATGAAAGAGTTGCACTATTAATTGTGTGTGGACTCATATACGATCAATAAGGACTTGCTCTTTGTTGTGTGTAGACAGCGTCACATTGCCGGAATATGGCAAGAGTTTGTTTGCTTTATTCTTCTCTTGTTGATTCTTTGATCAATTCTCTACTGGTGGTTATGTTCATCTATATTGATATCGAAAGAGTTGCACCAGTAATTGTGCGTTTTGTTCTTCTACATTTATACTAAAATGGTCATGTTAATATTATCGCTGGAAAAACTACTAATCGGACTCAGGCATTCCGCGGCCCTTTGAGTCCCAACATGCCATGGGTTGTGCATTGGAGCTGCTTGATAAGCATAAAATATACACATTTATATGCCTTATTTACCTATTTGCTAGTGTAGTTTTTGTGATAAAACATGAATAAATCGGGTTATTTGTGATTAGGGTAGTAATTAGGGATTAATAATTAATTTACTCTAATTAACTATTTTAGATGCATTAAAGAATTTAATGAATCATATTTTTATTATGCGTCTAATTTTAGTTTGGTTTTGTTATTGTAGGTTTGAAATCGCGAATTGCAGATCACTAAGCAGGCGTGCGCATTAGACGTGTTTTGAAAAGCCAAAGTGACCCATGAGTTGATATGACGCGTATTGAAGGATTTGAACCGTTGATGAGCTATTTAAGAGAAGACGGGCGCGAATTTAAAGTACGGACGTGCGGATTCGGTTTGGTGGTTGAGATCGTTTCGGCGGGTTTTATTAAAGAAAAAGAAAAAAAATAAGAAGAAGGAAAATGAATGAAAACCGGATGGTCTGGTCCGGTTCGGTTTAGAAAATAAAATAAAATAAAAAAGAACTGACCCGAGCCATCGGGCTCGGGTGTTCCAGAACGAAAACAGGGCGCTCGAGCATTTGCTCGAGCGCCGGCAAGATGATCGGGAGCGTCGGTGTGGAAGAAGGCGGGCCGGCACGGTGAGGCAATGGGTTGAGCTCGAGATGGCGGCGACCCTGGACTCCGGCACGGCAAGGCGATCGAAACGGCGGCTTCGACAAGGGACAGTGACCGGCAGTTGGGCGGCGATTGAAAAAAACAGAGCAGTAACAGCAAGGCGGCGGCAATGGACGCCGGTGTCGTGCTGATGGCACGGCAAGGAGCTTCGTGGCGGTGCTGTAAAGCAGTCGGCGGCGGCCACGATGGCGCGAGGAGGAGCAAAATGGTAAGTTCTGGATTTGGAAGGTCGACTTGGGCAAATCGAGAAAACAGAGAGAAAGGAAAGATCGGATTTTCTTTGCAAATTTGAACGGAATTTGAATGGAAATTCTCTGGGTTTAGGACGAATTGCTGGCATCAATTGGGGCTCTCGATTTGCTATAAAAACAGAAGGGAGGCTGGTGATTTGGGGACTGTTAAGAGCGCTTGGAACAAAGGACGAACTGGGGTGTCGAGCAGAGCCTTTCGCAGCTGATTTGGGTCGTGTTCTTCGCCGTGATCTCGCCGGAAATTGAGGAGAAGATAGAGGAATCGAGAAGAGAAGGAGAAAGTCAGTTTTTTTTTGCTTCGGTGAACAGTAATTTCGAATCTGCTACAGTAACCGGGCATCTGAAAGAGACGATGAACAGTGATTGCTACAGTACCCGTGAACAGTAACCCGTGAATAGTGTTCCTGCAATAGTGTTTTCCCGATGCAATTTATTTCAATTTTAAATCTGATTTTTCTCTTGAATATGAATAGCTAAATCTTTTGTCAAAGCTAAAGGTGACGTTATTTGATTAGTATTTTTACGTCTATGAAGAAGTGCTTAATGCTTATTTGATTGAATGCGATGTTTTGATAAAGTCATAATCTATATAATTATTTGATTTGTCGTTAACGTAAGGTACGGCGAATGCTTATAATTCCCTGTGATTAGTAGACTGAGCTTGTTAATGATAAATATTCGATCGATATTTTTATGTTAATGGTTATGATGCATGTGAATGAAATATCTTCCGATTAGGTCAAATCATTATTTGATTCTAATTGAGTAATTGAATAGACGTAGAGTATTAATTAAATAATTGATCCTTGAAGCTTTGATATCTCTTATCGATTATCTTTGCCTGTCTTTAGTTAAGTTTTAATTGAATCTTTCATCATCATTTTAGTAGTTAATTGAATTACAATTTCTCTACAAAATTTCCTGATAAGAACTTTAATTTGCTAAGCTAAGTAGTGTTTAAATTAGTTAGAATAGAATAATCCTACATCATTCCCTGTGGTTCGACCTCGGATTCACCGAGTATATATTACAATTTGTCAACCTTCTCTTGGGTTTGATCAAATTTTGGCGCCGTTGCCGGGGAGTGAAGTTTAGGATTAGTCTTCCAATTAGTTTATTTCTTTCTAGCATAGTTTAGTGAATTTCAATTATTCCTAGTTTAATTTAGCTTGTTTATTTTGCAGGAACTATCTGAAAAAACAAAAAAAAGGCTTTTCATTGGATTTTTCATCAATTTTGGTAAACTCGTTCCATCTCTCTTTGAAATTTCTGTTTCTTGTGCATGCACTCGTGGAATAGAGATACCAGTGGACGATTAGTTAGAAGTAATTCTGCTAATTTGATTGAGAATCCCTCATTTGAATTTTCTGTTCCATCACACGCACCTAATCAAATGGCTGATCAGGGTAGTAACCATGATCTTAATGAAAATGAGAGTGAACATGATGCACCAATGCGGCCCTTGCGTGACTATCTGCAACCTGCACGCACTAGCACACCTTCCTGCATTATATTGCCTCTACAAGCTCATCAATTTACTTTTAAGCCTGGAATGATAAACTTGCTTCCCAAATTCCATGGTCTAAATTCTGAAAATCCTTATTTGCATTTAAAGGAATTTGAGGAAGTATGTGCAACTTTTGAGCAAGCTTGTAGTGAAGACATTATCAGGCTAAAATTGTTTCCTTTCTCTTTGAAGGACAAAGCCAAGACTTGGCTGAATTCCCTTAAGCCTAGATCTGTAGGAACTTGGAAAGAACTACAAACTGAATTCCTTAAAAAGTTTTTTCCAGTTCATAGGACAAATGCTCTGAAAAGGCAAATAACAAATTTTGCTCAAAAACAAAATGAATCATTTTATCAATGTTGGGAGCGTTATAAAGATTTGTTAAATTCTTGTCCACATCATGGGTATGAGAAGTGGCGCACCATCAGTTTCTTCTATGATGGGATGACGCCTTCAATGAAACAATTTGTTCAAACCATGTGTAATGGGGAATTCTTTGATAAAGACCCTAATGAAACTCTTGATTTTCTAGATCAAATAGCTGAAGACTCAGATTCTTGGGATCCCACCGATCCCTCTGATGTTTCTAATAAGTCGAAGTCTTCAACTACTAGTGGGGGTCTGCATTATCTTAGGGAGGAGGATAATTTGAGTGCTAGGCTAGCCTCTTTGGCTAGGAAGGTGGAGGCTATGGAAGTAGGGAAAGTTAATGCTGTTAAGCTTGTTGCTACAGAAGAGGCCTGTGGAATTTGTGATGTCATGGGACACCCTACTAATGAGTGCCCTACCATTCCTGCTTTCAAGGAGGTGTTGCATGACCAAGCAAATTCCATGACCCCTTTCAAGAGGCAATCTCCTTATGGAAACACTTACAATCCAGGATGGAGGAATCACCCCAACTTTAGTTGGAGGAATGACAATGCTGCACACACACCACCTCCTCAAGCATCTTCCAATTATACTCCATATGTTCCACCTCACAGGAAGACACTTGAGGAGACACTACAAACTTTCATGCAAGGGCAAGCAACTATTAATCAACAAACCTCACAAGTCATTAATGATATAAAGAGCTCTCTCACTAAATTGACATCTTCTCTTGCTGTTCAAGAGAAAGGTAGGTTTCCTGCTCAACCCCAACCCAACCCACAGGGGCAAGTTCACATGATGGACACGAAACCTTCTGATTCACAATTGGAACATGCTAAGTCAATTACCACTCTTCGTAGTGGAAAATAAATTGACAAAACAATTCCACTTAAGGCCCAAAAATCTTCTGAGAATGATGAGTCAAAACATGATAATGAGGAAATTGATAAGTCTGGGTCAGGTGAAGATGTGAGATGTCCTATTCCAGCTCCTTTTCCACAGAGGTTGAAACCACCTCAAAAGCTTAACCAAAATGCTGAAATTTTTGAACTTTTAAAGCAGGTGAAAATTAACATTCCCTTGTTAGATGCAATCAAACAGGTACCTTCTTATGCTAAGTTCTTGAAAGATTTGTGTACTATTAAGCGTAAGTTGAATGTGCAGAAAAAAGCATTTTTAACTGAACAGGTAAGTTCTATAATTCAACATAAAAGCCTACCCAAATATAAGGATCCCGGATGTCCAACTATTTCATGTGTGATTGGGAACTTTAGGGTAGACCAAGCCTTACTTGATCTTGGGGCTAGTGTTAATCTCTTGCCTTATTCAGTATACACTCAGTTAGGTCTTGGGGAACTTAAACCCACCACCATTACCCTTCAACTTGCTGATCGTTCTATTAAAATTCCAAGGGGAGTGGTGGAAGATGTGCTTGTTCAAGTAGATAAATTTTACTTTCCTGTTGATTTTATTGTTTTGGACACACATCCTGTTATAAATGCAAGTGCAAATATTCCTGTCATACTAGGTCGTCCATTTCTTGCTACTTCAAATGCTTTGATTAATTGTAGAAATGGTGTGATGAAACTTTCATTTGGCAATATGACTTTGGAATTGAATATATTTAATGTTTGCAAACAACCAGGGGATGATACTGATGTTCAAGAAATAAATTGGGTTGATACCGTTGTTAGAGATCAATTTCATGTTTCATATCTTTCTGATCCATTAGAATCTTGCTTAGTTAATTCTTTATATGATGAATCTAAAGTGAATTGTGAAGAGGCTGAGATTTGTTCTTTACTGAATTCTCTACAGGTATTGCAAGTGAATGGATGGAAACCCAAGTTTGAGGAGCTACCATTGAGTGACAAATTGCCTACACCATCAAGCATTCAAGCACCCAAATTGGAGTTGAAAAAGTTACCAACTGACCTCAAATATGCATTTTTGGGTGATGGTGAAACTCTTCCGGTGGTAATATCGTCTCATCTTAATCTTATCGAAGAGGGTAAGTTGCTTGATATTTTGAGAAAGCATAAAGGTGCAATAGGATGGACAATTGCTGATTTAAAAGGAATAAGTCCTTTAATATGCACTCATCGGATTTATTTAGAGGACAATGCCAAACCGTCTAGGGAGATGCAACGTAGGTTAAATCCAAATATGAAAGAGGCGGTTAGAGCTGAAGTTCTTAAGCTCTTGGATGCGGAGATCATCTACCCCATTTCTGACAGCAAGTGGGTGAGTCCTACCCAAGTAGTGCCTAAGAAATCTGGTGTAACAGTTGTCAAGAATGATAAGAATGAATTAATACCCACTAGAGTTACATCTGGATGGAGAATGTGCATTGATTACAGGAAGCTGAACGCAGTCACTAGGAAAGACCATTTTCCATTGCCATTTCTAGATCAGGTTCTGGAGAGGGTAGCTGGCCACACATATTACTGTTTCTTAGATGGCTACTCCGGTTACAATCAAATTGAAATTGCATTAGAAGACCAGGAGAAAACTACATTCACATGTCCTTTTGGCACATTTGCATATAGAAGAATGCCCTTTGGTTTATGCAACGCACCTGCAACATTTCAAAGATGCATGCTGAGTATTTTCAGTGATATGGTTGAACGCTATCTTGAAGTGTTTATGGATGACTTTTCTGTATTTGGTGATTCATTTGATGACTGTTTGTCTAATTTGCAGAAAGTTTTGAGCAGGTGTGAAGAGAAGAACCTTGTGCTTAATTGGGAAAAATGTCATTTCATGGTCTCTAAAGGAATTGTTTTGGGTCATATTGTTTCCTCTAAGGGAATTGAAGTTGATAAATCAAAAATTGATTTAATTACTCATTTGCCTACACCCAAGACTGTTAAAGATATTAGATCATTTTTGGGTCATGCAGAGTTCTACAGGAGGTTCATCAAAGATTTTAGTTCTATTTCTAGACCATTATGCAATCTCTTATCTAAAGATACCGTGTTTGAATGGAATACTGATTGTGAAAAAGCTTTTGTTAAACTGAAGGGAATGCTTACTTCAGCCCCTATTATGCAACCCCCAGATTGGACTTTACCATTTGAGATAATGTGTGATGCTAGTGACTTTGCTGTGGGGGCTGTTTTGGGTCAAAGGAAGGATAAGAAGCCTTATGTTATTTACTATGCAAGTAAGACCTTAGACAATGCTCAGATGAATTATTCAACAACAGAAAAGGAATTACTTGCTATAGTATTTGCTTTGGATAAATTTAGGGCTTACTTGACCGGATATCCTATTGTTATCTTTACTGATCATGCTGCCTTGAAATATCTTCTATCAAAGAAAGATGCAAAACCTAGGTTGATTCGCTGGATACTCCTACTGCAAGAATTTGATATTACAATTAAAGATAAGAAAGGAGTAGAAAATGTGGTGGCCGATCATTTATCTAGGTTGACTGTGGATGATTCCAATGAGGCTGCTCCAATTAAAGACACCTTCCCAGATGAGCAACTTTTTGTTCTTTCTGATTTACCATGGTTTGCTGATATTGTTAATTTTCTTGTCACAGGTCAAACTCCTTCTCATTGGACAACACAAGACAGGAAGAAATTCATGGTGGAGGTAAGAAA
The DNA here is from genome assembly GCA_039654745.1 of Houttuynia cordata. Classification (NCBI taxonomy): domain Eukaryota; kingdom Viridiplantae; phylum Streptophyta; class Magnoliopsida; order Piperales; family Saururaceae; genus Houttuynia; species Houttuynia cordata. Next base: position 25,067,489 of record CM077506.1, read on the forward strand.
CTTCTTTTGGGATGATCCATATCTTTTTAAATATTGTCCGGATCAGATTATTAGGAGATGTGTACCAAATGATGAAATTCATAGTGTCATTTCCTTCTGCCATTCAGAAGCTTGTGGTGGTCATTTTTCTGCTAGAAAAACTGCTGCTAAAATTTTACAATGTGGATTTTATTGGCCTACCCTATTTAAAGATACTCATGATTATTGTCGTACTTGTGGACGTTGTCAACAGCTTGGTGGAATAACCCGTAGGAATATGATGCCTTTAAACCCCATTTTAGTGATTGAAATATTTGATTGTTGGGGTATTGATTTCATGGGCCCATTTCCACCATCTTTTGGCTATTTGTACATCTTAGTGGCTGTTGACTATGTTTCCAAGTGGGTAGAGGCCATCCCTTGTAGAAATAATGACCATAAAACTGTTATACGCTTTCTGAAGGAAAATGTTCTGTCACGGTTTGGTATACCCCGTGCAATCATAAGTGATGGGGGTTCTCATTTCTGCAATAAACCTTTTGAGGCATTAATGAAGAAATATGGAATTACTCATAAGGTGGCTACCCCTTATCACCCACAAACAAGTGGGCAAGCTGAACTTGCCAACAGAGAGATTAAACACATTTTAGAGAAAACGGTTAACCCAAATCGCAAAGATTGGTCTCTGCGGTTAACAGATGCACTTTGGGCATACCGTACAGCTTTTAAATCTCCTATTGGTATGTCCCCTTATAGACTTGTTTATGGAAAAGCTTGCCACTTGCCTGTGGAGTTGGAGCATAAGGCATATTGGGCTATAAAAATGTTTAATTTCAGTTTGGATGACGCCAGTTCTGTGCGTAAGCTCCAACTAAATGAATTAGAAGAAATCAGGAATGATGCATATTTGAATTCAAAAATTTACAAAGAACGAATGAAGGTTTTGCATGATCAACACATTCATCGAAAAATCTTTGAACCTTCACAAAAAGTTCTTTTGTATAACTCTAGATTGCATTTATTTCCTGGTAAGCTCCGTTCTAGATGGACTGGTCCATTTATTGTTAAAACTGTTTATCCTCATGGAGCTGTAGAAATTGAAAATCCATTGAATGGCAACGTGTTTAAAGTAAATGGTCAAAGACTTAAGCCATTCCTGGACTTGATTCCATCAGAAGTGGAGAGTATTCCTCTGTCTGATCCCACTTATCCTGATTGAATACTCTTACACTCAGTCTGGCTGAAGACAGGAAACTTAGCGCTCCTGGGAGGCAGCCCAGCTTTTAATTTGTTTTTTTAGGCCACTTATTAGTTAGATGATGTTTTCTTGTTGAATATTGTGATTGCTCTCATCTTTTTATTTGTTGATGTTTTTCACTCGCATGGGATTTTAGCAATTTGCAGTTCTCCAGGTAACATCTATCCTTGATTTTATTTATTTATTTATTTATTTTATCCTTCATTTCATTCTTAACATTGAGGACAATGTTTAGTTTAGGTTTGGGGGTATATAGGAATAACATGGTTTATTTTAAAAAAAAATTTAAAAAAAAATAAAAATAAATAAAAATTTGATTAGTTTTTAGGTTGTTTGTTAGTATTTTTCTTAGGTTTTGATAGTTTATCCCTTTTTGATGTATACTTCAATTTTTAAGAGATTAATTTACATTGGAAGTGTGAGTAAGTATACTGGAGGATAGAAACACTTAACTGAGCATATCTTTCTGTTACAGTCCTCTTGGATCATGTGCTTGAGCTAATAAAACTCACTCACACACACTAGTACATAAAGTAATACCCTCTAGAAATTTGTTGAATATTAATCTTCAGTGGGATGTCTTTAGTCAAAGTCATTGGATGATATATGGTTGTCTGTTGAGCTTAAAAGATCATGATAGACCATTTACTTGGCTATGGCAAGGGCTTGGAACCGGAAATAGGTTGAGAGTATAATACAGCCTGGACATGATAAAGATGTGCTGAAAATATGAATGATGAAAATGAAAATGTGAAAAATGAAAACAAAATGAAAGAAAAGGGGCTGCTTGACTTTATAGGATTAACTTAGGCTGATGCTCGGGCCCGAAGCGGTATCTTAAAACCTAATGCCCTAAGCCAACTGTGCTGGGAGTCATTGGCCTGAGTCATTGCTAAACCTAAGCATCTTTAAGTTAGGCCTTACACAGTCCTGCTGAAAAAAAAAAAGTCTATGGTGTATTATCCTCTCAAATCTAGAATGTTGGACCCGAAGGAGGCGCGCAGATTTGTGCTATCATGAACCTAAAGATTACGATGACTATGTAGATTCTGATTTTCTTTGGTTAATGGGTAACACTGGATATGTGTAAAACAAAAATTTAGGGTGTATTGCTACAATGTTCTACACTTTTAATATTATATTATCATTTCATATCATATTGAGCAGAAATTTCCAAGATGAAGGTGTAGAATAAAACACTTACTTGAGGGCTTCTATATTCCCGTTGATTATGAACCAAGTACATGTGGTTGATTTTCTTAAACATTGTGGTCTGCATTTGAAGGGATAATAGGATTGTTTGTTTTGAAGTGTTTATTTTGTTTTTGCACTTAGATTAATAAAGTTAATTTCATAAGTACATATTTGTGGGTAGCATCGCTGTAAACCCTCACGAGACAAAACTCGTCCTACTAGGGACACCTAGAGGTTTAACGGCTTGTTGCATACGCTCAATGCAATCGTGTTCCCTACGAAAGTGGCATTTATTTTCATAGCTTAATTTGCTTTAGTTTTATTTTTGTGTGATTTTTGTTTTGTTTGTTTTGCTCGAGGACTAGCAAAATATAGGTTTGGGGGTATTTGATAAGCATAAAATATACACATTTATATGCCTTATTTACCTATTTGCTAGTGTAGTTTTTGTGATAAAACATGAATAAATCGGGTTATTTGTGATTAGGGTAGTAATTAGGGATTAATAATTAATTTACTCTAATTAACTATTTTAGATGCATTAAAGAATTTAATGAATCATATTTTTATTATGCGTCTAATTTTAGTTTGGTTTTGTTATTGTAGGTTTGAAATCGCGAATTGCAGATCACTAAGCAGGCGTGCGCATTAGACGTGTTTTGAAAAGCCAAAGTGACCCATGAGTTGATATGACGCGTATTGAAGGATTTGAACCGTTGATGAGCTATTTAAGAGAAGACGGGCGCGAATTTAAAGTACGGACGTGCGGATTCGGTTTGGTGGTTGAGATCGTTTCGGCGGGTTTTATTAAAGAAAAAGAAAAAAAATAAGAAGAAGGAAAATGAATGAAAACCGGATGGTCTGGTCCGGTTCGGTTTAGAAAATAAAATAAAATAAAAAAGAACTGACCCGAGCCATCGGGCTCGGGTGTTCCAGAACGAAAACAGGGCGCTCGAGCACGTAAGGTACGGCGAATGCTTATAATTCCCTGTGATTAGTAGACTGAGCTTGTTAATGATAAATATTCGATCGATATTTTTATGTTAATGGTTATGATGCATGTGAATGAAATATCTTCCGATTAGGTCAAATCATTATTTGATTCTAATTGAGTAATTGAATAGACGTAGAGTATTAATTAAATAATTGATCCTTGAAGCTTTGATATCTCTTATCGATTATCTTTGCCTGTCTTTAGTTAAGTTTTAATTGAATCTTTCATCATCATTTTAGTAGTTAATTGAATTACAATTTCTCTACAAAATTTCCTGATAAGAACTTTAATTTGCTAAGCTAAGTAGTGTTTAAATTAGTTAGAATAGAATAATCCTACATCATTCCCTGTGGTTCGACCTCGGATTCACCGAGTATATATTACAATTTGTCAACCTTCTCTTGGGTTTGATCACTGCTCCTCGTGGCGCACACTGTAATAAGTGTTCAGGTAGAAGCATTTAGGGAATGGGGGATCTATAGGCTAGAGATCTGCCCCTCCAAAGAGGCAAATATGTTAGTCAGGTGAGGCAGGCCCAAGGCCCAATGCCCTACTATATAGGGGCCGTTTGTAAGCCTGCTCACGAGCCGAGTCAGCTCGCGAATTTTTTTGGCTCGACTCGGCTCGACTCGTTTTTTGGCTCGACTCGAACCCAACTCGACTCGAGCTCGATTTTTTCGAGCTTGAGCTCGAGCCACTCTACAGCTCGACTCGACTCGATTCGAAACAGCTCGACTCGATGAGCTCGAGTCAACTCGACTCGGAATAACTCGACTCGACTCGATGAGCTGATAGCGTGATACAAAAGCATTTCGAACTATAACCCTACGGGCATCTCAGCCACCGCTCGACCCTCCCTCTTAGCCCCGTCGCTCAGCCCCGTTCTCCTCTCTGAGACTCCGACCGCCGCTCAGCCCGGTTCTCCTCTCTGAGACTCTGACAGCCGCTCAGCCCCGACCGCTCAGCCTCTCGTCCAATCATCCTCCTCTCCGACGGTGACAAGGCCTACTCAGCTGCCTCATCCTACCGAGGCTCTCGTCCGGTCATCCTCCTCTCCGACGACGACGAGGCTTGCTCGACTCCTTCTCTTCACAGGTAAAGCTAGATCCTACGACCAACATATTTAAACTGACAACTATTCTTCCTTTCTGTTCCTCTTCTTCTTCCTGAAAAAGATTTTAAAGTAGAATTTGATTGTGTATAGGGAGTTCTGATAAGAAGAAGAAGGCAATTATTGGAGGATTTGGACTGATTCTGATTCTGCTCATCTTGTTCTTGTTACTTCACACGAAAAAGTCAAAAAGGAAGGAAAGAGGTACTCTTGAGTCTTGACTCACCAAGACTTAGGAAAAATGTGCTTCCACAAGAAAAGATTTCTTGTGGAAAAGAAATGATTTGAGTACCCAACAGTGGGTTTACAAAAATGAGTACTCAAAGCAGGCACCCATTTACACATAAGCAATTAAGCATTTGGGTACTCAGTTGGAGAATCAGTTGGAGAGAAATTTCTCCAACTAAGTATCCAAATAACACTGTTGGTGCTGATGTGGAGGATTTGGGTCACATCAGTTTGAATAGCCTGTTTTTAACTTGATTTGGTTTTTTTTGTTGAGATAAAATTTCATTGGGCTTGGTGATACGTATTATTGGGTATATTGATGATCAGTCCAGTTTGTTCATTTGGGTCAATTATGTTCAATATGATTCTTGTACATTTTGCTTAAGTTGTAGCTCCATAAAATCATGAGTTGAGTTTATGACTGTTATATGTTCGATGGTTGCTAAACCTGTGTATGACTGTTATATGTTGTAGTCACGTGGAATTTTTTCTTCTATACTTTGATTGTGATAAAATGTGGTCAATATTTGACATGAATTGGTGTTCTTTATTCTCTAACTTCCCCATTGTTTGGGCAGGATGTCTTCATACACTGTACAGAAGGTGAGGGCCATCTACATCTGAAACATTGAAGAACTGATATTGAGTTTCAAAGTTAACAAATTGGCATCTGATATTGAGTCCAGTGAGTTTTTTTCTCAAATGTGCTTTTGTAAAATAAACTGACTTCTTCTTCTTCCCTAAGTTGGATTTAGCTGGTACAGGATCGAGTATGGCTTCAGGGTCAGGTTCTTGTAATGCTACACCTACTACTACTCCTCAAGAACCAACTCCAACTCCAATGGATGCAGATCATGTAAATGTGCAAGAGCAAAATGTAGTCGATGAAGTTGGGAATGAGACTGATGAGGACACTAAAAGTCTAAAGTCTGATGTGTGGAAAAGTTTTAGGAGAGTAGTTGTTCTTGGAGTGAAACAAAACAAGTGTAATCATTGTGGGAAGCTATATAAGGCATCTAAAACGGCGGCTACAACAACCTTGAAGAGGCATTTAGAGAAATGTTCAAAAAAATTTAGGCCAAAAGGACAACAAGAGTTGCAGTTTATGAAGGATATAACTGGAGTGGGTGAAGATAAGGTGACAATAACTGGTTATAAATATGATAGAGAGAAGGTGAAAACACTATTGGCAAAGCTTGTAATCATGGATGAAAAACCTTTCCGATCAGTGGAGAGTAAAATATTTAATTTGTTTTGCAAACATTTGCAGCCCCGACATGAAAAGTTTTCTCGTCATACAATCCAGAGGGAGTGCATGAGAGTGTACAAGGAAGAGAAGGACAAGTTAAAACAAAAGTTAACATACATCGAGAATATTTGCCTCACAAGTGATTGTTGGACATCAAGAGCAACTAAGCAGTACATGTCCCTTACAGCGCACTATGTTGATGCTAATTGGAAGCTTCAAAAGATAATCATAAACTTTAGGAATTTTCCTCCTCCACATAATGCGTCAAATATGGCGAAGTTGTTGGCTAACTTTTTGGTGGAATGGGGTATAGAGGGAAAAGTACAAACAATAACTTTGGACAATGCCTCAGTAAATGATAGCATGGCTAAGATTGTCAAGGATCGGCTCCCATCCAATTCCATATTTCATATTAGGGACAAAATATTCCATGTTAGGTGTTGTGCTCACATTTTGAACTTGATAGTGCAAGATGGATTGAAGTACATCAAGGATGTAATTGGCAAAGTAAGGGAGTCAATCAAGTACATCGGGAGCTCTGTGGCAAGAAAAAACTGATTTTGGAACCTCACTTTCACACATCAACGTATCTAATAAGAAAGGTTTGCAACTGGATGTGACTACACGTTGGAATTCAACATACTTGATGTTGAAAGCGGCAAGAGAGGTAAAACTTGCATTTGAGTCCTATGGGGAGATTGATGAAAACTACAAATGGTGCCCTTCTAATGAGGAGTGGATAAAATACGAAGAAATTGAGGGTGTGTTGGAAGTCTTCTATAAAGCCACCGAACTTTTCTCTGGGACAAAGTATCCTACTGCAAATTTGTTTCTACCCGTGGTCTCTAGAATCAAGGAAAAATTAGATACCACCTCTCATGGAAGTTTTGGAAGTTTGGCAGGTATGTTGGAGCCAATGATTGCAAAGTTTGATAAATATTGGTTTGAGTGCAACATGGTTTTAGCCATAGCATGTGTCCTAGACCCTAGGTACAAAATGCAAATGGTTAGGTTTGCATTTAAGAATGTTTACTAGAGTCCAAGTGAGATAAGGGAAGAAGTTGATAAGGTTCATAAGACTTTGTTTGAAATATATGCACTTTATGAGGACAAAATAAGAAGTAAACATGTGGAATCACTAGATAATGCTTCTTCTAGTCATTCTTCCCCACAGGGGATGGATTATGATGATGCATTTAGTAAGTTCGTGGAAGAAGAGGGGGAAACAGCAACAAAGAGATCTGAGCTTGAATCATACTTGGAAGAGCAAATTCTAAGATTACCCCCAAATGGGCCACCATTTGATGTTCTAGAATGGTGGAAAATTGCCTCTGTGAATTATCCCACATTATTGGTCATGGCCCGAGATATCCTTGCAATTCCATTATCAACTGTGGCATCTGAATCTGCATTTAGTACTGGTGGTAGAGTTGTCAGTGATTACCGTGCGAGTTTGGCTTCTGAGACGGTTGAGGCTCTAGTATGTACACAAGATTGGTTGCGCCCCTTATACGAAGATGAAGGGCTCGAAGATGACAAGGAAGAAGACTGATGGTAAGAAATTACTTCAAGTTTCTTTTTTTGGGTAAGTTAAAGTGTTTATTAATGTTGGGTATATTAATGTTGTGTTGATGTGAACCTCTTTCTTACACTTACTAATACTCCAATTTGTATCTTTGCACTTTTTCAGGTGAAAGTGGCCATTCGGGACAATGCCCAGAGGCTATATGCATTTAAGCTAAACTCTGCTGACTATGGTAAATAATTAGTTCTATACACTTACTAATTGATTCGTTTTAACTATTTGGTTTCTTGACTTTATAGTACAAGACACTTTAGTTTCTTTCTGCATTTTTGATAGCATCTTATTACTTGATACTACTAAATACACTGATCTGTAGTCTTAGATATCTCGTCAAGGTCACTTATTATCTATTTTTGAGTTTGTTGGTCTTGCTTTAACTTATTTTACAGCATTCTGATAAAGTTTATTGTGTTTCCAGATATCAATGAAAAGCAGCTCATTGATTTGAAACAAGCCCAAGTATTATACCGGCTCTCGGATGAAGTACAACTGATGTTGCTGGTTAAGTTCTGTGTTTGATTGACATTTGACTGCAAGTATTACAAGGTTTACCAACTTGTAATCGCTGCATAGTACCATTCAGACTCTAAAGCTAAATCAGTCACCTTAAATTTAATGGTTTGATACATTGAGATAGTAGAAGGTTTATCACAGTATATTAAGCACTAGAATCAGTGATTCAGACTCTATGACCTGCAAATAGATACTCCTCTCACCAGTACATCACAGTTAGTTATACAATTCCTATTGCAGCCTACTCTATCCTTCAGCTAGATCTTCATTGCATCTCGCTTATCAGTGTAGTATTCACATTATATTTTGCAGGGATTGCAACTACTAGCATAAAGAGTCAATCCTATCAAGGAAATAAGTCAAATTAAGGTCTACCTCTAGTTGAACATGGCTGTTAAGAGATTCAACTGATTAGAAAACCAACTATGAAACAATGCCATAGGAAGAAGCTGGTTCTCAAGTGGGCCCTTGTTAGTGGTGGTCCATATTGGTTCATAACAGAAATCCTTAACTGTAAAATCAAATTTGATATCTCTATTGTTTCCCTTCTTCATGATTGGATGATTGGGAGCAAATTCGGGTTTGTGTGCGTGAAACTCTAATTGCATCTTATGGGCAGCTTGTTCAATTTTATCATTTTCTTTCTAAATAAGTAAATGCGAAAAAACTCTTGATTGATCACCAGCTCATATGTGTAAGTGCAATATTTGCTTTCCTTATGGGTTTATTCGCCATCTGTTTGATTGAGATTTGAAAAGAAGAAAAGACAATAACAGTGTTGGATAAATGGCCCTTTCTATTTCTAAAGGTGCTCCAATGAAAAGAAATTTATGTTTGGTTCAATCCCTCCCAAATTTAGGGACTGAAGAAATGAACTTGATATTTTACTCCTTGCCAAAGAATTACTAACCTTATTTTCCTGTCTAAATTTGATCTAGCCTTTAACCATAAGAAAAGTTAGAACCAGAAAATGTACAGATTATAGTCCTAAAAACTAGTTATATTTTACCAAATTAAGTGAATTTCCAGCACTGAATCTCGCTGGAGTTCCCTATCTATGTATCTAAATTTATGCATTAGGTTTTGTCCTAGGCCTCAAGCTTGCTGATGACTGACTATTTTTGTACATGGAAAAGTAAGTTAAGCCGAATTGTAACTTCTATATGGGTAAGCTTAAGGTGGAGTTCTGAGACCTAGACTTCCTGTATCATTTCTCATTATCTGTAATTTGCAAAATGCCTATGTTTCGGAGATCAGTCAGGGATAAATAACAATGAATGAGCAGTGCTTACAAGAAAAGGATGTCAGGAAAGTAGCACTTTGCCAATTACTCTGTTGCTAGGGTTAACTGAATGCTACTTTCCAGGTATGGCATTCCGCAAGCCTTGTTGTTCATGGGTATATGTTTACTAAATGCTATTTTTTGACATGCTTCTCCCTTTCATTTTTCTTGTGATACGAGCTCGTGGATTAACTATTTGGTTTGTGCAGTTTATGCACAGTTTAGCAGAAGATTGTAGCTTTGAAATAGATGTTGTGATGTGAAACAAAATGTTGCCAATGAATTACCTCAATACCTTTTTGAATTATTCAGTTTTTGCTATTACAAAGGTTGGGTTGTTTCTGCTTATATGTTTGATGGTTTTTTTAGGTATTATTCCATGTATGGTCATGTTGAGTGATCTATACATGAAATATACATTTTATTATCTCTTAAACTTATGTTTCTGCTAGTGTTTGTTTAGAATAAATGCTATTTTAATATAGTTTTTGGTTTTTGTAGGAAATAAGAGTAAAACGCAGAAATGGGGTGAAACGCGACTTTTATGATTGAATATTTACAACTTCGATTGCATATCTCTGATGGAACTGATTTAAGCTTCATATTAAAGTACACGAAGTCAGCTTTCCAACGCCACTGACTGTTCGCAATTCGGAGTTCTGAGCAAAAAGTTATGAGCATTTGAAATCTCGCGCGCGAAAGAGACACAATTAAAGAGAAGAACCGTCAAGATGAGATCCGATGAACGAGAGCAATACGACGGGTTTTAAAGAAGGATAAGAAAAAAAAAAGAAATTGAATCTGAACCGACCGGTTCAGTACCGGTTCGGTTTTAAAAGAAAAAAAATAAAAAAAAACCCGACCCGAGCTCAGCTCGGGCCTTCGTCTGTTTCAGAACAGAAGAGGCAACACGGCCATGACAGAGCAGCGGGGCTGGGCTGAGGACGACGACGCCGGAGTCGATTGACGGCGCCGGAGCTGGAGAAGACGATGGAGAGACGGCGACTGCAGAATGACGGCAAGCAAGGCGGGCCGGCGTGAAAGAGGAGAAATCGCGCTCAAATTAGGAAACGGAAAAAAAAAAAGCAGAGTCATGTTCGATTTGGGATTCTTCTTCAAAACTGATTTGTGCTTCGTTTCGCGACGGATTTGGGTTTATCCAAAGGAGCAATTGACGCAGAATGGACTCTCTTTCGAAGTCTATAAAAACCAAGAGAAGATGAGGAAGCCGAGAGAGTTTTTTTTTTTTGAGACGAAAAAAACAGAGAAGAACAGAGCTTTTCACAGGACTTCCGGCCGAAAAAAAACCGAGCCTTTGGGTGCTGTTCACGTCGGATTGCGGTGTGATTTTCGCCGGAGGAAGAGGAGAAGAAGATAGGAGGATAAAGGCCGGATTTTGGGCAAAAAATCTCAACTGCTACAGTACCATTTCGAAACGCTACAGTGCGCAGATTTTTG